>CM045769.1:174214418-174814418 GCA_025200525.1 Camellia lanceoleosa
GCATAATCGCCAATGAAGGCCTCTCTGGTCGGAGAGCAATAAATTCAAAGGAGTCATGCTCTAGGGGCTCCGAATCGAAGCTATCGACCCATCTATAGTTCCGTTTATATAATTAGTCCATTTAACTCCAAAAAGCGAAACTAGTACATGGAGTGGATGTGGACAATATCTATCGGCGTGCGTCTTTTGGTGTTCAGTATTAATGAAATCGCCTCGCGTTCAACGTAAGGATTAGAAATAAATCACCTCGGACTTTTCGTGCCAGTAACCTCACTTATTGTGTTCTGACTCGATTTAAAACAACTTCCTTGTGTGGGGTTAGACAAGAGTGAATGTCAAATGGAATTTTCTTCTTCAACCTGTGAGAGAGGCTCAAACTTTGGTGAGCTTGATCTGCAATGAATCGCGTGACGAAGAACCCACCCGTCCAGGAGGTAGAGGCGTTCAAAAGCAGGAAAAACATTAGCCTCAGAGTCGAGGCGAGATCACCCGAAGGAAGGATCGACAAGCTGGGAATTTCTTTGCAACATGGCCGAGGATGAGGCCGATGTGGCCAGCTGCGACATTGAGTTCTACTATTTTGTGGAGAATTCCTTTCTTGTCTAGACTTGGCCTTGGCGTTGTCTATGGTGTCAAAGCTCTCTACCTTGAGGGTGATTGTCTCGCCGGTGTGAACATTGTGGATTCAAGCATGGTCAGATCGCAGCATTTTAAGCTCTGGGGCGCTCTCCGAAGCGTGAGCGTTGATTTAATCTTGCCATTTGTACCAACGACCACTTTCCCTCTTTCGCCTTGAAGTTTGAGAAGGGTGAGGATGAAAAGCGACCGTATGAAAATAGATATTGTAATGCTCGAGCGGATTCGTTTTTGTAATCTTGTTGTCAGAATAAAATGTTTTATTTTAAAAGTTTGTATCTCATTGTGAATTTTTGTTAAGCATCTTATTTGAGTGTTGTGCGTTTTTTTTGTTCATGCGGTTGTCTTGGCTCAAATTACATCCCTTTGATGTGAACACGGAGGTGCTTGAATTCAAAATATTACTCGGCTCTTGAGTGTTGAGCGGTGGGACACTAATCATGATATCCACGAAGGCGCTCGAATCAGGAGCTTTATCGACCCAAAAGGCGTCATCTTGCCGATGGGGCTCGAATCTGAGACTTTGGCCCAAAGGCGTCATCGTCGATGGGGCTCTGGTCGGAGGCTTTATTTGTGTCGTGATATCCACAAAGGGCACTCGAATCAGGAGGCTTTATGACCCCAAGGCGTCATCTGTAGATGGGGCTCGAATCCGAGACTATTTGGTCGTGATATCCTGGCGCTCGAATCCGGAGGCTATCGTAAAAGACATCATGCAAATGGAACTCACGAATCCAAAGACTTTATTTGGCCAGTCGTGATATCCACGAAGGGCACTTCGAATCTAAAGGCTTTTTCGGCCCAAAGGCATCATGCGTCGATGAGGCTCCGAATCCGGAGACTTTATTCGGCTAGTCGTGATATCAACGAAGGGCGCTCCGAATCCAGAGGCTTTTTGTCGAAGCACTTTTACAACTGTTCAACAAGAATCCTTACATTACAAAGGTGGAGTGTGTACATGGCGAATCATTTAGAACTAAGATCATTCCCCACAAGTCGGGTTTAATGGCGAAATTTTTCAAGTTCGAGGCGCGGCGTATTTGACGATATGGAATCCTTAGATAATGGTAGTCTCGATTAGGACCTAATTGAGGATCAACTCTTCCGGTGTGTGTGGCCCTTGAAACAGCGTTGATTATCTGACTTAGCATGATTCTTCTTTGGTATCGCCTAGGGCTCTTGTGGCTTTTAAGCTGGGGCCGTCCGACATCATCGAGGATGTTTCGATTCGGCACTAAGGAGGAGTTGGCTGTGACTCGTGAGGCATCTTTCTAGAAAGGAGATAACATGCTTGTGCGGATTCTTGGGAACCACGGATTTGCTCAATGAGTGTTCGTCCGGAGCCTTGGTGATGATAGGTGCTTATACGGCTTGAAAATGCAACCAAGTTAAGCTCCATGATGAGAATATCTGGCGATGGGAGCTTGATGACCAAGAATTCCACATCCATTGTTTGGGAGCACCTTTCGAGCAGGTAGTATGATTTTCCCCCAGCGTACTCTGAATTTGCATTGGTAGAACAATGGATGAGGCGGAGGCAGTCGATTCGTTGAAGCCGAGTTTGATAAAGGTTTAAATACATAACCTCTGAAGTGCTCCCTTGGTCTATGAGGATCGTTCAACGATAAATCGATTCACGTGTAGCTCAATGACCAATGGATCCTATGAAGTGTTATGCCGATAAGATCGAATCATCGAAGATAATACTCGAGCTTCGTGGGGCGCTTCAATGGTGTCGTTCTTACGGGGTTGAATTGTGTGTCACAATTGGCGTTGGAAGGCCATATATCATATGAATGGCGTCGGCGGAGGTGAATCTGCGAAGAACAGCTGTTTTGATTGCGTTCTTTCGGATGTGTTCTTTGGAGCCGACCATCTTGCACCAATTCCTCAAGGTGGTCTTCGAGCATAGTTGTCCGTATCATGACGTGATCTTTGTGATATTCACACTGTCCGCCTTCTCGTGTCGGGAGGTCCTACCATTGGATGGCCATTTGAAGAAGCGAAGATGTTGGATTTGAGACATAACCGGCGATTGGCTCTGACTCCGTATATTTCTTGTCGGCGTGCTTTGTAAACACTATCAACTGCGATTGCTCATTTGTTCGGTGTGAGCATTGATCGCTTGATCGGCGAGAATCCGTTCTTGTCTCGTTTAACTTCTTGTTGTGGTTGAGCTCGAGGAGTCTGAACTTGTTGGTGAAAGCAATTTTAGGGGCCGTTTGGCGGCAATGTGTCGGCTTTAACCCGCATAAGGCGTCATCTTCCACTTTGCGATGTTCTCTACTTTCTTCATCAACCCCTAGACTGTTTTGGGGGGTCTTCTAGTCAAGGAACTGCGGAGGGCACTATCTGGGTGTAATCCTATTTTGAAGGCAGTGATGGCCATGGAGTTGTTGCAAGTGTCATCAACAAGATTAAAGCATTCCCAATATCGTGCCGAATATGCTCTTAGTGTCTCTCCTGGCAGGATTTACATTGCCCAGAGAGAGTCGGCTTGTTTCGGCTGAACCTCGTTGGTGATGAATCTGGCCCTGAAGGACTTCTGTAATTGGTGAAAGGTTTTGATCGAAGCCAGCTCCAGTTTATAATACCACCTGACAGCCAATGGTCTCAAACTGCTGGGAAATATTCGGCACATGAGGGCCTCGTCGTCTGCATGCAATGTCATGGCTTGCTTGTAATGGCGGATGTGATCAGTGGGGTCTGACTTTCCATCATAGAGAGTGAATGACGGAGCTTTAAACTTCTTGGGCAGGATCGCCCTTGCAATCCGTCGCACAAAGGGATCATGCTGGTCCTCGTCATCTGAGCCGTTTCTTCTGCGCTTATGCCTTATACGTGGGCCCTCTTTAGAGGAGCTAGAAGTTTCAGGTCGTCCTTTCTTTTTGGGCTCGGAGATGGTGAGTCGAGTCGCTATCGGTGTCTTGTTCTGCAGAGCTCGAGGTGCGTCGACCACACCTTTTAGAGGTCGTTCCGAATCTTGGCGCACGACTTGTTTGGACTTTGCCACCTCCAGGGCCAAATCCTGACAGAGACACTCATTCTCAGCGATTATGTTCTCCAACCTCTGCTCGTTTTGCTTTGCTTGTTCCATGATCGCTTGGATTGCCTCATGCTCTGGGGTTGAAGGTGAGGCGAAGTTCAAAGCGCGTCTTGCCGGGATATTCTCCGGTCCATGCATGTTTGTTGGAGTGAAGTCGTCTATCTGCGTGGTTTCATCAGTGGCTATTGGAGGGTCCTCCGTCACGCTCGCCATGGATATGCTTGAGTATTCCCACAGACGGCGCCAATTGTGGAGAAATGGTTTTGGAAATACTCTACGATCTTGGGGGCTCGTGATCCTCTTCTAATCACTGAAAAGAACGAGATACTCGGTCGAGGTGCGAAATTAGCACTCCGACGGACAAGTCAGTCTTAACACTCAAGATTGCTTGTATTCTAAGTTAAGCATAACAATTTTCACATACCTTTCCCAGTCTGCTATTCCTTTATTTATACTCATTCCCTAGGCCTCGGGGCCAGGCCCACTTTTCACTCATTATCCTCTTATTTACTCGGCTCTATAGTTCAATACCTATTAAGCCTATCTATCTATTTTATTGACATCGATAGTGCGAGATAAAAGTAATATCTCTTCTAGAAATGCGCTTGATTCTTTCAATTATCAGACTCACAATATGTATTAAATATCAATCATCAACTCTTAATGATGTTAAATGGGATACATATCTCGATCTAATGTATGCCATTTTCTAATATTAACCAAATTTTTTACATTATATTTGGTACATAAATTTAGGTAAGGGTGTGAAAAGAAAAAAGAAAAATATAGGTAAAATGTGAATAAAATATAATTATATGTCACTGAGAGGGAGATTTATGATTTGGAATTGGGCCGACGTAACAACTAAGCAAGTTGGGAGCCAAATGTGGCATTGGGCCGAGATGATCTGCGATCAGGCGAGTGGGCTACTAGGACTTGGGCCGAGTAGGTGTTGGGCCAAGTATGCGCCGTCCAGTCCGGAAAGAAGTTGCTCGGTTAAGGCAACGCTCGGTTGGATCGAGCTACGTGTATGGCATAGACGAAGCCAGTCGGGTTAAGCGAGCAGCGCTGAAAAGCGTCGTCGGTAAAATACTGTCTGCTTTCGGCGGGAAGGCGACCAGATCAAGTTAAATGGCGCCGGAAGCGTGGTCGGCCGAGATACTTGTTTACTTGGCAGGAAGGCCGACCACAGGTGAGCACGAGATGTCCCGGGCATGGCTTTGCCGAGATCTTTGCCTAGCGGTTCTCTTGAGCTTAGCGATTGAAGTGCTTGGGCATGTAACCTGGCCGACCATGGATAAACGACTCATTTGGCTCCAGCTCAGAAAGTGGCGATTGAGATTAGGTGATGTTGACAAGGTTTATCTTGGCAGATGGGATCATGAGCCGCGTGTCGAGAATGGTGGGAGGGATATAGGTATGAGAGGGTATATAGGCATGTCTGCGCCCCATCTGAGGAGGCGAACACTTTTGTAAGACATTCTTACACTCAAACACTCTCTCTCTCTCTCTCCATCCCTTGGTGTGTGCTAACTTGATCGTTGGAGGGGTTTTCCCGCCACACACCGCCGGGCTACCACCATTGTGCTTTCGGTGATCGGACGAAAGCGGACTTGGAGGAAAGAATGCAGGCTTCTTGGAATATTTGCTCCCCATACAATTGGCGCCTTGGGAAGCTTGCAGATAAAACCTTGTCTTAGAAGCTCATCGGCCGCCTTCAATGGCGAACAACGAGAGATTCAAGTGTCGCCATCAGCGGAATCACTCGGTCAGGCGGAACCTGAGAGGACCTCCACCATCTCTCCGATGGGAAACTTGGAACATACCGAAGAGGGCGAGGAGCGCGGGATAAGCGGGAGAGTCATGGTCATTCGAGTCGAGGCGGTCATCGGCGGAGAGACTCACACGCCAGACGTCTGAAGCAAGTTGAAGGACGAGATGCCGTCATCCCGGCGAATGGCGGCGGAGATGGAAGAAGAAGCGGCATGTCAAGGGAAGGGTGTAGGTGGAGTGGGTGACCCACGATGGCGCGCAACCCTGCCGTTCGGTAGTCAGTCGGCGACACACACCTTTCTCCATTACGAAGTTAGAAGTTTGGTGATTGGCGTGCATGTAGAAGTCTAGCGTAGATAGTACTTACCGGCCCTCGCGTCCGGTGGCGGCGTCGAGGTACTCTTCTTCGCTCATTGAGAGGATTTCTTGAGCGATCTTAAAGGCGGGCTCGCCCGGTGAGGCTCGAGGATCCGGCGTTCAGCGGTTATCCTCACGGGTTCACGCCGGCGAGGAGGTCGAATGCCTCCACCCCAAGTAAGCGCCGCTCCTAGTGGATTCAAATTTGGCAAGGTTGAGTGCCACCTTTCTCCTGAAATAAAACAACACCTCTCCCATCGAACTTCCACGACCAAAATTCACATTGTCTGGCGGGAAGGCCGATCCTACATGCCGTAAGCTATTTCCGATAGGTCATGGCGGACATAGGCGGAATGATGCTCTTATATGCCTCATCTTTCCGTCGAGTTTGGGCGAAGGCTTGAAGTGATTTGAAAGCTTGGGAGGAGTATTGAGAGGTGGCATCGGTTGGCGAAGCCTTTGTCACAGCTTCAAAACCAACACCAAAACACCAAAAGAAGTTGATCACCTCTTTGGCGTCAAGATGGGCAACCGGCGATACATTGAAGGCGTACAACTCCGGCTATTGGGAGACCTTCAGATCTTGGATTGCCTGGTCAACCTTGCAATCACTCAATATAAGCGTGGTCTCCCGGTCAGACATAGACTGCGGGACTCGCTTACCATGCACCAACCCACGTCCATGGGCCAGCTCATGCAGCGCATCAGCGAGCACATCCGAGTGAAGGGCGATCGTCAACCTCTAGTGAAGCCATCCTTGGTAGCGGCGGACAAGAAGGCAATGAGCAAGGTGCGTGGTTGGGCAAGAATCCGGTGCTCAGCGACCAAGCGAGAGTCGGCCGTAGCTCAAATCGTAAACCGGGGTGAAGGGCGTCGGAATGGCCAGGATGACTACCCGAGATGGCGTGGCGGATGCAAGCAGGAGGCTAAAGGCAGGCAGCATAACCATGGTCTTCAAGATTCCAATCTACTCGCATACTTAGTGAAATCCAAGGCGAGGGTATGTCGGTTTCTGCAAAGTTAGGCGATGGACAAAAGAACTACAATCCATGGTATCATTGCACATTTCAGGGGCGAGGCCACCGGTGAGGATTGTTTGCCTTTGAGGCAACACTGGAAGAGCTAGTGGCGGCGGACATCTAGATCTTTACATTGATGGGGCGTAAAGGCTAACCGGGCTCGGTTGATCGAGGGACGGGATGGCGAGATCTTGTTGCCACAAGGAGTTATTAATGTGATCCACGGCATAATAGAACCGGCAGCGTTTGTGAGCTCGGTATGATCAAGAAGGCGAACACATGAGGAAGTTTTGTCGGTTCGACTGCAATCAAGAGGGAAGGCCAAGAAAAAGATGTGATCGATTTTCCTCGCGTGATCTAGAAGCGCATTGACGCCGCGCAATGATGCCTTAGTGGTGACACTCCGTCAAGAATTTGACATCAAACAAATCTTGATTGATCGAGGAAGCTCGGTCGAGATCATGTATTATGATGCATTCAAGCAACTCAAGCTCAGAAACGGACTTGGCTCGGCAACCGCCATTGTTGGTTTTAACTCCTGGCGGAGTGGCCTTTGGGAAAGATTATCTTGCCGGTCAAAGCGGAATCCGTAGTCAAGCAAGTGGAGTTCTGGGTGTTACACGTGCCTTCTACTTACAACCTGATCCTTGGGAGGGGATGGCTTCACACTATGCAAGCCGTAGCGTCGACCTACCATCAGGTGATGAGATTCCCCTCGGCTATGGAGGAAATCGAGGAGATTTGGGGAGATCAAGTCATGTCAGCGATTAGCCGTGGCGATGAGCGGTAGAACGCTAAAGGCTTCGTTCAAATGATAGAATGACCGGAAGACCGGGGAGTTCTTGACGATGTGGGCACCAAGGCAGAGGACAAAGCCGTCGAGGAATTGGTGGAGGTGCGAATTGATATGGAGCAGCCGGACAAGTTCTTCCTACTCGGCTCCAGCCTTACTACCCAAGAAAGGACCGAAATGGTTGAGTTTTTGATGGCCAACATCGAAGTCTTCGCATGGTCGCCTTACGACATGCCCGACCTCGATCCAAGTTTTATCTGCCATCACCTCAATGTCTTCCGGGCGAAGCGGTTATTCGGCGAACAAAGGTCGTGACGCATCATGCGAGGTAGTTCTGAGAAGTGAAAAACTTGCTTGGTAGCGAGCAATTGAGGAAGTGCACTACCCTCGGTGGATCTCCAACACGATCGTGGTCTTAGAAGAAGAGCAGGAAGTGGCGAGTTTGTGTCAATTACAAGGCGTGAATCGAGCTTGTCCGAAGGATAGCTTCCTTCTTGAATTGACGGCTTGTGGACTTGGCCAATTTGGACATATGAGCTCGATTTCTGGGCGCCTATCGCGGCTACCATCAGATCGCCATGCATGGGCACGTGAGAGATCACCTCTTTCCACGACTCCAAGGGACTCTTACGCTCTAGAGTCATGCCTTTTGGTTTGAAGAAGCCTTTGGGGCAACTTTTAGGAGGATGGTGACCAAAATGTTTGCTCCTTTGTTGGCCAGGACAATGGAGGCTTACATCGATGATATGGTGGTAAAAGCGACATGAGGCAAACCATTTGTCGACTTAGCGAGATGTTTTCCATTCTAAAAAGCACAAAGGCTGCACTTGAATCGTCAAAGTGTGCCTTTGGCGTGGGATCAGGAAAATTTTGGGGTTCCTAGTCACGAACGAGCATCGAGCGGACCCTACTCAAATCGAGCCGTGCAGAATTGAAACAACCAGTTTCGGCTAAGGGCGTGCGACATCTGGCGGGATAGCCGCCGCTTATCGGTTTATAAATGGGTCATCGGTCATTGCCGCCTTTTCTTTCAAGCATTGAAGTCAAAGTTCTCGTGGGATGAAGAGTGTGACGAGCTTTGGCGAGCTCAAGGAATATATGTCTTCTCATACTTTATTGGTTACACCAAAAGCGGGTGAGGAACTCTACCTTTACCTTGCCGTCTGTGATCGATGTCACGGTCTTGATTGCTAGTCATGTTGAAGGAATCAACACCTCTCAATTTTTATGTCGAAAACCTTCTTGGTGAGACAGTGCTTGCATTTGGAAAAGCTGCGTTGGCATTGATGATGGCTTCAAGGAAGTTGGGCGCATTATTTTCACGCCCATACCATCATCATCTTGACCGAAGTTTCCTTAAGGCCTTGTTTGAGCAGGCGGACTTTTCGGTGGAATTCTCAAGTGGCGGTTGAATTGGGGACGGTTTGATGTAAAGTTCGACGCCTGACCATAAAGGCCCAAACTTTGGCGATTCATTGTCAATTCTCACGAACTCATCCGGTATGCGGTCGATATTACTTGTGAAGAAGAAGGGCTAAACTGGCTTTGAGATACCTGGCGGGTGGAGATCTTGAAGCCTTGAATTTGCGCGCCTCTGAAATACCCTCAACTTGTACAATTCAACCAACGGTGACCAATAATGGTCGGGTATTGTTATCCCACCCACTCTGTTGTGGCGTCGTCGAAGGAAAGTAATGGAACTACTCAACCGCAGGCGTGGTGGCATAATACCGCATAACTGGTGATTAGCCACGGACTTAAGCATTGTAGACCAACTTCTTTGAGTCGATGTCGAATCACCAAGAAGCTGAGTGGAACCGATCAACACAGAACTTGAAACCGAACCAAGAAATCGTGATCCCATTGCCCTTCAACTCTCGGGACCCATCGGACTCTTGAAAGTTTTTGTGGGGAAAATGTGGAAGCTTTTGTTGATGGGCGTCCAAGCGTCACGATGCGGCCTAGGTATCGTTCTTATCTCCTCGGATGGCCTAACCATTGAACATTCTATCACGCTTGGCTGACATCTAACAACGAGGTAGTCTGAGCCAGGCCGGGCTCAAAGCGCTATTCAAATGAAGGCTCTGAGCTAATGGTGTACAATGATTCGACTTATGGTTAACCAAGTCTCTGGGATTCTGAAGCAAGGATAACAGAATGGTGAAGTACTAAGCTCTAGTCGGGAACACATCAAGCAATTTCAACAATCGAGTCCAGCGGATTGGTAGTGAAAAGCTTTGGTGATGGTGGCCGGCCTTGCCGATGGTAGATAATGTCTCAAACCCCTGTTAATTGACTTTCTTCCACGGCCAAGCATTGAACATGCCGGGCAGACGGATATACTCTGCGCCGTGCTAGGTCCTTCCTGGATGGACCCCTTAATCTTGTTCCTCAGAGACCGGACTCTCCCAACTGACAAAAAGGAAGCACACAAAGTCCGGGTGAAGTCAGAGGCGGTTTGGCTCTCTCCATGCAGTGCGTTGTATAAAAGTCCTTCTTTGGTCCTTATCTAAAGTCGTGCACCGAGTAGTGTAGAGGCCTTCTTGTCTGAAATTCACGAAGGCATTTGTGGCGACCATATAGGCGGGTCCTTGGCCTCTGGGAGCTATTTTGAAGTCTTGGTGGCCATGCATGAACCCAACGCACAAAATGCGTCATAAGTACAAAAATGCGAAATTCTCCCATCATATCCATCGACTGCTTTCAAAACTTCTTCCCTCACGATCCTTGGCCGCCGCCATGTGAGGGCTAGATATAGTGGGGCCCTTGCCAGCACCGAACAGCGAAATTCTTCATTGCGACCCTGATTACTTCACGAAATGGGTTGAAGGAGCCCTTGGCAACAATCAAAGAGAAAGGCGTGAAAGCGGTTTATGCAGCGAGCGTGGTCACGGTTTGGCGTCCCAAAGATCTTGATCTCGACAATGGCACCAGTTGTGATGCGCCTATTGAGGATTTTGTGAAGATTTAAAGATTGAATTCTACAACTCTACTCCGGCTTACCACCGGTCCAATGGTCAAGCAGGCATCGAACAAGACTATCTTGGATGGGTTGAAGAAAGCAGTGGAGAAGGCAAAGGAAAATGAAATTTGAGAATTACCAGCGTCCTTTGGGCATCTTAGAACAACCCATGGCGATCTCTGAAACTCCATTGCTTTGGCTTATGTCATGGGCGGTCATACCTTTGGAAGTTGACATACCCACCGAAGCGAGTGTTTTGACCCCGAATTGAATGCCGAGGCTATTGCCTTGGAACTGGACCTGGTGGAAGAGTGTCGGGAGAAGGCCCTCATCCATGTGGCCGCCTACCAACAAGAGCTCTCAAAAAAGTATAACAAGACAGTGCACCCCAGACCGTTCAAAGTGGGTGATTGGGTTTTGAGGAAGGTTACGGGCAACACCCTGGTGCCAGGTGAAGGCAAACTAGGGGCAAATTGGGAAGGACCCTACAAGATCACCGGTCTGGCGGGCAAGGGGACTTACCACTTGGAGGATCTAGAGGGAAGAGCAATACCCCGGCCATGGAATGCGGCCAACCTCAAACTGTATTATTTCTAAGCTTTTGCTTTCTTTTCTTGTGCAAAGGAATTTTTTGGGCTTGCACTTCAGAATGTAATTCTTCTTGTCAATAAATAGAAGTGATTTTGCTTTGGCATTTAGACTGTTGTTTTAATGTAAAAACCGAGATGATTTACTCCGGTTAGAAGAGTTGGTGTTTTGTCAACTTAGACCATACCAACCAAGGCGTTTTACTACGGTTGGAATAGTTGATGTTTTGTCAACTTAGGATTCCCAACGAGATGATTTACTTGGTTAGAAGAGTTGATGTTTTGTTCAACTTAGTTATTTCTTCTTGAGATGTTTTGTTCCGGCTAGAAGAGTTGATGTTTTGTTCAACTTAGATATTTCCTGCCGAGATGTTTTGCTCCAGCTAGAAGAGTTGATGTTTTGTTCAACTTAGATATTTCCTGCCGAGATGTTTTGTTCCGGCTAGAAGAGTTGATGTTTTGTTCAACTTAGATATTTCTTGCCAAGATGTTTTGCTCCGGCTAGAAAAGTTGATGTTTTGTTCAACTTAGATATTTCTTGCCGAAATGTTTTGCTCTGGCTAGAAGAGTTGGTGTTTTGTCCAACTTAGACAATCCCAAAGGGTGTTTTACTACGGTTGGAGCAGGTTGGTGTTTTGTCGACTTAGGATTCCCCAAGAGATGATTTACTCGGTTGGAAGAGTTGATGATTTGTTCAACTTAGTTATTCCAAAGCTGAGATGGTTTCCTCCGGTTGAAGAAATTCTTTGTTTTGTTTTGTAAGAGTTTCAACGAGTTAAGTAATCCGGTTGGCGAAGTGTTTAGTTCAAATTTGTGATTTAAAATGAGATGTTTTGCTAAAGATGGAATTGGTGACAATAGTGCAAACACTTGACAAAATTAAGGTTTTTCATTAATGTAAAACTTTACAAGAGGCGGGAACTTAGCCGGTTACATTGGCAAACAAAAAGAAAGAAACTAAGCTAGGGGAGAGATCGGGGAACTCCTCATCGACCTCGAGTTGGCCGTGGCGATCTAGTCTGACACCGGTCCCGATCTGGCAATTGCTCTGTTGATGCAGTCCTCTCGGCGTCTTCCTCGCCCTCTTCTTTAAGTCCTTCCTCGGCAGTTACGGTGGCCTTAAAGACGTCATTGGCATATGGAATGAGGTAGGTCGGTAAGAAGACAGCCGGTGGGGAGGCAAACACGTCAGTGTCGAGGGCCTGACAAATGTTGTGACATCCTTCCGACCTTGAAGTAAATGTCTGAGTGGCGAAGACTTGTTTCTTGTAATTTTCCACTTTGTTGAAGCCGGCGTTGTTGGCATCTTCGCACTCTTTTTTCCTGGACTTCTTCAAAGCATCAAGCTCGGCTTGTAGCTCGTCCCTCTTTTTCATTTGCTTCAAGTTGGCGAAGCGACTGTTGTTGTCGGTATTAGCAACCGGCGAGACTTTGCTTAGCCAAGCTTCGGTTTGGAGGCTTCGACTTGGTGGCGGTGTCGCTCGCCTTTTTGAAATCTGTGGATCGCTCCATAACCAAATCTTTGCTTTTGGATGGCTTGCAAGTGAATTTGATTAGTGAAGGAACGGACAAACACTTGCGAAAATTTGAGAGGCAAATTGAGACTTACCACGGCCATGGACTTGGTGATGATTTTACCAACGAGTGTTAGGAACATAATTTGCCAATCACGTCGCTCGGTAGAAGAATGCCTTGGGCGGATCATAAGCGGCGAGTGCTCTTTATCGGCCTTGATTGAAGCGTGGCGAGATATCTTTTTCCGGTGTTTAAGTTGTGGCCTCGGATCGGTCTTTGAGTCGGCCGTGGCGATGGGTTGCTCGGTGGTGAGCTCGACCACCGGCTTCGATAAATGGATCTGCGAGCTCTTTTACCAGCCCGGCGTGGAGTGGCTTTGCTAAATGCCGGCTTGCGAGGCGAACGACCAGCGCCCTTCGATTGGCCCGGTGGCGGTGGCGGCCTTCGGTATCTCGGTGATGTGGCGATGGCGAGTTTTGATTAACCGTTTGGCCATTTCTTGCTCTTCTGTTAGCCGGATTAGAGGGACGTCTGGCAAAGTTGGATCTGGAGGAGGTGATGGAGCGCGGAGAAAGTCTGTAACTCTACTCGTGAGTAGAAATATCTGTCGTTAGCGTGTAGCAAGCGGTGGTTGCAATCTCGATTCTTGATGTCGGGCGTGGTCTGATTGCCTCTATGTTGGAGTAGTGATAGTTGGCTTACAAGGCTAGGATTGCTGCAAAAGAAACAAGGAAAAAATGATTAAGTATAGAGACATGAAGAGAGTAGATTAATCGGACTAATTTGCGTGGCTTAGTTGTGTTGCCAAAGTCTTTGCTTATCATCGATCGTCTGCGGCTATCTCATAATTGCCAGACACCCAGAAGAAATCATCATCGTGGAGATCCTTGTCTGTTGTGCCGTTGACGATTTTTTCTTTGCCCGGCCTAACCTTGAGATAGTAGGCGAGGCCACCTCGAGTCTGCACTAAGGTGTATTGGCTCAGGATCTCGGCTAAACGTAAGTTTATGCCTAGGCGGTTGTTTAGCTCATACCTTTGTTTATTATACTGTAGGTGTTGGTGGACACTTGGGTGGGTGCTAGCCGATCCGTGAAGAAATTCGGTCATCGATGGATTAATGGCCGGAAGCGGAAACCTCCTTCTATGATTGTGACGCGGTGAAGGGCATTGGTCTAGTATACCCCAAGGTGTTGTCTCCTCTTACACCCGATTGAGATGGGCGTCGGCGGGATCGTACTCCTCTCTGAGCAATATCTAACTTGCGGAGTGTCTACTAAGGCGGAATTTTCCCATTTGTGGCGGCCTAGGATATCTCGGTGAGGGTTTGGCCTTGTGCTAATTGGATGTTGCTTTCGGTCTTGAGAGCCTCGAAGTGGTCAATGGTCCCCTTGGACTCTGCGGGAAAAGGATGGCAAGTGTGAGTGTGGCGTAGTCATGTAGTGAGCTTGACTTTAGCTCGATCGTAAAAAGTGCCAAACCACCTCGGTTGTCTAAGCTTATCAAGGAGCTCGATGTGGCCGGACGGATATTAGCAGTTGAGCGACGAGTCCTTTTGCTATCTCGATTTTTCTTTGGGTTTGTGACAAACATGTTATTTGCTTTCGGTAGTAAAGGTTTTTTGGATCAAATGAAGACCGGGAACTGGTCCGCCCTTGATGTTCTTCAGGAAAAATGAAGAACACCATGAGCGATGTAAAGGTTTGGATCGTTTTGGTGCCCAAATCCTAAAAGCTATGTTTTACGCTAATGTATGAAATATCAAAATGACAATAAAAGGGGAGTTGAAGGACTTACGGGTTAGGCGATGAGTTCTTCTCCTTGAGCTCGAGATCGACAGCGTCGAGATGGGCAAGAGCTTTGGAAGGCTTGGAATGGCATAAGATCGATGGGAAGAAAGGAAAAATGAGGGGCATGTATATAGGCATTGCGAGGCCGCCAAAATTTAATTTCTTCTGACGGTGGTTAGCTTTCGAGGACCAATGAGAGGATGCCACTGTCACCATTAATGGCGTCGAGTTGAAGAGGCAGGGGGCAAGTGAGGCGTCAGTAGACAAAGCAGAAGGCATGAGATCGAGAATGGGCGTTAATGAGGAGAGGCCAAGACTAGCGAGTATACCAACGGCCGGTTGACGATAAATAAGGCGAGGAGGAGGAGATGCGGTCGAATAGGTAATCCAGTCATGCTTATTGACGGGATTAAAGAACAGTGAGAGGAGATTTATGATCTGGAATTGGGCGAGGTAACAACCAAGCGGTTGGGAGCCAAATATGGCATTGGGCCGAGATGATTTGCGATCCGACCAGAATTGGGCTACTAGGACTTGGGCCGGGCAGGTGTTGGGCCAAGTATGCGCCGCCCAGTCTGGAAAGAAGTTGCTCGGTTAAGGCAATGCTCGGTTAGATCGAGCTACGTGTATGGCATAGACGAAGCGGTCGGGTTAGTGAGCAGCGCCGGAAAAGCGTCGTCGGCCAAAATACTGTCTGCTTTCGGCGGAAAACCGACCAGTCAAGTTAAATGACCGGCAATGGGAAGCGTAATCGGCCGAGATACTTGTTTGCTTTCGGCGGGAAGGCCGACCTGGTGAGCACGAGATGTCTTGGGCATGGCTTTGCTTAGAGATGCTACCTAGCAGTTCTCTTGAGCTTAACCCGGTGAAGTGCTTGGGCATATAGCAACCGACCATGGATAAACGACTCATTGCGAGCTCAGCGAAGAAATGGCGATTGAGATTAGGTGATGTTGACAAGGTTTACACTAACGGATGGGATAGTAGAGCCACGTGTCGGGGAGATGGCGAGAGGGATATAGGTATGAGAGGGTATATAGGCATGTCTGCGCCCCCATCTGTGAGGAAGACGAACACTTTGTAAGACATTCTTACACTCAAACACTCTCTCTCTCTCCATCCCTTGGTGTGTGCTAACTTGATCGTCGGAGGGTTTTAGGCCACACACACCGGGTAGCTCACCGTAGATTGTGCTTTCAAGTGATCGAATGACGGAGCTTGGAGGAAAGAATGCAGACTTGCGGAATATTTGCTCCGTACAATCACTTATATTTCTTTTTTTTTTCCTTTTTCAAATTTATGAATTAAACATAATTTAAAAAATATAAAGAAAGACTATGGCCTAAATTGGGAACTTAGTTAAAAGACAATTTTTTATTTTTAACTTATTTTGAATTATATTATCTCTCTAATTTTTTATATATTTTTTTAAAACAATAATTTAAAAATTAATTTTTAACTAACTTTTTAAAACAACCCTATATTAATCCTTATTAGAGCAATTCGAACGAAGAAAGCAAAACCAAATTTGAATCAAATTTGACAAGTCAGCAAAATTCTCCCCAAGCAAATGAGCAGTTGTCGGAAACCATGTTGGTTTTGGTTTCTCTCTCTTCAAATTGGCATGTCAGCTGACTTTGAAGGGAAATTATATGCCAAAAAAATACTATTATACATTAGTAAAAAAATTAATAATTTTAATTATTAATATTTAAATATTTAATATTTTTGTAGAAAATCACTGATATGCAATTCTCCCAAACCATATTACATATATATTAAAAAAAAAAAAAACTGATAATTGTGTAAAAGAAATTCATCAAATTATAGTATTTTAAAGCAAAAGTTAAAAAAAAAAAAAAAGGAAAGTCAAAGAAAGAATTAAAAATTATATTGGGTCAACTAAGTACATATTTGGTGTTAAAATTTGCTTCCTCTCTTGGAATTATTCTAAGTAATACGGAAATGTAAAATAAATGATAAATTTCACATGTAGAATTCACTATATATATGAGACTATCTTTTATTTCACTTTTGTAAAAATTGTATTTACCTTTAAATTTACTCAAAATTATATTATTGCCGGTTAAAGGCAAAGCAAACTCTTTGAAAGTGACGTGTACTAACTTCATACCATCTTGGTTTCCTGTTCTTTATTTTATGGATAAACAAGTAATTGGGCTTTGATTTGTGGCATTAATTTGTTGAGCATTAATGACACTAATTTCTATATTAGATAAAAAAAAAAAAAAAAAACAAAGTTACCAAAACAGGAAATTAGTGTCATTAGTGCCAACAGTTTTAATGCCACAAATCATTTTTCTAAATTGTAATAGTTTAACTTAATTTTTATCAAATTTTATTGAAAATAAGTCTTAACATAATCGTGGTTAAAAATAATTTCTGTATATGTCACTTTTTTATATATGTCGCTAAAAATTAACAATTACTAACTTTTTTTGTTACAATTTTTATAAATTGTCTTTAAAACTTATAATTTGTGACGAATTTTTTAAACTGTCGTTGAAAGTTAAAAATTAGTGACTTTTTTGTAATATTTTTTAAGCTGCTAGAACTTTTAATTAATGACATTTTTTATGATAAAATTTTCAAATTGTAAGCTAAAATTAACAATTAATGACATTTTTAATAGTGTATGATAAAAATACCATTAATTAACCTATTGGACAATAAATTCATAATAGGACCTACGTAAGTTTCTCTTATTTTATTTTGTCTTTTCTTTAAATTGTGTGTTTTGATTAAGGAGTCTTTAAATTGTGTTTTAATTAAGGATTTGAGAAGCAATTTGTAGAGAGGGTGTGTGTGTGTGTGTTTAAGAAAGAAGATTTCTTCTTCTTCCGTTTTTCATTTTCACAAGTTTTACTAAAATCTTTAAGCCTCCTTTTTGGGAGATTTATCAATAAATCCTAAATGTTAAACTTATGAACCAATTGGTCCTAAGGTTATTTCTATTGTTCTGATTAGTCCTATTAGCGGGGGAATGTATTATCAATTGATCCTATTTCCTTTATTTGGTAACATTGAGTGGTCAATTATACCATTCCTTGTGTGTGTCACGTGACATACATTATTCTAAGGCAAAAAGCATAAAGAGCCTTAGTGTACTTTGTTGATGTATGGCACCCATTGTGTGTGTGTCACGTGACATACATCATTCGAAGGCAAAAAGCATAAAGAGCCTTAGTATACTTTGTTGATGTGTGGCACTCATTGTGTGTGTTACGTGACATACATCATTCCAAGGCAAAAAGTATAAAGAGTCTTAGTGTACTTTGTTGATGTGTGGCACACATTGTGTGTGTCACGTGACATATTGTTTATGTCACGTAACACACCCTCATAAAGAGTCTTAGTGTACTTTGTTGATGTGTGGCACCCAAAATGAGGGCATTAAGGTCCCTCAAAATATCCAAGGACTAAACGGTTTATTAGAAAAAAATTTGGGACCAATTGGTTAATAAGTTTAACATTTGGGATTTATTGGTAAATCTCACTGAATTTTTTTTTAGTAGTTTTTCTTTTTAGCTTCTTAATCTTTTTATGAGATGAAAAACAATTATTGTGTTTGATATTGACGTTTTTTAATTGTATTGAAAATCATAAATTATTGAGATGTTTAATTTTTTTTCTGAGACTTTTTAAGTATTCTAATAAAAAAAATTAAATTAAATTCCAAAGGGGCTTTAATCCAAACACAACTTTACAAAAAAAAAAAAAAATTCTATCTATACCTATATGATTTCTTTTAATTAGCCCTCCTTACATATATGATTATTCTACCCATTATACTAAAAAGGCCAAAAACTGGGTTTGGTGGGTTCTAAATTAGTAATGAAATTCATCTGATGGCCCAAATTTAGAGATTGATGATACATCTGTGTATGGAACATGAGACCTCCCATCCCATATTCCTATGCAAAAAACTAGGAAAATTTTTGGATGGATAAATTACAAATATACCCCTTGAAATATGATTAAAAATTAGTGACTTTTTTGTGATATTTTTTTAAACTGTTGCTAAAACTAATTAATGACATTTTTTATGATAAAATTTTCAAACTGTCACTAAAAATTAATAATTAATGACATTTTTTAATAGTGTATGATAAAAATACCATTAATTAACCTATTGGACAATAAGTTCACTTAGTAGGACCAACATGTAAGTTCCTCTTATTTTATTTTGTCTTTTCTTTAAATTGTGTTTTGATTAAGGATTCTTTAAATTGTGTTTTAATTAAGGATTTGAGAAGTAATTTGTAGAGGGTGTGTGTGTGTGTTTTTAAGGAAGAGAAGATTTCTTTTTTTTTCTTCTTCCGTTTTTTTCATTTTCACAAGTTTTTACTAAAATCTTTAAGCCTCATTTTGCAATAAATTTTTTTAGTAGTTTTTTTTTTTTAGCTTATTAATCTTTTTATGAGATGAAAAACAATTATTGTGTTTGATATTGACGTTTTTTAGTTGTATTGAAAATCATAAATTATTGAGATGTTTAATTTTTTTGGGAGACTTTTTAACTATTCTAATTTTAAAAAAAAATTAAATTCCAAAGGGGCTTTAATCCAAACACAACTTTTTAAAAATTAAAAAAAAAAAATTCTATCTATACCTATATGATGTCTTTTAATTAGCCCTCCTTACATGTATGATTATTCTACCCATTATCCTAAAAAGGCCAAAAACTGGGTTTGGTGGGTTCTAAATTAGTAATGAAATTCATCAAATGGCCCAATTTTAGAGATTGATTATACATCTGTGTTTGGATCATGAGACCTCATTAAACACTAAAATAGGTGAGCCCAAAACCAATGAATTAACTACTTTGTTTAAGTTATGAATTTAAATAAAAATTTAAAAAAGAGAAGGAAGTAAAAATATATATATATATATATATATATTTTTTATTTTATTTAAATTTTCCTCACTTTTTATTTTTTATTTTTTTATAACTTTCTAAATTCATATTTAAATCGACAAAGACAGCATCAAAGGAAAAAGTTCCTTTGTAAATAATTACCGGTCAAACTTCGTCGGTTGTAAGAACTTGATGTTCCTAATTCCGGTTTTTGTTTCTTTTCCGTTTCATCACATGAATTTGAGTTAAGTTAGGCGTTTCAAATAATTTATTGAATTTTCTATATAGATGTAAAATTTAGGAAAATTTACCCATAAGTCCTACTTTTTGAAACGTTGAACCATTTAGTCCTAAAAATTTTCTTATGCTCCATTTGGTCCCATTTTTACATCAGCATGATGTAAATGATGTAAATGATCTGATGTTTCATTCTATAATTTCAAAATTTATTGAAATCTGATAAACATTAGATGTTTTTCATTCTATATTTTCAAACATTATTGAAATTTAATGAACATTAGATGTTTAAAATCTAATGTTTGTAACATGACTCTGATATTATTAACATTGTATCTGATGTTATTAACATTGTAATGGGACCTTCGATCTATAAAGAAAACTTTTAGACTTCTTATTAAGAATTTATTAATTTGGGATTTATTGGTACATCCTAAAATTTATACTAATTAATTTATGTGGATTCTATACTTATGTGAGATTTATGAAAAAATTTGATAGATTATTGAAGGTTCATAGAAAATATCGGCTGGCCCACCTAACCTCTAATACTAATTATAAGTTTAAAATTTGAGATTTACTTAAATACTAATTGTCTCCCATAGTTTTAAAATTACATACTCCTCTTAGAGTTTTAATTTTATAACAAATAACTCTTTGACTAATAAATCATCAAGTCAATTAATAATTTTTAATGATCTCAAAAATTTATTTCAATTATAATTCAGGAAATTTTATTATTGTATAAGAGAGAGTTAATATTTTATTTTTTGTGTTAATTATATTAAATAAAAAATTGTAATGATGA
This sequence comes from Camellia lanceoleosa, assembly GCA_025200525.1. Taxonomy (NCBI): domain Eukaryota; kingdom Viridiplantae; phylum Streptophyta; class Magnoliopsida; order Ericales; family Theaceae; genus Camellia; species Camellia lanceoleosa. Next base: position 174,234,819 of record CM045769.1, read on the forward strand.
GATATTTTTAATTTTCTAAACCATATGAAGCAAAATATGTATTTTAAGTAAATCTCAGGTATTTATAATTTATTTTTTTATAAATGTTTTTATTTTATACATATTTTTTACAAAATGCAATATCAAGTAATATTAATTGGGAAAGGATCTCCTTTGGTCTAGATTTTGGATTAGGCAGTAGCTATTTGGAATCGTAGGCCCACCATGAGCCGTTCGATAATTTAGAATAATTTGGAAAGTTAACTCCATAAAAAGCTAAAAATCAAAAAGTTACCAAAAAAAAAAAAGTTATCACTATTCACCAAAAAAATATAAAAAAATTAATATACATAATATTAATTACCAATCAACTTCACGGCAGATTATGCAGAATTGGAAGTTCTTTCTATTTTTTCTAAAACTTCCTCTGAGGATCATATTATGTGAACCTGAAATGAAAGGAAAAAAAAAAATAAAATATTATGTGTATTTTATTAAATTGGATAGTAAAGTTGGGCCTGTGGGGCCCACCATGGAATCCGTTTTCTAATGGAACCGTTAATGTGTAGAACTAGTCAAGCACTATATACTGTAAAAAATCACGTCTATCGGATATACTAACTATATGATTAATCGGGTTTTGTATAAAAAAAATGGATGGTGTTATAGTTAACATGTGACAAAAAAACTAACATGATCGAGATAGCTATTGATATTGATGAGCGTGAATTTTACAAAAATATAGCATTCGATGAGTTCTACATTGAAACGATTACGATTAGAAAATGAGAAGTCAATGAACTCTCATGGAGCGAACAACCGTCAATCAAAGGCGAAAAAGTAGGCAATCTTTTCTCATATCCTTTTCAGCGAGGCTTTGTCCAACCATACGGATTCATTAATTATCTTCTCCTACACATTTATTTATACAATTTTTTAATACACTTTTCCATAAAAGTCAAAAATTAACCTAAATAACCATATTTTTTCCTCAACTTTTTAGTCAAAAAGTCAAAAGTGCATTTATTTAGGATATCCCAAACAATCCCAAGTCTTAACATAATAAATAGTTAAAAATAATTTTTGTGGCGTTTTTTTATATATAATAAGCTAAAATTAACAATTACTAGCTTTTTTTGTCACGATTTTTATAAATTGTCGTTAAAACTTACAATTTGTGACTTTTTTGTGACGAATTTTTTAAATTGTCGTTGAAAGTTGAAAATTAGTGACTTTTTTGTGATAATTTTTTTAAACTGTTGCTAAAACTTATAATTAGTAATATTTTTTGTGATAAAATTTTTGAACTGTTGTTGAAAATTAACAATTAATGACATTTTGTAATAGTGTATGACAAAAATACCATTAATTAACCTATTGAATAATAAGTTCACTTAGTAGAAGTTACACGTAAATTCCTCTTATTTTATTTTGTCTTTTCTTTAAATTGGGTTTTGATTAAGGATTCTTTAAATTGTGTTTTGAATGAGGATTTGACAAGTAATTTGTAGGGGTTTGATTAAGGATTTGAGAAGTAATTTGTTTTGGGTGGGGTGGGGGAATGTAAGGAATAGAAGATTTCTTCTTCCATTTTTTTTCATTTTCACAAGTTTGACTCAAATCTTTAAGCCTCATTTTGAAATTAATTTTTTTATTAAATTTTTTTTTAGCTTCTTAATTTTTTTATGAGATGAAAAACAATTATTGTGTTTGATATTGAAGCTTTTTAGTTGTATTGAAAATCATAAATTATTGACATGTTTCATTTTTAGAAAATTTACCCATAAGTCTTAGTTTTTGAAAAGTTGAATCATTTAGTCTTAAAAGTTTTCTTATACTCTATTTAGTCCCATTTTTACATCAGCATGATGTAAATGATGTAAATAAATCGATGTTTCATTGTATAATTTCAAAATTTATTGAAATCTGATGAACATTAGATGTTTTTCATCCTATAATTTCAAACATTATTGAAATTTGATGAACATTAGATGTTTGAAATTTAATGTTTGTAACATTACTCTGATATTATTAACATTGTATCTGATATTGTGGGTGTTTGGGAAGTGAGTTTTTATGTAGATTTTATTAGATGTAGGCTTTTATGAGATAAAAAATTTTTAGTGTTTGGGAAGATAGTTGGATTTTTATGTGGTTAGATGTGATGTTTGTGAGAGAAAAAGTGAAATGATTATGGGGTTGGATGTGATATTTTGTTTGGATGTGTTTTTTTTTGGTTTTGCAAAACTTTTGTCTTTTAGTGAAAAAAATAAGAAAAAAATTTGAGAACTTGCTTCCCAAACACCACCTATTAACATTGTAATAGGACCTTTCAGTCTATAAAAAAAAATTTAGGACTAAACAGTGTATAAATTATTAATTTGGGATTTATTGGTGCATCCCCTTTAATTTTTTTTTGAGACTTTTTAACTATTCTAATAAAAAAAAAATTAAATTCCAATGGGGCTTTAATCCAAACACAACTTTTTAAAAATTAAAAAAAAAAATTCTATCTATACCTATATGATGTCTTTTAATTAGCCCTCCTTAGATATATGATTATTCTACCCATTATCCTAAAAAGGCCAAAAACTGGGTTTGGTGGGTTCTAAGTTAGTTATGAAATTCATCTAATGGCCCAATTTTAGAGATTGATGATACATCTGTGTTTGGATCATGAGACCTCACATCCCATATTCCTATGCAAAAAACTAGGTAAATTGTTGGAGGGTGCTTATGTCGTCTTGTGTTTTAAACAAATGAAAAACCTTAAAATACATTACGAAAATTATTCACTTGGCTTGGTTTAGTGTTTTAAAATATTTTAAAATTTTTTGTTTATGATAAATTTTTTGAAGTTTTTTTTCTCTCATAAATATTGTACTTTTAAAGTGTATTTAAAAATAAAAATAAATAAATAAAATATTAAAAATTCAATTTTTCAAAAGTGAGTTAAACAACAAAATTATGTTGATATAGTCTCATCAGTAAAATTTTCAACTTTAAACGATTATATCATATAATCAATATATATGATATTATGACACTACTATAATTGGAATCAGTTTTCCTTGACTATTGAACTCTGAACTAAAGAGTTCAGTTCATGGTTTGTGAACCCACTCTAAATTTATATTGATAATATCAATTGTTTAATTTTTTAACATTTTTTTATTCATATAAAATTTAAGTTGATCAAATATTGATAGTGATATAATTAAATAAAAAAATAGACACTAGTATTTAGTATTTTAAAACAAAATGTGATTTAATTACGTAGTTATAGATATCAAATCAATTTATTTTTTCACTCATAATTTATCTGTAAACACTAAAAATAAACGATTCAGAACACAAGTGAATCCAAAACCGATGAATTAAATACTTTGTTTAAGTTATGAATTTAAATAAAAATTTAAAAAAGAGAAGGAAGTAAATATATATATATTATTTTATTTAAATTTTCTTACTTGTTTTTAAAATTTTTTTTATTTTTATTTTGTCTTTTATAACTTTCTAAACTCATATTAAATCGACAAAGACAGCTTCCAAGGAAAAAGTTACTTTGTAAATAATTACCGGTCAAACTATGTCGGTTATAAGAACTTGATGGTCTAGTAACTGTTTTGTTTCCTTTTCCGTTTCATCACATGAATTTGAGTTAGGTTAGGGATTTTAAATAATTTATTAAATTTTTTATATGGGTGTAACATTTATATACATATGAATTTGTGTGAGTCCCCACTGCGTAAAGAGATTTATTAAAAATTTGATAGATTATTTAGGATTCATAGAAAATACAGGCTGGTTCACAGAACCTCTAATACTAATTATAAATATAAAATTTAATATAAATTGCCTCCTATAGTTTTAGAAATTATATACTCCTCTTGGAGTTTCTAATTTTATAACAAATAACTCTTTAATTAATAAATCAAGTCAATTAATAATTTTTAATGATTTCAAAAATTTATTTCAATTAATAATTGAGATAATTTTATTATTATATAGGATAGAGTTAAAATTTTTATTTTTGAGTTAATTTTGTTAAATAAAAATTCTAACAATGAGATATTTGCAATTTTTAAATTATATGAACCAAAATGTATTTTTATAAATATTTTTTATTTTATATATATATTTTTTTACAAGAGTATAGAAAACAACAAGTAGTATTAATTAGGAAGAGGATCTCCTGCGGTCGATTTTGGATTGGATGGCGCTATTTGGACTCGTAAGGCTCACCATAAATATCGTTTAGATGATTTGAGCTGTTTATTTTTGTCGACACACAAAAAAATTAGATCGATCTAATACGGTAATTTATTCAATTTATTACATTTTTAATCAAAAATTTATACTTTTAAAAATAAGTCATAATTTTTTTGGTTAAAAAAATAATACGATAAACAAGTTACAACTATTAAATTAACTTAATTTTTTATAAATAAAATATATAAAGTATCAGACAAAATAAAATATTTAAATTATTAAAACAGTACTAGTAATAAAGCTCATGACCCAAACAGAGTAGAGGAGATCCTCCGGCTATTAATTAATTGGTTGATTAGCAAGTTGTAAAATACTCTGTTTCCTTTCCAACTCGTGTTTGGATTTCCAAAGCTGCCATACATACTTGAAAGCTTTTCTCCTCAACCTCTATTTTACATATATATATAGAGATGGTAAAGCGTTGTCTCTGCCACTTCTGAGCGGTTGAGATTGGAGGTTTTCATTCACCTCTGTTTTTCATCAACCAACCATCAATCCTTCAATCCCCACCTTCTAAATTTGATTACTTTATACGAGTTTGACTTTTAATTGTTTGGAAAGAAAGAAAGAAAGCAAGAAACCATGTTTGTAATTCCATCATCATCATCAATTGAAGAAGAAAAACAAGAAAAGATCGTCGGCGTCGGAGGAGGTGGGATCGAATCTCTGCCGGTGGAGTTGTTGGTTGAAGTTCTAGCTCTGGTTGCCTCCTCTTCCTTCACCGACCTCTTCAATTCCAAACTATGGTTAGCCTTTCTCCTTCTTCTTCCTCCTCCTCCTCTTTCCAAATAACGGTTTCCGAAATTAATATATTGGTAAATGATGATACTTTGTAAGTTTAATATGTCATCAATTTTTTATTCAACTGTATTGTTTCGGACGTTTTTGTATGACTTCAAAGGGTAGACTATTTAATAAAAGATTTAAGAATATGGAGAAAAATATAAGAAAAATATGTGATTTAAATGTAAAACTTGCTATATAAAAGTTGTGAATCTTGAAGACATACTATTTTTATTTTTTTTTTATAAATATTTTCCTTTGTCTAAATTGTTAATCTCTAGTACAATGATAGTCTCACATACAATAAATAAATATTGATCAAAAAAATGAAAAAATTATTGCAAGTTGGCATATGTGGTATTTTTCACCAATCATAAATACTTGATTTTATCTTAAAAATATCGAGACAAATATAATAAAATTTTACTGTTTAAGTCAATGAGAAAAGCTCATGACAATATTTTCAATGCATGCAAAAATTGCTCACAACTAACGACCATAAATATGGAGAATAGTGTTAAAACCAAGAATTCATAACAAAAATAAAAATAAAAATAAAATCAAGAAAAATAATAATGTGTGGTTTAAAATTATTCGTAGTGTAAGTCTCATTGCACATGTGTTGAATATGAACCATAAATTATGCAATGTTTGGGAACAAAATATTTTTGTCAAAAATTATTTTATCTATTTTTTACACTTTTTTTTTTTATAAAAATTAAAAGGTCACCTAGAAAATGCGAGTGAGATTAGGTACATTCTTTGTTTTTCAGTTACTAATCATGTAGTTGTATGTGATATCTATTTCATTATCTTGGTTCTAACCGTATTTAACCAAGTAATGTAATAGCGATTCTTGAAGAATTTAAGAATATGAGAGGAGAATTACATACATGCGTGTCAATAGAAATTCGATGATTCATCAATGGTGAAGCGTGAAAAGTGAGTTTGTTCTTAAATGGTGCATACAAAGTGGAAACTTCGAAGCATTATACAGACAAGGAATGGTACTCTTTCCTAACCCACTCTTCTCTTCACATGTTTCATGTTATATTATGTATCAATTGATATATCAATCAATATATTAATAAATGACGTGATATAATTTTAGACGTTTTAAGTATTTGTAATTTATATAATGGGTGAGATTATAATTTTAAAATAATAATATAATAATTTATTAATACACTAATTGATATATCAATTAGTACATGTAATATTACCGCATATTATTAGGTTGCTTACCTTAGAATTAATGCTCTTGCTCCTCATCATATGACTTTGTCTCTCTCTGTTTCATTCATGACCCCCAAGCTGTTCTAGTCTAACTTACACGTGATTGCCATGTGATTCCATTCCATGATCACCTCCAATATTATATGGTAGGTTAGGCTATCTTTATTTTATGAATTTGAGAAGGAATTTAAAAAAATAAATAAAAATTATGTGAAATGTATTTATATTTCATTCATGTTTTATTTACTTTTTCATTTCTCTCATCAAATTCATAAACTAAACTATAGTTTTAGTGGAAAAAAAATTTGATAATTTGATTATTAGAGTATATGTGAAGAAAAGTCCTACTCCATCAAATAAAAAATTTTAAATTAGTAAAAATTTCAAACAATATTTGTTGGCTCATAATGTTATGCTTGTGGTTTTAAAGTTTTTCTTCAAAGAATTAGACGGTGAGCCCCTCAATTTCCATACAATTAGTATCGAGCATATCTATGATAACTCTTGATTAAAAACTATGAACAATTATTTATTGAAAGAGTTAATAAATATTACATAAAAAAAATGTGACAAAACTTCAATAATATATATATATATATATAGTTGTCATTGTTGACTAATCTTTGCGTGAATCTTTCACTCAAGCAATGAGTTTTTTTTGGTTCAAAGATATTTCATGCCACAAGTCATTACATAATTTGGTTGCTTAAATATGTATCTCTTACAAATGTTTTGGATATGTTATACTTCAATGGAAAGCTACATGGGGACAAAACAACATATACTTGTCTTTCTTAAGTACACATACATATACGCCATCTTTGTTTCAATGAATATAAAATAAGAGATATAATATTTTGTGAGATTTATTAGGGATATATAATGAATAAGATATAGATACTGAATAACATATTCTATCATTCATGTTTGTTAACTTCATATATAACACTAGATATATCTCATCTATGTTTGTTTTTACAAAATGGATTGTAAGATATAAGCAAAGAATCTCCAAGATTGCCCTCATAACATTATGTTAATATCCATCTTGCCCTTATGTACATCAATGGCCACTGTCACAGATTTGGAAAGAATACACTTCATAACTAATGCTAATATATACAAATCAAATATTCATATATTAAATTCAACAATTTCACCCTGAAAAAATTATATTATATTAGCGTTAACTTGATAATAAAAATAAAATAAAATAACTCATTTTAAACAAGTATTTTGATTATAAAAATAACAGCTTTTTGTAAACAATCAATTTTTTTTAGGTGAAGAGTCTTATTTTGTATATATATATATATATTTGGTTTATGTAAAAATAAAAAAATAAAAAAATTCAAACTCTTCACCTAAACAAACAAATGTATCAAACCATTCATCTACAACATCAACCAACTATAAAAATGAAAATGTAAATAAAAACTCTGAGAAATGATTTTTTTATCATATACATACAATCATATCAGATTTATCATTATTTATGAAAAATAATAAATAAATCATTTTTGTTTGTTTATAGAGGCTTCATTGATTTTCAGATCAGCAACATATAAAACAAAAAGCATTGAAAAGGAAAGATTATTTGGATATAACAAAAAGCATTTATAAAAAAAAATATAAAGAAATGAAATCAAAGACTTAACATAAACAATGGAAAGGGTTTAGAAGGGTAAGTAGATAAGAAGGATAAATTTGACTTTTTAATTCTTATCCCATCCTATAGGATATGATATAACAAAAGGAGAATTGGTATTATATATCTACTAATTTAGAGATATACAAACCCATGGTATATTATATACTCTCTAAAAAAAAAATTACAAATAAAAGATATATGAATCCCAAAATATATGATATCCAATCCAACCATTTGTTTATATCCTAAAAGCAAACAGGGCCATAGGACCTAAGTTGCAAAGTGGTATCATGGAGTTTCCATTTGTCTTCCACTCAACCTACTCGTACATAATTAAATTATAAAAAAAAAAAAAAATATTAAACATATACAAGTTAACATAACAAATATAAAGTTAAACTAGAAAAAAATTTAAAAAAAATATGTACAGGTCAACATATATAATGGTCCACTTCTACTGAAAAAAAATGTGAGATACTAACAAATAAAGACATTTCTTAGGCCTTATGGGCTCTGTCAAGCTATCGTGTATTTTATGATTAAATTATGAGTATGTAGAATAATTTTTTATATTGAAAAATGATTCAAATAATATATTAGATTTTGTCTCTATATAATATAAAGTAGTCCTGTCAGTCTATTTTGAATTGACTGTTCAACTTACATTTATATATTTTAAGTTGTGAAAAGAAAATAAACATTCATATATGCAACAGAAAAATTAGAAAATTAGATTGTTCAAAAATTTATTCACAATATTAAATTCAATTATGTATAGTTAGCCTCACAGTTGAAATAAAATCATCTAATATTTTTTTTAACATCTCGTTTGTGTTTAATTTCTGCAATTGCAATATTATAGGTTGAATACTTCAGCCACATGAGAATGGAATCAGGACTAGAGCATTTGAAGAGAGCAGCAGAGAAAGGACACGTGGAGGCCTCATACGTGTACGGTATGATCCTCCTCTCTAGGGGTGGGCAATCAACCAAACAAGGCCTAAAGCTTCTAAATGCCATGAACAATACTTGTTCAAATTCAAAGAGCTTGAGAATCCAAGAGTGCAGAGAAAGAACCAAAGCCATTATTCACACAATGTGGATCAACAATCATATGGTCAGCCAAGAAACAAATTTCTGTTGCCATGGAAAAACTCGAAGCACCAGAGTGAGAGAGACATGGAGAGGACGCAAAGAAGAGGATGAAAACACGGCTGTGAAGCTTGTAAATGGGATAGAAGTCAACTTGTTTTGTAACATGTTACTAGGTAGGAGTGTTTAGATTATTTATAAAAGTTGTGTTATATAAATCTGAAATCAAATATAGGTCTCTTTTGATAATTAGGTTAAAAGTCGGTTTATTGATTTTTGACTTTATTCAAGACCTATTTGGACGATTACTTATTGTCCAAAATAAGTCTTAAAATAAAAATAGATGAACAAAGTACAACATATAGACAATAATCAATCTTGCCAGTAGGAGAAACATGAAAGAGAGGCCGAGAAGAAGGGGTGACAACATAAGTTGCGAAGGTTGTAATTGGAATGAAGCAGTCAAACTTGCTTTGTAATGTTACTTAGGATTGTTTAGATCATTTTATTTATTTATTAAATATTATTATGGTATGTTCAACTCTATGGCTTTAATGGGACACCATTTTTATATAATTTTTTTTTTGTAATTACCATGAGATTTGTCATGAAAGATTGCTAAATTTATAGTCCTCAGATATTCATAGACGTATATGTTAACTTAGTGATCGAACTCGGTGGGTTGAAAGAATCATTTTTTATCCAAAATTCGAATGGTCGTTATTAACTTTCCGTAGTTGACAATTATTTTTAAAAAATGATAATGAAATTGAAATCTCAAATATGGGAGTTGTTTGGGTGGGCAACCCATTAAAGGTTACACATCATATGCAACCCAATTATCTACCCTTGGATTACAAACAATTGATCAAGACCATTGAATTGTTTAATGGTTGAAAATGGGAAACCTGAGCAACCGATTAACTCTCTTTCCTCCTATTTTCCTCTCACTCCCCCACACCCAGAAGGATTATGCTTCTCTTTCTGTCTTTTTCGTCTCTCACTCCTTGTCCTCCTTCTCTGCTGCTCTCACTATCTCTGTGTAATCCTTAATTTCCTGCAATAACTAGTAGCCTCTGTTGAGTTCCAGCCACAACGGGACTAAAGCCTCTGTTGGCTTCCATCGTTGAAGTGAAGGTGTTCTCTCCAACCAGATATATATCAGGTATATATGGACCTCTCTCTCTCTCTCTCTCTCTCTCTCTCTCTCTATTTGCCCTCTTCACGTCAATGATTTCCCTATACCAAAGCCTCATCCTAACTCCAACCCCTTTACCACTTCCAAAACTCAAAATCCCTCCATCTGCAACAATAACCCCCTCTCTCTCTCTCAAATTGATTTCTGAGAAGCCTTAAAAATCTATTTCTCTCTTAATCAATTTTTGGCATGCACAGACTTTATGTTTTTTTTCATGATCGATCAATTTCTCCATCTCTTTCACACTTCTAAAATCAATTCTATTTCTGTTCCTTGTAGTCATAGTTTTATTTTCCAAGTTAATTGTAGAATATGTGGTGTGCTTTAATAATTCAAAACACACACATGCACACTTGCATTGCATAGTTGGTTTGTTAACCCAACTCTATTTGTACAAGCACAAAGGGAAGAAAGAATTGATGTTGATGAACACAATAAGAAAAAGGAAATGTGAAATGAATGAAGAAAAATAAATGTAGGAAAGGGGTGGGTAATTGTTTGTGTTTGGAAGGACATTGTCAATTCTTCCTTAATGGGTTTAATTGGCTATATTCTTCTCTATTTGGTGATAATGGGTTTAATGTATTTTTTGAAAAATACATGATTTTAATATTTATAGATTTTGCATGTTATGGTGATTTGGTTAGAATTTAGTTCAATTCATGACCATTGTTGAGTTTAACCAATGGAATGTGTGGAAAGTGAATGATATATTCTATGTGAAGAAAAATTGAGATTATTGTGTTGTTCAACATTACTTGAATTGAGATTTTTTAATCTGTTGCCGATGTATCTTAATTCCACAGTTTACCATTTTATTGTCATTGCTGAATTAGTAAGCTTTTAGCTTCTATAATTTTTGGATTTCAGCTAGATTTTTCTATATTGTTCATATTGAATAAAGAACTTGGAAACATTATCAAATATCATGGGCCTTGCTTGAGTTTTGATCCTCACTAAAGTAATTATCATTGTGGATTGTAACTCTTAGTTGATTGGACATGCTAAAGAATTAAATTGACAATTTCTCTTGTAGTGTGGCAGGTATAACTATCATTGTGGATTGTAACTCTTAGTTGATTGGATATGTTGAAGAATTAAATTGACAATTTTTCTTGCAATGTGGCAGGTATATATGAGTTTAACATATGGGATTCAGGTCTTGTTGAGCCAAGTTTCTATATGCAACTTTGTTGATTCTCATAATTATGCATACTTTTTTGTAAATAACTTCTTTTTTATATGCAGTCTACCCATGGTGGCTAGTTAGTAGCTCATTCTTGAATAGAAAATTGATTTACCGAACAAGTTTAGAAAATGAAATAAATATATCAAGAACTCAATAAAAATGCAATCATATCCAGGAACAAAATGTTTGTTATGCTTAATAGCTTTAGTTTGATCTATATTAATTATGAATTATGCCCTTTACTCAAGTAGTTTTTCTTTGATAAAAGGCATGAAGTTTCTTACTGAGATGTTACAAAAATGCAACTCTGTTGATTCTTATGGAACCTTGCATAATTTTTTGCAAATAACTTTTTTCTTTTAAGCGTCATTAAGTATTACTTTTTAATTATTCTTCATTTTGATGAGTTTGATCCAATATTTTTTTAAGGCTAGAAATAGTTGGAATGGGTTATTGACCTCCTAGATGGAACCTTTTCTCTCTCACATATTATACTCACTTTCTCCAAGTTTCTTGAGAAGGCACATATTAATTTGTACATGATAGATATTACTAGGTGTGCATTTAATTGTTGATTAGTTTTCATTGTTGAATGTATGATCAAGTCTTTTTACTAAATTCTCTGGCTTTTTATGAACCAACAATCAATTGCTAAATGAATTATTTATATTTTATTTTTTATTTTTGTGGTGTTGATATACTAATTGGGGTTTGTGAAAAATATTATAAGGTTTTGAGGGTCATTGAATTCGGTGGCTAATGCTAATGCACCTAAATGAGTTATCTCTTTAGAGTGTCAATGGTTTCTTTATTGAGTCTCAATGATTTCTTTATAGAGTGCCATACATTTTCTCGATTAATTTATAATCTCCATGGTTACTTGATAATGAGTTTCAGTTTTTTTTTTCTTCTCAATTATGCTACATAAGGTCCAAAATTTCATAGTGGGGTTTTCTATTTTGTTCTCATTCTTAATTTTAGTTTTCCTTTGTGTTCACAACTTCGAGCTTTGTCTTGACCTCTACGTAGACACTTTGTACACACTTCTCTCAAAGCAAATATATTGGTTTGTGGTTTGGCTCCTTTTCTCTTTCATTTCCTCTCTAATTCCACTATTTGAGAATTTGATTCAGCATATTTTGTTTATTTGGTATAATAATTTATTTTTTCTGAGTTATGTGCGTGTCTATATGCAAAATGTATACTTTGTATTCTATACAATGCTTCACCTAACATAATACATGTTGTTCCTCCTATAATTCTTTGGAATTCATAAGGTTCTCTAGAAGTATATTCCTTTTCTTTTTTTTTCTCTTTTATGTTCTATTTTATCTATTTTTGTTAACAATGGTGATATTTTATGCTTATTTAAATTTCTTTTCATTATTTAGAGAGATACTTTGGACTTGTTGAGTAGAATATTCATGCAAAAAATCAAGATAATTGGACATTGGTAGCTATATGTTTGAATCATATTTGTTTTAAAATAATGGACAACAAATATAATTTCAATAATAATCATCCATTTTTTGTAATACAATTTCATATTTTTACTTCGTTAAGGTTGGCTTATATAATAAAATACACCTATGGAGACAGACGACATGTAATTAGGACATGTAAGTTGAAAGTAAGAATAAAATACACCTTAAACTTTGTCGAAAAAGGGCATTCGGGATGAAAATGTGAAACAACCCCTAAACCACTCTGGGCATGTCACGAGAAGATTGCTTGTGACAAATACGACTTGTGGGGTCAAAAGACATGTAATTAGGACACATAGGTTGGAAGTTAGAGTAAAAAAGGCCTACAACTTTGTCGAAAAGAGGCGTCGATGGGAAAAATCAAAGCAACGTGTGAACTAATCTGAGGATGTCACAATAAGCTTGCTTGTAATAAATACGACCTGTGGGGATAGACAGCATGTAATTAGGACACATAGGTTGGGGGTTAGAGTTGAAAATGCTTTAAACTTAGTTGAAAAAGGCGTTGGAAGGGGACAAAAATACGACATAGTGCCTAAACCACTCTAGGGATGTCACCGGCAGCTTGCTCGTGACAAGTATGACCTGTTAGGACATATGGGATGTAATTAGGACACGTATGTTGAGAGTTAGAGTAAAAAATGCCTTAAACTTAGTTGAAAAGTGCATTGGGGGAGCCAAAATGCAAAATAATCTCGAGCCACTCACGGGGATTGCGAGGACTTCCTCGTGCCTAATAGAACATATGGGGACATACGGCTGTGAGTAGGTGTGACAACCCTCACCTCGATTAGTGCTAATCTATGATTAAGCATGATAAATGCTTGCTTAGGATGAAATCTTGAATTGATTACATGAGTGTATTGTTTGTAATTGCATTTCTATCGTTCGCTATAGAATGATCTGTTCATGTTTTAAGTTTCGAATTGCGAATTGAAAGCCTTATCGTGACGATTCCGAAATTGATTAGTGTTTTATGCTAATTAGAATTGATGTGATTTTATGGTAGGTTTAATTAAAATCCAATTTGGAATGATTAAATTAGATTAAATAAAGTTAAATTACATTAGTTTGCATTTACTACCAAATTGCCATTACTGGGCCACCTTTTGAACCATTGTTTGGAACTCAATTCATACACATTTCATATCATCTCCTCAGCCTTTTCTAGACCAAAACTGTGAGGGAGAGAGAGATAGGAGAAGTTTGGATTCAACAAGAAATTGGCTTGGAAAATTAGAGGAATTGAAGGGAATTTGTAAAATTGAGCTGGCACACTTGAGATTCAAGACTTAAGGTTGGAAATTCATCCTCTCATTTGTGAATTTAAGTTGTTACTTGCATGGTTCATGGTAAATTAGTGTTTAGATTCAAGAATTGGTTTAAAGTGTTGAGTTGGGAGTAAATTCATGCATGTATGTACATGTTCTTGAAATTTGAAGTTGTTTTGCACGAAATCCTTACATGCATGTGCATATTTTAGTAGAGGTTCATGAATTCACCATGTTCTTGAGCTTAATCTTGCATTTGGTCATGTTTTGGAACATTAGAGTTCATGGGAACTCATGCATGTTTGATTTTGCATTGTTCTTCATGTTTGCATTTAATTGGTGTTTAATTGGCAAACTTTTGGGCTTTGATTTTATCAATTGAAATTCAAAACATGTTATATTATGAGTTTCCAAGTCTTTTCCAGAAAATTGGCCCAAAAGATTGAGTTTTGATGTGTTGAATGCTTGGTTTGAGCCTTGGAGGCAAATCTAGAAAACCCAGAATTTGGCTTCCACGCTCGAGCGACCGTCTTTGTGTTCTGAGTTCCGCTCAAGCGACGAAATGCTGGCTCGAGCGTGGATTGCAAGCTCTCAGGTTTTCTGCGTATGCAAACGTACACTCGAGTGAGGAGACCTATGCTCGAGCGAAGAACGTGTCTCGCTTTGAGTATTGACGAGCATCGGCGGAGATTTTCAACAACCGATACTTTTGCATTTTACAGACCGCTCAAGCGAGAAGTCTCGCTCGAGCGACCCCTCTATTTTGGTAAGCTCGCTCGAGCGAAGAAAGCCACGCTCGAGCGAGACCCCTGTTTTTAGCAAATTTTGAAAAGTGTTTTAAAGCACATCTTTGTATCCTCATTCCATCCTAGGCATTCCTAGGGCATATTTAAGGCATCTTAATGAGGATATTGATGTAGAACCACACCAAGTCAAGATAGGGGTTAAGTCAATACTCCCAAGTGTGTAACTTAGTGTGTTTTCGTTCTGCAACTATGTAGGGTTGGCATCCGAGGACGCTCATTAGCTTGCCTATAGCCCAGTGCTCTGTAAGTAACAATGCTGTAAAGATACGTTCAATTACAATTATTTCTGAACAAGTGATTGTACCGTCTTCTGAAATGACCTTTGTTCTTGAATGAATGTTTGTCTATTTGTGAAGCTGTATTAGTGGCATCCATAGCAACTTCTTTATTCTGCTCTTTGTTATAGAGATCTCTGTCGGTTCAATGTTTGGAACTACTACATTCTTGTTATGATGGCCATCAAGCGTATTAGATGCTGTTAAGACCCTCTTGTCTTGTTTTTGCTATTGGATGTATCATATATGACTGCTATGGTTTCTAAGTGACTGATATGATTGTTTAATTACTGAAAGGACATTCATTCTTAACCTCTCGTACCGATTGTTATTCACTTGGGCTTTAGCTCCTTGTTTATATTTATATGTAGGTGTCCGAACAGGGACCGAAACTAAGGCGTTGAGTTAGCTCCTATTTTGTCGAACCAACCTTTGTGCATCACTTGAGGTTCCAAATCCTTCAAGCCAAAATTTTGTTTTGGGGTGTTCTAGATCCACCCTTTTTTCTCTGTTTGTACTAGCAGGATAAGTTTGATTATGCAGTTATGGTGAAGGAATTAGGTCCCTAACTTGTATGTTATGTATATACGATATGTATATATGTTTTGGTTATGAATGTGACTTGTTCATAAAGTCTTTTTGCATTGAGTTTCACGACTCATTGGACATCTTTTATTTCTTGTTTTGGCTTCCTTGACCCTTACTACGTATTCTTGTTATTTACATTAGCGGGCCTTTGGTAACCACGGGTTATTGGTGGTTGCAATGCTAAACCCATAAGGCGGGTTTGAGTCGTAATGACGAGGACACATAAGTTGGGAGTTAAATTTGAAAATGCCTTAAACTTAAGCGAAAAATTGCATTTCGAGAGAGGAAACTTGGGAGAAACTTGTCGGGCATGCAACATATGATTCTGACTATAATTATACAATTTTGAAACAATTATATACATTTGAGTTTTATATAATTTTCTTTTATAATTTGAAATGATGACATTATTCAATCAATACTAATGGTTAATTTTATTTTCTGAGATGGTTTTGGCATGAAAATGTGGATATTTCTTATTTGTGTCGAGAGGACATTGTTTTTTTATAATCCGTTATTATGTTGTTCTTTGTTTGTTTTTTGGATTACTATTATTAAATGCAGATAACTATTGGCATGGTACAAATTGCTTTTAGCATAGAACATATTACTTTTGGCGTTGGATAGATTACCATTTGATATGGTATTGTGGATATTTTTTTTTTTTGTGTACAGAAGACATGATTTTTGTATAATCCTCTATTTTGTATAGAATTATTATTTTAGTTGAATTATGCTTGATTCGTATGGAATTTCTATTATATTTTGAATTTGACGTTAAAAGTTAAATTTTCTTGGATTGTTATTAGGGAGCTGTTGTAGTGTGCAAGGGTTGAAACTTGCATACCATATGCAAATTAATTCTCAGCAATTAGATTTGATTAAATTAATCTAAACCCTTCAATATTTTATACAATTTATACCATTTACCTGCTAAACCGGTTGAAACTTTCCCAGCCATTCTCTCTACTTTCATCAATCACCTATCTCTCTCTCTCTCTCTCTCTCTCTCTCTGGTTTGGCTAAACAGGACTCCCATCTCTCTTCTCTGGTCATCTTCCACGAATGGAGATCGAAGTCGCAGTCTGTGCAAGGATTGAAGAGGTAAAATTTTCTCATCCTTACTCCGAATCTATGGTTTCTCCCTCTCTCTCTGATTTCTTTGTCCGTTCTCTTGCTCGTTATCATCTCTCACTCTCATCTCTTGCTTTCAGAGGCTTCTTGAGGATCTCTGTCTTCTCCAGTAGCTTATTGGTTCAAAAGAGTTCTCATTGAAAAGGTATGGCTTGAAATCCCTAAAGCCCTATTTCTTGATAAATAGGCAATTTTATGAATCAAACAGTATCTCGCACAACTTGATTATAAGATATATTGGGTGAAATTTGTTAGTAGAATTTGATAGATTATTAGTTAATAATGGATTCTTTGCCTAGTTGGTTATTGTCTTACTTGTTCTTTTTTTAATTTTTGTTTTCTATATTTTATCTCGTCTTTTGCCTATTCACAGTTTGAATGTAATATTTGTTTCATGGTCTCATGGGTTTCAATTGAAAAATTAGGGATTGAAAAATTAGGCTTGTGGTTGAGATTATTTCTGTATCCATTGTAGTTAACTTATTATATTTTTAATTGATTAAATTGTCTATGTAACTTGATTTTGATTTTCATTCAGATCGTAAATAGGAGAAATTATTCAATGCTCGTGGAGCAATGGTAAATAGGCAAATTCAATTTAAATTTTTATGAATTTTTATTAGTCTAGATGAAAGGTAAAATTGAATTCATAAATTAAACTGTATCTAGCACAACTTGATAGTTTCTAGCATTGATTGTGCCCTATGTTGAGGTTGAGGTTGTTTACCTAGTAAGATGACACTGTCTTAATGAAATTCAATTTTATTTAATTTTGTGATAAGTACATCTATTAGGATAGATAAACAAGTGCTATAGTGGTACATGTGTTTCCTTAGTGGAGGCTTGACCTGCATGCTCTTTGCTTTCAAACTAAACCTTGCGAAATTAGGCTGGATAGCGACTGAGTTTAGTGTTGCATGGTATATTGTCCTCTATCTTTATTTTCTTCTTGCTTCATTTTTTTTTCTTTTTCATTTTTTATAAAATGTTTTGATAGTATTTTCTTTTCCTTTGTCATGTTTTTATTAGGTAAGGTAGGAGACTCAAACTTTAGTATGTTTATTAAGGTAATGTGACCTATCTTTGAGGTATCATTTTTTTGCTTATTATTATTATTATTTTTTTATAGTGTTTTTTTCTTTTTTACATTGGAAACTTAGTCCAAGTGTTTGTTAACGAGATTATTATTTAATAAATCCATTCATGTGTGCATGTGGTGCAATTGATGAATGTATTGTACAACCTAGATGTCTTAGGATATTTTCAATTCCCACATTAAGTATATATGTCAACTGATGAATGTACTATAACCTTTAAGATTTTTGTTTGTTTGTTTTTTCCCTAATCAAAGATATTAGAAGTTTATTTTTCTTGTCTTTCTTCACAAGGAATTCTGATTGAAGCCTGATGGATTAGTTACATGTGGTTTAAGATTGCTGAGAATCGTCTTAATAATTCTATTTTTCAAGAACCATGTTAACCTTGTCGTGGCAATATATTCCCATTCTTTTTAGTTGTGCGGGTCCTTTAATTATTAAAAGAGAAATCATTCTTGTTCCAATTTTAATTATGAATTTTTTAATAAATAATTTCTATTAGTTGCGGATATATTGAGGGCTATGACATTACGATTCTTTTCTATTTAATTATGTGGTTGTTGAATTGTGAGTTTTACATATCTTCCAAGTGTATACATGGTGGATGTGTTGGTGTTAATGGGTTAGATGTCTTGGTTAGGATTGATGTGAAAATGTTCTGTTCATCTTCAATTTATTCATATGGATTAACATCATATAAAATTTTGAATTTGTTAGAAAGAAACTCAAATTTTGTTTGCAGATTTATAAGTTTTCTTGTTTTGAGAAATTAGATTTGATTGAATGGTTAAATGACATAGAAAGGAGTTTTTTTTCTTGGTCTTAAATGCATGGGTTTACTCAGTTTTGAAAATTACTATATTTAAGTGAGAACAGATGATTTTGGGTTTAGCATTCTATTAAAATTTGTAAATAATATGAACAAGTAAGGAAACAGTGAAACAAATTTGGAGATTGAATTGATTTGCAGTTATATCCTGTACATTATCTTACTGAAACTAAAAAGTTAGGTCATAGATGTTTCAAAATTTACTTACAAAGCACTTTTTTTTTTTTTTTTTTCTTTTTTTGAATAGCAACAAAACAATATTATTGAACTAAAAGGTGAAAACAAGGAGTGGACAAGATGCCCTTCTACAAAGTCGAGAGATCTACGCAAAAACCTAAGAAGCGTCAACTAAAACATAAAATAAACCACCTAAGTATAACAAACAGCAACCTAATCCCTAGTAATTGAAATTCAAGGGTATGTCCTTGAAAGAGGGAGACACGCAGGCCCAAACTGAAGTGAGATGCCTCACCTTATCCAACGAGCATCAACTTTAGATTTCTTTTCATTAAAAATTCTATCATTTCTTTCCAACAAAATGGTCCAAAAGATAGCAAAGATAATGCAAGACTACAATGTTTTGGCCTTCTTATTGCTTCCAAATCTACCATAGGAAACCAACAAGAAAGCACATTTTCTTTATTTGTTTATGTTGATTTCAAATTGAGGCTGCATATACTTTGGAAAGGTTGACGGATTGATATGGACTATAGGAAATCCAATGGAAATTTGCATTTGGGCTTTTAGAAAAGGTAATAGGCAATGATTTAATGAATGGTATGGGCACATTGAGCTAAACTGTCGAAAGAGTTTGTGTACTTGGCCCCCAAGTAATTACTCTTTTGGTTGGTGCAGTGCTTGTCTAGTTGCATGTGTGTAGAAATTTATAAGACACATGTTATATAAATCTGTGAGTGCATTTTGGTGCATTACAATACTGCTATTTTCATTTGATTATTTGAACTTGTTTTTTTAAACTATTAGCCTTATTCTACATTGTATAGTGTTTTATCATGCTGCCTGATTTTTATATCAAAGTATAGGCATAGTTTACGACCATACCTCTTATACGGAAAGAAGATAAACAAAGTATTTTGGTTGGTCTCTATTATCGAGTTGGGTTTTTTCATATGAAGAGATTCTTTCCTTTATATTTGTTACCTACCTTTCAATTTGTTTGTTAAATTGTGTAGATCAACAATTATGTTTGAAATTTTGATTTGTTTGCAAAGCCCTTTCTAGAGACACGAATACAAGAGATCTAGATTGTTGGGAACCATGGGATGGTGAATCATGCCTCGATGGTGTATTATTATCTGGGGTCGTCAATTTTATAGTTTTTATTTTTATTTTGTTATGTTAGTGTAGATCAAAAGGATAGTGTTTCTGAGGGAAAGAAATCTGGTTATGAATGGTGTTGCCGATTTAACAAAATCGTGAAAATGGTGCAAAACGATATTGCAAAACTTGGATTCAGTCTAAGTTATCATTTTGTAATTATGCAATGCAGATGATTGAGTTCATTTATTTGATCTAAAGCATTATGCACAATGTTCTCCAAATAATCTTTCTTTATTAGCTTTGGTTGGTCCATTAATTTGAAGAATGATCCACACAAGGAAATCATTCCCAAAGAAAAAATTTTGCAACAACAAAAAACAAGAGAACTTTAAAACTCGCCAACAAAACTATGATCCTCACCATTAGAGGAGCGATTTTGTGAACTGAAGCCAAATTTTTTGCTTTGGCAAGGCATTTGATAGAACCATTAGAGTTGCTCTTATTGAGGTTATACAAGTTTGGTCAGTTGGCCAATCCAAAATTAATAACCCTTAGGTATCAAAAGCAAAATGCATTCAGTTTTGAACAAACAAAAAAAATAAAATTGAAAAGGAAAAAAGATATAGGGCTAATTTATAAAATAAAAAAAATTAGCTAATAATGGTAATTCCCAATATAAATGTAGAAATCATTCCAAAGATAAAATTTTGCAGTAGTAAGAAATAAGAGAACTTTAAATACAATGGCAAAACCTAAAGGTACCTTACTCACTAACAAAACTGTGATCCTCACCCATTAGAGTGATTTTGTAAACTGAAGCCATTTTTATTTTTATTTTTTGTGCTTTGGCAAGGTGTAGATGTCCGCGAACGCCCCGGGAGGGTAAGGTCCCGTTCTGTTCATTTGGGGCTCACTACAGTTCGAACTCAAATTGTCACGGTTCTGAATCTGAACCAAAAAGTGCAAATCCGACAAATCGTTTTGAGAAAACCAGAGTTTGAGAAAAGAAGTGCCATACATGGAGTGCTTTGCGGAATCTGAGTTGCCACCTAAATATTTTTTATGGGAAAATTTAGGAAACCACGACTTGGTGCCAAAGGCCACGTGTAAAATCATCACCAAAGTTGCCTCGGCTCGGGAACTTAGATGCGATTGGGGAAGGTCGACTATGAGCACCTCTCTTAGATCAAAAATCGGCCTCTACTAATCGTGATATCCAATTTTGAAAGCGTTATGTGTTCTTATTAGGTTATTAGCCTAGAGTTACTATATTCTGGCACGACAAACAAGTATAGACCAAATCGCTGAATTGGAACAAAACATTGCATGTTCGTTTTGAAAATGGTTTGCTACTACAAGTAGGCTAAAAATCTGGTTTTGCCACCCTCGAGTGGGCTTTTAGAAAAGATGGTTTTGCCACTATCTAGTGGGCTTAAAACTCACAGTTCTAATGCATTATCCCAATTTAAGCAATTAAACCTCCATCCACAGGGCATTCAGCGGTTATATCACATAAGCAACTAGCCTCATGGTAATTATCTTTGTCATGGAAACACTCACACACATGCAAGGATGCTAAAGCAAAGGACTTCAGTACTCGAGCCAAAAGCGAAACTAGTTAGTAATCATATGCATGATCCTAGTTCATGTTAGGATGGCTAATGCAACACATGCAAGATGCAACTAGAAGTAGGCTCGGCTTTTCTAAACATGGCATGTGAAATGCAACAGATAACACGTATTCAATTTGGAATTGAAGTATAATGCAGTTAGCATGATGCGCCGAGCCCAGTGCATGCAAGACAGATGAATGAATGCAAACATGCTATCATACTATATGCTAATTTGAATATGCCCTAAACTAACCATCGAAAGCTAGTAAATAAAAGAGAAGAAAGACGTGGGGTTGGAAGACATACACACCCTCACGCACACTTATTACACAATTGCCCTCACTCGGAAGGACCAAAAGAATATACAGATAATTAACCTACAAGCTAATTAAATATTACAGTCCATCTAATTAGTTAAGAAAATTAACTAAACTAGAAGAAACAGTAAACCACCTCGGGAAGAGAGCCCAATGCAATGCATGCTCAGTCTTGCTCGGAAACTCACTGCCATGCACAAGCTGCCTCTGTTTTCCCTGCTATACTCCTCTGGAGACTGCCAAAGTCTCAGGGTTGCTTCTCTAGATGTCGGGGAATGCCACCGGCTGGAAGGAATCATCATCGGCTGTGATTTGGTATCCATCTGCCAAGAATGAATCCATCGGCCACCAATGGATTGCCGGTCGGCACTCTGTGCAGTCGATCGACAAAAAGTTCCTGCAGAATCTGTTTGACAGTAGCAGAGGACAGAGCTTTGCATGGCAATGCAATTCAAGCAATGTATGCACCAACCAAACTCCTTATCATGTGTATGACTCAAAGGGACATGGTCCTTGGTTCTCGAACCATCAATCGCGCATTTCAATGCCTGATGGCCCAAAGAACCAAGTATGCACATTTTGATGTCAAATGTAATGCACATCAAACAAAGCACAAAGAGACCCAACCTCTATCATACTCAATTCAAGAGGCAAGGCAATGCATGCACAATGCAATGCAACCTAGGCATGTGAGCTAAGGATGCAACATGTCAATGCAAGCAAACATACAAGGCATATAACAACCTAGGCAAGCAAGCATGCAAGGCATGAAGCAATGTGACCATATTTGAACAACATGCGAAAGGTGGTCTTAGGCCAATATGGACAGGCCTTGGCCATGTCTAAATAGGAAGCCAAAATGCTATGGAATGGAGGCAAATACACACACAAACAATGCATGCAAACATGGCCCAACAATTAAGCATTAAAGAGCATCTTTTAAGTACACTTAAAAGAGGATAATCATGGACGAATAGCATGCATGGAAAGCAATGAAATCATGTTATAGATGGTGCCAAACCAAGTAAGCAAAACAAGCAAAGCATGCATAGAAGCTTGGAATTAGCCCAAGGACTTAAACCATGATCATATGACACATGAAGCAAATGATCAAAGTGAATCAAAACAGTACCAAATCATGCCGAAACAGGGACAAAGGCACACCTATAGAGCATCTAAATGGTCTAAGTATGGAGGCATGCACAAATGCTTAACATGGAGCATACAACACAAACTTTTAAAGTATCAAAGAAGCATTGAAAGGCAAGCATGTGAGCATGTTATAAGGACTAAAATGGCATATTAAGTGGTTCCAAACCACTAAAATAAATCAAGCAATGCATGCTTAACACTTCACGTATTTAAAGCCTACAAGCTAACAATGCAAAGGGACTATGCAATACATGGTGTAGACACCCCATTTTTGACCGTCCTCAAGACTTAGACGTCACTGCTTGAACACTCAGTGATTATCCATGATTGTGTTTGTCTTGAGTTCCCGGAGGTCTCGGCAACGCGCCTTGCCTCAGGACCTCTTGACTCGACTGATCGGTGTCTGGTTTTGCACCAAACACTTGTGTTTTGCCTTGTAAAAGCGAGGAATAACTTTGGTCATCAACACTCCGGCCCTCCTTTGCATCACCGGCCATTCCTTGTTGCTCGGCCGTGATTGCTTGGTATCAATATGGCGGTCGGCACTCTATGTGGCCGGTAGGCACTTTATTGGCGGTGACCCTTTTTTTCGGCCGATGACCCTTCTGCACCCCTTCAGGCTTGGTACATGCCAATTGTGCCAGCTGGGATACACCAACACCACTTCCCATGCATAGAGATGGCTGTTATGAGCCCTTGACCCCTTAGTTACTTCTAGAAGGATGAACCCTTGGCCAAGCTTCTTGGAGAAGCTTGGCTAGCTGTCCCAGCTTCTTCAAGAAGCCACAAACCGTTTGCACCCTTTGCCCCTTTTCATTTAGCTTCCTTGAGAAGCTTAGAGCCTTTTTCTTTGCTTATATAAGAGCCCTTCTTCCTCCTTTGTCTAGGGTTAGAGCTTTTGAGCAAGAAAACCAGAGATATACATATATATATATCTTTCAAACATATTCTCTCTCTATATCTCCCTCTCTCTCCCCTTTTTGTGTGTGTTTTGTGGCCTAAAACTATAGTTTTACCTTAGTTTTGCACTCACACACACACTACCACACCTTACTTCGACCTTGAGGGACTTAGAGGGTTTATTCTTGAGTTCTTGGACTTGTTTTGACCAAAAAAGAGTGGCTGGACCTGCTGTTCTTGAGGTGTTCTTCAAGGGTAACTACTTTGCTTTAGTTTTCCCAATTTTGCAACAACTTCTTACTTGTCTTGCATGATGATTTGAGTTTTGTGTATAACTAGAAAGAGTCTTATATTTGCATGCTTTAAATACTTCATTAAGGTCATTTTGTGATTTGGGGTCGAAATCACCCTCTTAGGCCTTATTTGGACCTTTTGGTGCTTCCATTGCTAGGCTTGATTTGCTTGAGTGTTTTGTTCTTTTCACCACTGAAATCTAGCAGATTTTCAGTGGTAAAGAAGAGGGTTTGAAGTCTTGTATAGGGGAGGGACACCCCTTTCCCTTTTGTCCCTCTTTTATTCTTGTTTTGGCTTAAAGGGCAACATGCATGTTTGGCTTGTCCTTGGCTCCATATCAGATGTTTTTGGTGCTACTTAGATCACATGTTATCTCTGTTTTTGGTTGGATTCGTGGCCCTTTGCATGCTTAACATACTTGCTTTGTATTCCCTTGTTTGTGCCTAGAGATGCATCATGACTTTTGACTACCATGCTCTCATATCTTGGCTTTACTTTGTGAAGTTCTTGGCCATCTTTTATCATGCTTAAGGTCTGTTAGCCACTGATTTGGTCTTGTTTAGCATGTTGGGTATAGTTGCTTCACATTTTGGCTTGTGAGCCTTGAATGTGTGAATCATAAACATGCATTGGTTAGGCTATTTCAATGATTTGGAATCATTTAACATGCTATTTCAGTCCCCATACCATGCTCACATGTCTCCATTTATCATCTCATTCATGCCTTGAAGAGTTGGCCTTTCATGACTAGGGATAGGTCATTGTGCATAGTCCTATGTTTGAGGCTTTGGGGTTGCCATATCAGGGGTATTTGGGACTTATTTTGCATGTTAAAATTCTGTTTTTGGTTGTATGGTTCATACCATGTTTGCTTGGGGTAATGGTAGTAGAATGCCCCTTTGTTATACCTTAGCTTTGGGCCTCTTTGACTTGCATGTTTGTTGTGCATTTTGTCCACCATTTGGGATGCTTTTGGCCCTTTGTTTTGGGGGTGGGCTGAGGTCTCCCCCTTCATGGTTTAAGTCCACCATTGCTTATTTTTCACATGTTTGTTGCATGTTTGATTCATGATGTGTTGTCACATGCTAGTTCTTTTGCGTACTTGCCATGACATGTTGCATTGCATTTGGCATGCCTTACATCTTAATCCTATGTTGCACAATTGAGCCATGTTTGCATAACATGCATTGCATTGCTTGGTTTGGGGTGTCAAACCAAGTGTGAGGGCTGAGAAGTGTTCATACTACAAGTGATGTAACACGTCTCAACTCTCGGTCACCGAGGCCCTTGACTTTGAAATGATAGGGTCTTGGTATCCACTTGTATGTTGCATGCATTTTCATTGAATTGCAACCTCGGCCTCTTAGGCCATCATGCATCAAAATGCATAATTTATGGCCCGAGGATCGAGGGCCATGCTCCCTAGAGTCCATTGCATGATAGGGGGTGTGGCCATGCATACATTTTCTTGAAATTCCATGCCATACACTGTCTGCCCTTGTTGTTGTCAAAAACTAGTTTCTGCAGGGAGTTTTGGCCGACCGGCAGTATAGAGTGTCGACCGGCCATGGATTGGTGGCCGATAACATGAAATCCAGCCGATGGGCATTTTACCTGGCCGGTGGGCATTCCCTTCAGCCGATGGTGTTCTAAAGTGTGCGAGAACTGTCCGGGACTTTGGCGATTTCGAGCGAGCGGTGTATGAAGCAGGCATGGTATAGTGCAGGCTTTCAGGCAAGATGAATCGAGCATGCATCATTTGCATTAGAAGTGCGGTCTTTTCCTTTTGCATTTAATTTATTAATTAAATTAGAAGTTCTGTAATAATTAGTTCAATGTTTTTTTGTAATATTTATTAGGACCCTCGGCGAGAACAATTGTGTAATAAGTGTGTGAGTGTGTGCATGTCTTTAACCCCGTCTTTCTTCCCTTTTAGTTACCTTTCGATGGTTAGTATTAGGACATATTTAATTTAGCATACCTTATGTTATGCATGCGTGCATCCATACATTTGTCTTACATACACCGGGCTTGGCACATCATGCTAACTGCACTTGTATTTCAATTCCAAGTTGAGTACTTGTTAGTTGCAACATTTCACATGCCATGTTTAGGATGGCCGAGCCTGTCTAGATTGCATCTTTGCATGTGTTGCGTTAGCCATTTAAAACATGAACTAGGATCATGCATGTGATTACTAACTAGTTTCTGTTTTGGCTTGAAGTACTCTGTAAGTTCTTTTACTTTAGCATCCTTGCATGCGTTTGAGCGTTGCCATGACAGCATGATTACCATGAGGCTAGTTGCTTATGTGATATAACTGCTTGAATGTTTGTGGATGATGGTTGAATTACCCAAATTGGAATAATGCATTAAAACTGTGAATTTTGAGCCCACTGGATAGTGGCAAAATCATCTTTTCTAAAGCCCACTTAAGGGTGGTAAAACCTGCATTTTAGCCTACTTGCGAGTAACAAACCATTTTCAAAACAAACGGATATGCAATGCTTATTTCCAAATTAGGTGATCTAGTCTATACTTGTTTGCTGCGCGCATAACATAGTAATTCTAGGCTAATAACCGGAATAAGAACACATAACGTTTTCAAAATAAGATATCATGGTTAGTAGAGGCCGATCTTCGGATCGGGCGAGAGGGGGTGCTCATAGCTGACCTTCCCCAATCGTACCCAAGTTCCTGAGCCGAGGCAACTTTGGTGATGACGGACACGTGGCCTTTAGCACCGAGTCAGGATTTCCTAAATTCCCCCAAAATAAAATATTTAGGTGGCGACTCTGTATCTGGAAAAATAGTCCATGTTTGGCATTTCTTTCAAAAATCTATTTTTTCTCAAAACGATTTGCCAGATTTGGACTCTTTGGTTCAGATTAAGAACCATGACAAAATCGAGTCCGAACTGTAGCGCGGGACCCCTCGCGGGCGTGTTATAGTTTCTGGCGACTCTGCTGGGGATTTTAGAGAGCTTGACTCGAACTCGTGATATCCTGTTTTGACTACACTTGTGTGTTTCTTTGCATTGCATTTGCTTTGGTGCACCTAGGACACTGTGTTTGCCATCTGCCATTCCTGAATGGTTCTTGGAGGCTTGTCTTATCAAGACATGACCATAAGGTGACGATTGTGGGCTCTGACGGTATGGGAACATAAACCGGTTTCTAGGGGCACCCCTGACCATTCGACCTAGTGCATATTGAATCCATAGTGACCATTCCAAACTAGCACGGGTTGCTTACTCGATGTTAGGTTGTTTGAAACATTGTGTGCCTAGTGAAACCCTAGCTCGACAAAATAGGGCGAAACCCCCTAACATAGGGGTGTTTTGGCTCTCACTTATCTGTTATGTGCTTTTAGAGTGTATCTCTGAGGAGCAGCATGTCGATTTGCAATTTTGAGTATCGGGCAGGGCACCGATGTCAGTGTTGTTAATCGATTATCTGCGGGTATCAGGTTCGGTTTTGGGAACAGTGATTTGGGGACAAAAATCAGTATCGAGAAACAGTGCATTCGGATTACCAACTGTGTGTTATAAATACCCGACTGTGTGTTGTGTGTATTTATTTTACGTCGTTATGCTGTCCGTTTGTCTGGTTATTTATTGTTTTATTTTATCTTTTTGCTAGGTAGTTTAGCATGATTGCTTCCAACCCGGTAGATATTCCCCAAGCACTTTGGACTAGAGGTCGCCGACTCCATCGATCTGAGGATCTGGTAGACGGACAACCAGTGTACCATTCTTTACCCCCGGTTACTAAACGGAGGCGATTAAGCGAAGGAGCATCGATTATTGATCGATTCGAGAGGCCTTATCTACCCCACTGATAGGGATCGGCGTTACATTTCACCACAGACAAGGAATATATACCAGTGACACAATCAGATCAGAACAGTATGGCTGGTTTAGAGGAGGTGGTGCGCCAACTCCAAGAGAGCATGAAAATGATCTGCGAGATCTTTGTCAAATGACGAGTTCGCCAAGCAGCAGGCCATGGTTATGAATGAAGAAGCAGAGCTAATCGTGAGGTTACAGCAACAAACCGGAGCATCTGCTTTGCAACAAGTCCCTCCCCCGCCAGGAGTTCCAACCCTCGGGGAGACAGCTAATGTTCAGAATGATACAGACATTCCCACAGGACCACCTCCACCCCCGATCCTACCCCAAATCCAACCCCAGTTGTCCAAAACACCCACCAACCTGCCGGACTCTCCCTTTGAGTTCGAGACGGATCCCATAGCGCTGAAGCTGAGTAAACTTGAAAAGTTGTTCAAAAGATCCCAGGGAGTCAAGACCATTCCCGACATTAAAGATGGATATCTGAGGGCCTTGATTGTGGCGTTGCTGCAATTCAAAATGCCACATATCGGCCACGGTTTGATGGATCAGGGACCCCATGGTGCACCTAAGATTGCTTCGGATGTTTTAAGGCCAATGGGCCTCACAAGACTAAAAAGTTGTCTTTGTTTGGCGGACCACTGTCGGTGTGGCGGCCATATGGTATGCCAAATTAGAAGATAGCGTCAAGAGAAATGGGGCCGAAATGGTGAGGCCTTCATCTTGCAATACTCATACAATACACAAATCGAGATTACAACCGTGATCTCGAGATAACAAAACAAGAGCCTAAAGAGAGCTTCTTAGAATTTGTAACGGATGGAGGGCCAAGGCTTGATAATGACCTTGAGACCCCTGAGACAAAGATCGGTCGGATGATTGTGCTAATCTGCAACCGAAGTTGATCACGAAGATGATTGTACTCCACTTTCCTACTTTTGACCTACATGAAATGGGGGTCTGATTGAGGATGCTTTGAAGCAAGGCTTAATTGATAATGAGAGCAACCGAAGAACTTTCAACGCAACACTATCTGAGGCCCAGCGCGCCTCGACCACGGGACCTCCGAAGTAAGTATGGTCACCACCAACCCCCCTCCAAGAACCATGGCAGCCACGCCATTTTCCGGTGCGTCCGGAAGCCATCCACAAACAACCAAATACCCACCCAAAAGTACAAGAACCTTCGCTCCACTATATATGCCCCTGTCCAAAGCTCTGGGGGTTTTAATCAGAAAAGGGCACTTGAAGCCCCTGGAGCCGTGGCCATTACCGGAAAAACTTCCCCCTACCCACAATCCAGCCAAGTATTGCGCATTTCACCAACAGCACGGTCATGACACCGACTTGTGTTACCGATTAAGTCATGAGATTCAGGATCTCATTGATAACGGGGTGATTATGCCTCCCGAGAAACCTAATGTTACAACCAACCCCCTCCCTACACACAACCAAGTTCCACCTCCCAAAAGAATTAACTGCATCTAGACTGGGGTCGTGTCTTACGATCCTAGCACCTATATTACTCCTTTCCATCTACCTAAGTCGGAGATGTTCCTTCCCGACTACACTAACTTTTTGTGCATGCTGGACATCTCTACAACCCAACGAGAGCCAGTGGTGGTGGCCATTGAAGAGGTATAGGGAGTTCTGAAGGAGGATGGAACAGATTGAGTCGAGGTTTGAGCAATTTGGGAATTTATTTGGGGAAGCCTACGATTGAGTGATTACATCCTATTGATAGGTCGGCATAGACCAAGTATAAATTGCGAAAGAAGCGAACTATGTATGATTAGGGATATATTTGAGCGAGGGGCGCAGAATAATTTGGCGATTGCGAAGAGAATCTTGCCAATCTCGGTTCTGATGACCAAGATCGGGGACTCGGCGATCAAGCTGGCGGGGACTCAGCCGATCAAGCGGATTCGATTATGAGAATCGGCGAAGGCTGGATGGATGGTGGGCGACCAACCGGATATGGTGGAAGAGCTCCAAGCGAGCGAACTCGGCAAAGCAAGCGTGTCGATTGAGGCGGAAGGGTCGAAAGTCGAATACATTCGAAAACGTCAGTATAAAGAATTTCGCTCAAGATTGGAGCGTCTTGACTCTGAGGATTATCGGCGGCCGGTATGTATCGACACAATCGAACGGAGAGATTTGAAGATTCAGAGAATCGGAAGGCAAAGGCCCATGTGGGGATTGAGGCTACTATGAGCCTGAAATAGAGAATCTTTGCGAGCATAGGGATAGAAAATCTGCAAGTATGAAACGATCATGCGAGGCCGGAGTGCTGTCGGTGCAGATGGAATGTGGTGGGAGGGCGATGATCTATGTCTTGCCCACCTGAGCGAAGATTGGGGAAGTAACCAACTGGATGACACAGTATATCGGCGAAGTCGATCACATGACTAAGGTGGGCGGTATTTCAAGCCTCCACACCTAGACCAACCGAGGCCTCTGGAAAGACAGAGGCGGAGAAGCAAAGAAAAAAGCAACTTCGAGGATGAGGCCGTATTGAGAGCTTGAAAAAGATACAAGCAGACATCTCCATCTGAGGCTTATGGCTTTTCGAGTACATAAACCTAGGCAGTTTCCTTTCAGCCATGGACAAGGCCAAACTCTCGATAGAGACTACGCCTGAGCAGTTGGTCGGATTGGTTTTTCCGGGAGGAGGTTCCCCGACGTTGACCTTTTCTGACAAAGAGGTACCTCCTGAAGGCGTAAATCACAACAAACCTCTCTACATCTCGGTGGAATGTAGAGGCAAATGGGTGCCAGTGGTTTTTGTCGATACGGGATCCGCTATTAATGTATGCCCGTCAAGGATGGCATATGCGATCGGGTTGAAGCCCGCAGACTTCGTGCCAACTACTCAAGTGATCAGGGCCTATGATAACACAAGCAGGGAGGTGATGGGGACTGTCAAGATCTAGACCCAGGTTGGTCCAGGACAACACAATATTGAATTCCATGTCTTGGATGTTCCCGCAACCTTTAACCTACTTTTGGGGCGACCGTGGCTGCACCAGGTCAAGGCAGTCTCTTCCACCTTGCATCAAATGCTGAAATACCCTCACGGGAAAGGGGTAGCAATTGTTTTTGGGAATTCATCAATCCATCCGCCACTAGAGGTGTCCACACCAGTCTTGGAGATCGAACATGGCACGAAGGATGTGTTCATATCGGGTTTTACCTTGGCTGAGGCTCGGGTTGTACAGAACATCATGGCAGCTAATGAAGGGATATATGTCAGTGCCCAAGTAGTGTATCTCATGAACAAGCTCCAACACATCCCCGGGATGGGATTACGAAGGAGCGGCGGGAAAGGCGTCGCAGCGTTGGCCGAAGCGCCACACAACCCTCATACCTTTGGATTGGGTTACCTACCTACCAAAGAGGATTGGATAAGGAAGGGAAAAGAAATGGCTAGAAGAGCCAGAGCAAAGCAGGCTGGGAGGTCTTTTGAGTTGATACATAGGCCTATTCGGGGTACCCTAAACGGACGTTTCGTCCAGGAGGGGGAGGATTTTCCGTTCTGGCTTCGAGCCGTGGTGAGCAGCGGAGAAACGCGTGCCAGGTTTCGAGATCTTCTTCGACCTACAAATATCTGGGGATGACGTGGCCAAAGAGCAGACAGACCCATCAGCTGAGGTTGAGCAATGTAAGGAAGTGGATTCCGAAGGCGCTGAATTTGAAATAGGGGTAGCATTGGCATGTCTACTTTCAGATCCTCCGATCGACCAAAAATGCTTGGGGGATAACTCCTCGGTATCCATGATTGGGAATGAAACGGCTGCAAGCCTACCATCAACTATTTTGGATGCATCCATTGCACCTTCTCTCGTTTGGCAGTACGAAGAAGGATTTTTATCAAACAGCACCGGGTCAGGTAGTGAGCCGGAATCTGATTCCACCGAATCTTGTGAGTCGGAATCAGGTTCGGCGGCCCGAGTCTGAGTCGGTATTCTGAGGTGATAACCGGATGCCTGATCTGTCGGTCGTCTTTTCTTTCTCTTTGAGTCTGTTATGAGAGAATCGGACGGTTTGGAAGTACTTAATGAGAATAATGTGGATGTGGTTTCAGTACTTTTACATGCCTTTGATTTATTAGCCATCGAGACTTTCAAAATTTTGATGAAAGCAGCGAGGAAGAAATTCCTCGGTTTTGCAACGATTAATTGATCAAGAGCGGAAAGATTTGTTAAACCCTTAATGGATGAAATCACTCATGAATGTCGATCTTGAGAAGGACCCTTGGTGGTCGGATCGGGTCCACGTTGTCTTCGGAGGAGCGTGGCGCTTAGTCGCTTTATTAAAAGATTTCAAAGATGTTTCGCGTGGTCCTCACGAAGACATGCAGAATCGATCTGAGATTATCTGACCGGATCCCTCTTGACCCGAGGCGACCTATCAAGCGAAACTTCGGGAGGATTCGCGGTGGGCTCTTAAGATTAAGGAAGAGGTCACCAAGCAAATTGACACAGGCTTCCTGCTAGTATCCGAATACCCGACTTGGTTAGCCAACATTGTTCCAGTGCCGAAGAAGGATGGCAAGATTCGAGTATGCGTGGATTTTAGGGATTTGAACAGAGCTAGTCCAGAACGACTTTCCTTGCGCATATTGATGAGTTAGTGGATTTTACAGCAAGGTATGCTTAGCTCTCGTTTATGGACGACTTCTTAGGCTACAATCAGATAGAGATGGCACTGAAGGCGGGAGAAGGCTTTTACCACCAGGTAGACTTCTTGCTATAGAGTGATGCCATTTGGGTTGAAGAATCTTTGGAGCTACGTATCAGCAGACGCGACCACAATATTGCATGACATGATCCATAAAGAGGTTGAGGTGCGTGGGCGACATGATTGTCAAGTCCAAAGAAAGAGGCCACTACAGCCTTGCAAAAGTTCTTCCAAAGGATCGAGAGAATTTGATTCTTGGTGAATCCACAAAAGTATACGTTTGGTGTTACAACGGGAAAAATACTGGGGTTTCTGATTACACAAAGGGGCATCGAAGTCAACCCTTCCAAAATCAAGGCCATCTTAGAAATGCCACCACCAAGGACTGAAAAGGAGGTGCGAGGCTTTTTAGGTAAAGTGCAATTCATAAGACGGTTTATCTCAAAATTAACCTTGACTTGTGAACCACTTTTTGGTCTCCTGAAGAAAGGAACGAAGTTCCAGTGGGACGGCTGATGCCAAGCTGCTTTTGAACAGATCAAAGAACATTTGCAGAACCCGCCCGTGTTGTCGCCACCAGAACCAGGAAAACCGTTGATATTGTACCTATCAGTAACTGAGACCACAATGGGCTGTATGCTCGCGCAGGAGTCAGTGGACAAAGTGGAGAGAGCCATTTACTATCTGAGCAAGAAGATGCTAGAGTATGAGACTCGTTACACACCATTGGAGAAGGCTTGCTTAGCTTTGGTATGGGCCACCAGGAAGTTGCGGCACTACCTGTTAGCTCACTCTGTAATGTTGGTTTCACGACTTGATCCTGTCAAATATCTTTTCGAGAAACCGGCACTTACGGGTAGGCTAGCTCGTTGGTTGCTGTTGCTCTCCGAATTCGATCTAAAATACGTGACACGCAAGTCAGTCAAAGGAAGAGCGGTAGCAGAATTCTTAGCCGACCATCCAGTGGAAGTGGGTGAAGCAGTTGAGTACTTATTCCCAGATGAAGCCATTTTGCATATCGACGATGAATTTTGGACGATGTACTTTGACGGAGCGTCAAACCAATACGGGTATGGGATAGGAGTATTACTGAAAGCACCCGATAACTCCCGTATCCCTCTAGCCTTCAAACTCCGATTCAAAGTTTCGAACAATGAAGCAGAATATGAGGCATGTATTGCCGGCCTGGAAGCAGCTCTAGAACTAGGGGCAAGACGGTTAGACGTCATCGGGGACTCGAACCTTGTTATGTCTCAGGCAAAAGGAGACTGGAAAGTCAAAGAAGAAAAGATGATAATTTACCGCCAGACCTTGGATTTGTTAATTCCTCGGTTTGAGAACCTAACTTTCACTCATCTGGTAAGAGAGAACAACAGGTTCGCGGATTCACTAGCAACTCTATCTTCCATGATAGACATCCCGTCTGGAGTCCGGAAAGAGGTGTATCTATTAGGGGCAAATGCCAAGGATAAAAAGGGCAATCAGAAGAATGGCCGTTCAGTTCATCATCTGTGGGGGTAAACTGTATAAGAGAGGTCATCTGGGAATGCACAAGCTGTGTGTAGAAGCCGAAGAATCAAAGCGTTTGATTGAGGCCATTCATGGAGGAGAATGTGGAGCACATACGAACGGGGTAATGTTAGCACGGAAGATCCTTAGACAGGGCTACTATTGGTCTACTATGGAGGAGGATTGTATCAGCTTTGTTCGGCGATGCCACAAATGTCAAATCCATGCAAACCGCATGAACATCCCGCCGTCGAAGCTGTACAACATGACTTCGCCATGGCCATTTTCAGTTTGGGGAATTGATGTGATCGGGGTTGTCACTCCGAAGGGGTCGAATGGGCATGAGTTCATCCTGGTCACGATAGATTATTTTACGAAGTGGGTTGAGGCCTAATCTTATGCGGTGTTGAAGGCATTGCACGTCGCAAAGTTTATCAGAAATAACATCATCTGTCGCTATGGGGTCCCAAACGAGATTATTTCGGATAATGGTTCCCACTTCAAGAAGGAAGTGATTGACTTGTTGGAAAAATACAACGTGGCTTTTCATAAGTCATCCACATATCGGCTGCAAACCAATGGAGTAGTTGAGGCTGCCAACAAGAACATCAAACACATTTTGCAGAAGATGGTGGAAACCTACCGGGATTGGCCAGATAAGCTGCCATTTGCTCTATGGAGCTACCGGACTTCAATCAGAACTTCTACTGGAGTGACTCCGTATTCATTAGTTTATGGGATGGAAGCCGTTCTACCTATCGAGATTGAGGTTCCGTCAATGCGAGTATTGGCTGAGTGTCAAATAGCCAAGCAGTTAGCGTGAAGCGGTTTAAAAACTCATGCTCTTTGATGAGAGAAATGAAAGCAACATACCATGTTCAAGGCTATCGGTCTTGAAATTGCAGACTTTCAACAAGAAGGTTAAGTCCAGGAATCTAAAAGAAGGAGATTTGGTGCTTAAGGACAACCGAGCTCCCATCCATGACCCAAGGGGCAAGTTCAGACCCAATTAGACTGGTCCCTACATCATCAAGTCAATCGGTGAATTGGTTGTGGTTACGATGGATCTAGATGGCCTAGAGTTTTCACAACCGATCAACATGGACAAGTTGAAGAAATATTACCCATGAGAGGCTTGCTGGGCGAAAACCGAAAGGCGACCTAGACAAAAGTTAGAGCACAAAAATTGAAAAAATATAAGCCGAGCTCATAAGGTTTGAAAACACAAAAGGCGGCCTTGGCAAAAGTTAGAGCGTAAAAGGAGAGTGAAAATACTCGAGTGAACCCAAGCCAGAACTACGTAAGGCTTGATTCTCATCATTGGGATACGTAGGCAACTCCATTCTGGAGTTCAGCCATAAACCTTTCCCCGATCGGCT
Source organism: Camellia lanceoleosa (assembly GCA_025200525.1). Lineage (NCBI taxonomy): Eukaryota > Viridiplantae > Streptophyta > Magnoliopsida > Ericales > Theaceae > Camellia > Camellia lanceoleosa. The sequence goes on from CM045769.1 coordinate 174,270,677, forward strand.
CTGTCCATTTGATCATCTCAGTCATCTTTGTCTATCAACATTCAAGAATTTCAATGGTAATCTCCGATGCAGCGCTGTTTAGACTAGGGGCAACTTTCCGTTGCAATGTAGTGTCGCGGTGCTCTTCAGACTAGGGGCAAATTTCCAGTTGTAGAGATCCGGGGTTGTGCATCTCAGTGACAGATTTCAGGCGTGTCCAGTTCTGATCCATATTGAAAATGATTTTTGGAAAGTTTTACTAAAAGTTGACTTTGTTCAAACTAATCTTTTACAGCTAAGATCATTTTTGGACCAAAGCGAAAAAATTTCAGTGCCACAACCTTCAATTTCATTGATTTCAAAACAGAGTTCTCCTGCTCTTGCATACGATTTGAAGTTACTTTTTATTACATTCATAAAGAAAACTTGAAAGTACTAATAAAGTAATAAATCCGGGGCATAGTCAAGTCAGGTGCTCCTGCGCCCCCCTCCCAGAGCTGGTTGAAGCCTCGGCGTAAGTGGGCCGACACCATGCCTCCTCATTAAGCCAATCCAAGCACTCATCAGATAAAGTGCAACTGAAAGTAGGAGCGGGGCCCAGGAGTTCTCTTGTCCTCCACGCGGTGGCCTGCAGAGCGAGCTGTGCGCCTCGGGCTGGGAATGCAGCAGGGTACTCTATCCCCTCTGGCGGGCAGGTTTGATCATGGCCAAATTGGCGTCGAATCCGAAATGGGAAGTAGAATACACAGTGATGAGACCAATCAACTGAATCCCAGTCTATCGAGACATGTTGTAACTCATTGCCGGAAGGCTGAGCCAAGGGCACCGCCAGGCAATACGGTCTGCGGACAAGCAGCACATCCAAGTGAACCACCATCCCTCATCAAGGGCGTTGACTAGACGGTGCCGGAAGAAGTAGCCGCGTGCTGAATATGCTGGACAAGAGTCCACAACCTGCAATTTGTCCATAAACCATACCAGGGAAGGGATGAAAAATGAGAGAATAAAGAATAGAGATGTCTGATGAGAAAATTGAGAATAGGGTTTTTGTGAGAAGAACCGAGCTTGAGGGCCGAGTGATGTGAGCGATACATATGTGAGATTGGGTAGGAAACATTACCTGTAGTAGTGGACTCCCTGCTAATCTGGTCATCTCTCAACGATAAAAGGCGTCTAAGCCCATCAACGTCTCAGCCAGAGTCATGGCAATACAACTCTTGCCCTCCTTCAAGCCTTGGGCAACCTCGGTTAGCCGGACACTAGACCCTCCGGAGCCTGAAATGAATAGAAAATGAGATAGCATGCACAAACAGAGGGCGTGTCGCCGGAAGCCTTGCCAACGATGGTTGTTGCGATCACCGGCATCAGAAAACCGATCGATCAAACTCGGAATATCCAGCATCCCGTCACAGATCAGAGACCGAGCGTCACGCATAATGAGTCCACACCTTTTCCCTAAGGATTGGGCATGGCCAAAATTAAGCTGGGGCAGGAGCTCCTCGTCGCGCTCGGACTCCATTAAGGCTCGAAAATCTTCGAAGGTAGGACATATCTCTTGCCCAGTGAAGCTAAAGACATGCGTCATTGGATTCCAAAACCTCTTGTGCATGGAGAAAGCGGAAGGTGCAGCAGTGCGACCAGTGAATAGTGTATTTATGTCGAAACCCCGGAAATTCAACTTTTTCGAGCCATCCAAGCTAGCAATCCAAGCTGTGAAATTTTGAGCAAGAAACTCTTCCATTAGAGCAAATCGGTGTGGAATTGAGAAAAACTACGAAGCTGAGGTCTTTTGTAGGAGATAAGGTTGGGTGAAGGACAGGTGTCAACATTCTGGTGATTCCTTCATTCATGGCGTGACCAAATATTGTCTTGAATCGGCCATCACTTTTTCTTGTCGAACAAATTTATGGCCGATGGCCATTTCTCGTGGCCGATGGCCTCTAAACCTGGCCGGTGGTCTTCCTCCTTGTTCCCTGAGCTGTTTATGCTAAGGATTGGGGAACTCCACCATCTCCAATCCCTCCCTGGTGATCGATTCTGGCGGAGTCACACCTGTTTGCTTATCGAGTTGTTGTACATTTGTTTATCGAGTTGTATTTTGCTCTCTTTAAGTCCTTGTGTTGCTTATCAAGTTGTACTCGCACTTAGCTAGCTTATCGAGTTTCTTTGTTTTGCTTATCGAGTTGTAAGTCGGTTCACTACCTGATTATTACGATGCAAGTACTCATTGTTCAAACCAGGTTCAACTTCGTTCACATCGTGGTGTGATACCTTGATATGCGATGCATAGAAAATTTACAAATGCAACATCTTTTGAACAAAATGGCTGTTTCATTTCCCATCATGTGTTTTGCAAAATATGTAATTTTGAGAAAGAATAAAACCTGCCCGAGGCAGTGCAATGTGCTTAAACTACTAGTAAAAAGGAAAGTAAAGCATAGAATGGCAGGGTAGCAAAGTGTCGGAATTGATGCCAGTAAAGCTCCCCTTGCGGTCAACGCACCTTCCGCACCTTCGTTTGGGTCAACTACATGGTTTGGCACCTTCATCACTCGACACAATGCGGGAAGCACACTCTTGAAACATGAACCTGCGAGTTGACCTCAGGCCACAACTTCTATGAACGATGCTCGGTGCGTGCGAAGAACGTCCCTTCCCGTATCCTTTTCATATCTTGTGATTTCCACAAGTTGTTTCAATTGTACTGTGTTGCAGTATGTTGCATTCCAGCATCATGAATAATATGTTTCCATTACATTTCAATTCCTTCTCATATACATTGCGTGCATGTGTGCATAGCTTTACTTATATGTGTTCAATTCTTCTCATACACATTGCGTGCATGCGTGCATAGCTTTACTTATATGTGTTCAATTCTTCTCATATACATTGCGTGCATGCGTGCATAGCTTTACTTATATGTGTTTAATTCTTCTCATACACATTGCGTGCATGCGTGCATAGCTTTACTTATATGTGTTCAATTCTTCTCATACACATTGCGTGCATGCGTGCATAGCTTTACATATATGTGTTCAATTCTTCTCATACACATTGCGTGCATGTGTGCATAGCTTTGCTTATATGTGTTCAATTCTTCTCATAAACATTGCGTGCATACGTGCATCGCTTTACTTACATGAACTCCAATTCCTTCACACATTGTGCGTTATGCGCACGCTCTCTACTTACATGAATTGGTGCCTTCGCAGTATTGTTATGCCTCCACTTGCTGTGCGTTGTCACGCACTTTCAAATGCATCGTCATGCATGTTGCTAACAATATTGTACCTGTTAAGCTTGCTTTCTTTGTAGGCACGATATTGTATGTACGGTTCATTTGAGGCTAGTACAACCAGACGAGCCGCACAGGTATTGTATTCTCCGAGTGAGATGTATCGAGAATTGCTTAAATTCTCTTACACCCTCTCTGTGTAGTCTGGTGTATGCTAGCTTAAAAACTGTCGCATGTGTGCTTCATTACAGCTTTCTTTGCATGATCATAAGTTATGTCCAGCTCTGTGCATTGTCTTGCATTTTGCCCCCGCCTTCGGGCGCGTATCTTGTTTGTCTTGCATGCTTTGTCTAAGTCTTCGGCCTTGCCGAAAATAGGTCATCTTTGGGCTTTGACATTCACTCCCATCATTTTTTATGACTTTCGAGTTTTGTCAAAGAGGGGCAACTGTAGACACCCCATTTTTGACCGTCCTCAAGACTTAGACGTCACCGCTTGAACACTCGGTGATTATCCATGATTGTGTTCGTCTTGAGTTCCCGGAGGTCTCGGTAGCGCGCCTTGCCTCAAGACCTCTTGACTCGACTGTTCGGTGTCTGGTTTTGCACCAAACACTTGTGTTTTGCCTTGTAAAGGCAAGAAATAGCTTTTTGGTCATCCCCACACTCCACCGGCCCTCCCTTTGCATCACCGGCCATTCCTTGTTGCTACCGGCCGTGATTGCTTGGTATCAATGGCCGGTCGGCACTCTATCTGGCCGACCGACACTTTTTTTGGCCGGTGACCCTTCTGTACCCCTTCAGGCTTGGTACATGCCAGCTGGGATACACCAACACCACTCCCCATGCACGGGGATGGTTGTTTTGAGCCCTTGACCCCTTAGTTCCTTCTAGAAGGATGAACCCTTGGCCAAGCTTCTTGGGGAAGCTTGGCCAGCTGTCCCAGCTTCTTCAAGAAGCCACAAACCGTTTACACCCTTTACCCCTTTTCATTTAGCTTCCTTCAGAAGCTTAGAGCCTTTTCTTTGCTTATATAAGAGCCCTTCTTCCTCCTTTGTCCAGGGTTAGAGCTTTTGAGCAAGAAAACCAGAGATATACATATATATATATATCTGTCAAACATATTCTCTCTCTATATCTCCCTTTCTCTCCCCTTTTTGTGTGTGTTTTGTGGCCTAAAAGTGTAGTTTTACCTTAGTTTTGCACTCACACACACACTACCACACCTTACTTCGACCTTGAGGGACTTAGAGGGTTTATTCTTGAGTTCTTGGACTTGTTTTGACCAGAAAAGAATGGCTGGACCTACTGTTCTTGAGGTGTTCTTCAAGGGTAACTACTTTGCTTTAGTTTTCCCAATTTTGCAACAGCTTCTTACTTGTCTTGCATGATGATTTGAGTTTTGTGTATAACTAGAAAGAGTCTTATATTTGCATGCTTTAAATACTTCATTAAGGTCATTTTGTGATTTGGGGTCGAAATCACCCTCTTAGGCCTTATTTGGCCCTTTTGGTGCTTCCATTGCTAGACTTGATTTGCTTGAGTGTTTTGTTCTTTTCACCACTGAAATCTAGCAGATTTTCAGTGGTAAAGAAGAGGGTTTGAAGTCTTGTATAGGGGAGGGACACCCCTCTCCCCTTTGTCCATCTTTTATCCTTGTTTTGGCTTAAAGGGCAACATGCATGTTTGGCTTGTCCTTGGCTCCATATCAGATGTTTTTGGTGCTACTTAGGTCACATGTTATCTCTATTTTTGGTCAGATTCGTGGCCCTTTGCATGCTTAACATACTTGCTTTGTATTCCCTTGTTTGTGCCTAGAGATGCATCATGACTTTTGACTACCATGCTCTCATATCTTGGCTTTACTTTGTGAAGTTCTTGGCCATCTTTTATCATGCTTAAGGTCATTGTGCCTTGATTTGGTCTTGTTTAGCATGTTGGGTATAGTTGCTTCACATTTTGGCTTGTGAGCCTTGAATGTGTGAATCATAAACATGCATTGGTTAGGCTATTTCAATGATTTGGAATCATTTAACATGTTATTTCAGTCCCCATACCATGCTCACATGTCTCCATTTATCATCTCATTCATGCCTTGAAGAGTTGGCCTTTCATGACTAGGGATAGGTCATTGTGCATAGTCCTATGTTTGAGGCTTTGGGGCTGTCATATCAGGGGTATTTGGGACTTATTTTGCATGTAAAAATTCTGTTTTTGGTTGTATGGTTCATACCATGTTTGCTTGGGGTAATGGTAGTATAATGCCCCTTTGTTATACCTTAGCTTTGGGCCTCTTTGACTTGCATGTTTGTTGTGCATTTTGTCCACCATTTGGGATGCTTTTGGCCACTGTTTTGGGGGGTGGGCTGAGGTCTACCCCTTCATGGTTTAAGTCCACCATTGCTTATTTTTCACATGTTTGTTGCATGTTTGATTCATGATGTGTTGTCACATGCTAGTTCTTTTGCGTACTTGCCATGTCATGTTGCATTGCATTTGGCATGCCTTACATCTTAATCCTATGTTGCACAATTGAGCCATGTTTGCATAACATGCATTGCATTGCTTGGTTTGGGGTGTCAAACCAAGTGTGAGGGCTGAGAAGTGTTCATACTACAAGTGATGTAACACGTCTCAACTCTCGGTCACTGAGGCCCTTGACTTTGAAATGATAGGGTCTTGGTATCCATTTGTATGTTGCATGTATTTTCATTGAATTGCAACCTCGGCCTCTTAGGCCATCATGCATTAAAATGCATAATTGATGGCCCGAGGATCGAGGGCCATGCTCCCTAGAGTCCATTGCATGATAGGGGGTGTGGCCATGCATACATTTGCTTGAAATTCCATACCATACACTGTCTGCCCTTGTTGCTGTCAAAAACTAGTTTCTGCAAGGAGTTTTGGCCGACCGGCAGTATAGAGTGTCGACCGGCCATGGATTGGTGGCCGATAACATGAAGTCCAGCCGATGGACATTTTACCTGGCCGATGGGCATTCCCTTCAGCCGATGGTGTTCTAAAGTGTGCGAGGAGCACTGTCCCGGGACTTTGGCGATTTGAGCGAGGCGGTGTAAGCGAAGCGGCGATGGTATGAGTGCAGGCTTTCGGGCAAGATGAATCGAGCATGCATCATTCGCGCATTCAAGCGAGCTGCGGTCTTTTCCCTTTTGCATTTAATTTATTAATTAAATTAGAAGTTCTATAATAATTAGTTCAGTGTTTTTTTTTGGGGCTGTAATATTTATTCGGACCCTCCGAGCGAGGGCAATTGTGTAATAAGTGTGTGTGAGTGTGTGCATGTCTTCTAACCCCCCGTCTTTCTTTCCTTTTAGTTACCTGCTTTCAATGGTTAGTATTAGGGCATATTTAATTTAGCATACCTTATGCTATGCATGCGTGCATCCATACATTTGTCTTACATACACCGGGCTCGGCACATCATGCTAACTACACTTGTATTTCAATTCCAAGTTGAGTACTTATTAGTTGCAGCATTTCACATGCCATGTTTAGGATAGCTGAGCCTATCTAGATTGCATCTTTGCATGTGTTGCGTTAGCCATTTTAAACATGAACTAGGATCATGCATATGATTACTAACTAGTTTCTGTTTTGGCTTGGAGTACTCTGTAAGTTCTTTTACTTTAGCATCCTTGCATGCGTATGAGTGTTGCCATGTCAGCATGATTACCATGAGACTAGTTGCTTATGTGATATAACTGCTTGAATGCCTGTGGATGAAGGTTGAATTACCTAAATTGGAATAATGCATTAAAACTGTGAATTTTGAGCCCACTGGATAGTGGCAAAATCATCTTTTCTAAAGCCCACTTGAGGGTGGTAAAACCTACATTTTAGCCTACTTGCGAATAACAAACCATTTTCAAAACAAACGGATATGCAATGCTTATTTCCAAATTAGGCGATCTAGTCTATACTTGTTTGTTGCGCGCATAACATAGTAATTCTAGACTAATAACCAGAATAAGAACACATAACATTTTCAAAATAGGATATCATGGTTAGTAGAGGCCGATCTTCGGATCGGGCGAGAGGGGGTGCTCATAGCTAACCTTCCCCAATCGTACCCAAGTTCGCGAGCCGAGGCAACTTTGGTGATGACGGACACGTGGCCTTTGGCACCGAGTCAGGGTTTCTTAAATTCCCCCAAAATAAAATATTTAGGTGGCGACTTTGTATCTGGCAAAGCAGTCCATGTTTGGCACTTCTTTCAAAAATCTGTTTCTTCTCAAAACGATTTTCCGGATTTGGACTCTTTGGTTCAGATTAAGAACCGTGACAAAATCGAGTCCGAACTGTAGCGCGGGGCCCCTCGCGGGCGTGTTACACATGGCAAGTATGACTAAAGCAATTTAAAACAGAGCTAAAGCATACAAAAACATGCAGTAAAGCTTCACAAAGCTAGGCCTAAAACATGCTAGAACAAGGGCTTACAACCTAAGGCATGTTAAGGCCTAAACATGGCATTACAAGGCACGTATGCTAAGCAAGCATGGTGTACCTAAACCAACATACAACAATGCTATATCATGGCATAATAAGCATGAAAAACAGGCAAGGCATGGTCAACATGAACCTAAGCTAGATGCTCCTTTAAGAGGCAAAAATAGCCCTTTTCAAGGACAACAAGGAGAGGGGGGTGGCCATCTCCTTCTTGGGACCTCAAGGCACCATCCTTACCACTAAAATCCCTCAAGATTTCAGTGGTGAGGAGGCCCAAACACAATGGTCCCAGAGCTCACCCAAAATGGTACAAAACAAGGGCCAAACAAGCCTTAAGAGGGGCCAAACAACCCCAAAGCTTGAAACACCCTTAACAAACTATTTAAAGCAAGTAAAAACACAAATTTTATATGTTATATACTAAGCTCAAAAATAGGTGTAAGGTAAGCTAAAAAGCTATGCAAAAAGGGGGAAAAAAGGGGTGAGTTTCTTACCCTTGTTGACCTTCTTCACAAATGGTGGACTAGCTGCTTCCTTGAGCTTAAACCAGCCCTAAAACTCCAAGAACAAACCTCTGGTCCTTCAAGAACCAAGAAAAAGTATAACACTATGTGTTTATGTGTAATAGTAAGCCTAAACACACACTAAACACAAGAGGGAGAGAGATATAGAGCTAGGATATAGACAATCCCTAACCCTAAAGCTCAAGCTCTTGAAAATAATCTCTAACCCTAATGCCAAGAGAAGAAGCCTCTTCTTATAGGCAACTCCCTCTTGTAAGGCTTCCAAAACAAGCCATCCAAGAGGGAAATCCCACCATACACGTGTATAGAGGGGAACAGAGTGGGTGCCAGCTATCACAGCTGGCATAAAATATCTGCTAAAAGTAGATGAACAGTGATCGGCCATCCAAAATTGCCATTTTGACAAAATAAATGGCCGATCGGCAACAAAGAATGCCGACCGGCAATACATATTGCCGATGGCATAAAATCATTGGCCGGTGGCCTCGAGCCATGGCCGGTGATGTGTTGGGATGCCTCAGAAGGCATTCCCTACCCTTCCAAGGAAAAACACAAGTGTTTGGTGCAAAACCAGACACAAAACAGTCGGGTCGAGAGATCCTGAGACAAAGCGCGTAGCCAAGGCCTCCGAGAACTCGAGACGAACACAAACAAGGGTGATCACTGAGTGTTCAATCAATGACGTCCAAGTCTTGAGGACGGTCAAAAATGGGGTGTCTACAGTTGCCCCTCTTTGACAGAACTCGAAAGTCATGGGAATGACGGGAGTGAGTGTCAAAGCTCAGAGACAATCCATTTTTGACAAGGCCGAAGACTTAGAAAAGCATACAAATCGCAAGTGGTTGAACTTGCAGGCTGCCTACGTATCCCTTAGGAAGCAAACTCGCGTAGTTCAGGCACAGGCATACAAGCCGCAGATAAGATATGCGCCCGAAAGCGGGGGCAAGATGCAACTGACGATGCAAAAAGCCAAGCATAACTTATGATCATGCAAAGAAAGCTGTAACGAAGCATAACATGCGACAGTTTTAAGCTAGCATATGCCAAACTACACTACAATGCAGAAAGGATGTAAGAGAATTATGCAATTCTCGATATGTCTCACTCGAAGGATACAATACCTGTGCGGCTCGTCTGGTTGCACCAGCTTCAAATGAACCGTACATACAATATCGTGCCTGCAAAGAAAACAAACTTAACAGGTGCAATATTTGTTAGCAACATGCATAACATGCAAAATGAATGCTAAATGGAATGCTATATATACAAAACTATATATAAACAATGCAAAAGAAAATGCAATACATTTGAATCATGATCCAATCATGAGCGGTTCAAAACCACACCTATGTCAAATCGATTAATGGAGGTAACAAGTCCGTTTACCATAGAACGATCAACAGAACTATAAGTAATGCAGACGGACGCAAGAACGAATATTGGATGGAATGACATAAGTGGGGAAACGACCCGCTGGGGAAAGAATCAATGATCCTAATGCTGGATGCAAAAATTATACTACAATGTAATATATACAATGGATGTGATGCAGCAAATGCATGCGAACTATAATGAAATATATACAAATATGCATGGAATGGATGTTTACAATGGACATGGCTCTGACCAAACCGTGTCTTGCCTAGGAAAGGCATGGACACAAACAAGCCACGTCTAACATAGAACGGTCAGCAGAACTATGAGGGTATAGACGTGAAAAGCATGCGTACATACTAGACCAAGCTCAACATGGAAAGGTGCAAGCCATAGATGGGGGTGATGTAGTGAAATGCATGCAAGCTACAATGCAATATATACAATATGCAATAGAATGAATGTGAATGCAACATTTACAGTGAAATGCATGACAATGCATGATCTGCTGGGAAGAATGCAACGAATGCAGTGGATAAGGTGGATATGGCCTACGGCTAAACCGTGTCTTGCCTAGGAAAGGCATGGACACAAACCAGCCACGTCTAACATAGAACGGTCTACTGAACCATGCTTCAACGCGAAAAGTATGAGCACATACCAAACCAAGCTCAACATGGAAAGGTGCAGGCCATAAATGGAGGTGATGCAGTGAATGCATGCAAGCCACAATGCAATATATACAATATGCAATGAAATGAATGTGGATGCAATATTTCTGATGAAATGCATGACAATGCGATATATACAATGAATGCATGACAATGCACTATTTACCATGATGCGACAATGCACTATGTACAATGCATTTTTTGTTTTTGTTTTTTGAATGCAAATGATGCATGAAAATCTGAGATGATGCATGTTTTTTTTTTTTGAAATGAAACATGCGGCTTTTGAGATGCATGACAATGCAACCGAGTGGGTTTAAGGTCTCGCCAGACCGGGCGTGTTTAAGGTCTCGCCGGACCGGGCGTGTTTTCGGTCCCGCCAGACCGGTTTTGGGGCAATGCATGACAATGCAAGTGAATTTGAAATGCGCGACAAAGCGCGGCTTTTAGAGATGCATGACAATGCAAGTGATGCAAATGCGTGACAACGCACGTCTTTTGATATGCAAGTCGGTGCATGCGAACTTGAATGCGCAACCACGCGCGTTGTTAGAGATGCATGATAATGCAACCGAGCGGGTTTAAGGTCTCGCCAGACCGGGCGTGTTTAAGGTCTCGCCGGACCGGGCGTGTTTTCAGTCCTACCGGACTGGTTTTGGGAATGCATGACAATGCAAGTGAATTTGAAATGCGCGACAAAGCGCGGCTTTTAGAGATGCATGATAATGCAAGTAATGCAAGTGCGTGACAACGCATGTCTTTTGATATGCATGTCGGTGCATGCGAACTCGAATGCGCGACCACGCGCGTCGTTAGAGATGCATGATAATGCAACCGAGAGGGTTTAAGGTCTCGCCAGGCCGGGCATGTTTAAGGTCTCGCCGGACCGGGCGTGTTTTCGGTCCCGCCGGACCAGTTTTGGGAATGCATAACAATGCAAGTATGACATGCACTACAATGCACAAGGTGTGTGCATAACAATGCGAATAAGATGACACATAATCAGCGCGCGTTCATGACAAAGCATCATAATGCGATGCGCGTGAGGCAACTTTTGAATCTTGTAGAAGGGAAAAGGATACAAAAAGGATACGGCTTGCGCATATTCGAGTGCCACGCACAGAAGACACGATCCGAGGTCAAAACGGAGGCCGGTTGAGCGTCGGAGATGCACGTTTCTTGCACTGTCTTGAGCAATGAAGGCCCTACATCACTCATATGACCAAAACTAGGCTGTGGGAGGCTCAAAAACCACTGTAGGAGACCACTGGATGTCCACCGGCCATCAAAATACATCACCGGCCATCCATCAGCCATCATATAATTCTATCGGCACAATATATTGCCGATCGACAAAGAGTGTGGCCGACGGCAAAAAGTTCTGTGTCGGCGGTTTGACATTTTGCTACGGGTCTTTTAAAATACGGCTTCAAGCCCTATTTTCTCACTTCCTCTTTGCTCGAAAATCCTTCCCCCTCCCCTCTAGGGCATTTTCTTCTCTTCATTCTCTCATTTTCTCGTGTTTTCGCACCCTTTTCATCGTCCGATTCACGATCTCCCTTGCGTTTTGAACATTTTGAACTGATCGAAATTTCGTTTCGGTGTTTTTTTTTTTTCCCACCTCTTGGGGTTTGTTTCCCCCGAGTTTTCCTCGATTTTCGTGCCTTTTCCGCACTTCGGCTTTTTCAGCCTTTTCCTGCCTCTCGGGGTTGACTTTTTGTTGACCTTTCGTATTCTTGCCCGGTTTTCCCTCTCCTGGCCATTTTCGCACCACTTTTGAGATGGCGGACGATCTTCCTCAGGGCGGGGCTCCTCCGGATCACGAGATGGATCCCGAGGCCGAGCCCTTACCGCTCCACATCCGGCCGTTCGATCCGGAGGCCTACAGACCGGCGGTTCACATCTTTGCTCCCGATGGATCGCCCGATTCAGAGCTTTGAGAGGCGTGGCACGAGCTATTACTACGTGGTGAGTCACACTGTCACATGGCGCCTCAGAGGTACATTCTTTCCCCGGTTTTATTTTTCGCAATGTAGAACACTTAACTGCCATAGTTGATTCTATTCTTTTAAGCGCTTAGTTTGAATGCACCGATGCCTTGTACTTTGTGGTATTTGTGAACACACTTGCAACTGATACCTGCTTGAATCTGACACGTACACACACACTGCACTAGCCCTAAATCGCTCAAACACACTGATACAGCACACACTATACTTCACTGTGAGCACACCGAAACCCGGTATCTGTTTGAATCTGAAAAACGTGCACACACGTTATATCTGCACTGAACCGTTTAACACACTGACATATCATATGCTGTAGTTCTCTGCTAGCGCATCGGCACCCGATGGCTGTTTGAATCTGAACGCGCGCACACACGCTGCATTAATTCTGAATGTTCTTCAAAATCGTATTTTGAATATTGCTTCACAACTCTTGTTTTTTAATACAGGGGGATTCCCATACCATTCGTGGGTATGGGAATGTCGCCGCTCAGGACTGGTACATAGAGCTGCCAGACGCGGTTCGCCACATCGTCGATGAGGCCGGTTTCGGCATCTTCTGCAGGGGGCTCTCCCGGCTTACCACCTGCAGGCCCTTGCTTGCTGCTTTAGTGGAGACGTGGTGGGATACCACCAACTCTTTCCACTTCTCTGCCGCGGGAGACATGACGATGACTCCCTATGATTTCTCGATGCTCACCGACATGGGGGTAGGGGGTGATCCGATCCCTTTCGATATATGGATAAGTGAGATGCCGCCCAGCTGTACCTGCTCGGCACTCAGCCACCCCTCGCTCGGGCAGGGTTTGTCAGATACTCATGGTTTGAGAGCCACTTCAGGATTCAACTAGCCTTGGCGGAGGAGGCGCAGATGACCCCGGAGGAGGTGGAAGCGACGCTGAGGTTTCATCATGTTCTTCTTTGGGGCGACCCTTTTTCGCCGACGAGCGAACACTGCCTCTTTATGCATTGAGCGCACTGGTGGATGTCAGCCGGATCCGCCGCTACGACTAGGGTGGCGCAGGCTTGGCCACATTGTACGGTTACATGAGCTCTTCTTCCCGCCTCAGCAGACAGCTTCTTGGCGGCTGCTAGCGAGCTTGGGAGGTACATCTTCTTCCTCTTTTACATTTAAGTTCACATTTTTACGTGATACGTATACTACACACCGTATTACCTTGCCCCACTTGTTGTATCACACGGCACACATATATTCTACTTTTCACTGACTGTACACTGCACACACTGTACATTCTGCACAATACACTGCACAACACATGGCTCCGCCGTCTCTACTTTATTTTGTATTTTGCTTCATTTGATAAGCATGCTGATATCTGCTCTGCAGTTGTGGATGTACGCCTACTTTCCCAGGCTTGCTCCAGTACCTGATGTGGAGACCCTACTTGGCGTCCCCTTCTCCCATCGCTTTGATGTGAGGTGCGTGCGGAGACCCCGGGAGTCTTTTATTTTCTTCCGCCGCTATTTCGACACCATCACTGCCGTGGAGGTATGTTCAACTTTAGAGTTTATTTAAGCTTTGCTTTGCACTGTATGTTTGATGATAGACAGATGACAAACTGCACATTTACCCGCAAATCACCTAGCAGCCCTGAGCTCCGTTGTCGGCCGTGGTGAGGGATCACTACGAGGGCGCAGAGGAGACTACCCATCTCTGGATTACATTAAGGGCCGATGCATCGGGCTTGGTACTGGCGGCGTTTCTTGCGTCGGACCACAGGTTTCTGGGAGGCGAGATAGTTCCGGGTCCACCTCCTGCACATATGAGGCATACAGAGGGGTTCTCCCTTGAGCACATAAGGGACTACACCATCGGCTGGGGTGCAGAGCATCACAGAAGCGAGGGCGACTACGCAGAGTACGTCCGGACCTACATTATGCGACCCTTGAACGGTGGTCGTCGGGCTGAGAGAGAGAGGACAGCGGCACCGGTAGCTAGGATGGGAGCAGGGGCAAGAGCGTCAAGGACGGCTCGAGTCCATGGCAGGAGCAGAGCTCGGAGGGGACGGGGGGCTAGCTGGCCAGCACTCCCTACTACAATGACATGCCGAGGACAGGGTGGGGAGACTTATCAGATCCCCATCACTCCTCCTCCGGCTGATCATGAGTTGGTTGGATTCCACGGCTTGCCTCCGGTATGTATTACTGCATTTTGCATCTTGCATTGTCATTTCATTTCATTTCATATTCCACAGAATACTGATGCATCTGATCACTTTTGCAGGCTTCCTTCGAGTACACCCGTCAGTCCCTGGAGTTGAATGCCTCCCTGATGGGGATGCTACAGCGACTTTTGACCTCCTGGCCCTCTACAGTATTCCGGTATGTTCTTCTAACCGCAGTCTCAAACCATACACTGTTTCATACAATCTGATGCACAACACAACTTAATACACGACCCTCCGCGGCATCGACTGCTATTACTCGCCTGCGCATTACGTGCCGATTCTTGCTCCACGAATTCGCATACTGCGTGCTCACATTGCGTCAGACCGGTTACATACTGTATGCATAGCATACTGATGCTTCGGTCATCTGTGCTCTTTCAAGCTCCTTTCCAGATTCCTGTTGTAGGAGGTGTTCCGGCTGGGCCCTCTATTCCTGCTTGAGGAGAGCGAGGAGGCACTGCACATCCCCATACTAGGGCGGGGCGTGCTCATGTCGGGAGTAGCTCTCGGGCACCCGTCCCTGATGATGATGATGATGAGTCAGAGGCAGAGTCATCGGAGGAGGAGACCGGAGACGGCTCGGACTCGAGCTCGGATAATGATCTTGCTCGATGATGCTCTGGACCTTCGTCCGGGAAGAGAACGAAACAGACTCCAGAACGAGATCTCTTGATGTTGATACAGACTTTTGTCGCTTTTCTTCTCTTTTTTTTTTTGTACTTTTCCTTTTGTTGGTAGTTAGGGTACCTTGTACTGCCGCAGGAAGATTTTTGTTTTCAAAGCTATGTACTTGAAAAGGATGATGAAATGAAACAAACTTTTTATCTGCAAAAGTGTTACATTTGTATATCTCATACATTGCATCGCGATACATCATGTTACACCTTAATGTAAATGAAATTGACCTGTTGTCTGAAAATTGAGCACTTGTACTGTAATAATCAGATAACCAACCGGTCCATAGCAAAACAACCCAAGCAACACATTGCTTAACCTGAACACACAGCCCATACTTTGCTGGGGATTAGTCTGCATACAGCCCATAACACCGCACTTGGTTCATTCTGCACACAGCAAACCCTGAACAAACAGCCCCAGTCTGACAGGACGGACTACGAAAGCTGAACCGGTTGAAGTTGAAACACACTCAGATGCCCCAAATTTTCCTCTTTCTTCTTCTGCTTCGCATAAATGTGGAGAATGGCACAGCACTCTGAGCATAAACGATTTTTGAATTTAAACTTATAAAGGGTTTTTCAAACTTGGGTATTGAGCCTACAACTGAATGCAACGAAAAAGACTCGACAAAAGGTACACGACCTAGTCACAATGAGACACGCTCGGAAAAGACTCAAAACAAAAGTTGGATTAAACAAAACAAAAGATACGACACACGGACGTTTTTTTTTATTATAAATATATAAAAAACGAGAGGCCTCAAATCACGAGGAGCCAGTTCCTCCGGGTATGTTTCCCACCCTTTCTTATTTGTGTGATTTTCACGTCACTCGGCCCTCAGGCTTGGTTTTTTCTCTCAAAACCCTTTTGTTCACTTTTCTCTCAACTTGCATCTCTCTATTCTTTATTCTCTCATTTTTTTATCCCTCCCCAGGGTGATTGATAGATGAATAAAAAGTCGTGGGTTCACCCACAGCACTATTAGCTCGCGGCTATTTCTTCCGGCGACGTCCAGTCGAGGTTCCGGATAGGGAAAACTTCTTCCGGCGAATAGGGTGCCTTTCTGGCAAGTATGTTAACGGCAGGGCAAGTATGTTGACGGCAGGGGAAAGACAGAACACCTGACTCGACTGTGCCCCTTGTTCATCACTTTGACCATTTTTTTGTTTTCTTCCTAAAACAGTTTTGACCCAAAATGAGAGTCGGATTAACATGCTTGTTCGATTTTTGATTTGAAATCATGCAAGTCAGGCTATGAGCACTAAAAATTTTCCTATTTTGGGTCTAAGAAATGGTCCAGTTTTTGGAAAAGATAGAACAATTTTTAAGAGATCAGTCAACCTCAGTAAAAATTCTCAAAAACTATTTTTGCAAACGGCCAATGCTTAACAAGCACGGAACCTACTCTTGAGACGCACAACCTCGGATCTGGAGGAAAATGGAAAATTGCCCCTCGTTTGGATGGCACTGCACGGCAACGGAAAGTTGCCCCTTGTTTGAATGGCACCGCAGCGCACTGTATGGCAACAGAAAGTTTCCCCTTGTTTGGATAATGCCGCAACGCATTGTAATCAGTCTTCATGGTAATGATCACAACCGAACTCTCGGATATAGAGAAGGCGAGGACCATCAAAACCAATACATGGACACACTTGATTTGGAAGTGTTCGTGGCTGGACTTCATAATGAAGTTGCCTACGTATCCCAAACATGGGAATCAAGCCTTACGTAGTTCGGGGACAGGTACACTCGGGTATTAACCTTCACTTTTTAGGCTCTAACTTTTGCCAAGGCGCCCGTTGCGGGTTTTCGACCTTGCGAGCTTTGTTCTTCTTCTTTTTTTTTCAATTTTTTTGTATCTTTTCATTCTTTTTTCTTTTTTTTCTTTTCTTTTGCCCTTTTTTTTTTCCTTTTTTTTTTGTTGTATTTTTCTCTTGCTCTAACTTTTGCCTGGGTCGCCCTTCCGGGTTTTCGGCCCAGCGAGCCTCTCAAAGGGTAAAAGTGTAACAAGCCCATACCAAATGGTTTTAGGGTTTTGAAGCCATCTGTATCTAGGAGAGTGGTCGTTGTATTGATTTACTGAAGGATCCATCTTCGACTCTTCGAGCATATCAGACATTTTTGCCCCTAGTTCGAGGGGTGCTTATGTTCTAGCTTCGCAAGCTTCTTCTAACGAGATCTGATCTTCTTGATTTGACTTTTCTTGCTTCTTGTTCGAGGGCTGCTTCAAATTAGGCCACACAAGCCTCACATTGCTGTTGACCACTGAAACACTGGTTCAAGGTTTGGAAGCAAGGGCTCAAATCTTGAGGCTGAGAGCGATCTTAAGCTGCGCAATCTCAAGAGTGATTCCACACAAGTCTTTGCAGGACTGCGCAAAATGTGTTTCAAATTTTTGAAAGTTTTTAAGAAAGCGACGAATCGCTCACGCTGAAGATAGTGTGGAACCAATCTGGATCAAGCCAGGGTCCTTCTCAGTACTTACGCTAACAAGCATGATTTCATTCGTTAAGGGCTTAGCATGCCTCCCTTGCTCCCAACTTGATCAAAGTTTGTAAAACCTGAGGAATTCCTCCCCTTTCGTTTTCATCACCACAGTGTTAGAAAAAGTTTTGAAAAACTTAAGTCAATGCAACGATTCTCAGGGCACAAGAGAGTAGGTGGAATGTGTTGTTGTTCCATTCGAACCCTTTGGCACAACTAGCTTAAAATAGGAGTAAGCATGGAAACTTGATAGCCACGGCTGTTTCATTCAGATTTCCTGGTTGTAACTGGCTCCACAGCAGAGACAGACTCAAAAGAAAAACAGAAGGGGGAATTGCAAAAACGGTGTTCGAGGCAACAGCCCCGGAATCACCCCGACATTCTATACAAGGGGACTGACTCGCTACAACAAGACAGACCCTTAAGCAAAAGGAACTGACTCAAGACGAAGAGATAGACTTAAAACAAAACAAAAGACTGACTCGACACCCAAGCCAGATTTTACGAAACTAACATTCGCAGATGCTCAAAAATGCGTGCCAAACGCCACATCAAAAATACCGGGTGCCGTCCACAGGTGGTCCGAACTCGATCATATACTTGTAGTATCCTCAAAATCCAATAGCTGGGTGGTAATGGACTTTGCTGAGGTGGGCAGGAGGATAACCTCGTTATCGATCAAATCTTGCACCTCATGATGGAGGCGGAAACAATTATTGGTAGGGTGGCCGGTTTGCTGATGGTACGCGCAGTACTGAGCAGCATCATGGCCTGCTGGAAGAGGACTAGAGAGAGGCCTAGGCTCGAGGGGTTTAAGATGCCCTCTTTCGGCCAGGATTTGAAGTGCCTTGGACAACGGCATGTAGAGAGCATGAAAGACCCTGTGCCCTCGGGGTAGGTACTTTGAAGACTGAGAATTCTTGCTAGACGCACTAGCGAAAGGGTCAGCAGGCACTGCCTTGGTTTTCTGATCTTTCCCAGGTGCAGGGTTGGGAGTAGAAGGAACTGTTCTAGCATGATGGGACCTATCCCGGTTTTCTGGCTGACTTGAACTACCCTCAGGTAGAGTGGGGAAAACATCCTCCACAGCTTTCGCCATAACTACTGATATCTGTTGCTTGTTCATCCCTCCGGCTTTCAAAGCCTCGACTGCCCACAGCAGTTGTTCACTAGGATCGGCATCTGCCTTCACTTTGTCTTTTCCTCTAGCCTCAGCCTGATCGAGGGTTTGGGTTGATGTTGTTACGTCATTGTTATGGTTAGAGGCCATCTCCGGTTGGCTAAGCTTGATCACAATCCGTCCCAATAGCGGGGGTTCTTGGGGTACAAAATTCCCGGCATACGGTGCGGCTGGTGGCAAAGCTGACATCCCTTAGGTGAGATCGGCCACAGACCTCTGGAGGTCACCTATCATTCCCATCAATTCGAATGTGGTGGGTTCACGAGCCTGATATAACTGGGGCACCTAGATTGGGTGTGCAATGGGCGACCTGGGCAGATGTGGTATATTAACATTGGTCTCATCCTGCAGGGTGATTCCTTGATCTAATGCGGCTGCCACAACCAGAATCTCTTCTGATCTTTGGGTCGTCATGAGTCCACTGAACTGAATGGTGACCGACGGATCAGATGTCTACCTTGCCTCAGCTAAGGAGAATACCAACTACTCTGTACTGAATCCCCCTAAACCCCCCTGAAAGGAAAAGCAAGCTACATTTCAGCTCAAACAGATCAAGCACAGGTGTAGCCGAACAACTGCACTCTACTACTGACCACTGTTTCCCAAAATCACTGTCCCAAAACACTAACTTAGATACCCGCAGATATAACTGATTCTCACAAACTGATACTGGTGCCCTCAGGCTGGATATTCAAACTTGCAAACTGATATGTACGTTCCTGCAGAGATACACTCTAAAAGCACATAGCAAGTAAAGAGCCAAAGCACCCCTATGTTGGGGTAAGGTTTCCCTGTCCTATTTTGTCAGGAGCTAGGGTTTCACTACGCACGCAGCGGTTTCAAACAACCTATGATCGGGTAAGCAACCTGTCCTAATTTGGAATGGTCACTATGGATTTCGATATGCACTAGGTCGAATGGTCAAAAAGGGTGCCCCGGTAAAACCGAGGTTTGTGTTCCCCATCTTGGCAGAGCCATAACCGGTCAGCCTTATGGTCATGCCTTGACAAGACAAGCCTCCGGCAAACCGTTCAGGAATAGCAGATGGCAAACACGGTGTCCTACGAGCACCAATGCACATGCAATGCAAAGAAACACATAAGTGTAGTCAAAATAGGATATCACGAGTTCGAGTCAAGCACTCTGAAATCCCCAGCAGAGTCGCCAAAAACTGTAGACATCCCCGAACGCCCCGGGAGGGTGAGGTCCCGTTCCGTTCATTTGGGGCTCACTACAGTTCGGACTCAAATTGTCACGGTTCTTAATCTGAACCAAAGAGTCCAATTCCGGCAAATCATTTTGAGAAAAACAGATTTTTAGAAAAGAAGTGCCAAACATGGAGTGGTTTGCCAGATATAGAGTCGCCACCTAAATATTTTTTATGGGGAAATTTAGGAAACCCTGACTCGGTGCCAAAGGCCACGTGTCCATCATCACCAAAGTTGCCTCGGCTCGGGAACTTGGGTATGATTGGGGAAGGTCAGCTATGAGCACCCCCTCTCGCCCGATCAAAGATCGGCCTCTACTAACCATGATATCCAATTTTGAAAACGTTATGTGTTCTTATTCCGATTATTAGCCTAGAATTACTATGTTATGCGCACAGCAAACATGTATAGACCAAATCGCCTGAAGTGGAACAAAACATTGCATGTTCATTTTGAAAATGGTTTGCTACTCGTAAGTAGGCTAAAATAACAGGTTTTGCCACCCTCGAGTGGGCTTTTTAGAAAAGATGGTTTTGCCACTATCTAGTGGGCTTAAAACTCACAATTCTAATGCATTATCCCAATTTAAGCAATTCGACCTCCATCCACAGGCATTCAAGCAGTTATATCACATAAGCAACTAGTCTCATGGTAATTATGCTATCATGGCAACACTCACACACATGCAAGGATGCTAAAGCAAAAGGACTTACAGAGTACTCCGAGCCAAAACAAAAATTAGTTAGTAATCATATGCATGATCCTAGTTCATATTCAGATGGCTAATGCAACACATGCAAGATGCAACTAGAAGTAGGCTCGGCTTTTCTAAACATGGCATGTGAAATGCAACAGATAACACGTATTCAACCTGGAATTGAAGTACAATGCAGTTAGTATGATGTGCTAAGCCCGGTGCATGCAAAACAGATGAATGAATGCAAACATGCTATCATACTGTATGCTAATTTGAATATGCCCTAAACTAACCATCGAAAGCTAGTAAATAAAAGGGAAGAAAGACCTGGGGTTGGAAGACATACACACCCTCACGCACACTTATTACACAATTGCCCTCACTCGGAAAGACCAAAAGAATATACAGATAATTAACCTACAAGCTAATTAAATATTACAGTCCATCTAATTAGTTAAGCAAATTAACTAAACTAGAAGAAACAGTAAACCACCTCGGGAAGAGAGCCCAATGCAATGCATGCTCGGTCTTGCTCAGAAACTCACTGCCATGCGCAAGCTGCCTTTGTTTTCCCTACTATACTCCTCTGGAGACTGCCAAAGTCTTAGGGTTGCTTCTCTGGATGTCGGGGAATGCCACCGGCTGGAAGGAATCATCATCGGCTGTGATTTGGTATCCATTGGCCAAGAATGAATCCATCGGCCACCGATGGATTGCCGGTCGGCACTCTGTGCAGTCGATCGGCAAAAAGTTCCTGCAGAATCTGTTTGACAGCAGCAGAGGACAGAGCTTTGCATGGCAATGCAATTCAAGCAATGTATGCACCAACCAAACTCCTTATCATGTGTATGACTCAAAGGGATATGGTCCTTGGTTCTCGGACCATCAATTGCGCATTTCAATGTGTAATGGCCCAAAGAACTAAGTATGCACATTTTGATGTCAAATGTAATGCACATCAAACAAAGCACAAAGAGACCCAACCTCTATCATACTCAATTCAAGAGGCAAGGCAATGCATGCACAATTCAATGCAACCTAGGCATGTGAGCTAAGGATGCAACATGTCAATGCAAGCAAACATACAAGGCATATAACAACCTAGGCAAGCAGGCATGCAAGGCATGAAGCAATGTGACCATATTTGAACAACATGCGAAAGGTGGTCTTAGACCAATATGGACAAGCCTCGGCCATGTCTAAATAGGAAGCCAAAATGCTATGGAATGGAGGCAAATACACACACAAACAATACATGCAAACATGGCCCAACACTTAAGCATTAAAGAGCATCTTTTAAGCACACTTAAAAGAGGATAATCATGGACGAATAGTATGCATGGAAAGCTCTGAAATCATGTCATAGATGGTGCCAAACCAAGTAAGCAAAACAAGCAAAGCATGCATAGAAGCTTGGAATTAGCCCAAGGACTTAAACCATGATCATATGACACATGAAGCAAATGATCAAAGTGAATCAAAATAGTACCAAATCATGCCAAAACAGGGACAAAGGCACACCTATAGAGCATCTAAATGGTCTAAGTATGGAGGCATGCACAAATGCTTAACATGGAGCATACAACACAAACTTTTAAAGTATCAAAGAAGCATTGAAAGGCAAGCATGTGAGCATGTTATAAGGACTAAAATGGCATATTAAGTGGTTCCAAACCACTAAAATAAATCAAGCAATGCATGCTTAACACTTCACGTATTTAAAGCCTACAAGCTAACAATGCAAAGGGGCTATGCAATACATGGCAAGTATGACTAAAGCAATTTAAAACAGAGCTAAAGCATACAAAAACATGCACTAAAGCTTCACAAAGCTAGGCCTAAAACATGCTAGAACAAGGGCTTACAACCTAAGGCATGTTAAGGCCTAAACATGGCATTACAAGGCACGTATGCTAAGCAAGCATGGTGTACCTAAACCAACATACAACAATGCTATATCATGGCATAATAAGCATGAAAAAAAGCCAAGGCATGGTCAACATAAACCTAAGCTAGATGCTCCCTTAAGAGGCAAAAATAGCCCTTTTCAAGGACAACAAGGAGAGGGGGGTGGCCCTCTCCTTCTTGGGACCTCAAGGCACCATCCTTACCACTGAAATCCCTCAAGATTTCAGTGGTGAGGAGGCCCAAACACAATAGTCCCGGAGCTCACCCAAAATGGTACAAAACAAGGGCCAAACAAGCCTTAAGAGGGGCCAAACAACCCCAAAGCTTGAAACACCCTTAACAAACTATTTAAAGCAAGTAAAAACACAACTTTTATATGTCATATACTAAGCTCAAAAACAGGTGTAAGGTAAGCTAAAAAGCTATGCAAAAAAGGGGAAAAAATGGGTGCGTTTCTTACCCTTGTTGACCTTCTTCACAAATGGTGGACCAGTTGCTTCCTTGAGCTTAAACCAGCCCTAAAACTCCAAGAACAGACCTCTGGTCCTTCAAGAACCAAGAAAAGGTGTAACACTATGTGTTTATATGTAATAGTAAGCCTAAACACACACTAAACACAAGAGAGAGAGATATAGAGCTAGGATATAGACAATCCCTAACCCTAAAGCTCAAGCTCTGGAAAATAATCTCTAACCCTAATGCCAAGAGAAGAAGCCACTTCTTATAGGCAACTCCCTCTTGTAAGGCTTCCAAAACAAGCCATCCAAGAGGGAAATCCCTTTATACACGTGTATGGAGGGGAACAGAGTGGGTGCCAGCAATCACAGCTGGCACAAAATATCTGCTAAAAGTAGATGAACAGTGATCGGCCATCCAAAATTGCCATTTTGACAATATAACTGCCCGATCGGCAACAAAGAATGCCGACCGGCAATACATATTGCCGATGGCATAAAATCACTGGCCGGTGGCCTTGGGCCATGTCCGGTGATGTGTTGGGATGCCTCACAAGGCATTCCCTGCCCTTCCAAGGCAAAACACAAGTGTTTGGTGCAAAACCAGACACAAAACAGTCGGGTCGGGAGATCCTGAGGCAAGGTGCGTATCCAAGGCCTCCGGGAACTCGAGACGAACACAAACAAGAGTGATCACTGAGTGTTCAATCAGTGACGTCCAAGTCTTGAGGACGGTCAAAAATGGGGTGTCTACACAAGGCATTTGGCAGAACTATTAGAGTTGCTCTGATTGAGGTTATACAAGTTTGGCCAAGTGGCCAATCCAAAAGTAATACCCATTTGGTATCAAAAGAAAAATGCATTAAGTTTTGAACTGAAAAAAATAAAAAAATAAAAAAGATATAGGGCTTTTTCAAAAAAAAGAAAAAAAAGAAAAAAAAAAGAAACCTAGCTAATAATGGCACTTCCCAATATAAAGACTGATGCAATTTATTATTCTTTATTTTCAAATCTATGTTTCAACTGTTTAGTGCAATTTTACTTGCAACTAATTAGAGAATAATAAATCCATTAAGTTGTAAATAAATAAATTATCTTTAAAGTGAAGATAAGTATTTTTAGCTTTTATTTATTTTCATTCATTCAACTTACAAAAAGATGAAAAAATCTAAGCCAAACCAAACTAATCACAATTTATTATTAATGCTATTGAATTCAAATACTCCCTCAAACTGATCCCAAGCCACAAAGTCACTCAATTTAATATATAAAATTCAATATTGTTTGTTCACTACTAAGAATACAAGTTTTGAGCTTAACATTTGTGGACAATCTACTAACTAATGTTTGTTGTCCACATAATGTGGTTCATATCAAGACACCACTTGCTATCCAGTCATATACCAACACACCACTTGCAATCCAGTCATATCGAGACACCACTTGCAGCAAAAATTGATGAACTGCAAAGAAGAGGAAATGAAATATTATAAACTGATTCATAGAAATCTAGCAATCGAAACAAAGGAAAGAAAATAATCAAAGTGGTTCATTCATATTAGTAGAGATCAGAGAAACAAGGGAGGAACAAAATGGTTTCTGACTTGAATGTATGTTCTCATGCTTGCAGTCTAATTTTGTATTGTGAAATTAGTTGAGTATATAAATGATAAGCCAAGTGAAAAGCTTGTTAAATTGCTAAAAAAATTCATTACCTGAACTAGCTAACGTCAAAAATCCATATCGAACAAGACTTCCTTTTTGCTGAACTCATTCCATTTCTAGTTTTGTATTTCTACCTTCCAGAAGAAAAAAAAATCAACAATAATCTCACCTAGTTAACTACATGAATAAAATTAAATAGATAGGGAAAACAAGAAGAAATTCTCTCACCCACTCCTCATTATTCCAACAAAGTATCAATAACTGTAAGGAAGCAATTCATATGTGATATTCAGACGGGTAATATGACCTACAACATTACAAAGATAAGTAAATAATTTTGCTCAGATCAAAATTCGGCTCTAACTCCCAAACCGGGAACCCGATTCGAGTCCCGTCTTCTCCCACAAGTCTCTCGTGCTTAGGCAGTCGTGTGTGCCAAGTTTCGTGCTAATCCGACATCGTTTGGTGATTTTTGGCGTCAACACTCCGTAACTCCCCTTTCTACAATAGCTTGAATAGATAATTTCAATAAAAAAGATGAAA
Source organism: Camellia lanceoleosa (assembly GCA_025200525.1). Taxonomy (NCBI): domain Eukaryota; kingdom Viridiplantae; phylum Streptophyta; class Magnoliopsida; order Ericales; family Theaceae; genus Camellia; species Camellia lanceoleosa. Next base: position 174,295,939 of record CM045769.1, read on the forward strand.
ATAGAGATTTTTTTTTTCATCCATCTGAACCACCATCAGAGACAACATTTAAAGTTAAAAATCTAAAAGAAGACCTCTATATGGAATTCATTCAGGTGCATGCTAGAGAGAGAAATAGTAAAACCAAATTGTACTTCATAAACGATTTTGGTTTGTGGTGGCAAAGCATTATACCTGAATGTGAAGAGAGAAAAAAATGGCAACTTAACGTGCTTACCTTGTCACTGTCTTTTGTCAGTTGCAAGGAACACTCAATTAAGAGTACAATTAAATAGGAGGCCACGCCACCTTCAAATCTAACACATCAAAGAAATATATAGTCAAATAACTGAATCCAATGTTACAAAAGAAATATATGATAAATCACACTAATAAAGCTTAAGCTCACCCACAGAACACCTTTTGGAGGTAACAACATCAATACAATGATGGAGAGTCACATATATTTGCTAAAGCCCAAGACGTTGTGATACGCACCTATTAACAGGAATTATTTACATGCATAAGATACAAATCTTAAAATGTACAGGAATGGTAAATTTCACATTTGCACACACATACAGATGAAACCAGAAATATTACCAAGACCAATGGATTGTGAGTGTTAATATGAGCAGCATGGATAAATTTACCAAGGATCTCTGCACTATATGATTTAAATTCATCGTAAATTGTCTATTCGGTAAGTACCAAATGGATTTCAACAGTTTACAATATGTCGGTATTACCTCTAATGAGTTCAGGTCATGCAATGGAAGCTTTCATATGAGAATTGAATAATTTTAGGCATCATTTAACAAACAGATGGTTATTAATAGAAAAAGCATGATTGCTGCTAGATAACCAGTAAATGCATGTGGCAGCAGCTAGCAAAGAAACTTGCTGAAATAGCCTATGTTCATTCATCACACAAACCAAATAAACTATGCAGCCTTTGGAAGAAGTAAACCAATTCGATAAATATAACCAGAGAACTAAGCAGAATGATGTCTGATCAAATTTTGGATAATCCTTGCTGGAAAACTAAGAAACTAGCTAAGGAACCCACTCTGCACTAATGATAAACCAATAAAATAAGCACCAACGCCTGATCAAGTTTTAATATGCACAACGAGATGAGTGACGTGGGCACAAAAACAAAATACCAACCATAGAAACTAAAAATTCTCAAATTACATAACACTGATTTGTAGTTTCCATAATTCAAGTCCACAAATGAACCCCTAGCCAGGGTGAACATGAAATAAATCTATATGAGAATCCCAATATCGAAGGGATAAATAAATGTTCAATTCACAAGACTCTTTACAATAGGAAGGAACTTTCACTAAAAAGCTTAATCTTAAGCTGTCAGGAACCGAAAGGTGAGTTGAAATTCACATTCGGAGCAATGTAAAATATTGCACCTCGGGATTAGAAGCAAGAAGAAAGAAAACTGGCCAAGATAATATGTACAAACCAGTACACCAACATTGTAGAATACCAACACTACTGCAAAACCATTCTAATTCACACCAAAGAAAAAGGCAGGCCGAGGAAGGGGAAAAAAAAGTGTCATCTAAACATTTCATCATAATTTCTGCCCTTCACAAATATACCAAGCAAAACCAGAAGGTTCACCATGCAGAAAAGAAGCTACATAGAGTGTGTTGCTGATCAACCGACTAATGCAATAGAGAAAAACTCACTTATACATTGAAACTACACCATTTTGCTAAATAGATCAAATGGCAAAACACCATATCTAGCATCTATAGAATTATTGACTAGTTAAACAATGAAGCCAAAGCCAACCAAGGTAGTTTTCAATCATGGAGCTTCTTCCACACCAATATGGATGTCACAACCATGCCCAAAAAAAGTCAGAAGGTTTCTATTTTCAAGACATTGACTTGAAATGAAATGCTCAGATTCACACTACACAGGGACCATATTATAGTTAGTGTTTAGATTCAACTGAGGATAAGGAGTAAGGATACTTATCAAAAATAAATAAATAACTTAAAGAAATATTAGGGAAATGAGGGAGGACAATTGTATGCAGCTGATGGACACTCAAGCAAATGCTATTGCAAATATGAAATATGTGAAACTCAACATTATCTTTACCTAACTCTACTCATTCTAATATCAACTTGGCTATCTGAATTAGATGAAACCAACAATTTTGAAACTTCTTTCGCATACTTTCAAAAAAAAAATTGACAGCATCCATTTTAACCCAGAGGGATGATTTCTATCGATCCTTTTTTTTTTGCAACAAGAAGATTCTATAGCTTTACGATAGAGGGTAGACACTAAAATAAATTAAAGTAAATATATATTTTAGTATAAAAGAGATGACATAATTTTCAATGAATTTATAAAATTAAACAAAAATTTCAGTTAACCCGGTAGAGCAGAGACTTGAAGACGAAGAAGAAGAAGAAGAGCTAACCTGGTTCAGAGATTGAGAATGACTACGAGAGTTGAAGAGAGACACGTTAAACCGTCGTCGCTCGCTCGCCGTCGTCACACACTACTCGATGCCATCTCACACTACTCGACGCCGTCGATTCGATGCTCGCCGTCATCTGCCGCTACTCACAGTCGAGAGAGAGAGTCGTAAGAAGAGATGGGAATTTTTGATAGGGTTCTTGGTTCAAAAGATTAGGGATTTTTAAGATTGGGGATTTTTGGTTAAAGGGAGGAAAAACAAGCGCGAATGAAAAAAAAAGTTGAGCGCTCAGATTTTGGTTTTTTTTTTTTTTTTTTTTTTTTGCGACGTCAAGTTTCACCGTCATGAATGAAAATTTAAACAATAAAACGACATCGTTTAACTAATTTTTTAATTGTTTTTATTTTTTTTAATTTTGTATTTGCGACGACACCTATTACCATCGCAAAAAATAGCTTTATTTGTGACAACAGGGGGTTGCCGTCGCAAAAAATGCTCATTTATTTGCAATTGCAGTTGTTGCCGTCGCAAAAACTTGCTTTTTTGTAATAGGAAGTGGTGTTGTCGCTTAAACCTGATTTATTGGCGACAGCAAGTGGTGACGCTAGTAAACTCACTTTTATGCATTTATAAGTGGTGTCGTCGCAAATGCTTCCATGTTATATGCCCCATTTTCTTGTAATGAATGTCTAACAAAGAATATACAGGCAAGTGAAGTGCTACATACAAGGTACAAAAAGAAAGGTATTTGTCGAAAATTTGTTTGTTCTAAACTAATGAAAAAACAAACAGAAAAACATATAAACGTTATGGATGAAACAGGTCAAACACAACACAAAAGCAAGAAGGTTATTATGATTTATATTGGCCCCTCATATTAGCCTTTCTAGGTGTAAGCCATTTGACACGTACCCAAGTAGCATAGTTATTAGAATCCCAATTCGGATTGTAATCCTACGATTTCAGTTATGCCAAACTATCCAGATCACACTAGATCATAAATTTAGTAGGATCTTAAAGCTACTACAATCCTATTCATAAATATGTGTAAAATCACATAAGATCCTAATTCTACAACGATCCCGATCCTAACAATTTTTTTTTGTTATTTATTTCTGATATATATATATATATAAAATTGACTATAAATGTGAACATATGTGTATATCTATAATTGACTAGAATTGCATAGATATATGTGTATATCTATATAAAAAATTTGACTATAAACACTTTTCAAATGTCTCTTCTAATTGATGTTAACATAAAAGATACATTATATCAAATTTATCATTTTTCTTTAATATTTTTAAAATTACATAACATATATTATCATTATCGATAATTTTTCATTTTATTGTACATTGAAAGTAGAATCTTACGATCCTCGATCTGATTTTACCATCTGATCCACTAGTCTCTTCCAACAATCCCACATAGGATCCCGATTTTAACAACTTTGCCAATAAGCTATATTGCACGAATGGGTCTCTTTTTTATTGAACGAAGATGGTACTCTACCCACCTCCAATATTCACTAAGAGACTAATATTCAAAAGAGACAAGATTGTCTCAATTTTTTTCTTGTTCTCTACTGCTGATAAATTTAAGATTTCATATTATTTTTAATTGGAGCAGGTTCATTCCAAGATTCCAATAACAAAAAATTCAAAAAAAAAACACAAATGATTATCAGAAATGATTAAAACCCTAATTCAACACAAAATAAGTCTGTTGTAGTGTTGGCTTTGGGCCCATTAATCCAACTATAGCCTATAGTTAGAAAATTACACATCAAATGTGTCCAGATAATGCAAAGGCATATTCAATGAAGAGGAAGCTTTAACCAACGGATACACATTCATCTATAAAAAAAATAAGTGTATATCACAAAGAAAGGCAATTAGAAACAAAAGCATCATCTAATCAAGATTCATTAATAGGAATACAAAAAGTACCTGAAGCAGACGCCTTAATCAATCTCATTCTCTTCAATTGGTGTGTATGCTCTTGGTTTCCATCTTCTACCCTCAAAACATCTAATAGATAAGTAAGGACATAACAATTCACCAAACTTTCATAGCTGACATACACTGAAAGTAGAAACCAATAACAAAATTTTTCATGTAAAACTCTTGAAAGGGCCACAAACTACTTTCACCAAAACAAAATTGGCAAATGAAAAGTAAAAACAGAGAAGTCATAATCAACAATGTTTTGAAATCTATGACCAACAATTTAATTCAAAAAAAAAAATTGGCATTTGTCTAACCTATAGTCACTGCAGTCATTCAAGCTTAACCTGATAGAGGCAACAACAATGATCAAACTGAGAAAGAATACACACACACACTTACACACACACATATGTATATATATAGAGAGAGAGAGAGAGGAAGAGGCCAAACTTGCTAAAGAGTGATGTCCTTCATAAATAAAGTTTTCCAAACATACACACACACATATAAACAAGTAAATCAACAATAAATTGTAGAAGAGGTAATAATTTGAAAACAAAATAGCAAAAACAATAGCAAACCATTCAAAATTTTAGTCAAAAATCAAAGAATGTAGCCTATTCAAATCCATAACCCAACAAAAAATATTAACATTAACATTAACATTAACATACACTACTAATGAAAAACATAGAAAATAAAAAATAGAAAACCCTAAACAATTACGATAAATATGACAATGTCTATCTATTGCAACCATTCAATTACCTTGAAGTCTTGAGCAATTTCACGGACAAGCCTTTTCAATGGAAGCTTCTCGATTAGGAGCTCAAGATTTTTGGTACCAAAGAAATTTCACTACATATCAATAAAGATAACAAAGAATTTGAAAAACATAAGAATTGTTATAAATATAGTAACCATAATTCAAGCTTTAATTCACTGGGTAGAGAAGAATTTACTTGCCTAAAGAGGTGACTTCCTAGTTGTAAGAAGGGCTACCAAAAGAATTTGTTTATTTAGAAGAACAGAAAAAAATCAGTGAACTCAACACTATCATGAGGAGCCAAAGACAAAGGCATGAAATTTGCTTCAAAAACTATGAAATATAGCAGCTAAGGATTTGTAGACCATCATTTAAAAACCAATGTAACCAATGCTGTGAAGCCACAATCTAACAAAAGCAGAGTTACTATTGAAGCAACACCATATATAACATTTTTTTATTTGATATTTTGTGAGAAAAATCTAAAAAATAGCAAAGTAACTACTGAAGCAACATTGCTAAACTCTAGTATTTTGTCGTTATTCATTACTAAAATATAGCAATAACCATATTGCGTGGATAATTTGGGAAAACATAAATCAAAAGAAATTAACAACATCCAAGACTCCAAGATATTATCCTTGAAAAATAAGAAGAATATAAGATACATTAATTTTCATAATAGTTGGAAAAGAAAGCTGCAAGTTAAAGAGGGGCCAACATTGATATATCTCTAGCTTTGGGTTGGTTACTTAGGTTGGTGTGAAGGTATAAATCACTCACAATGCAATTGTAGCTATATGCAAAATGCAATTCTATCCATCATCCCATCCATTAAAAAACAAAAAAGATTTTTAAAGTTCTAGAAAAACAAACTAAGCACACTTGCTAGTGTTATTGCATTGACCCCACCCAAAAAAAATAAATAAAATAAATAAAAATCCAAAGAGAATGAAAACAGAGAAAACACATGGGTAAATTTCTTTAAAGTATAAAAAACAAACCCAAAATAACCCAAAATAGAATACACAAATCTATAGAGCAATGAAAAATAACCCAAAAAAAAACATTTCAATTTAGATAAATCATTCACAAACAAACCCAAAATAACCCAAAACAGAACACACAAATCTATACGGCAATGAAAAATAACCCAAAAAAAACATTTCAATTCAAATAAATCATTCACAAACAAACCCAAAATAACCCAAAACAGTGCAATGGGGTAGGAAAGAATAAAACACTAACTAAGAAACTAACCTAGGGAACTTTATCAGTAAAGGAAGAGAACCACCACAAAACAACTCCATTGTGGCTCCTACAATCTTCAAAATCTTAGACCTGCAAAATAAAATAAAAAAGATAATCAAAATGAGTTACCCAAACATAATCAAACCTAGTTGTGGGCTAAGCTAGAGTTAGGAATTGATGGAAATGAGGATTCATTGTGATGGTAGGTATTGGAAAACGCCAAAGAATGAGTGAATGAATGAGGGGGAGTTATGAGCTGAGAAACACACACACACACACACACAGAGGACTGACGAGAGTGTCATCTGATGAGAGAGAGAGCAAAGAATGAGTAGTGATGAGAGTGTCAACTTCAGACAGGATTTGAGTTTTGAATTTTGAACTCATCTCAACTTGAGCCCTACAATTGAAGCAAATAATGAATTTGAGACGTGAAAGATGGATTCTCTCACATACAATTTAAATTTGTAATGTAATGGTGGAAAGCTGAAGGAAAGAAAGACGAAGTTATCTCAACCATTGAATCAAATGTCCATATAGGATAACCATCCCATCAGCCCCCTTGTTTTGTTATATATATATATAATATAAATCAAGAATAAATTATAAATGCTTTGGAACAAATTCATTGCAAGAGATAGTCAACAACTTTTACTACTATTTTGTAAATAAGTTTCAGATATTAATCACTTGGCTTCAACATTTAAATAAAACTTAAATCACTATAAACCTTCCCTAAACTATGAACTTTTAAATCAATGCATTGGAAACCCACTTCTTGTAATTAGATTTGGAGGATTCAAATTATGAAGCACGGACACCTCTCTGGGGGCTCCGCATCAAGAAATGACACGCGCTGGACACGCAGCTGACACGTGTCCCACATGCAAGAGTTGATCGCCCTTTTTTTTAATTTTTTTACATTCAGACACATTATAGACACTTTCGGGACACGTTCGGGGGTAATTTCACAATTTACATAATTTTTTTGGGGTCGCTTTTTAAATAAGTAAAAACAGATCAACATCTGCCCTAATCTAATTCGATTAGAACAGAAACAGAAGAGAAAGGGTGAGAAAGAGAGAACCTGGTCGATTCGTCGTTCGTCGTTCGTCGTTCGTCTTCGCTCCTCGTCGGTCGTCGTCACTCGTGTCTTGTCATTCGTCGCTACTCTTCTTCTTCGATCTTCATTCTTCTTCTTCTTTCCCTCAGTCGCTCTCTCTCTCTCTCTCTCTCTCAGCCTTTGTTTGATTTTATTTTTTTTTCTTTTCTTTTGTTTTTCTTTTATATTTTGATTTTATTTTTTCTTTTATACTCTGATTTTATTTTATTTTTTCTTTTCTTTTATATTCTTTTATAAATGGTCAGTGTAACATCTCTTTTCTTTTTTTCTTTTTTCTAATTCCATTTTATATATAAAAAAAAATTGATTAGTTTTGTTCATTTGAATAATATGTATTGAACATAAAATAAAATAAATAAAATTAATTATTTTTTATTAAAATAACATTAAATAAAAAAATAATTTTTTTTTAAATAATTTTATGACATATAATAAATAAAATTAATTATATATATTAAACGTGTCCCCAGCGTGTCGTGTCCCCCATTTTTTAAAAATTTGCATATTTACGTGTCCGTGTCATGTCGCGTGTCCATGTCTGTGCTTCATTCAATCCAAAGCATCATACCAAACCAAAACAAAAAATAATAATATTAATAAATAAAACTAAAAACCTAAAACCAGATTACCCCTTTACCCTTAACCATTAATCAAGAGGTTTTAAGATGATTAATGTTTGTTTTGGTGGACTAATTGTATAGATTTTTTCTGTTGTGAGGTGCCTTGTTAGTCATTTTCCTTTTGTTCAAATAATATACAAAACCAATCATACATAAGAAATTACACAGATTATAGCAGTGCAAGTCAATAAATTGATTAAATAGACTACAACACAATACCCAAATTCTTAGTTCACATTACACTAGGTTTTTTCTTCCAATAATTCATGTGTACATCCAACATAAATATATTGGGTGTTTAATTGAATTTGCAATTGATCAAAGAAGCATAAATGTGAGCTACCAACACAAAATACTCCTCGAATTACCAAATCTTGAAATTAACATATACCTAGAACGAAATATGGTGGCTAAGAGAGAGAGAGAGAGATTAGGGCACGATGGCAGGAAGCAAGAGAGGATGTAGAGGGAAAACAAAAGCAATGGAAAGCTAGGCTTACCAAGGATTGGCGGCAAGAGTAATGGGACGGCGTAATGTGAGGATCGGGGGTTCCGCTGTATTCAAAGAGACAGTGCCAAAGGTGGCATGGTGCGGTAGTGATTACAGGGCGGTAAAAGTGTGTGAGGTAGAGATTGCTAAGAGAGGGAGTCGATTTGTGAGAAATTAGGGCAGAGAATAAGATCCAGAGGGAAAGAGAGAGATAAATCAACTTACCTGGTGAGAATGAAATAGTCCAAGTTCGTGAATCGGCGGCGCCGACTTTGGATTTTAAGCGGTACAATGGTGGAATGGGATCAACAAAATTGTCCGTGAGGGAGGAGGAATGAGAGAGAGGAAGTAGTTGTGTGTGTGTGTGTGTGTGTGTGTGTGAGAGAGAGAAAGAGAGAGAGAGAGAGAGGGACATGAGACACGTAGAAGGGATTAGGCTCAAAATTTAGAGGCCCCTAAATTTTGAGAGGGAATTTCAAATTAACGTAAAATTTTGTGAGAAAATTTGTTCCTAATTGTTTTTTAGATGTGAAAAATATGTTATGCTTCTTAAATTATTATTTATTGTTTATAATTTTTTTTTATTGGAGTTTTATGACTCAGTTTGAGGAAGAAAAAAAAAAGTATAAAATTTCGATACATTTAAAAGTATAAATTTTATTAAAAAAAATTAAAATTACACCAAATATAAAAATATCATTTTTTTTCATTTATATATTTTTTTAATAAATAATTTAATTGTTAATTATATCTAGATTAACTGCATTTAAAAATTAAATATTTTAATTAAAATATTAATAAAATTCACTTAAAACAAAAAAAAATGTATTGAAAATTCAAAAATAACTTTTGCAATTCTAAATCAAACATAGTATAAGTTTTTCAATTTTTTTTATTTAAAAAAAGATATAATTAGTCTAAGGTCCCTTTCCTATTTTTAGTAATGGCAAAGATCCACAATATTATTTTTTGATGTCTAAGGTCCCTAAACCCACACCCATCTATCATAGAAAAATTTGATATCTCTCTCGCCGATCTCAAAGACGAGATCACTCGTTTGTCCTAATCATATAACTCAAGGCATCCTTCAAATTTGACTATTAGAGACTGATGAAGCCATCGAGGTCGGTGTCAAGCTCCCCCATTAACTACTCTTTTATTAATGATTATTATTTATTTTGGTCCAGGTTCACTGTAGCTTAGCATCTTCCCAACGCAACAACGGGGCTTCAGTTGAGTAGTTACTTCAAATCAATCCTACTTTTTCTCGATTTTGTTGTGCAATTGTAGGATCATCATTAAAATTCATTTGTTTTTGTTTTTCTTCGCTTATTTCACAATCTCTCTACCTATTTCAATGGCGATTTCGATGAATCAACAACAGATTCAAATTTCACGCCAAATATATTCAGATCCGCATAATCGAGGCACCTTCAACCGACATTACGACGGTCACCGATTTTCCTCAAAGTTTTCTCCATCTCTTTCTTTCCTCTCAGATATATATATCTGAAATGTATTTGATTGTTGGTATTTACGTAAAGCAAATGAATTTGCTAGGGATCGCATTGTGGTTGGAGTTTGTGATGGACCCATGTTGACTAAGAAACACGTATTTTTAACATCTTTGTGCTCTATGCGAATCCATGTTTGTTGATTACTTATTGGGTGATTACTATAAATTGCTCATTGTTTCACTTCACAATTTTCTCTGGATAGAGCCACACAATGCCATACAAATTTTCTCTTACACAATTTTCTCTAGATAAAGCCACACAAATTTTCTCTCCAGAATTTCTCGGTGAAGTCCAAAGAAAATTCGTCCAGAGAAATTAAAAGCTTGTTATTACAATCCAAAGAAATTATAATTATTACAAATTTCTCTGAACTTTTATGTTGTGTGTTTTTTATGTGTTTTTCTATTGAACAAGTTATTTTTCGTCTATTTTTCTAGTGAGTTTCTTAGAGCCCTTTGATCATTTATGGTTTATATAGCTTAATACATGTTGTGTTGAAGAGCTTGAAAGAGAAGTGCTCGTGGAGAGATTGTTTGAATATGATCAAGTCTGTTGAATTTCTCTGAGAAGTCTAGTCCAGAGAAATTTGGGTAGCGTTTGGTAGAGCTTTCTAAATATGAATTGAGAATAGGTTTTGTATTATGGATTCCCAAAATTTCTCTAGAGTTGTGGCTGTTTTTTTTTTCTCTTTTCTTTGCGCTGTTGTTGACTCAAGTGAAATCATAGGTGGCTAGTTTGCAGCTGTGAACCAAAATTTCTCTGTGAAATCCAGAGAAAAACTCTGTGAACTAGAATTTCTCTATGAAGTCCAGAGAAAATTCATCCAGAGAATCTCTGGAACGAATTTTCTTTGGATTGAAGTTGAGAGACTTTAGACATTATGGAAATATTAAGTGTCCTTTATGCTATAAAATCTTAATACTAGAGACCTTAAAAAAAATCCCTATTTTTTATTGTCATAAATAAATAATTGAATATCCATAATGATTGTCCATCACCATACAAACTCTGTCTCATGACAATCCAACACCATGCAAACTTTGTCTCATGACTGTCCATCACCATTGTTGTGGCAATAAGATTTTAGATCTACTGACAGTTATTTAGATCCATCACAAGCCTTTATTTTATTTATTTTTTCTACTTTTCTCTTTATGTCTCTTTGTTTCTATTTTGTCAATAGAAAAATAAAAATTTGTAAAGGCAATTGTCAAAGGGTTCAAAACATACTTTTCTCTTATTGAACTTGTGATTTTTTTGCAATTCTATGTTACTGTAGGCCTCTCTTCCACTATACAGAAATGTCCCACACCCCTCAGATATTTGACCTTCCTAAAGCTATCATGAGGTATCAATTTACTTCTCCAATCAAACTAACATGAAGTCTCACTTTATCTCCCTCCTAAACTATCACGAAGTATTACTCTACTACCTAAATTATAAAATGATACAATTAAACCCTTCAATAAATATACTAATTTACTCGTTATTCCGTCTTTGGCATTTAATTTTATACGTTCTACTCATTTACTAGAATTTCACTTTGCTAATAGTTAAATTACACCTAAACATCAAGGCTAAATTTCACTATTTGAAGATAATGAAATAATTATTACTATCAAGTTTTAATTAAATAATATTAAAATTTTGATAATTACACACATTATAGAATTAATTAGACAACAAATTAATTAAGAAAATGAAATTATCGTTAGCTAATTTAAAATATAGTGGCAATCACTTGTTGTTCCAACGAATCCATTGACGACTTCTCTCTTTAACTCATAAGTTTTCCATTTACTCGCTAGTTCATCTTTGCCTTTAATTTTATAATTTTTAGTTCTTAAGTAGAAATTTCATTTTTTAATAATTTCACCTAAATATTAAGGTTAAATTTCACTATTTAAAGATAATGAAATTTCACTAGTTGAAATGATGGTATGTTTTATGTTAACAATGACAATAGTAATGAAGGTGGTGGTAATAACAATGGTGGCTTCATAATGGTTGTGGTATTGGTGATAGTGACAGTGACAGTGACGGTGATGATGGTTGCAACAATATTAGTGATGATTGTAGCAATTGTGAGGTTATAATCGTGTATGTTGATGCTTGTGTATAAATATTTATAAATTCTATTAGCATTAAATAATTATGTAATTTTACGTGAGAAATTCGTCATAATTTAAATGACTTTTATCCTACAAACTCAATTATAATTGGATTCAAATGTATTGGACAAAGGGTACCGCCTCTTACACTAACACCGCAAAATTATGATAATAAATTTTAAATAATATATACTTTGCAAAAAAAATATATAAATTATCATTTAGAATTATCTTGACACTATGAAGCATGGGTATCTCAACAAATATGTCATATCCGTATCAGGTAGTTACCAAATTATGAAAAAAATTTCCCACTCAATTTTAAAATTACTATTAGTTAATCAAGTCTATTGAAATTAATTAGGAAAATAAAATAGTTATACAAGAAATTGCACATTTAGCAACTAAATTTTTAGTTGCTACAAATCATTTTTTAGTCACCGAATGTAATTCCCAACTAATTGTCGGGAAAAGTATTGGTGACTAAAATTATTTTAGTAGCCAATGAATACCCTTCGGCAACTAATAATTTAGTCTCCATAAATTTTTCTATAAATTTAATTTAAACTTTTACTGAAAATTTTTAGTCATACATAAATTTTGTCACTACTATGTTTTATTTAGTGACTAAAATATTTAGTCACCAATTCTTTTGTCCATTATGAATTAATTTCGCAGCCAAACATCTAATTGACTCCTTTGGCGACCAAACTTTTTTGTCGGCAAAAGATTGCAACTTTTTTGGTGACTAAATGTTTAGTCGTAAAAAATATCGACGGCTTTTTTGTTGACTAAATTTTTTGTAGGCAAAAACTTCAAATTTTGTGGGCTACTACATATTTAGTCATCAAATAAAATTGATTTTTTGTCTTTTTTTTTTTGGCTACTAATTATTTAATCGCCAAAAATCTTTTATTTCTTGGCTACCAAATATTTAGTCGCAAAAAAAACCTTGATTTCCTTTTGGCTACCAATTTGGTTCGTCGTCAACAACTTCACTTCTTTTTGGCTACTAAATGTTTAGTCACCAAAAACTTTCTTCAATTTTGTTTTATATTAATTTCTCCCTATATTTATTCTATGCAACATGTACCCTGTATATAAACAAAATAATAACAATCCAAGAAAATTCATATAGCGACCCCGGTCTTTTCCTTTTGGTTGTTGTATCCAGACTTATGTTCCGTAGATTCCGTTGTTATATAATTGGTGTTGTCGTCCTTTAATTTCCTATTTTTGAGTTATAGGATGTGTTGGGCAGGTTTGTTACAGGTTAGTTGGGTTTGGAAACCAAGTGTTGCTGTCCAGATTTTTGGACCTTCGCTCGAGCGAGCTTTTGTTTTTAGTCCTTCGCTCGAGCCAGGGTTTGGTCACTTGAGCGAGAGACTGCGTCTGGGCTTAGGACCTGAGAGCTGTGTTTCTTGGCTCGAGCGAGCTTTTCTTCGTTCGAGCGAGCGAGGTGTATGTTTTCGAGTTCTTCGCTCGAGCGAGCATTTCGTCGCTCGAGCGAGCTTCTGGGTTGCAGACCTAAGGCATCGAGTTTTTGGCTCGAGCGAGCTTTTCTTCGCTCGAGCGAGGCTTTCTTGTGTCTAGTCGCTTGAGCGACCAATCCTTCGCTCGAGCGAGCCTGTCGGGTATAAATACGCAGCAGCAGTTTTTAAAACGTTTTTTTCACATTCTTTTGATCCTAAAACCCTAGTTCCGAGTTTTATCTCTTCCTACTCACCTTCTCTCTTAGGTTTCATCTCCTTTTAGGGTGTTTCCACTCTAGGTTCTTTATTAAAGAGATAGAGTGAGTCGAGAGCTTCGTTTTAATCTGAGAGTTTGTGGATTTGGAGCACTTTAGGTTTTGGGTCATCATCTCCGTCTTCTCCATTCGGATTATGTTCTTTGAGGTAGGGATTTCCTACTCCATATTATAGGTTTTGTTCTAAGTTTTGGTATTTTGATATGTTAGGGGTTGTTTGGTAATTTTGGGAAAAACCCTAATTGTTGTAATAAATTAATTTGTATAATTAATTTAGGGAAAATTGGGGAATTTAGTTTAATTCTTGAAATTGGTGAATTATGAGTTTAAATGGTGAAGTTTGATAGTTTAATCACTCACCTATGAAAGTGTTGCGTTTGTGCTTACTAATACATTTATTTCCTGTTTAGAAATATCTGTTTTGGGCTATCGGTGGAGGATAGTCATGATTGTCGTAGACTTTGCATGTGGATTAGGGAAAACTGAAACTAATCACATTGGTTAAGTCATTGTTTTTGACTGTTGAATTAATACAGATAATACGTGTATTGATTGTGTGTTGCATATGCATTTTGTTTGGGAGGAGATAGGGGATGTACTCCACGGTTTAGGGGAAGATAGGGGATGGACCTCTAAACCGGATTTTGTTTGGAAAGAGATAGGGGATGGACTCCATTAGCATCACTTTTATGTGTGCTTATTGATTTATGGAAGTGTTTTTACATGTTATTGATACAGCACTAAAATGTGTATCAATCGGGAAGTATGGAAGTGTTTTGGTATGAGCCTTAGTCTCATTTGTTTTGTTGATATTGGAAGTAATGTGAATGTGTTATATAGTTCACTATTATAGTTTGGCCAGGTTCTGAGCCATATTGGTATAAATGGAAAATTGAACGAATAATGGAAAGTGAAACGTGCCATAGACATTAGTGTCATGAGATTGTATAATGATGTAATTGATTATCTTGGTTAACCATCTATCAAATGCTATTGCTTTATTCATTTCTTATATTTGGTTTAGTATATTTCTACTGGGTTGTGGCTCACCCTATATGGGAACATCATTTTCAGGTCCAGGTGATGTGCTGCCTCCAAGGAATTAGCTTGGAATGATTTAGAGTTGAAGACTCTATTAAGATTAGTTGTTATTTCAGGTTATTTGATATTACATGTAAACTCAAGCCAAGGGCTAAATTTGTAGTTGAGTTAGTACTCATATTTTTGTGCCCAAGTATTAAGCTTCGAAAGATGAAAGCCCATAGGGCATTTATTTTGATGTTACATGTGATATCCTTCAATAATGATACTCTGATGAATGAGATAATGATTGGTTTTCTTTTATCAATGCATGCTATTGTTATGTATTATAGGTTTATTTTGAGGGCGTTACAATTCAACTTTTAATGTCAAATTCGAAATATAATAGAAATTCCATACAAACAAAACATAATCCAACTTAAAATAATAATTCTATACAAAACAGAGGATTATACAAAACTATGTCTTGCGTACACAAAAAAAGAAATATCCACAATACCATGTCAAATGGTAATCTATACCACGCCAAATGTAATATGTTCTATGCCAAAACTAATTTGTACCACGCCAATAGTTATCTGTACAAACAATAGTAATCCACAAAAAAACAAAGGACAACATAATAACAGATTATAAAAAAAAACAACGTCCTCCGCACATAAATAAGGAATATTCACATTTCCATGCCAAAAACCATCTATAAAAATAAAATTAACCATTAGTATTGATTGAATAACATTATCATTTCAAATTATAAAAGAAAATTATATAAAACTCAATGTATTTAATCTTTTCAAAATTGTATAATTATAGTCATAATCATATGTTGCATGTCCGACAAGTTTCTCCCAAGTTTTCCCCTCCCGAAATGCAATTTTTCAGTTAAGTTCAAGGCATTTTCAACTTTAACTCCCAACCTATGTGTCCTACTCACAGGCCATATGTCCCCATATGTTCTATTAGGCACGAAGAAGCTGCCCGTGCAATCCTCAGAGTGGTTCGAGATTGTTTTGCATTTTCGGCCCCCCAATGCACTTTTTCAACTAAGGTTAAGGCGTTTTTTACTCTAACTCTCAACACACGTGTCCTAATTATGTCCCATATGTCCCAACAGGTCGGCCTTGTTACGGGCAAGGTGCCGTTGACATCCAGAGAGTGGTTCACCCCAACGCCCTTTTTGAACTAAGTTTAAGGCGTTTTCAACTCTAACTCCCAACCTACGTGTCCAATTTCATGTCGTCTATCCCCACAAGTTGTATTTATCACAAGTAAGCTTCATGTGACATCCCCAGAGTGGTTTGCAGGCTATTTCACATTTTTGCCCACTGGACACCCTTTTTTGACAAAATTTAAGGGTTTTTTACTCTAACTTCCAACCTACGTGTCCTAATTACGTGTCTTTTGTCCCCATATGTCATATTTGTCACGAGCAATCTTTTCGTGACATCCCCAGAGTCGTTTAGGGGCTATTCCGCATATCCACCCCCGAACGCCCTTTTATGACAAAGTTTAAGGCATATTTTACTGTAACTTTCAACCTACATGTCCTAATTATATGTTGTCTGTCTCCATAGGTGTATTTTATTGTATAAGCCAACCTTAACGAAGTAAAAATATGAAATTGAATACTCCAGACCCTCCCAAATAAGAAAATTTGTCATGCAAAATGCTCGCAATCATTAAAACGCAATGTATTTATTTCATCATACTTGCATGGAAAGTTTAGGCCCACACAAACAGCCACAAAGCATGTCTTCAATTAGAAAGAGATTTAATTATGTATCTATGTATGTACACATAAAAATATATGATATATCCTCATAATTCAATCCAAGACAGTCAATTATCCTCTTCCTCTTTCTATACCTCCAGTTAGAGGCTTCATTAATAAAAATGCACTTAATTAAATAGGACTCACACACACACAAAAAAAAAAAGGTAAGACACAAAAAGGAAAAAATGCTAATCATGAAAAACCAGTAAAATTTAAATCCTTGACCACTTGTAAAAAAAAATCCTTGATCACATTCTAAATTCTTTCTAATAGGAACAAAGAATGGTAATAAATTTTGCCTTATCAAGGGAGAAAGTGGAATGAGAGAAAAATAACATGCTATCAATATATTCTAGAAACTCTAAGCTCATGAGACAACCCAAATAGTAAACAAACAAAAAACAACTACAAAAAGTTGAAGAGTAATTCAATTAGAATGGAAAGTAACATGTCAATAGAAGTTCAAAATTATGGATCAACCACCTGTTATTTGAAATAGAATTAATATGATAGTCATGTGCATGAGCATAAACCCTTCTACATCTTGCCACAAGGCTAGTCTCATGGCTAGTTACCCGCAAATTGTAACAATGAATGAAATAAATGAATGTTATTGACTTCAACAGTGTACCAAATACCAATGTATATATATTTTTATCATACATAAATAAATTATATGATAATTGCTTCGCACGAAAAAAATAGACATATGTACAGACACATTAGTGCAAGACAAAACAATGCAATTTTGATAGTCCAAGTTTGAAAAATAAATGAATGGCTATAGCAAAAATGTCCATCCTGCAGTCTCACTTCTGTTTCATAAACACACATAAATACATATCTATATGATGATTACTTGTAAAAAAAAAAAAGTATTGTTCTTTAATTAAGTTCATATTGGAATCTGTTGTAGACAGGCATAAAGTACATATTTACATATTAGTTAAAAACAAAACAAAGTAATTTTGATACTCTTAAGTTTGTCAAGTAAAAGATTGTGCCAGGGCAAAGTCTCTAATCAGAGGTTCCTAATTATGCACCTTGCATCAATCCTTGTGCCTTGATCTTGATGCACCATAGGTGCAACTCACAAAACATAGTTGCCTCCTTTTTCTTTTCTTTTCTTTTTTCATTTCCTTTAATTTTATTTTTCTGCACCTTTCCCACAATTCCTATGTGCTTGTTTCAGAATATGGCCAGGCTAATTTAGAAATTTCTTTCAATAAGTAGGTTAATTTGCGAGTATTGTCAAAGCTTTTCTCTGGTTTGGCACTGAGCTTAAAAAGCATAGTACTAAAATTTCCTGGGATAAGGTGTGTGTTCCAAAAAATGAGGGTGGCCTGGGCTTTAAGTCTCTAGTGACTTGGAATAGGGCTGTTATTGCTAAGCATAACTAGTTCCTGTTTTCAGGTGAGGAGAAATCAATGTGGTGTCAATTGGTTAAATCCTATTTACTCAAAGGCAAAAGTTCTTGAAAAGTTTAAGTCCCTAATGACCCCTCTTGGGTCTTTCAAGATTCTATCCCTTAGGACTGTTCTCTCCCCTCTAATAACCCATAGAATTGGGAATGATGATTCCACTTTCTTATGGTATGATAACTGGCATCCTCTTGGTCCCCTTTGGGCCAAGTTTGGGGATAGAATTTTGTATGACTCTTTTCTTAACAGTGAGACTAAAGTCAATCAAATTGTTGATGGTGAGTCTTGGAAGTGGCCTACTCCTAATTCTCGACTCTAACTCCAAGCCTACGCGTCTTATTTACACTCTAATTGTCACAAATCCTATTTGTCAAGGAAAGTCGTCTGTGACAGCCACACAAAGCTGGTTCGGGGATGTTTTGAATTTTGCCCCTAACGCCTTTTTTCAACTAAGTTTAAGGTGTTTTTGGCTCTAACTCCCAACCTATGGGTCCAAATTACATGCCGCCATTGTCACAAGTCCTATTTGTCGAAGAGAAGTCGTCATGAGAGTCACATAGTGGTTCGGGGTGTTTTGAATTTTCAACCTGAAACGCCATTTTTCGACTAAGTTTACATGCTTCTGTGTCTAACTCCAAGCCTACGATCCTAATTACATTCCATCGCTTGTCACAAGTCCTATTTGTCAAGAGGAAGCTATCTGAGATAGCCACATGGTGGTTCTGGGGCTGTTTTGAATTTTCGACCTCGAAACGCCCTTTTTCGACTAAGTTTAAGGCATTTTTGGGTCTAACTCCAAGCCTACGCATCCTAATTACATTCCGATAGTTGTCACAAGTCCTATTTGTCAAGGAGAAGCTATCCATGAGATCTACACGGTGGGTCAGGGGCTGTTTTGAATTTTCGCTTCTAATGCCGTCTTTCGACTAAGTTTAAGGCGTATTCGGCTCTAACTCTCAACCTATGGGTCTAAATTACACGCCGTCAGTTGTCACAAGTCCTATTTGTCAAGGGGAAGTTGTCTGTGAGAGCCACACGGTGGTTTGGGGGCTATTTTGAATTTTTGACCCTGAAATGCCTTTTTTTGACTAAGTTTAAGGCGTTTTCGGGTCTAACTCCAAGCCTACGCATCCTAATTACATTTCGTCAGTTGTCACAAGTCCTATTTGTCATGGGGAAGCTGTCCGAGATAGCCACATGGTGGTTCTAGGGCTGTTTTGAAATTTTGACCCCGAAATGCCCTTTTCGACTAAGTTTTAGGCATTTTTGGGACTAAATCCAAGCCTACGTCTCCTAATTACATTCCGACAGTTGTCACAAGTCCTATTTGTCAAGGGGAAGCTGTCCATGAGATCCACACAGTGGTTCGGAGGCTATTTTAAATTTTCGCCGCCGGAACGCCATCTTTCGACTAAGTTTAAGGCATATTCGCCTCTAACTCTCAACCTATGGGTCCGAATTACATACTGTCAGTTGTCATAAGTCCTATTTATCAAGGGAAAGCTTTCCGTGAGAGCCACACGGTGGTTTGGGGGGCTATTTTGAATTTTCGCCCTCGAAACGCCCTCTTTTGACTAAGTTTAAGGCGTATTCGGCTCTAACTCCCAACCTATGGGTCTAAATTACATGTTGTCAATTGTCACAAGTCCTATTTGTCAAGGGGAAGTTGTTCGTGAGATCCACATGGTGGTTCGGGACCTATTTTGAATTTTTGACCCCGAAATGCCCTTTTTCGACTAAGTTTAAGGCGTTTTCGAGTCTAACTCCAAACCTACGCATCCTAATTACATTCTATCAGTTGTCACAAGTCCTATTTGTCAAGAGGAAGCCGTCTGTGATAGCCACACGGTGGTTTTTGGGCTGTTTTGAATTTTTGACCCCGAAACGCCCTTTTTCGACTAAGTTTAAGGCATTTTCGAGTCTAACTCCAAGCCTACGCATTCTAATTACATTCTGACAGTTGTCACAAGTTCTGTTTTTCAAGGGAAAGCTGTCCGTGAGAGCCACATGGTGGTTCGGGGGCAGTTTTGAATTTTTGCCCCCGAAACGCCCTCTTTCAACTAAGTTTAAGGTGTATTCGGCTCTAACTCCCAACATATGGATCCGAATTACATGCCGTCAGTTGTCACAAGTCCTATTTGTCAAGGAGAAGCTGTCCATGAGAGCCACACGGTGGTTCAGGGGCTGTTTTGAATTTTCGACCCTGAAATGCCCTTTTTTGACTAAATTTAAGGTGTTTTCGGGTCTAACTCCAAGCCTACGCGTCCTAATTACATTCCGTCAATTGTCACAAGTCCTATTTGTCAAGAGGAAGCTAGTTTATTGGTCCATATCAAATTTGATTGCACAAAAGCAACAACACTAACCTTGAACTTTATTAAGTCACCAATTGAAGGATCAAATGAAAGCATTGAAGTATCTGAAACTGCATCATGTCTTGAGGTACTGGGTAAAGGATCAGATTTCAGGTTCTTATATGTAATACAACAGGAAACCATTGTATTCAGTAACTAAGCCATATCATTCTTGTCTTTCTCTGATAGTAAGTGCACTGCCACTTGAAGAAAAAGACAAAGATATCGCTTCGCACCATACCATTAAGAAAATCCAAAGTTTTTCATCATTCTAAAAAGAAAGAAAGAAAATAAGAGAAAGCCAGTAATTAAAGGAATGTGTATATAGACTGATTTGAGTGATGGAATATGTATAGATTGATTTCCTTCTAGTATCTCTATTTTCATGTAAGCCCTCTTTTGGGGTGCTTAGTTGAGGCAAAACGCTTGTTTTCTTCTTTCTGTATGGTTGCATCCCCTTTTCTGGTGTTCTTCTTAATAAATTTCACCTATCAAAAAAATAAATCTTTTGAATTTACAGGTTTCCCAACCCAATTGTTGGATCAACCCCTTACCTAATTGCAACAATGAGGCTAGACAAGGTCATAGAGTGCCTGGTTTGGATGGGGGTATGGATGGGCACAAAAGAAATGAGCCTCTCATGGGGCAAGGGAGATATGGAATTCATTATAATTAGTGTTATACACTATAGCGACTCTTTTCCCATTTGATTATTGTATCCAGACTTCAGTTCCGTAGATCCCGTCATTGTATAATTGTTGTTATCATCCTTTAATTTCTTATTTCTGAGTTATGGGATGCAATGGGCAGGTTTGTTACAGGTTGGTTGGGTTAGAAACAAAGTGTTGCTGTCCAGAATTTTGGACCTTCGCTCGAGCGAGGAGTTGGTCGCTCGAGCGAGCTGTTGTTTTTGTTCTTCACTCGAGCCAGGGTTTGGTCGCTCGAGCGAGAGTCTGCGTCTGGGCTTAGGACCTGAGAGTTGTGTTCCTTCGCTCAAGCGAGATTCCTTCGCTCGAGCGAGCGAGGTGTATGTTTTCGCGTTCTTCGCTCGAGCAAGAATTTCGTCGCTCGAGCGAGCTTCTGGGTTACAGTCCTGAAGCATCGAGTTTTTGGCTCGAGCGAGCTTTTCTTCGCTCGAGCGAGGTTTTCTTGTGTTTGGTCGCTCGAGCGACCAAGTCTTCGCTCGAGCGAGCCTGTCCAGTTTAAATAGGCAGCAGCGGGATTTTAATCAGTTTTTCATCCTCTTTTTGATTCCAAACCCTAGTTCCGAGTTCTCTCTCTCCCAACTCACCTTCTCTCTTAAGTTTGATCTACTTAGAGTGTATTTCTACCCTAGTTGCTTTATTAAAAAGATAGAGTGAGACGAGAGCTTCGTTTTAATCTGAGAGTTTGTGGATTTGGAGCACTTTGGATTTTGGGTCATCATCTCCGTCTTCTCCTTTTGGGTTATTTCTTCGAGGTAGGGATTTCCTACTCCAATTTATGAGTATTGTTCTAAGTTCTGGTATTTTGATATGTTGGGGGTATTTTGGTAATTTTGGGAAAAATCCTAGTTGTTTAAATAAATTGAATTGTATATTTAATTTAAGGAACATTGGGAAATTAGTTAAATTCATGAAATTAAGGAATTTATTGATTAAATGGGGTAGTTGGTTAATTTAACTCACTCGTCTATCGAATTGTTGAATTATTTATTTCCAGTCTAGAAATAACTGTTTTGGACTATCGGTGGAGGATAGTCATGATTGTTGTAGACATTGCATGTGGATTAGGGATAACTGAAACTAATCACATTGGCTAAGACATTAATTTTGACTGTTGAATTAATACAGACATTATGTGTATTGATTGTGTGTTGTATATGTCATGTGTTTACATACATTGTATTGTGTGGGAGGAGATAGGGGATGTACTCCACGGTTTAGGGGAAGATAGGGGATGGACCTCTAAACCGGATTTTTGTTTGGGAGGAAATAGGGGATGGACTCCATTAGCATCACTTTTATGTGTGCTTATTTATATTGAAGTGTTTTTATTGATACAGCACTAAAATGTGTATCAAACTGGAAGTATGAAGTGTTTTGATATGAGCCTGAGTCCCATTTATTATGTTGAGATTGGAAGTAATGTACTGTGATATACAAATTCACTGTTATAGTTTGGCCAGATTCTGAGCCATATTGGTAAAAAGGAAAAGTTGAATAACTAATGGAAAGTGAAACTGATAATTTGTGTTATCCATTTATTGAATGCTATTGCTTTATTCAATGCTTATATTTGGTTTAGTATATTTCTACTGGGCTGTGGCTCACCCTATATGGGAACATCATTTTCAGGTCCAGGTGATTCGCTACCTCCAAGGACATAGCTTGGAAGGAATCGGACTTTGAAATTGTCTTCAGTTACTTGTTTTTATTTGAATTACATGTAAACATTCAAGCCTAGGGCTTTATTTGTATTTGAGTTAGAACTCATAATTTTGTGTCCAAGTGTTGGCTTGGCAAGTTGTAAGCCCGTAGGGCATTTATTTTGATGTTACATGTAATGTCCTTATTTAGTAATACTCTGATGAATAAATTGTGGTTTATTTTCTTAAGAATGCATCTTATTATTGTGTATGTTATGGGTTAATTTTGAGGGCGTTACATACACCATATGAAAATAAAAGGAAAGCAACATTGCAAGCATAGCTAAACACAAAAGGAAGACAAAGGAATAATATAGGTGAATTACCGACCTTAGAGTTTGGGGTGATAGAATATGCAGTAATGAAGATATTGTATCTTCTACAAAAGATTTTGTCGATATATGCCCTGAGATATGTGGTAATATTTTATTGTGCCAGGACTGTAGAATATCCATATTTTCCATCAACATCATTCAATATCTGTTGGTTCACAGCAACATGCAATTGTGAGAATACTGATTCTTCCCAATAAACATAAACTTCTAAGAGAAATAGAAATACCTCTGGAAAGACTTTGGCCATTCAATATTTGGTTTCTCATTTTGTACTACCGCACTACACACAGGATTGCAATACTAGGTTGATAAACTACGTAATGTAAAATGAGGAATTAAAGATTTTAACTTTAAATTTATCCTTAATAATGGAAGGCCAAAAGTTCATATGTGCCCAATGCTTTACCTTGAAGAGACATCCGTTGTGTACGCATAATATATTGATGAAATAAATCGGAAACACCAAGACTATGCAAGCATTTGACCTTCATTTACATTTTATGTTAGACAAATATCTCAAAATAACATATTTAGCTAATTCCCTAGATTGAATGAAGTCATAAGGTAGACAAAAGGTTTTTATTGCAATTATGACTTACAATCTTTCACATAACTAGATCATGATAGTAAAGTTGCAAACTATTTTCATGGATCCTATCTAAAATTAAATCGTAGTCACCGCTGGATAGTTGGCAATCATTAAACAGTCAAGATAGATGACCTTTCACTAGAAATGATGAAAGAAAAAATGAAAGTTTTAACTGGAGTTCTTAACCTACCAGTTAGAAATCATGGAGTGCAAAAAGTCAAATTCATTGGAGATGCTACTGCAACCACTAGCTGACTTCCTTTCTCGTTTTACTTTTCTCTTTTGAAAAATATATCCCAAAAAAATAAAATAGTAATAGTAATAATAAGAAAGAATTTATATGCAAATTGATAATGCCAAAAATGAAAATTAAACAGTTTAACAGATTATTGTTTTACCTCTGTCCATGTGTCAAAAACACTTTTTGAGGTGTCCTTCTAGCCAACCATCTGAGAACTGATCTCCAACTAAGAACAAATAAACCATGCAAATTATGTTTGTAGGAGATCAATCAAGAAAATAAACATGTATCAAGAAAAATTCCAAGAAACTTTTCATGAGAAAGACTTGATCTTCCTCAAAATCTTAATTGAATATAACATAGCAATATATGATCTACCACTATTAACTAACAAAAAGTATGCTGAGCATGATCAGCTGAATATCATACCATATTGAGGTTCTTGTGCAGAAACTGAAGAGTGTTTAAGCATGAGCATATATCACACTCCGTAAATAGAAGCATACAAGGATATCAAGGCCATAAAACTCAGAAACATTCTACAGCACAACGCCATAAAGAATATTAGAAGCCTTTGAAGAATTCATCAAGATTACTTGATGTCCAAAGTGGTTTTAGCCAACATAAATGCCTATCATAAGTAATAGCACGTGACTAAATCTGATATTTAGACAAGTAATTTTCTTGAATGATTCAAGTACAATTGTCTCTTTCACCACCTCCCATAAAGGATAATTCCACTTCAATAAATTTTTCCGAATGTCTTAGAACCACATTGACTAATAAAACTAAAGGTTTACAGAGATGTTGGGATCAAGATAATGTCGGCACGTGCATGTTTTGTGATTTCTAATCAAGTTATGATAATAATACTTGAGAGTAGAACTCTAATTCCATCACCCTTTGCATGAGTCTCACTTGTTGTAAAATGATGGCATAGTCCCACTCATGAGGATTCAACTATTTGGGTTCTTCATTTATTTTTGTCACTATGCTTCATTATCATTGGCAAAACAACAAACACTATTTGTCGACAGTTTTTCTCTTGTTATGGTCTTTCTTTAAGTGTCAATTACCATTTGAATGCTTCTTCCTTATTTTTGTTATCTTTTTATATAACTACTAGCCTTTTTATTCAAGAAACCTTCAAGAAGGGAAGAAAAATTTATTCACAAGGTTGATATGCCTTTGGGGAGGAGCTATTACTCACCGGTATACTCTGCAAGTGCAGTAAGTACAATGGAACTTGCCTTTAGTCCTTCCTTATTACATATATACTTGAGCCTACAATAACCATTTTTCAACAAATGAGGTCAAGATAATTACAATCACAAAAAGGTGATAGTTCAAATACAGTAGGGGACAGTCATCAAAAATACACCCAAGCAGTGATCAATAGACATGTTCAGACCACACCCTCCAAACACAAGGGTAAAAAAACATATTAACACATGGTTTACTGATTCAAACTCTAACAAAGAGACCAAAAGAGCATAAGCATATAACAATCACAACCATATAGTGGCACTTTTAAGTTCAATGACAAATAGAGAGACCAAAGTTGTTTTCCACATTGAAAGAAAAATGGGGAAAGGATTCATCAATCCTAAATTTCAAAGAATAGTTGCTCATTCATCCTGAAGTTCAATTTTAAAGTAGCTATACTCATGCATCTTGATCTCAATTCATAATTGGACTAGCATAACTGTACCTTTAAAACAGAATCACTTCCAAGCTGCACCTTTATGTAATATGAAGCTCAGTTCAGGTAGGTAGATTGAAAAGTTATCAAGTTCTTAATGCTCAACTGCACCGATGGCTAAGTAATTGAATTCTTAAATAACCGAAAGGCTACAAATCCAAAAACTCATTAGGACCAAATGGTTTGATGTACTAAATTATTTTTTTTTAAATTCAAGGACTTGTGGACTTTTGATTTATGGTTACATATCTACATTAGTTAGTGGTTTAATGGATGTAGTAATAGATATTCTGAAAGGGATCACAATCAAATATCTAGTGAGATGTAGCAGGGAAGATTACCACCTATTGTTTCACTACAAAATTTCCCAATTTGCAGCTACATTCACACAACTAGTAGCAACTAGCAAACTTTGAAAAATGATATGCAAAAATTCAATCTTTTCAGTATAAAGCAACCTATTTCGGCCTATCAAAATCCAATGAAATGGCATAAAGAAACATATTGCATTTAGAAATCTACAAAGGCAAAAACCAACATCTAGGAACTATGTTAAAAATTGAAACAATCAGAATTTCAGAACTACAAAAGATTGTATTCAAGTAATTAACAAATCTAATTCCTATATTAATATATCAAACAAAAAAATGAGACGATCTATGAATGAAAATGATTAATATAGCTAATCTAACAACATAAAACCCTAATTTGGATAGATTCAGAGCTCAATCTGTGTTAAAACAACAAAATTGAGATCCAAAAACAAGAGAACGAATCAAACCCAGATCTAAAACAATCGATCAATCACCATAATTCGGAATTGAAGCAATCCCAGATCAAAAAGATAGAAGAAGATATCAAACTTGATCGAATTGGAGCCAAGGAGTTACCCAAGTCCAAATCTGTTGATGCTTTCGGGTAGAGAGAGAGAAGCGAAAATTGTGAACAGCTCCTAAAATCGAATCAAACTGTATTTGTGTTGTTCAAATAATGGCAATGTGAGAGAGAAGAGACGTTTGGGAGGGCTTGGTATTTCTCTCTCTAGAATTTCGGAGAGAGAAGAGGCGTTTGGGAGGGCTTGGAATAACCAGTCCAAATCCAACCAAGTATCTGAATGTAAAAGAGAACCTTTTCTTAATATAGAGGAAGGAAGAGAGAGAGAGAGAGAGACATAGAGAGAGACCAAGAGATATAGGGATCGACAGAGAGAGAGAGACCGAAATTGACAAAGATCGACAAAGAGAGAGAGAAAGAAAGATCGAGATCGACAGAGAGAGAGACCGAGATCGACAGAGAGAGACCCAAATTGATAGAGATCGACACAAAGAGAGAGACCGAGATGAACAGAGAGAGAAACCGAGATCGACAAAGAAAAGACAGAAATCGATAGAGAGAGACCAAGATTGACACACAGAGATAGATAGAGAGAGAAAGAAAAAAAAACCTGTGATTTGCAGCAGCGGTGGTAGTGATTTACGGCGGTGGCGGTGGCGGTGGCGGTGGCGATGTGCGGCGGTGGTGGCGGCAATGGTGAAACGGTGGCCAGCGACGGTTGGGTGGTAAGCGGGGGTGAGGTTTGGTGGTGACTGTTCTCTATGTGTATGACAGAGAACAGAAAAAGAGTTGGTGTGAAACGGAGAAGAGAGGCACCAGTGGTAATAAAATTTTCAACCTTTAGCAACTAAACTATTATTTGTCGATAAATATTAATCAATAATAACTAATCTTTTGTAGCTAAAAGTATAATTTGGCTATTAATTTTTTTTATCCTCGGCAAAAATTGAACATACAACGACTAAATTTTTTTAGTCGCCAAAAATTTATATTTGCCGGCAAAATTATTTGGTCAATAAAGAGTAACTGAAAAATAAGCTAGTTATTTGGCGACTTAACTTCCTTTTGTTGGCAAATAATTGTATACGACGACTAAAATAAGAATTAGTAGCTTAAAATTTAGACTTACGCTAACTAAAATTTTTTTAGTCGCCTCTTTGCATCATATGTAGCGACTACATTCATTTTTTAGTCGCCAATAAATAATATATATCGACTAAAATAATATAGTAGCAACACTTGAACCAACGCCAACTAATAAATTTTTTAGTCACCAAAAATATAACTTTTGGCGACTAAATTCCTTTTGATCGCCAAAAGTATACTTTGTGAAATTACTTACACCTTTTGTGAAAAAACTTACACCTTTTGTGAAAACAAAACTTACACCTTTTGTGAATTACTTCCACCTTTTGTGAAAAAACTTACGCATTTTCTAAAACGTTACACCTTTTGTCAAAACTTACACTTTTTCGTGAAAATACTTACACCTATTGTGAAGAGTTACACCTTTTGTGAAATAATTTCTTTTATAAAATTTATACCTTTTGTTAGAACTTACACCATTTTTGAAAACAGAACTTACACCTTTGTGAAATTACTTACACTTTTTATGAAAACACTTACACCTTTTCAGAAACGTTACACCTTTTGTGAAAAATTTTATTTCATAAAATTAACACCTTTAGTGAAAATTTACACGTTTTGATGAAAATACTTACACCTTTTGTGAAATAATTTATTTCATAAAATTTACACATTTTGTTGGAACTTACACCTTTTGTGAAAACAAAACTTACACCTTTTGTGAAATTATTTATACCTTTTGTGAAAAAACATACACATTTTCTAAAACGTTACACCTTTATGAAAAAATTTCTTTCATTAAATTTACACTTTTTGTGAAAACTTACACCTTTCCGTGAAAAATACTTACACCTTTTGTAAAATAATTTATTTCATAAAATTTACACCTTTTGTTGGAACTTACACCTTTTGTGGGGAAAAAAATTTCATAAAATCTACGCCTTTTGTTAAAACTTACACCTTTCATGAAAATACTTACAATTTTTGTGAAAAGTTACACCTTTTGTTGGAACTTACATCTTTTTGTGAAATTACTTACAGATTTTCTAAAACTTTACACCTTTTTGTGAAAAAACTTCTTTCATTAAATTTACACAATTTCGTGAAAATACTTGCACATTTTGTGAAAAGTTACACCTTTGGTGGAATAATTTCTTTCATAAAATTTATCCTTTTGTTGGAACTTTTACCTTTTGTGAAAACAAAACTTATACCTTTTGTGAAAGTACTTACACCTTTTGTGAAAAAACTTACACATTTTCTGAAACATTACACTTTTTCTAAAAAATTTCTTTATTAAAATTCACACATTTTGTTAAAACTTACACCTATTGTGAAAACTTATACCTTTTCGTGAAAATACTTACACCTTTTGTGAAATAATTTATTTCATAAAATTTACACATTTTGTAGGAACTTACACTTTTTATGAAATTACTTACACCTTTTGTGAGAAAACTTACACATTTTCTAAAACGTTACACCTTTTGTGAAAAAATTTCTTTCATAAAATTTACAACTTTTGTTGAAACTTACACTTTTTGTGAAAATTTACACCTTTTGTTAAAAAAACTTACACTTTTTGTGAAATAATTTATTTCATAAAATTTATACTTTTTGTTAGAACTTACACCTTTTGTAAAATTACTTACACCTTTTGTGAAAAAACTTAAACCTTTTCTGAAACGTTACGCATTTTTTGAAAATTTTTCTTTCATAAAATTTACACATTTCGTTAAAACTTACACCTTTTGTAAAAAGTTACACCTTTTATGAAATAATTTCTTTCATAAAATTTACACATTTTGTTGGAACTTACACTTTTTGTAAAATCACTTACACCTCTTGTGAAAAAACTTGCATATTTTCTGAAACGTTACACCTTTTTGTGAAAATTTACACATTTTCGTGAAAATACTTACACATTTTGTGAAGAGTTACACCTTTTGTAAAATAATTTATTTCATAAAATTTACACTTTTTGTTAGAACTTACATTTTTTGTGAAAACAAAACTTACACCTTTTGTGAAATTACTTATACCTTCTTGAAAAAACTTACACATTTTCTAAAACGTTACACCTTTTGTGAAAAATTTTCTTTCATAAAATTTGCACCTTTTGTGAAAACTTACATTTTTTGTGAAAAAGTTACACCTTTTGTTAGAACTTACACCTCTTGTGAAAACAAAACTTACACCTTTTGTGAAAAAACTTACACCTTTTCTGAAAAAACTTACACCTTTTCTAAAACGTTACACCTTTTGTGAAAAAATTTCTTTCATAAAATTTACACGTTTTGTGAAAACTTACACCTTTCCGTGAAAAATACTTATACCTTTTGTCAAAAGTTACACCTTTTGTGAAATAATTTCTTTTATAAAATGTACACCTTTTGTTGGAACTTACACCTTTTGTGAAAAAACTTACACCATTTCTGAAATATTACACCTTTTGAGAAAAATTTTCTTTCATAAAATTAACACATTTTGTGAAGACTTACACCTTTCCGTAAAAATACTTACACCTTTTGTCAAATGTTACACTTTTTGTGAAATAATTTATTTCATAAATTTTACACCTTTTTTGGAACTTACACCTTTTGTGAAAACAAAACTTACACCTTTTATGAAGTTACTAACTTCTTTTGTGAAAAAACTTATACACTTTCTGAAAAGTTACACCTTTTGTGAAAAATTTTCTTTCATAAAATTTATAGTTTTTGTTAAAACCTACACCTTTTCGTAAAAATATTTACACATTTTGTCAAAAGTTACACCTTTTATGAAATATATTTTTTTATAAAATTTACACATTTTGTTGGAACTTATACTTTTTGTGAAAACAAAGCTTACATCTTCTGTGAAATACTTACACATTTTGTGACAAAACATACACTTTTTTGAAAAGTTATACCTTTTGTGAATTAATTTCTTTCATAAAATTTATACATTTTCTTAAAACTTACACATTTTCATGAAAATATTACACACTTTGTCAAAACTTACACCTTTTGTGAAATATTTTTTTCCCTAAAATTTACACTTTTTGTTTTAACTTACACCTTTTGTGAAAACGAATATAACACCTTTCGTGAAGTTACTTATATCTTTTGTGAAACAACTTACACTATTTTTGAAAAGTTACACCTTTTGTGAAATATTTGTTTCATAAAATTTACGTTTTTTGTTGGAACTTACACCTTTTGTGAAGTTACTTACATCTTTTGTGAAAAAACTTACACTTTTTTTTTTTTTTTTTTAAAAGTTACACCTTTTGTAAAATATTTGTTTCATAAAATTTACGTCTTTTGTTGGAACTTACACCTTTTGTGAAGTTACTTACATCTTTTGTGAAAAAACTTACACTTTTTTTTTTTGAAAAGTTACATCTTTTGTGAAAAAATTTCTTTCATAAAATCTATACATTTTGTTAAAAACTACACATTTTCGTGAAAAGACTTACACATTTTGTTAAAACTTACACCTTTTGTGAAATACTTTTTTTCATAAAATTTACACATTATATTGGAACTTACACCTTTTGTGAAAACAAATTTTACACCTTTTGTGAAGTTACTTACACTTTTTGTAAACA
This sequence comes from Camellia lanceoleosa, assembly GCA_025200525.1. Lineage (NCBI taxonomy): Eukaryota > Viridiplantae > Streptophyta > Magnoliopsida > Ericales > Theaceae > Camellia > Camellia lanceoleosa. Next base: position 174,327,338 of record CM045769.1, read on the forward strand.
AACATACACCTTTTGTGAAATAAATTTTTTCATAAAATTTACACGTTTTGTGAAAACTTACACCTTTTCGTAAACATATTTAGACCTTTTGACAAAAGATGTAAGTATTTTCATGAAAAGATGTATACTTTAAGAAAAAGTTTTAGTTTTAACAAAATGTGTAAATTTTATGAAATAAAATTTTTCACAAAAGGTGTAACTTTTCAGCAATGATGTAAGTTTTTTCATAAAAGATATAAGTAATTTCACAAAATGTGTAAGTTTCATTTTCAGAAAAAGTGTAAGTTCTAACAAAATGTGTAAATTTTAGAAAAAAAAATATTTCACAAAAGGTGTAAGTTTTGACAAAAGGTGCAAATATTTTCACAAAAATGTGTAAGTTTTAACAAAAGGTGTAAGTTTTAACAAAACTTGTAAATTTTAGAAAAAAATATTTCACAAAAGGTGTAAGTATTTTCACAAAAATGTGTAAGTTTTAACAAAAGATGTAAATTTTATGAAAGAAAATTTTTCACAAAAGGTGTAACTTTTCAGAAATTGTGTAAGTTTTTTCATAAAAGATGTAAGTAACTTCACAAAAGGTGTAAGTTTCGTTTTCAGAAAAAATGTAAGTTCTAACAAAAAGTGTAAATTTAAAAAAAAATATTTCACAAAAAGTGTAAATTTTTTTAAAAAATATTTCACAAAAAGTGTAAGTTTTGACAAAAGGTATAAGTGTTTTCACGAAAATGTATAAGTTTTAATAAAATGTGTAAATTTTATTAAAGAAATTATTTCACAAAATGTGTAACTTTTCAGAAAAGGTGTAAGTTTTTTCACAAAAGATGTAAGTAATTTCACAGAAGGTGTAAGTTTCAACAAAAGATATAAATTTTATAAAAAAATATATATATATTTCACAAAAGGTGTAAGTTTTGACAAAAGGTGTAAGTATTTTCATGAAAATGTGTAAATTTTATAAAAGAAAATTTTTCACAAAAAGTGTAACTTTTTAAAAAAGATGTTAGTTGTATCACAAAATATGTAAGTTACTTCACAAAATGTGTAAATTTTATTAAAAAAATTATTTCACAAAAGGTGTAAGTATTTTCACAAAAAATTGTAAGTTTTCAGAGAAGGTATAAGTTTAAACAAAAGATGTAAATTTTATGAAAAAAATTATTTCACAAAAGGTGTAAGTAATATGTGTAAGTTGTCAAAAGTTACACCTTTTGTAAGTAATTTCACAAAAGGAGAAAGGAGTAAGTGTCCACAAAAGGTGTAAGTAATTTCACAAAAAAAACATAAGTTTTCACAAAAGGTGTAAGTAATTTCACAAAAAAACGTAAGTTTTCACAAAAAGTGTAAGTGTTCAGAAAATGTGTAAATTTTCTTGAAATTACTTACGCCTTTTGTGAAAATTTATACTTTCTTGTGAAATTATTTACACCTTTTTGTGACAACTTAAACCTTTAGTCATATAATATATTATTTTATTAATTTACCTGGAAAGTGACCTACTTAGCAAGTTACCAATGTGTAAGTTTTCTTGAAATTTGTTATAACCCAATACATAAAACATGTAAGTGCAATATATAAAAGGCGTAAGTGCCTTGGATACCATATATAAAGCACACCTAAGAAAAGTCCCTCAAGTATTTCATTGCATAAGGATAAGCGATTGTCTTTTCAATGAGAGAGCAACGCCACATCATCGTATGTTGTATGACCGATTGTGTTAATAAACAAAAATGGAAGAATTATATGTTTGTTTGTTTGTTTATGAACTCCAAAAAAAAAAAAAGCTGCTCCATTAGGCATTATAGTATCCATGGATCTTGTTTCTAGGGTAATTGTTAGTCGGTCACATTTAACTTAACTCATAGAAAAGGACTCACTATTGAAGTACCCAATAAACCTTGTCACGTGCCACAATAGATGTCAAGCTTTTATCGGAGTATAATACATAGTCTCGTAAGGAGAGTGTGCTTCCAGGATTCGAACTTGACTCACTCTTGTGAAAACACAATGCATTGTACATGAGACCACCACCCCCGATGGTGGAAGAATTATATGTTGTATGACCGATTGTCTTAGTGAACAAAAATGAGAGAATTATATTGACATGATGTCAATAAAATATATTTACAAACAAAAAATATTATAAATGTTAATAATTAATATTATAATTTTTTTTATTAATTTATAAAAAAAAATTTAACACCATTGTCAAGTAATTGTCCCAACAAAAATTAAACTTCACACAAAATGAGTAATTTAAATATCTGCATTGGACATGATATTGACGTTAATAACATTGAATATTTATTCTTCCAAAGAAGACAACCCCATATAATTACTTAATTATTGAAATAATTAAATATTTATACTAAATTCACTTACAATTTAGCATGCATTTTGCATATAATCCAAATATAGTTGATTTGATTGATGAAAATTTTTATTATTATTTAAAATTCATGTAAAAAACTTGACAATAATGATATGATAAGCTATTATTGTAAATAAATTTATTTTTAACGATATTTTGTTTTGAATGAAATGTCCATAATAAATTAAATCATTATATATAAAAATTGGAGAATTCTACAATACACACTTCATAGCATATGCACTTTCAGTTACGTCATTTTCTTCTTTAGTTATGACCACTTTTATTCTTTAGTTATGATATTATTTTGAGATTTTTGGTTATGCTGTGTTTGATTGGGGGGATAAGGGGGGATTATTCACTATTGGGATTGTAATCCGGTGGAGGCTCTTTATTCGGCGTTTATTTTTTTTTTAGTCTGCCGGATATGGAGTCCGGCCAGACTCCTTATCTCCCATATGGGGGACTATTGTATCCTAGGGGGGGTATGGGACAATTTTCGGGGGACTATCTACTGTTGGGATTAGGTGATGAAATGAACATTTTGACCACCCACTATTTAATTATGTATTATATTTAGTAAAATTCAATAAAATTTAAATGTCTCAATTTAAAAATAAAATAATTTTGTTTAACTTTTTATTGATGTTTTATTTATTTAATTTTTTAAAATAATTTTTTATAGATATTTTATTGATGTTTTATTTTAAAATTTTGTTTATAATTTATTTAATTTCATTATTTAAATTTTAATAGATGTTTTATTTAATTTCATTATTTAATTATTATTATTTTTAAAAATAAATTTATTTAAAATTTTAATTAAAAAAATAACATATATTTTTATTGATATTTTATTTATTTAATTTTTTAAAAATAAATTTATTTAATTGTGTAAAAAATAAAATAAAATAAAATTTTATTTAATCTAGCTAAAAAATTAAAATATTAAAGATATGTTTAATATTGTTATTACTTAGTAAACAATTAAAAAAGGGTAAAATAGGTAAAATAGTTCTTTGTTCATTTATCATATCCAGTCCGTCCAACAAAACATTGGATTCACTAAAAATAGTCTTTTCTAGACATCTAATTCCATGAAAAAACAAACACAGGATACCAATCCAACCAAATAGTCCAGGGGATTTACAGTCCCAGGACTCAAGTCCGATAGATTCTAATCCCCACTTATCCAGTCCGTCTAATCAAACACACCCATATAGTGTTTGGCTATGACTTTTTTTTTTTTTTTAAAATTATAAATCATAAAGTATGAAATTGTTATAAGATTGTGTTTGATTGGACAGACTGGATAAGGGGGATTAGAATCCATCGGACTTGAGTCCTGAGACTGTGAATCCCCCGGACTATTTGGTTAGATTGGATATGTATCCTGTGTTTGTTTTTTCATGAGATTAGATGTCTGGAAATGACTATTTTTAGTGAATCCAACGTTTGGTTTGACAGACTGGATATGATAAATGAACAAAAGACTATTTTACCCTTTTTCAATTATCTACCAAGTAATAGCAAGATTAAACATATCTTTAATATTTTAATTATTTTTAGTTAGATTAAATAAAATTTTTTTTTTTTTTTTACACAATTAAATAAATTTATTTTTTTAAAATTAAATAAATAAATAAATAAAATATCAATAAAAATTTATATTATTTTTTAATTAAAATTTTAAATAAATTTTTTTTAAAAATAATAATAATTAAACAATGAAATTAAATAAAACATCTATTAACATTTAAATAATGAAATTAAATAAAATATAAACAAAATTTTAAAATAAAACATCAATAAAATATCTATAAAAAAATATTTTTAAAAAATAAAGAAAACATCAATAAAAAGTTAAATAAAATTATTTTATTTTTAAATTGAGACATTTAAATTTTATTGAATTTTACTAAATATAATACATAATTAAATAGTAGAGGGTCAAAATGCTCATTTCACCACCTAATCCCAACAACAAATAATCCCCCAAAAATTGTCCCCCCACCCCCCATAGTATAATCCCCATATGGATATAGGATAGAGACTCCACTCTCCATGTCTAGCGGACTAAAAAAAAACAAACATCGGATTGGATTTACTGTGCGAATTACAATCCACACAGTAAATAATCCCCCCCCCCCTTATCCCCCAATCAAACACAGTACACACTTTTTTAGAGGTGTGTTCATAGTCTTTCCCATAAAAATTACATATGAATTTTTTTTTTTTTTTTTTAATTTATAATGCAATTACATGGACTTTGATCATCTCTATTCCATTTATGTAATGAAATATTTTCATTACATATCTAATAGTTACGAAATATGAATGTAAAATTATAATTATTTTAAATTAAAAAACATTATTACATTCACCATTAGATGATATAATAGATTTCTTCATTACAAATATGCAATGGAGAGGATTACAATCCCAATTACATATAAGAATATCCATAAAATTTTGTTCTACCCAAATTGTCCAAATGAAAATCTTACATCCGATCGAGTAAAAATGAATATACTCAGGATATTCATTTGAGAAATTTGGGTGGAGCAAAATTTGGTGGGTGTAGCAATATTGTACATATATAAATAAGCAAATAGTTTTGGGGAGATTTGGTCAAAATCCTTTCCTAATAAAACTTTAATGTATTAAAGATAAGTACAAAAAGTTTTTTTTAAAAAGTTCAATACATACCACTATTACTAAAATATATTCAGTGAGCAATTTAATATTTTAAACTTTAAAAGAATATAACTTTTAATCTAAATGACAGTTTTTAATAAAATTAGTATTTTTAGAATTCTCTCATCAAGATCTATCAAATAAAATCTATATTGATTATGAAATTCTTAAAAAATAAAAAATAAAAAAATACCATCGAAATTGATGTAAACAATAACATATTACTTTGATTCAAAATAACATTTTACTGTTACAGAAATAGAGTACATACTAGATGAACCAACCAAAATATACATACACACATTTTTAAACTTGTATAAAATAAAATAAAAGTATTTCTTGTCAGAAGAGTTCATGAGATATATATACATGGATAATATTGTCCAAGAAAAAAAAAATTTACTCTATCCTTACTCAATTATACAATTCTTCCTTAAAAGATTTATGAAACAAAATAAATTGTGTTATCCTTTTTACTAAATGACAGATTTTAACTAAATGGGTCAAGTACCCTAACACCCCATGAGATTTCTGTTTAATACATATTCCTCCATCACATCTAAAAAATTACATTCCCCTCTCTGAGATTTATAATCTCATTACGAATTGTCTCATGGATTGCTGATGTCATGTCCTAAAATTTTTTTAATAACCATTTTGCATTTTTTTTTCCCTACCATTTCATCTTCTTATCATTATGATTATATTCTACGATTTTCTATCATTAAATTCTACCTGAACATATTCTTATTGAGTGATAATATGTAAACATAAATTTTATATAAAATTTTCAAACACAATAATATAACTTAATGTTGACCTTTCATTTTAAAACAAAACACTCATAAACATAATTTATATTTATAACATCACTATCACAATATTTTTATGATATTTTTTGTATAAATTTTTTTATATGAATATAATTTTTCATTTTTTTTGCACCATTATTTTTCTTTCTCGTGTATTCACCTACATTTATTATAGTATTACCAAATACAGTCAGTCACATTTATTATAGTATTACTAAGTTTTTATATTTTTTTATTTTTGTATTATTTTTTTTTTGTATTTGGTGAATTTAAAAAAAAAATCACAAAATATTATATTTCTTAAGTATATCCTAATCATATCTAAAAAAAAAAAAATTTAAAAAAATTTGCTTAAAATATTACAAAAATGCAGTAAAAATAAAAAAATACGAGAAATAAAAAAATCAATTTTTTTTGTCTGAGTTAAACCAAAGAAGATGATTGTTTTTTATTTTAAAATGGCATGAACAAAATATCAATATTATTTTATTATTTTATATGTATAAAAACTAAGAAAAAAAATATATCATTTTAATTTGACAGAAAAATAAGTGTAATTTTTTAAACATAATTTTTTTTTTATATTAAACAAAAATCTCAGAGGTCAGTGTAATTTACTCTAATTAAGGCATTGTTTGGCATGTATTAAAAAAAATTAAAAAATTATTATTCTATTTAAGTCACATCATCTTATTTAATTCAGATCGCTTCACTATCACATCACCTTAAACCCAACTTATATTTAATAAAAAGTCAAAAATACATTTTATTTAGAACGTCCAAAACAATCCTAAATTTACCATTTTTTTTTTTTTTTTGAATTTACACATCGATTAACAACACGCAAACAAGCAACAGAAAGGTGTATGCAAGTCTCAACTAAAATAAACCCATCGTAGTCATCGCCACGGCTCTCTCAGGGTCTTCGGATCTTCCAAAGCTTCCTCTCTATAAACATTCCTTCTCTCTCTCTCTCTCTCTCTCTCTCTCTCTTCAATCGTCTTCGGAGCTTCCATGGCTGCTTCTTCCGTCGCCGGATCGGCCGTTATCGCCTTCAAATCCGCCGAATTTGGTTCGAATTCCGGCGACCTCAGAGCCTCTCATTTCTCTCCGATCACTGGCCGAGTTCGTTCCATTCAGCTCCGACATAGCCTTAACTCGCATTGCGGATCGAGAACCTTCTTTGCTCCCTCTGGTATTGATTTCATTCCCTCTTTGGAGCTTTTTGTGTATATACATATACATATCTCATTACTTGCGTTTGATTTGTCGTCGCTCTTTTACTCATATATGAATCGAATCAGTTCAGTGCTTTACAACTAGTAATTCCTACTGCACATCTAGTTGTGTTAACTATAGGGCCTATTTTGAGCTGGAATTATTGTGCATTTTGGATCAATTGGCTTTTTAGACTGAGCTTTGAGAACATTGTTCACCAGCGAACGCCACTTTGCATTTGAGAATTTTGTTCATCAAATTTGAAAACTTGAAGTTTTTTATGGTTGTGTTGTGTAGTTCTATGTACAGTACCAGGATTTGAGAGTAGGCTTCAGAACATGTCAAATTCAAAGTCATGAGAAATAATGTGAATTTCTTGGACAAAATGAAGAATGAATTGTATGAAAGGGGACACTCACTTAAAAATTCCATAAAATTTGAGATAATTCGAGGAATTAAAAACATTTCGAAATAATTTGGCAATTGTGCAGACTGGTTTCTGCAACAGAGAGAGAAGAAACTTCATGGACGAACCCTGGTGCACTATTGGGTGAAGGCCTGCACAAGGAACAGATGGTTAGGCTCCCTGACCGGGGTTTGGTCAGAAACTCCTTCGATGGTCGATTCAGTACCGGAGTTTGGTAAAGAAAGAGTAGAGAAGACGAGTGTGTATATAGTGTAAAGTCATCGATCCCTTGCAAAAGAGAGTGAGGTTACCTTTTATAGGGAAGACTTGACGTGCTCACCAAGTTCCTCTCTTTGCCACCTAGCACTCGGTTGTTATGCCAGGTCCTTCCTCATTGGAGGAGAGCGTAAACTCTATTAGGCAGTTCCGTTATTCACAGGCATCACGTGCCCTTCACCCGCATAGCGTTGGTTGTTCTGTTATAGCGTAACTTAGCCTAACTCACTTTGCATTAAGTGAGGGCCATGGAGAATGGACTTGCCTACTTCGGAGTGAGGAATGGGCCAGGTCGACCCTTAGCTCGGCCTACTTCAGAGTAAGGGAAGAAGCTTTGGTTGGGCTAATGACCTTCCCCACTTCGAAGTGGGAATGGGCCAAGGCTGAACCCTTAGCTCGGCCCACCTTAGAGTGGGGGAAAGGGCCCACTTCGGAGTGGGGACCTTCCTCTTGCCAGGCTAGTTCCTTCTCTCTCTATTGTAGAAACCAGTCCGCACAACAATGATTACGTATAGTGGTGAATTTGAGTTTCATTCATGTCTTACATAGACAGAATACCAAACTCATTAGAGTAAGTTGAGGAATTTCAAATTAAACAAATATTTTGTAAAAATATAAAATTTAGGGTAAACTACTAATAGGTCCTAATAGTTAGATTTAATTTCCATCAAGTCCTATTAAAAATAAGTCTTAATAAAATCATCGCTAAAAATACTTTTGGTGACATTTTTTGCATATGTCGCTAAAAATTAACAAGTAGTGACTTTTTTGTTACGATTTTTATAAATTATCGCTAAAACTTACAATTAGTGATGTTTTTATGTGACAATTTTTTCAAACTGTCACTGAAAGTTGAAAATTAATCACTTTGTAGGGTTTGAGTTTTTTAAAAACGCTTTTCAGAAAATTCTACTTTCTTGTTTTCCGTTTTTTTTTATTGAATTTTTTTAATTTTTAGACACATCTAACATAAATACACTTAAAAAATATAATTTTTGTGAAAAAAATCTTTAAAAAATTCACTAAATACCAAAAATACAAAAAATTACGAAAATTCAGTATATTTTTCATATTTTTGGGTATTTATTAATTTTTTGAAATGTTTTTTCACAAATATTTTACTTTTTAGATACATCTAAGTAAGGTGTATCTAAAAAGGTAAAAAAAAAATGTTTAAAATTTTAAAAATATTTACCAAAAATAAAAAAACACGAAAAATAAAATACTCATTATATAATCAATTCAAAAACTCAAACCAAACATACTGAATAATGTTTTTTTTTTGATTTTTTTTAAACTGTCGTTAAAACTTATAATTAGTGACATTTTTTGTGACAAATTTTAAGCTGAAAATTAACAATTAGTGACATTTTTTAATAGTATTTGATGGAAAACGCCATTAATTATCATAGGACCTATTGGACAATAAGTACACCTATTAGGACCTACATGTAAGTCTCCCTAAAATTTATTTCAATTTTGTAAGAAGCCAATGGACTTGGTTTAAAATTAAATCCCATGTAAGATCAACTATAACATGCTATCTCCATGGGCTGACTGGTGACTTAATGGCAAAATATAGATAGAGGAATTTTACTTGCATGGTTTTGAAAATAAGTGACTTTTCTTGCTAATAAGTGACTTTTCTTGCCTTTCATTTCTGGTGATGACACCTATACATACATGCCTCACTTACCTATTCATTATCTCATATCCTAAAATGCAGATCTTGTTAATTGTAATGGTACATGCAGGTGTAAAAGCACAGGTAGCCACTGTTGAACAATCAAGTACTGGAGTGACTCAAAATGTGGAAGCTCCTGTTGTTGTGGTTACTGCAGCCTCTAGAGGAATTGGCAAAGCAATTGCCTTGGCTTTGGGGAAAGCAGGTTGTAAGATCAGATGATTACTCAACGCTTATGGTATTAAGCATTTAATATGGTCACCTTCTAAGATATACGCATCTGTTATGCTTTGCTATTGTGAGGATATTTTACTAAATTCATAATTCTATGCAATGAGTAGTAGAATCCAAATACTGCTTTTTTATTTTCTTTTGTTCAAATGCCATATCATGCATCCTAGAATGTTGACCTGTCAAACATTTGTTTTGTGGGCAGTCATATTATGGCCATTTAGTAGTGTACATGTAGATATCTCAATGATTACGATCCATTTGAATCTCGAAGGATCTTAGCATGAAGCAATTTTATACTTTTTTGGTCATGACATTTTAGGAAATGTACAATGCACAAATTATTCTCCTCTACTAGAATTTTGTGCGAGTATATTTCAAATGTTAGTCACTGAATTATGTTAATGTGGAGTTTCTTTTTGAATACTAATTCATTTGTATTTCAAGGAACACAAACTTTATTTCCCATGATGAGATCTCAATAATTTTGTGGTTTCAGTACTTCTAGTTCTCTGAATGATTTGATTGTTTTGCTTAAAATTTTCTTGCCAACTGGCACATGGAGGACACTACAGGCCTGTGGATCTATAATGAATTTGATACATGGAGTTTAGTGATTTATGATTCACCTTCCCTTCCTCCCAAATGTTGATTATGGACTTTCTTTGACAGGTTCTGATTAATTATGCTAGGTCATCAAAGGAGGCAGAAGAAGTTTGTAAAGAGGTTAGTGGGTTGATATGAGCAGAGTTATTATTATTTTTAGATTTTAAAAAATTTTAATCTCAAAATGTGGGTGCCACTGCTATTTATTATCTCTTGGTGATGTTTATTTATGATCTCTCCTGGAAGAATGTTTGGAATTTCCACAAATTATCTCTGTTATAAACTCTGCTAGATTCATCGTAAAACAATTATTAGCCTGATGCATATACTTTTTTGTGTTATATCTCTTCTTAATTAAAATTCAGAACTCGAAGGTTCTTAGTATTAACTAGTGTTTAGTTGTTGCTATTCTGCAAAGGTGTGAACTTAAAATGAGTTTTACCTGCCTCCACCACTAAAAAACCAGCACCCACTTGCCTTATTAAGCATCCCATTTGCAAATTTGAATGTGTTTACTGTGAGACTGACAGGAACTGCTACATGAAAAACCTTCAAGCATACCTTGTGTGACTACAGGGCTGATTATTCTGACTGGTTGCTGTTCATTCATGTATGATTTGACATTTCTTTATCTCTCTCTTATTCTGGATACACATGGTATGGACTATATTTTAGTTTTTTTTACTTCTATGTTATGAGTTATATTCATTTCAAATCATGCTTGTTCATTACAACAAGAAGCGAAAGTTGATAAAGAGACTACTTTATGGAACCATGCCCTTGAATCATGTTCTTAGGCTACTAGTCACTTCTGTATCTGTGATCATTGTCTCTCATATTCACCGGACAATAAAGGTGTTGTTTGGGCATACCATGAAATGGAAAATCATTGACGATAGTCCCCGCACGACAATTTCTTGCAGATTGAGACATGTGGTGGTCAGGCTATTACATTTGGAGGAGATGTTTCAAAAGAAGCAGATGTGGAATCAATGATCAAAACTGTGAGTAAATGTTGCCAATTCTTGGTAATTGTTTTAGTTTTTAATATGCTGATATTTTTTAGTTTGCTTCATAATTGTCACATCTACAGGCGGTTGATGCATGGGGAACTGTTGATATATTGATAAACAATGCAGGTTCTTGAATGTTCCACCTCCTCTTCCATCATTAACAGCTTCAGATATAGTCCACTAACTGATCAACAATGGTTTCAGGTATTACTAGAGATGGTTTATTGATGAGAATGAAGACTGCTCAATGGAAGGAGGTTATTGATCTAAATCTCACTTCAGATATAGTCCACTAACTGATCAACAATGGTTTCAGGTATTACTAGAGATGGTTTATTGATGAGAATGAAGACTGCTCAATGGAAGGAGGTTATTGATCTAAATCTCACTGGTGTATACCTATGCACACAGGTGTGTAGATTTTAAGCTCAGTTTTGGCAGTCATAGCTTTCCTCTCAGTTGGATCTAAGCAGGTTTTTTACGACTCTTTGCAGGCTGCAGCCAAGATTATGATGAAAAAGAAAAAGGTTTTCCTTTCTCAGAGGCTCAATTTTATCTATATTAAAACTGTATTTGCCAGACAACTACACTTTATTTCCCACGTGCAGGGGGGGTGGGTAGGGATTTTAGTTTCAACCTATTTTTAATGCATTTCCACTTGAAAGTTTGTTTCTCAAATTTGCATCAGAAATAGTTTTCGGAAAAAAATTTCAATCCTCTCCTCATTTCATGCTCTTTCATGATTCATCACAAGTTGCTTACAATTGAGAAAGAAATTTGATATTTTGAGAAACAATTGAGAAAAAAAATTTCAATTATTTGGTAGCTATTTAATATCTTTTTGCTTTTCAATCTCACATTTATTTTAATTGCTGATGTGGCAGGGAAGAATAATCAACATAGCATCAGTTGTTGGTCTTGTTGGTAACGTTGGGCAAGCCAATTATAGTGCTGCAAAAGCAGGGGTACTTGGCCTCACAAAAACCGTGGCAAGGGAATATGCGAGTAGGAATATTAATGTGAGTTTTCCAGATTTGTTTCATTTCATTCTTGTAATTAGACACAAGCCAAGATGCAGCTGATACTAGTGAGTAGGTGAGTAGTAAATAGAAACCAATTTTATTGAAGTTTTGTTTTTTTTGGTTCAATAGGTTAATGTTGTTGCCCCAGGGTTCATTGCATCTGATATGACTGCTAAGCTTGGGGGAGACATTGTGAAGAAAATCTTGGAAACCATCCCCTTGGGTAAAATGGAAGCTTTTTTGCTTTTTGAAATTTAAAAAAGCTAATGCGTTTAGGAATTGCTAAAGAAGTTGCTCTTTGGTGAGAAATTACCATACTACCTTTATATTATTGTGGAGCCCTTGTAGGGACATGGTGAAATTTCGGAAAGTATTGAGGGTAAAATTGTCTTCACAATTTTGCTTAAAAATTTGTTTGTTTTTTTTTTTTTTTATTTGAATGGAGAAGCCATCTCAAACAGGTTTATTTGTCTTTAGCAAAAAAGCTTCTTATTAGTTCTTCCCAAATCTCCACTTTATCTCAGCAAAGCTCCCACTTTCATGACTACCTCTCTGCCATTCAGCTCTTTTATGCTCTTTTATGCACTTTTATGCAGCTTGTATCTTTTCTATTAAGGCGTATCACTGAGATTGATCATCCTTAGTTTCGTTTTTCGGTGCTTGTTTGTCTGATTTGTGAAAGTGCCAATCCGTATCAGATTTTCAAGGACATGAATTAAAATGGTTTGCACTATTCTGATCATTATTTTTTCATTGTCAATTCAGGAAGGTACGGCCAACCAGAAAAAGTTGCTGGACTAGTGGAATTCTTGGCTCTCAGTCCTGCCACTAGTTACATTACTGGACAGGTTTTTGAAATTCTATTCCATAAAATCTTCTTTTTGCGACACTGACAATGAACTTGGCTTTACTCTTAAGGACCTTCATATTAGCAAGCCAAGTTTGTGTGGTTACTCGCCTTTTTTCCTGCATTTTTTTTTTTGTGCCATATATTGATGAGCTTCTTGATAATAATGGTGTCCGTGCAGGTGTTGACCGTTGATGGAGGAATGGTGATGTAGGAGGTCAACCAAGTCTCAAGCCGGATCATTACCGAACTTACCAAACTATAGAGGTTTGTGCAGGCCGGTTTTCTTTAAGATAGCAATAGCGAAAAAAGAAGTTTTCATAGGATTGTAGTAAGCATGTTAAGTTAATGAGACCAAGCTAGGGTTTTATAACAGTTTTTTATTTATTTATAATTTTAATTTGTTTTATATTTTGTGTGTAATGCTTTAAACTGTAATGATAGCTCTCTTTTATGTTTAGAAAATGATATATGTTGGCAGATGTATTAGACTGAACCGGGCACACCAACTGGTGTGAAAATATCCATTGAACAGTGGGCCTCATGTTTTCATTCGAATTTCATCTGAAAACTGCCATTTTGTTTCGGTCTGAACTCCAGACTTAATTTTGTCTTAAACAAAACTCTTTTTTTTCTTCTTTTTTTTTTTTGTAATTTTTTTTTAACATTACTTATAAAATTTTGTAGAAACAGGACTTTTGCACAAAACAGTTTAGAAATTATTGTATGGAAATGTCATAACAATGTTGCCTCTTAAATTGGGCGTTCATGTCACAGGTTCATTTTTGAAATTTATAGGCCAATAGACCTAAACTTTTAATTTTTTGTGGCCAAAAAAAGGAAGTCTATTTGTCAATTTATTCAAATGGTACTTATTTGTCCATTTGTCTAAGTGTCATACACGTCATTTATTCATTTATTTGTATACTTGTTATCTATTTATTCATTTTATTTATTTCTATCAGCCATCACTGTCCATCATTATCAATGATTTTTTAAAAAACTTGTTTCACGTGTTCTGATAAGCAAAATAGATGAATTCTTGAACCTAATATAGCATCCCCACAAAATATGAATTTTTCACTGACAATTCCTCTTAAATTCATTCATATACCTCGCAGCGGCAGTAGTAGGTTTCAACTTCCCCTTTCCTGACCAAGGGGCTGTTTGAAGTGTTATTTTTTAATTTTTTGGTGAGAGAAGTAGACAAAAAAAAAAAAAGAATGTTTGGAATAATTTGTCTTTTTATGAAAAAAATGTGTATTAAAATATTATATAAAATAATAAAATTACATTATTATCCCTATGTCCTAGACTTAGTGACAGCGTTGATTGAAGGACAGTACGGATTGCCCTGCAAATGGTGATAACTTCAAAATATATATATATATATATATAGCATGAGGCTTCACAGGTACTATTGGACCCGGGGAGGCTCACCACGGATCCCGTTTCGATAATTCGAACCGATCAATATGTAGAACTCGTCGAGTACTATATGCCTGTAAAAAATCACGTTGATCGGATATCGATAGCTATGTAATCAAAACAATTTTGTATGAAAAAAATGGAAAGTGAAAAATAAAAGGCTGACAAAAATCTGGTTTGATCACATATTCGATCAATGTGATTTTTTACAGGCATATAGTACTCGACGAGTTTTACAGATTGAATGGTTCGGATTATTGAAATGGAACCCGTGGTGGGCCCTCAGAGGCCCAACAATGCCCTCCAACTTAATGAATATATATATATATCTAATTTGTAATTTGTACCATCATAGTGTATGTATATAATTTTCCCCATCACTTCAGTACCATCATCTGTGTAAAGTTGGATTGAACTTTCTTAATGTAAATTAATTTTTTTTATATTTTTAATTTGTGAATAGTAATAATTTTTTTACTTTTTAATAACTTTTTAATTTTTGCCATTTTTATAACATGCCAAACCAGCTCCAATAATTTATAACAACTATTAAATTTTATTTTGTTTGTTTGTTTTAGCGAAATAAGGATAATATTTTTGTATTGATATCAAAATGTAAATATATATATATATATATATATTATAATTTGTCACGTCAATATTTTATTTTTTTAGTATATATTTTCATAATAAGTTTAAAAATTATTAAAATAAGTTGTTCTAACCCAGGGGTGGGTGGTAACTTGGCAAGGGCCTGGGGTTTAAGCCCCTAGGTCCTGAGTTCGAATCCCCTCTGGGCCAATCTCCTGAGCGTAACACAGTTGGTTAGGAGGTTAACCTCAAGGATGCCTTATTAGCTACTTGGTGTGGGTTTAATTCTCCCCCGCTGTGCGAGTCTTGACTTACCGAAACTTGCCTTGTGAGGTCGGGACAAGACTAGGACACCTTGGTGATCTCCTCGGGGCGCTGCCTTGGACCTGCGGGAGAGTGAGAGAATTTCCCTATAACAAAAAAAAAAAAAAAAAAAAATTGTTCTCAAACATGGTAATATTATACGATTTTAATTTTATTTTTTTTGTTTCTCTTTTGTCCAATTAAATTTATTTTTGTTAGGAAAAACATTTGGAAAAATTACCATTCAAACTATTATGAGAAAGTTATTACATTTGGAAAAAATTTATACTTTTAATTATTAGTATTTATAAAATTTATCATTAATCTATAATTATTTTTTAAATTTTATATTGATTTGAAATTTTCTCAAAACATTTTGTTTGAAATTTTTTTTTTTTTTTTGGGTTTTGGTCATCTCAATTTGGGAGAGCGTTTGGGTTTAGTAAGCCTATTTTGAAATTGATTTCGCTGATCCGAACCGTTGACTTTTTTATATTCATTGAATAGAATATTCATATAAAAAATAAAAATGATTAGACATCAATAGTTATATGTTTAATTTTATTTGTCTTAAAAAAAATAGACAATAAATGTAATTTTAAAAATAACTATCAATTTTTTATAATACAGATTTGATTCAAATATATAGCTATCGAAATCTGATCATTCTATTTTTTACATTAATATTCTACTTAACAAATATTAAAAATAAATAATTTAAATTATTAAAATGAGATCTATAATAAATTTTACGGCTCATTTAAATTTTCCTTTATTAAAATATGAACATAAAAGAAATTTAACCCTTTTTTTAAATTTATTTTAATTATATTAATGACTTTTGGTTGCGTTCAAAACAAAAAGAAGACTTTTAAATATGCCAAATCCGATTTTAAACGAACTTGGATTCCAATAAATCCGATCCGATCTTATTATATATCCAATCTGTTTATACTATTTCATTGATTGAGATTTTGCTTTGGTAATTCATACAGTGTAACAGTGACTGTATATATTCATGTAAATTGGATAATTAATAACTCTTTCAAATTTACTTGATTTTGTTTTTTTAATTATAGATCTCATAATTGATTTTGTTTTTTTAATTATAGATCTCATATTTTAATAAGACAACATGGATTTGAAAATTATTGCACAATTACCTCTTTGTTCAATGTGATACCATTTTCTGAGGACAAATCGAGTTTAATTTATTGCTGCACATTCGATTGATTCAATTTGATTTGGAGATACTCATGCTGATGTAGTTTTTGCTGGCAACATGCTGCTGTATTTCATTTTCTAGGAAAGTTATTCATGGTAATTCGTGAATGGAAGAAATTTTTTTCAAGGTTTTGCAAAAAAGAAAAAGGAAAGAGCAAACTGGATCAGATCGGATATACGGATCAGAATCCACATATAGCGGATTCGGATTGTATTATTTGTTATCAGATTTAGTGTATTCACATTCAGATTAGTGATTAATTGGATTGGATTGGATTCAACCTAATTGGATCCTAATCTGACAGTTTATAGGCTTAGTATGAGGGTTTGTGGCGGTCAAATTTGTGGTGAACTAGAATATGTGGTTTTGTTGTCTTGGTTATGGGCTTAAATGGCCTTCATATTGAGACTTTGGGGTGTGTTTTTTATACGAATCGGATTAGTCATATAGTTTCGAGACTTGTAGGCCTTGTTTGCTTTGTTTTTCAGAAAAATTTTTGGAAAAAATTTTTTACAAATAAATTTTCAGGAATAATCAAACTAAACAAATTTTTTTTAAAAAAATCTCAAAATTTTGTTTGGTTACCTATTTTCCAAAATCACTCTCTCAAACACATCAAATCAATCACTTTTTTTAAAACTTTCTCCCAAAAATAATTTTCCAAAATCATTTCTGAAAAAAAACAAACAAAACAAATTTTCATATTTTTTATTTCAAGAACTACTCTACAAACACAAACCAAACACAAGCTGAAGTATTTGGCCTTAGTTATGATCTAAATTGATGGTAGTTATAAACTGCTGTGGTTGAAATTTTGGGTGCAGACCATATGCCCTATTTTGGTGGTGTATGACAGCACGTCCCCTTTCAAATACGTAAGGGTGGAAAAAGTTAAAAATTAGTTGTAAACGTAGAAAAGGATTATAGTACACACACTTTTCAAAAGTATATATCATATGTATCTTATAATTATAGAAAAAAAAAAAAAAGACTTAATTTCATACTTTTTGAGTCATAATTAAAATAAATAAATAAAGTCCTAACCAGTGTTGTTAAAAGCACGCCTAGGCGCAAAGCTCATCGAGGCGCAGCCAGCGCCCGAATCGTCCTGTGTGAGGCGCTGAAGAAGGCGCCGATCGAAGCAAAGTAGAGAGAGGCGCAAGGCTCGCGCCTAGGCGCGACTGATGTTTACGCCCTAATCTTTGATCTAATGGCTGTGTCGTCTCTTCGTTTCTCCACACACGGTTGAAACGAAAAGCCCATACGACTGAAACGAATGCCCTAACTTGTGTCGTCTCTTCATCTCTCCCTCTCTCGACTTCGATTCAACTTCGACTTGGACTGGGCTACGACTTCAACTTCAACTTCCAGGTGCGCTACACTCTCTCTCTCTCCCCTTCTGCCTTCTTCGACTTCGATCGTCTCTCTCTCGCCCTCCTTCGACTTCGATCGTCTGATCAATCTTCATTTTATTTTATTTTTTCTTCTTCTTCTTCTCTCATTCTTCTTCGCTGATCATCTGCTCTGCTCTGTTTTTTTTTTTCTTTCAATTATTTATGCCTTTAAGTCTCTGGTAAAACAAAAAAAAAATAAATACAAAATATTTATGACTTTGTCAATTAAATATTTTAACAAAATAAATATTTTTTTAAATAAATACAAAATAAATATTTTTTTCTCAATTATTTTTTTCCTCAATTATTTATGCCTTTGTACTCTGTTAAAGAAATACAAAATAAATTTTTTTTTTTACAAATAATTAATTAACACACTGCTATTGGTCTCTGTTTTTTTTACATTACATTATTTTTTAAATTGACACGTTACATTGCATTATTTTCCATTACATTGTATTAATTAATTTTCCATTAATTAATACACTATGCATTACACAATTGTATTAATTAATTGAGAAATGTTAGGGATCATGAAATTTTTTTCATGAAAATGATCATGAAACATTTGTGACCCTTAGATTATCTTGATTAGTGTGTGGTGGTTTATTGTAAGTGTAATCCAAAGGTCACAAATCTTTCATGACCATTTTCATGAAAGACTTTTCATAATACCTAGCATTGCAGAAATTACATTACACAATTAATTAATACACTATGCATTACACAATTGCATTACATTGTATTAATTAATTTTCCATTAATTTTCCATTACATTATGTAATATGCACTTTCATGGCTTTGAAAATTATTCTATATTTTGTCTTAAATCTTGATTACTTTTTATTTTTTTTAAAATTGTCTTAGTACTATGAATGATTGGTCTATGTTAATTTTTTTTATTTTTTACTAAGACTGTGCGCCTTACTTCAATAAAGCCTGCGCCTCACCTTGCGTCTTGCGCCTAGGCCCCGAGAGACCTTTAGCGCCTTGGTGCATCTTGAGCCTTTAAAAACACTGGTCCTAACCAAACGTAAAAAGTTACCGCCAAAATTTCAAAATAATGTCATGACTAAAGAAGAAATTTTCTTATAATTAAAGAAAAAAATGGCGTAATAGAATTCTCCATGAAAATGTGATTTATTTTACTATTTTTCCTATCCTTTTCTCTCTTTCACACACCCACACCCCTTGCTCGTCTCCGCCCTTCCCCATGCTTCCTCGCCATCCTTATCTGTGTGTGTGCGCGCGCGCGCAAAACCCTAATCAATGCCACCATCCATGGCGACCACCATCTCCATCCACAACTACTTGTAGCTACTCATGGCCACCCCATGCATTCCCCACCATTTCCCACCACCTCCACCACCGTCCTTCCCATCTTTCCCATTTGAAAACCTTAAGCTATTATGTTACCCTAGACAGCTTCCCACCACCGCAACTAGGCCCAGGATCCCCCCTTTCACGATGTCTTACCTTTCAAAAACCCTTTGAAAATCCAAAGAGAGATCACGAGTAATAGAGAGATGAGGTATTTGAGAGAATAATCAAAGGATTTGGGATGGGCTACAGAGAGTGGGAAGGGTGGGGAAGCGCAAGGAGGGTTGGGGAGGGTACGAGTGGAGCTGGTGAGAGGGGAGGGGCTACTTGATTGGGAAGGCTGGAGGAAGGCTGGAGGAATGCTGGATGGTCAAGGAGGAATGACTATAACAAAGAGAGAGAGAGAGAGAGAGAGAGAGAGACAAAGGAGGAGCGTTTTTATCATTGCAATGATGGATTCCACTCCTTTGTAATTATTTTTTATTCCTAATGTTTTTGTAATTATTTGCCCTATTTTCCATTTTTCTCATTTTTTTTTTTTTTTTTTTTGGGTTTCTCTTAACCTACGCTTGGATCTTTTGATTTTTGAATGAAACAAAAAAAAGAATTCATAAAATAAACGTTGGAGTCATTTTCCACTTCAATAAGTCTAGGAACATAAATACCAAAGTCTACACTTTTAAAAATAATTTCAAATAAATGGTAAACTTTATGAAGATTAAAATTAAAGTTGTAATTCATGAATCTGTAATTATCTTATATAAGAACCACTGACATGTAATTTTTCCCCAAAAAAAAACATACAAATGCTATATGTTTTTTTCTTAGAACAATTTTCTCTATTTATGCTAAATGATCGAGTAGCTTATTTGGAAATTATTTAGAGAGATTCAAGCATTAGCTTTGACTCAGGAAACTTTCAATACATGTAGGTGGTGTTCCCAATTCAGTACCCGAAACACTGATCGCCAATGGAAAAGTTACAGTCAAGATTAGATCTGTTATTGAGAAGTTAACAACTGACTTTGGCCATTTAAAATCTGGTGTTCTAATTCAGTCATGGGCACCCAGAACAGATGGAGACAGACGTGTGCTTACCACTGCAGATCAACCTTTTGGTCTTTATGAAACTGAAGCACTTTGTAACTTTAGAATGAAATGTATGGAGTATAAATTTTATGTGAATGGCAAAAGTGCAGATGACCCTGGGGTACTGGGCCATGTTTTCCGGCAAAATGAGCTAGCATTTACTCCATATGTCATGTATTACACATATGAAGATTACCCGCAGCGCGATGATGCTATAAAATCAGCTGTTCAGACATCTATGGCTTTTCCAGTGATTGATCCTTCTTCCAGTTGCTGTGTTGGTGTACTTGAACTACTGTTTACTAGAGTGTTCTTCAACGCTCTGTATATAGTTAACAAAGTCAATGCAAAGCTTCAGGTTTGTCATTCCTATTATAGATAGGGGAAGATCTGCTCCAGCACTTTCTTCTTCCAACACTTAATCCAAAGCCCACAATGACTAGCTATTGAATTATGACATTTGGATTAAGGACCTTGTTGTATATAGAAAGTGATCTGGTTCCAAGGACCTTGTTGTATTCCATATTGGCAACAATGAAACAGCATTTCCGAAGTTTTAAGGTTGCTTCTGGAGAAAAACTGGGACAGGAATTATCGATTGAAGTTTTGAAGGATAGGAGACTAGGGGATTCATCTCCAATATGCCGAATTACTATGTCTACACTTACGCGAGTATGGCCAAATGTGGGAAAGACGGTGCAGCCAGATGCAATGAATCAACAATTAATGGTGGAAGCTGATGCCATGAACAGTGAAAGGAGTGTTGTTGGTCCTGAACAAAACAACAGTGATGATGTTATTTATTCTGCGAACAAGGGTTCTGTAAGGACATCAATAAAACAAGAGAGAGGAACTGGAAAAAAATACAAGGGTTCTGCAAGGACATCAATGAAACAAGAGAGAGGAACTGGAAAAGAATTTACCCGTGATAACCTTTTAAAATACCAGAAAATGCAAGTCGAAGATGTTGCAAAAATATTTGAGGGTAAGCTTATGAACTCTGAAACTATTGCTTTGCTTTTTCTATTTATCATCATAGAGAAGACAGTTTAGAACCTGCAGTACCAAAAGCAGAGAGTAATTTTCTTATCTGAATCTTTGCATTTGCAGTCAGCAGATCTACGTTTAAGCGCAAGTGTAGGGAGTGTGGAATCCTAAGGTGGCGAAGAAACGTGAAAAGAAATGGTCCTCTCACTCAGCGGAACCAGGAAAATGAATCTGTCCAAGGAGCTGAGGATAGGACAACCCGTCTAATGGTTGCATCTGTCAAACCTAGTGCTCTTGCTATTTCTGCACAGCCTGAAGAACCACAGGGGAAGATGATGATTGAGAACGAGGAGACCTTACATGATTTCAGAAATCTATGTCCGAATCCAATAACACCGGAGGCTTGTCATCGGGACCTGAATTTAGATCTCCACTTGGCAGGAACGAGTATGACTAATGAACCATTGGATTATTTTGATTGTGATAATGTTTCTACAGTACATCCAGAAACACCAATGGAAAATGAATCTATCCAAGGAGCTGAGAGGAGGACAAATTGTCACATCAGTTTCATTTGTTGAACCTAGTGCTCGCTATTTCAAGACAAACTGAAGAACCACAGGGGGAGATGGTGATTGAGAATGAGGGGACCTCACATGATTTCAAAAATCCATGTCCCAATCCAACAACGGCAGAAGCTTGTCTTCAAAGCCTGAATTTAGATCTCCACCTGGTAGGAGCGAGTATGGCTAATGAACCATCGGATTCTTGGTTCGATTACGATCATTTTTCTACAGTACAGCCAGAAACACCAATGAGAGGAATGCTAGGAGAGAGTATGGTAAGGTCAAGAGATGTAGAATGTCATCTTTCAATAGGTGATTATTGTTTGGAGGAAAGAGATTTGCTTGTCGAACCAATGAGTACGGCTTCAGCTTCAAGAGAAATAGAATGTTGTCCTTCAACAGGAGATGATGGTTTGGAGGAATTAGGTCTCCAATGGGCACCAATGAGTATGGCTCCAGCTTCAGGAGATATAGAATGTCATCCTTCAGCAGGAGATTTAGAGAGATTAGAGCTCCAGTTAGCACTGAGTTCTGATTTGGAGAATTTACAGCTCTACTTGGCATCATCGAGTTCAGCAAGTGATGATTGTTTGGAGAAATTAGAGCTTCAGTTGGCACCAAAGAGTAGGGTTCTAGCTTCAATAGATATAGAATGTCATCCTTCAGCAGGAAATGATTGTTTGAAGGAATTAATGCTCCAGTTGGCACCAATGAGTATGGCTCCAGTCTCAGTAAGCGATGCTATAATTTCTACCATGCCTGAAGACTCAAATATAATAGGACGATTTACTGAGAGCCCCAGGACCCTCGCATATTTTTAAAAATCTTAGTCCTGCAATACAGGATCGTGGACATGACTCAAAACAGGAATTTCAACAAGTAATTGATAGTCAGGTGGAAACCTCATCCTTTGATGATGCTCATTCTCGTATATCTTAGAATTTCGATAGGCAATTTCTAATATGTTCGAAAACTCACTATGATGCTCATTTTCCTATATCCTAAAACGTCACTGAGAGAAATGCCAATTAAGAATGTGGAATGTTTCATTAAGTTCGATCAAGAAGAAGAAGAGGAGGAATATTTGCAATCTTGATGATGTAACTTGAAGAGACCTCCAAATATTTACTTGGTATATCCTAAGCATAGTAATAGGTGTTTACAAATAAATTAGTTTTCTTTTTTCTTATTTTTTGAGTTATGTTTTTCATGCATGTAATGGTTATTAGTAAGGTGTTTATTTTGCAAGTTGTAGAGAAATAATTGTTATTAGAGGTGTGTTAATGGATGATATTAGTGGTGTGTTATTAGATTGGTAATTACAAATTCGAGTAAAGCCATCTCCAATGCACACTCGTATCTTTCATCAAATTAAAATTTGATGAAAATTTGGTAAAAACGGTACTCTAACCATTTCATTAAATTGATATCAAATTAAGGAAAAGGTATATTTTTCATCAAGTTAAGGAAGTATTTATCCTTGTATCAAATTTTGTAGGTTGTCATTGGTGGACGACCGGCTAGATGACTAGATTTTGGCTGAACAACCTGCTTGTGAACTGAAAATTTACTCTAGGCCGAACAATCGGCTAGGTTTGATGAAAATCTTAATTCACCATTAGATTGCATCATATGAGGTCAAACTTTTATCAAATTTTTACTCAAATTTAATGAAAGATTTGATGAATAATTAAAGACACTCCAAGTAGGTTTCAATGTTGGTAATGTTAGAGGTTTGATTTTAGAGTTTTATATATAGTTTTGATCATTTGAAATATGAATGAAAGACTTTCTTCCCAAAGTCTCTTCTAAAATTGTATGAGTAATTGTTGTGTTGTAAATTTTACTTTCAATGATAGATCTTTCAAAATTAAAGATATTTTGCAATCTTATAAATAAATTTTATCATAATGACTTCACAAAGTAAGAAAATCGTATTTAAAATTTCAATTATAAAATTATGAGATTGATATCTTTGCAATCAGTGACATTTTGTGTCAACATCAACTCGAGCCTTTATTTTATACAGTATATATACATGTATCAAATACTTTATAGGGTAAAATTCAATTTACTCTTTTGTGATTTGAGGCCAAAACACTGTACTCCCTATGGTTCAAATATAGTCAGAAAATTCCTATGTAACCATTAATACCGTTAACTATGGATGTGAAATGACTATAATACCCTTAAATCCTATAATTTTTTTGTTATTTTTTCTCTCTCTCATCTCTCATACACATAATTTATAATGTTTAACATTAATTTAATTAAATCACAATTAATTATAAATTCTTAATTAGTCTGTTTGGTAACGTTTACATTTTCAGTTTATATTTATAAAAATTTTATAAACTGGTTTTTGTTTATTTTTTCTTTATTTTTAGAAAAACATAAACTACAAACGCGTTTCGTAATTGACAAAATATTTTAAAAATTTTAAAAATATAAAACAGAGTGAGAAATGACAAGTGGTGGCGGTGGAAAGTGGTGACAGTGGGTGGTGGCGGGTGGTCGCGAGTGGGTGGTGGTGGCAGGTGGGTGGCGGGTGGTGGTGGTGGGTGGTGGTGGCGGTGGCAGTGGTGGTGGTGATGGTGGGTGGGTGGGTGACGGTGGCAGGTGATGGGTGGTAGCGAGTGGGTGGTGGCGGATAGCGGGTGGTGGTGGGTGACGGTGGCGGGTGGTGGGTGGTAGCAAGTGGGTGGTGGTGGTGGTGGTGGTGGGTGGTAGTGGCGGGTGGTGATGGCGGGTGGTGGTGGTGGTGGTGGGTGGTGGTGATAGCGGGTGGTGGTGGCGGTGGATGGTAGTTCTTGGTGGTGGGTGGTGGCGGGTGGATGGTAGCGAGTGGGTGGTGGTGGTGGTGGTGGGTGGGTGGTGGTGGCAAGTGGGTGGCAGGTGGGTGGGTAGTGGTGGCAGGTGGTAGTGGGGGGTGGGTGGTGGTGGCGGAAGACGATGCTAGAAAATGGCGGCGGGTGGTGGCTAGTGTTGGTAAAAAAAAAAAATTAAAAACTCAAAATGGAAACACATTTTTTGAGTTTACATTTTTTGGCCAAATTTATAAACTGAGACCACTGATTTATAAATCAAAAATTTACCAAACAAGTTTTTATTTGAGTTTTTAAAATTTTTGTAAATATAAACAGAAAACTGAAAACGTAAGTGTTACCAAACGGCACCTATTGTAATTCTTAACCGTTTATTCTAATTTTAATTTAATTATATTTTAGATCACAATTAATCATAAATATTTAATTATTTATCATAATTCCTAACTTTTTAATCTAATTTTAGATACAATTAATTCTAAATTCTTAATTAGTTTGTAATTCCTAACATGTCAATCAATCTAATTTTAATTTAATTATATTTTAGATCAATTCTTAATTATTATTTATTTAATATTTTTATTTAATTATTATTTTAATTACCATATTAATTTAATTTTAAGTTTGGAGAAAATGGGGATAAAATTATTTTTTTATTGTATTAATTTAATTTATTTTTTTAAAAAAATTAAACTCACTCTAAAAAATGATATGTGTAATACACTTTTCGTTAATTTAAATAAAAAAATTAAGAGTAACATTTTAGCCTAAAATCGTATAGAAACTTTGTAACTATATTCGAACCATAAAGAGCTAAATTGCTCAAAGCCCAAACCCGGAAAGATGAAATGAATTTAACTATACTTCATATGACTTGGATGCTTCTGATTGAAAGCATGATCATGGAATTGGATTGCCTGAGGCAGAGAACATGATTCAGCACGCTTCGATAATCAACCATTTTCGATTAGACCTCATTTAGCACTGGTTAATAAGTCAGTTTATTAGCTAAAAAAAAGAAAAATTAGTGAAATATCTCTCCAATTTTGTGTAGTATGAGAGGTTTAAGATATTTTTTTATTAGCTAAGGTCTCTCAACATTTTTTCAGAAAAAATTCGACTTAGAAAAGTTTTGCTTGACTCATTGAAATTTCGGCTCCAACTCGAAGAAATTTCAAAAATTCTCTATGAAATTAGAGAAATTTTTTTGAGTTTGGGCAAAATTTCTCTGAGCCGGGCAAAATTTTTCGAAGTTAAATTTTTTTTATAAAAATATTAAAAGACCTTAACTATTATGAAAATATTATATATCTTTTATTTTATAAAATTTTAATATTATAGACCTTTAAAAAATTTGCCTCGACATTAGGCTAAAAGAAAAGTTTTAAGTCAACTTTGATTTTAATTACTCTAGAAACCCATAGGAAAACTAAAAAAGAAATAAGGAGAATGAGGCGAACCCAGCTCTTCCTTGGAGACAAACTACACAATCTACCTCTTCTCCTTCTCCAGAAACTGGCAATAGTCTAATTCCTTTCAGCAACAAAAAGAAAGGGGGAAAAAGGGGCCGCCCGGGGGTGCGAAAGTTGGTAGATGTCAAAGTTGATGTGGCTTAATGCGGGGATGAGATCTCAACTCATTTCCCAGTGAAGGTGGGGCAAATTTAGATGGAGCTGGCAGACTTCTGTTCACAAGTTCCAAGCACATACCCTGGGACAGAAGGGGATCATTCTACTGAGCGGGCTTTGGTGGCTGGCCCTCAACAGGCACACCTTCGATGCTGATTATAAGCTGGAACTGTCAGGGGATGGGACGACCCCTGACAATCCAGAACCTCCGAGGGTTATGTATAACCCATCGCCCCAACTTAGTCTTCCTTATGGAGACGAAGAATAAAAGCTCCAAACTAGAGAGAATCAAGCGGCGCTTCAACTTTGCTCACTCCTGTTATGTTGAGCCGGTAGGGAATTCAGGCGGCTTAGATTTATGGTGGGATGACAACCTCCAGCTAGATGTGAGACAGAAGACCAAGCATCATATTCGGTGTGTTGTTACTTTATCTAACCGCCTCATTCAGTAGGCAGCATCCTTCATATATGCTCCATCTCAATGAAGCGTGCGTAAAGAGTTTTGGGAATCTTTTAGGAAAATTGCTGAAGGAAATCAATACCCTTGGATGTGTATAGGGGACTTTAATGAAATAGGCTCCTGCTGGGAAAAGCAAGGGAGAGTAGCAGTTCGAACGAGTCAGGTGCAGAAGTTTCAAGAATTACTATCTGAATGTAAGTTAATGGACCTAGAATTCAAAGGGGCTACGTACACCTGGTCGAATAACCAAATGGGAGAACACAATGTTCGGGAGCGATTAGATCGAGCTGTTGCTTCTATGGAATGGCGCGTCCTCTACTCTCAAGCCCAGGTATTCCATGAATCTTTTATTGGTTCTGATCACTGTCCTGTTATTTTATGTTGTGATTTTCCATTAAAGAATGTCCTAAGACAGTTCAAGTTCGAAACAATGTGGACAACCAATTCAAACTGTGGTGATATTGTCTGACGTTGTTGGGCACAAACTTCTGCCGGGTCTCAAATGTTCCAACTTGTCCAAAAGCTCAAATCCTGTAAGATTGATCTGCGTAGTTGGAGCTGTGAAATGTTTAAGAATAATAAATTTCAATTAGCCCTCCTAAAATCCCGACTTGATAAGGTTCAGGGAAAACCTCCATCA
Source organism: Camellia lanceoleosa (assembly GCA_025200525.1). Classification (NCBI taxonomy): domain Eukaryota; kingdom Viridiplantae; phylum Streptophyta; class Magnoliopsida; order Ericales; family Theaceae; genus Camellia; species Camellia lanceoleosa. The sequence goes on from CM045769.1 coordinate 174,354,977, forward strand.
GAGGCTTATATACAACATCAGAACCAACTTAAGCGGGAGATAGAAGTGCTGCTCGGACGAGAGGAAATGTATCTGCACCAACGTTCCCATATTAGATGGCTACAATATGAGGACAGAAACTCTTCTTTTTTTCATGCCTCTGTTATCCAACGTCGACAAAGGAATCAAATTCTAAAGCTTCAAAAGGAGGATGGTACGTGGGTAGAGTCTGTTTCTAAAATAGATAGCCATATCCGAGAATACTTTGAAAATCTGTTTTCAAATGTTGGAGTTAGAGACATGGAGTCAGCTCTGTCAGTGGTGGAGCCTTTGGTTTCAAGGGAGATGAACACTCTTCTTATCAAACCAGTTACGGATACAGAGATCAAAGAGGCAGTGTTCCAGTTAGGTCCATTAAAATCTCCGCGGCCGGATGGATTTCCTGGTTTCTTTTACCATACTTATTAGGACACAGTGAATTCTCAAATCTTTAATGCTGTCAGGAGCTTTTTCAATGGTGGCTATCTTCTAAAAGAATTGAACCAAACAAATTTGGTTTTGATCCCAAAAGTCCCTCACCTTGAAAAATTATCGCATCTTCGGCCAATTAGTTTGTGCAACTTTAGCCTGAAGATAATTACGAAGATTCTGGCCAATCGTTTGAAGCAAGTCTTGGGCAAACTAATCTCCCCTCAACAGTCTGCTTTTGTTCTAGGAAGAATGATTCAAGACAACATTCTAGTTGCTCATGAAACTTTCCACTCCCTTAAAATCCTGAGGAGGGGTACACCGGCAATGAAAATTAAGTTGGACTTCAATAAGGCCTATGACAGAATTCAGTGGGATTTTCTCTTAGCAGTATTGGCAAGGATGGGTTTTCACTCTAAATGGATCCAGTGGATAAGGGAGTCTGTGACCACAGTCAGGTTTGGAATTGTTGTCAATGGGGCTATTCAGTTAGCTATAACTCCGTCTCGAGGTTTACGACAAGGGGATCCTCTTTCACCCTACCTGTTTCTTTTGGTGTCCGATGTGTTTTCCAAACTTCTCAGCATTGGTTTGAGATCTCGTGAATTTTCCGGATTAAAGCTTGCTAGACATTGCCCAAGTCTCTCGCATCTTCTCTTTGCTGATGATGCTCTTTTGTTTCTTAAAGCGGATCCTCAAGAAAGTGCTAACTTGCTGGCCATTCTCCGTACATATTGTGAGGCTTCGGGCCAAGTTATCAATTTTGATAAATCCAATATTACCTTTGCTTCAAATGTCCCTCAGAACATTCAAGATGAGATCTATCAAAAAACTGGAATTACCAAAGCTTCTTCAACTATAAGTTATCTGGGATTGCAATCTTCTTGGGGAAGATCAAAGGCTGAAGCTTATAACTATCTCCTTGAAAAAATGTTATCCAAGCTCCAAGGGTGGAAAGCAAAACTTCTCTCTTTAGTCGGTCGCAAAGTCCTTCTTAAGGCTGTTGCCCAATCTCCCCTATCGTACATTATGGCCTGCTTTGCGTTTCCCAAACATTTTTGTGAAAAATTGAACTCCTATATTCGTAACTTTTGATGGGGAGGGGATTCGGAGAGTAAAGGAATTCACTGGGCAAAATGGGAGGTTCTAACACTTTCAAAATCTAAAGGAGGCTTGGGCTTTCGTGATTTTCATGATTTCAACTTAGCTCTTTTGGCCCGCCAAGGATGGCGATTGCTTAAAAATCCCAATTCTTTTTGTGCTCGCATTTTGAAGGGTATATATTACCCTAACACTGATTTTTTGCACGCCTCAAGCGGCCGAAGAGCATCTTGGGCCTGGGCTAGTTTAATGCAAGGGAGGAGTCTCTTAACTGAAGGCATATCCATATCTATCTGGACTGACAAATGGGTCCCTGGGCTTCCTGGTTTTAAGATTGGCACAGTTCAACAATTGGGGTGTAACCTTCATAGGGTTGAGGATTTGATTAACAGTCAGAGAGAGTGGAACTTGCCTACTCTAAATCAAGTCTTATTGGCAGAAGAGGTATCTACAATCAGGTCTATCCCTATTTCAGTGGAAGGGAGAGAAGATAATCTCATCTGGCACAATGAGGCAAAAGGAATTTTCTCTGTTAAATCGGGCTATCATTTAAAGGGCCAGGAGAAACGCAAAAGGGCTCCCTATTGCGCTTAGTTATCAAAAAACGCCGCTATAGTTATCAAAAACGCCGCTAATTGTTCTTGTGGCGTTTAGTACCAAACGTCGAAGATGCGGCCGTCGCTATAGCTTTTATGACGCTTTAAAAGCGTCGCTATATTTAGTATAGACAGCGTTTTTTAAAACGCCGCTAAAAATGCTGCATAACGATACAATGACGTCACGCAACATTTAGCTACGTTTTAAAAACGTCGTGATAAATCTTTTTATTTTAAAAATATAACCGTTAATATTATTCTATAATGACGCTTAAAAACGCCGTCATAGCTTCATTTTTCATTTTTTTTTTTTTTTGAAATTATGCTAATTCTGTGATTTAACTAAAAAAATACTTGCAATAAAGACAAAAATATTCAATATATTGACTTAATTTAGGTAAATATTGGATCAATCCATGCTTGTTAATATGCACAAATATTTCAATTCCAAGATTAAATAAAATTAAACTAATACCCAGTAGTAAGTTGAAAGTTATTACAAAACAAATCGGCACAAAAAAAGAACGAAAAAAATAAACAGTTCAATCATGTACTCTTTATAGCTCAGCAAAAAAAAGATCGGCACAAAAAAAATCAAGCTCTCTATGAATCTGTCTGGCATAAAAAAAAGGGGGGGGGGGGGGGGGGGGAATACAACACAATTGCAAAACCAATCATGTGCTCTTTACAGTGGGAAGCAGGTTGAAGGCTTCCAACAAGCTTTAATTCCCCCTGCTTACAATAAAACTATCAATGGCATTTTTCCTGTTAAAAACTAAACAAAGAAATAAAAATTAACCCAAAAGACAAAAAGATATGGAGAGGAAGACAAGATAGACAAAGTTTGCAACATCAATTGACAGTTATTGGTGCAACGATTTATTAAAACATGGAGGAACATGTATGTAAATCTCCAGCATTTGGAAAATTCAATTTCATGATTTTCATTGGAATGAAATTGTTGTCGGAATGTCATCTAATTTTCTGCAACCAAGCAGAGTGTTACATAACAATGAATACTTAAAATGGAAATGGCAACAGAACATAGTATTATGATCAAAGTACACAATTAAGAAACATGATTTGTTTCTCCTAGCAACCAAGTCTTCCATGACATGGAAGAATTAAACATCTCATCCAGGTTGTTCGACTAATAAGATTTTTAGAAGCTAACAAGAAAAAGCTAAAACCCAATAGCAAAGAGTAGAAGATTAGTAGTAATTTCAAACTGTATACAGAACAATTGTAACCATACTGATTTTTGCCACTATTTTTGTTTGCATTAAAATCAATAAATATTTGAGGATTGAGCCTTACCACCTTTCAACAATAATCTTACCATGGAATATACCAAATCCGATAGCAAACAATCCAAATCTGATGCATTTACAGGCCTAGCCCAGGCATAGACACTACAAATTTATGATTATTAAAAGCTTAGTTTACCTTGGCTTGTAAAACATCATAGTTTTTGTATGAGCACCTCGTCCCCGTCTCATCAAGCTTCTTCTTCATAAGAAAACTGAAATCATTAGCTCCGCAACAGAAGTCAACTATTTAGAGAAGCAATAAGCAATAAGCAATTAGGCACTTGAAATTGAAAGTTACAATACTGAGAGTAACTAGTAAATCACATTATATACTCGATTATCATCTACCGTTTACATGATTTTCTTATAAAGTATTTTTGACAAAGGAACTAGAACAGATCACATGATTTAGCAAAACTACATGATTTAGCCAACAAACTACATGGTTCCAAAATAGAAAAAATATATATACATACCTTGGAGCTTAGAAAAAAATATACCTAGGAGATGGTGTTGAATCAATGACATTACAACCCATCTTCTCAAACTATGTGAACTCGATGACTGGAATAAGCAAGAAGGGTAAAAGATCAATACCAACAAAGAAGGACCATCAATAGAGTTCCATGGCACAAAAATAATAAAATCACAAATCTAATAACCATTGAACAATATGTATTACAGACAGGTCATCATAACAACCAATCAATGGACCCCATTGAAGCAAACAACTCAAATCAGCTCAAGTTGATTAACATGATATCGGGTCAAAACTTCATGTAAATTCAACATACCAAGGATTCTCTGTATTCAAATTCCTGTCTTTGTCCTATTACATCCTGAATCATTGGATCACATGAAAATCTTGAGACATGAATCTCGATGTATAATCCAATAATTAGAAGTGTATTAGGATAAGAAAATAGAAGAATTTAGTGAAAAAAAAATCCTGCGCATACTTTTAAGTACAATGTTTAGATTATCAGTTTATAACTTGCCAAAGTCTATAATAGGTCTAGAATATTCTAAATAATCAAAGTCTATTAGTTTCCTAATTTGAAGTTCTAGTCCTATTATTATAAGTTCATATATATGTGCGAGTAATCTTTCCTTTCAATGAAGAATTGAATTTTGGAGATTTTGGTATTGTTCTTATATGAGATTTTGTTTTAACCCATGGGAGGGAAAGCCCTCACCATTTTTCACTTTCTTTCCTTCTTTTCTTTATTCTCTGAGCAACAATCAAGAGATTCAAGACACTGTTCTCAGGTTAGAATTCACAGCCTCAAAACAGCCTTAATTGCAGCTCAAAACTCTCCCAAATCAAGTCCAAACTTTTCCCCTACCTACTGGCCTCCAATTTTTTTTTTGGCCATACGATAGGATGTTAGGGGGTTAATAAGTTAGATTACAATAAAAGGGCCGCCGTCGCTCCATGGACTCATACCCTGAACATCTAACCTTCTCACTGTCCAAAGGGACAGCTACATGGACTACTGGGCCAACAGCCCAGTCCTATTGGCCTCCAATTTAACAAACAATAAATATCTGTTGTTTAAGCCCTTTATTTGAAAATCCAGCAACTTCCAACTCGGAAGATTGAACCATTTTAAACCTTTCCCCCTCTGTGAACCATCAAACCTTTCATCCACCAATTCAAACCCCAACCATAGAAGCTTTACTAGCCATAAATCCACCACAAATCTCAAAAAATAACTATTAGGAAACAACTGATATTGACCAATTACCTCTTATTATTATTTCTTTCATAATTATTATGTAAGAAATTTCTTCTATCAAAAGCTAACTTTTTTTTTTTGGCTACACTTACCTTGATAAACAAAATTGCTGACTCCATCCCTGATCAGATGGATGATATCATACAACAATAGAAGTTGCTTAACCATTAGATACCCATACGATGATCTTTCATGTCAATGATATAACTCACTACCGAACAAATACTATATGTTAAGAGCATGGTGACCAATGTCAAATTCTTTCTCCAATCCTTTTTTTATGGATGCTATACAAAGCAAACAAAGCACTGAGGAAAAAAGGGGAAAAAGAAGGAAATTTAGAGGACATTAAAATATGACACTTCAAAAAACCATATGTGCAAATGTATTGACAGAATAACTGTAGCATGATTTATTCAACCATTCTTAATCATTTTGCTACATAGAAGTGCAAAAGATAGCCCTTCTCGTATCACAATTCAATTTATGATTTGCAAAAGGATACCTTTGTTTTTGCTGCCAGACTATATATGTCAGGAACATCAGACTGCTTGTGGTGTTTAGGATATGCCACATGACCATACAGATCATATTTGTCAATAAGTTTTAATATTGAATGAAGAACAGTTGCATTTGTGTTAGACATTTCATCAATAGCATCACGGTTGCCCATTGTTAATGTCTGCAACAGCAGAAATGCAAAGGTGTAGTCACAGAACTGAAAAAGATACTTCAGTTGACTAAGCCTTTTCAACAGCTCACAAAATCATATGGATGTATTAATCATCAAAGGCAACTCAAAGTTTGAACATACAACGTTAGCAAGTTCCCTCAATGGCTTGCATTCCCCAAAAGCTTTGACTAAAGTAGTAATATTCTTTTTCGGGTCTGGCCTGGCAAGTGCGAGTATTATAGGTTTGCGAGCATTGGAAAAGAAACGCATTATCTGCAAAACAAAAAATTACCATGATCAGAAATATGTTTATTGGCTGATTTTCTGCAGCAGAAAGTAACTTGGACAATCAAGTCAACAACATAAATGATTGTCTCTGTCACAAATGAACAGATTTAGAGAACAAAGAATTGTTCAAACCTCAGACCAAATAGATGGATTATCTTCATTTCCTTCAGTTTCCCCAACCATATCAGCATCTTGTGGAACAATGTGATTAAATTCCATTCCAGGAGGCATCACCTAATACCAATATGACAATTTTGAATATGCATGTACAAGCAGCAAATAGTGTGAAATGACCTAACTGTGAGAATATAGAATCTATTATTGTGTGTTTTTGAATACCATCAAGGAACTTAGATCGAGTACTTAATCATAATAAAACAAACAATTCTATTACATAGAATTTCATATTTCATGCATTTAAACTCTGTTAAATTTTGGAAGGTAACACAAAATTGGAATGGCTGAAAAGCTATTTTTGACTTGAGAACCTTGTTTTCTCCTCATTGATAACAAAAATGCATTCAAAGTATATTCAGCACAGTTTGGAGAATCATTTAGCTGAGCCAAATCCACAACACTGAAAAAGTAAGATCTTTTTTATTAACTTATATGAAAAAAAGAAGCATAATAAATCGGATCTCCATGACAGAGACATCCATCGCAAAATCAATTTTAGTTGAAGAAACAATAGAGTGGTATACATCAAGGTTCTCCATATCCCTGTAAGTAGGTCAAATCCTAAAGAACACAGATACACCAAAGTTGTAAAACCCCACTTTCTTCTTCGATTAGCAGCAAAAAATAAAAAATCACACTCCCAAATCAATTAAAGAAATATGTTCCCCAAATTATATATATAATCTAATGATTCCAGAAGGAAATGTGTGGCATATGTTGCAAATCATGTAAGAGAGTATTGCAACAACTCATAGAAGTTACGAGTGTTAAAGCTGCCATAAAATAATTCATCCTGAACAATAACAAGAACAAAATTGTCAAAACAGAAGTTACATTATTACATACCTCATTATGAAGGAATGGCATCTCAAAGTTTCATCATTGAACAAACACTTCAGTACAAATCAAGAAAGAGAAGTACGAAACAATTGCCATCCCATATGACGGGTGGGGCACCGTAATTTCAAATTTCATCAACTAAGTTAAGTTCAATAATTACGGGTAAATCTTCTAGTTCAAGTTATTGCGTGGATTACAACCAGATAAAAAAGTTGAAGCATATATTAAAATCCAAACATATTAGTAACTCATTACCCAAAAGAAGATGAATAATTCTAAAACTAATCAGCAATTGAAAGAAAGAAATATCATAACAAAAGTGATGCAAATGAAAGGAATGATTCTCTCATTTCCCATAGCCAGCTGTATATATATTATGATATTATCCTTACAACTTATTGATATGAGCTTATTTAAAGACAATATATAGTTCAAATAAGATTAACCATAAAGACACTCCTTTCTGCAGATTCTATCCTCTGCTCCTCCGCTGCATTCACCATATATATATATATTAAAATATGTTTGGAACCCCACGAAAGAGGATCTCCACGAGTCGACGACCCACATTAATGTATTGATCATTGACGTGTTTGAATTTTTTTGTAAGAATTGTGTCTGACAGTAACCTGAATGATTCAAATCATTTTAAGAGTTGTGTTGTGAGATTGTATTTTGTGAGGGTCTCTATCATTACTAATTTTTTTTCGTTGAATATACCATGGCCAAGATTTGTAATCTATAACAGGATTCAATTGACACACCACATGCATAAAAATCAAAGTATACCAAAGGGTCACTCACAATGTAACTTAAGCACATGCATTGACTGGGTTGGAATGTTAATATGCATTGGTCTTTTTCAAGCATCATTCATATACATAAGAAACAATAATAATAATAATAATGAGAAAGATAGGTTACTGAAGAGCATGTGATAGCTTACAGCAATATCATGTCCCCTATTTTTAAGAGTGGCAGGAGCTGGCTTGTAATCCTTTTTCAATTTCCCCAAATTAGGAAAAACTTGCACTCTTTGGTCAACAACATCACTGGGAGATTGCAATTTTCCATTGCCACAAATTTTCCAATGTGGATTAACCTTGCCCCATTTTCTTGGTCCTTTTCCAGTTCCCTCCACATAGGTGAAAGGTGTTTCATCCTCTGTTCGTCCGTCACACAATAATTAAATATAAGTTTCAATAACAAAAAAACCATTAAATAATAAATAATACACAAAAAAATAAAAAATAACTCATCACTTTTAGGCTGGCATCCAAGAACAAACCAGATTCAAATATGAATGTTTAAAAAACTACTAATGTACATATAAGTCACAAAAGAACTCAGAGAATTTATTCTTTTATTTCTTTTCAAGTGTAAAATACAAATAAAACAAGTCAGCTGACCATGGATGAAAAAGTAGATTAAAATAACCTAAGAGAAATGGAAAGAATAAAGTTAAGGATCTATATTTGAATCACAGAAACGGCCTCGCCAGAAATGGGGTTAAGGTTGAGCACATCTTGTCTTCCCCAAACCCTGCTTTAGGAGTCTCATGCACTAAGTTGCCATTTTTATTTATTTATTTATCTATAGAGCTGAATCAAAGGTGTTAGAGCTCGAATCGAGTAACCTAGTTCAGATATGATTTAATTCAGAAACCAAGAGGCGGAAAAAAAAAAATTTGGATTAAAATATGCTTATAACTAGTCATGTATCAAAATATGCTTCCTGTACCGAAGTGTTTGTTCAATTGTTTCGTACTGCTCAAAATAGTGTTGTGGCTTAAACATAAATCTAATCAAAACTAGAAGAGAGTAACAAATAGAATTTGGACCTGATATTTGCAGTTCTTATCGGAGAGATAGCAGATTTGAGGATAAGATCTAGGTCTCTAGATCTTTAACTTCTACTTATGACCCATCTCGATTATATTAGCCGTTGCTTGTCCGGAGACACTGACACCGCACTCGAAACCCCAGACAAAGTACATCGCCATGAATGACAAGAGCTTTCCATGTATCCCATTGCATGGACTAGAAAGAGCAAGAGACCACAAATGAAGAGAAAGAACACAAAACAAAAGCAAAAATTCCAGAAATAAGCTAGATCAGGGGAAAAAAAGCATATGAATTTCCATACATCACCTTAAATATACTCTAAATCATTGTTTTAGCCATGAGATTTTATAGATCTTGAGTGAACTTAGCAAATCTAGATCAGAAAACCCTTACCTTGAGCCCTAGATCGATTTAGATCAGAGGGATTCGAACAATCTCGAAGATATATGCTCAAGTCAACAGGGAGAACAAGATTTTCCAGATCAAAATCATCAAAAATCGATGGAAATCATAGAATCAGACCTCAATCTCTCTCTCTCTCTCTCTCAAGTCGCGTCTCTGCTCAGTCAACCGAAATCGAAATATCTCTAGATAGATTTGGATTTCCTAGGTATAGATGCCTTTATAAAAAGAGGGGGAAAAAAAACTCTTATTTTAACACACAAAACTGTGTCATTTTACACATATTTCATTCCGTACGCGGTTATCCCACCGTCACCAGGAGTTTAAAAGATTGTTTAACAGATTTAGCAACATTTACAAAAAACGCCACAAAAAAAAATGTGGTTATATCCACGTTTTCCAGTAGTAAGTCCCAAAAAAAGTGTGGAAAATTATTTGGCATCTCCCGGTTCCACCGAAAATTCACCACTTTTGGTGGCGGGCTTGCACCAACTCTTTAGCCACAAAAGATAACCTTTATAGACGTAAGTGTGCCCAATCGAACCAATGCCCTATTTGTTGGAAAGCCCCAGAAACAGTGGAACATCTTCTATTTGGCTGTGGATGGGTGCGAGCTGTTTGGTTTAGGAGCCCACTGAATTTCATAATAAATATTAAGGAGGTTTCATTAGTGTTGCATTGGACTTGTGCATTGGTAGATTAACAGGGGACTCAATCCTCTGCATCTCAACTTTTAGGGCAGTTTGCATGGTTGGGTTGGTTAATTTGGAAGGGAAAGAATGACTATATCTTCAACCATGTTGGGGTAGAACCCTCATCCACTTTATTTTGCTTCTAGACGGGCACAGAAGAGTGGCTCCGAGCACATCCCTTGACACCCTCTTCCAGCCTTCGTTCCGTGAGGCCTAAGCTGCTTTTGGATACTCAACTTGCTTGGCAACCCCCTCCTCCAAGAGTCATAAAAATCAACTGTGATGTCGCAATGGGAATAGGCTCTGATAAGGCTGTGGTGGCAACTGTGTTTAGAAATTCTCATGGTCAAATTTTGGATGGTTTTACTCAAAAAGTCAACATCTCATCTTCTTTCCTAGGGGAAGCATGGGCCATTCGATCGGCTTGTTATGCGGCTCGCGCCCACAACCTCTCTTCTGTTGAAATAGAAGGGGATAACAAAACTGTCATCTTTCTCTATGTCTCTGAGACTGATCCTCCCTGGGAAGTTGCTGCCATTATTTATGATATCAGAAGCTTGGCTCGGGAAGGGTCCTTTTCGTTTTCCTAGTGTTCGAGAGGGGCTAGCACAGCAGCCCATTGGATGGCGAAAGCAATGCACAAAGAATTGCTTCCTGCAGACTGGGTTTCCAACCCTCCTTCTGGTTTAGCCGCCTGTTTGGCTTTTAGCTAGTCGTCGTTTTTTTTTTGCTGATGTACCTGATCAAAAAAAAATATATATATATATATATATATATAGAGTTGCCTGGTAGAAAGGCCAAAATCAGTTATTTCTTCTGGCATTAGTTCAATGAATACTACGACTTCTTTTGGGAGTCTATTAAAATGCTAATTTATTGATCATAAATAAGTTAATAAAAAAGTTAATATTAAAAAAAAAAACTAATTTGATTGACATATTTATTTCTTGGATAAATTAAATTGACATCTCTTGATATTTAGAAAAAAATAAAATAAATCTTACAATTTCAATATAATTACACAGATTTCTTTTTTAGTAAAGTTAAAGCAATCAAAACTAATACAAATAATATAAAGACACAACGATATAAAGACACAACGATATAATGTAAAATATATATTTCAATGACAACATCATTTTTTCACTCATACAACTAACGAGTTTTTTTTTTAATGGAAATGAGTCAAATATTATATGAATTAAAATTTTAGAGAACTCAATATAATTATGTCAAATTTATGAGACTTATTATATTTTTTCTAAATCTCAAGTTACCCAACAAATAAATATGCCAATCAAATTATTTTTTATTTAGGGTAAATTACAATTACACTCGTTGAGATTTGCTTGATATACGAATTACCTCATGTGGTTTTGAAAATTACAAATATCCTCATTGTCAAAAAAATTTATTTAACAAAATTGATAGAAAAAATAAAATTTCTAATTACTCTACTATATAACAATAAAATTATTAAAATTGTAAATTGAAATATATTTTCGACATAATTAAAAATTACTAATTGACTTAATGATTTATTAATATCAATAAAAGAGATCATTTATTATGCCATTAGAAATTTAAAGGGGTATGATTTTAAATTTTTAAAATTACAAAAGACAATCTGTGTTTTAAACAAATCTCACAAAATTTATTTGTAATTTTTTTTTTTTAGTATTAACTTTTTTATTGACTTATTTATAGTCAATAAATTAACATTTTAGCAAACTTTCAAACACTTCATAGTATTCGTGTAATCATATGAACTAATGCAACAAAAAATAGTTGATTTTGGCCTTTCACCTAGGCAACTAAATCACAAGGAATATTCACTCTTACATAAGCGGGTAATGCTAGAGATCAAGATTTCATTAAAAAAAAAAAAAATAGTGTGCAATCTAGATTCACCCCGAGTATGGGCTCTCTCTACTATAAAAAAAAGTTATAATTTGAAAACCATACTATTTTTCTTCATCTTTTTTCTGCGTGGATTCTTGCTCCCTATAAGAGGAGCTAATTTGAGCCCACTAAATTAATCAGACCCAATAGTCAAAGGTTGGTGGGCCCAAATTTATTGCAAGTCCAAGATTGGTGGGCCCGATTTTATCGCCATCAAACGGACCGAATCGCTCTAAGCCTCGAAAGGTTTCGAATCCATGAACTTAGAGACTTACTTGAGCTCAGACTCGAAAGGATTCGGATCCACGAATCTAGAGATTCGAAGCACCTGGCTTCGAATGGATTCAAATGCAATCTAAAAGTCGCTCCGTTAATGAGTTCCAGAACACTTGCGGACTCGGAGCTTTTCGGGATTTACGCACCAGAACCATGGGCGTAATGGAGTTTTAAAAAAAAAACCCGATCCCAAGGACGATGAGTGGAGATAAATTCACTCTTCGGTTAAACTAGCCTATACCTGAGTCGAGGTGGCACGATCTAGGGGGTCCCTGAGACTCGGCAATATTTGCGGCAGGGCGTTCTCTTGAATTACTATAGACACCCAATTTTTGACCGACCTTAAGACTCAGACGTCACTGATTGAGCGCTTGGTGATGTTGCATATTGTGCTCGTTCTGAGATTGCGGAGTCTCGGTCGTGAGCCTTGCCTCCGGACTTTCGGACTCTTTTGTGCTTTGCCTCGGTTTGCGAACCAAGCCCTATTTTCTCTTCCCGAAGGGAGGGAGAGGTCTCGTAGATCATCTCTCAGTGGCCGTAGGCTACGTTTCGTGGTTGTAGGCCATTTTTCCCGTTTAGAGGCTGGGCGGTTTTTCGAGCCATCGGCAGTGCCTCGGTTTGGGACCGCTTAACCACCTCCGTTTGCTCCGGTTTTTGGCACACACCTTGTTTCCTCCCTTTTGAGGCACACTGGGGCCCGAGAGCCCAACTTCATGGTCGTACGCCACCTCCTGCTTGAAGTCACGGGACCTCGGCCGCTGCTGGCCCCCGAACCTTCGTTTTGCATCCGTCTTGGTCCATTTTTGGCAAGGACCTTATTTTCATTGTTAGAAAGGTTGTAGGAGGGTGGGAGACCAGCAATTTTTTTGAAAAACCAGCTTTTCTCTTCATTGCTCTTCGTCACCGATTTTCTTACTAGAAAACTGGTTTTTCTCACTCCCGGGCCACTTTTTCTGACTTTCCACCACACCATTGTGTTGTACACACCTGGGAGGCCACCAATATGGGTAGGCCGACCAGTAATTGTCCCTGACCCTTTTGAACCCCTCTAAAAAGCTGGTTTTTCTCTCCGGTTCACTTTTTTTCGGTTTTTACCATACAAATTGCCAGACTCATCCTGGGAGGCCACCTTTATGGGTGTGGCCGACCAGCAATTGTTGTTGACCCTTTTGACCCCTGGTCGGCCGACCAAGGGAGGTGGCCGGACAGCCACCTTGGCCTTTTGAACCTGGCCGGCCATGTTTGCCCTCCTGAGTGTATTCCAAATTGCACTGCTTATTTGTCGTGATCCTCCATACACGTGTATGGAGGATATTTGAGGCTTCTTAGAGAAGCTTTAGGGCTTCTCCTCTATAAAGGAGAGGCTTGTCTTCATTTGCTGGGGTTCACAAATTTTTTCCAAGGCACACACCTATCTTCCTCCATAGCTCTCTCTCCCAAGCTCCAAAGTCCATTATCCTTGGCCATTTACACATAAACTCATAGCCTACTACTTCCCTCATCCATTCCAGCCCCTTGAAGCTGATTTTTAGAGGTTGAGAGCTCACAATCTTGGACCAAAAGCCGTTGCAAGTCGGCTCTACAAGGGTAAGCTTCTATTTTCCCCATTTTTGCATTATTTTTCTCTATATCTTTGCTCCTTTTTATTGCATTTTTGGGCTTCAAGATAAACTGAAAAAGATCTTATTTTGAGCTCCTCTTCAACTTTGTTAAATAACACTTTGCTGTTTGAAGTCATCTACTCCTCCTTTGTGCTTTATCTCTCTTTTAGGGCTTATTTTACATGATATATTAGCCTTATTTGTGAGCATTTCTTGGCTTTGACCCAAACTGTAAAGTGTCTTATTTTGAGCCCCTCTTCAGCTTTGTTGAAGGGCTCTTTGCTGTTTGAGGCTATCTACTGCCCCTTGTCCTCTCTCTCTCTTTTAGGGCTATTTTTGCATCATGTTTTAGCCTTACCTGTAGACATTTTCAAGATTTGTCATAAACTGAAAAAGATCTTGTTTTAATCTCTTCTTCAAGTTTGTTTAAGGTCTCTTTCCTGTTTGGGGCCATCTTCTCCCTCTGCATGCTTCATCTCCTCATGATTAGGGCTATGCATTAGAGCACTTGCATTGGTTTGTTTTTCTTAGCCACTGAAATCCAGTGGATTTTCAGTGGCTTAGGTGTATTCTTGAAAGCCAAAATCAGAGGGGGGTGACCCCCTCTCTCCTTGTCTTGTTTGGTGGTCTTGTTGGCCTTCCAAAGGGACCCCTTTTTGCATGCTTTGAAGTCATGTTTCAGGCCTCATTCTGAGTGTTTTTAGGTCTGCCTTGGCTCTGTCTAAGGCCCTCTTGACCATATTTTATGTCTATGTTGCATGTGTAGAGAAATCCCATTCAAGGCCTTTGAAAGAGGCCTTTCTTTGCATGTTTCCAAGACTGATTCCAGGGCCTATTTGGTGGGTTTTAGGGCTTTCATAACCCATTTCCAGAGTTGTTTTGGTTTTTCTAATTGTCTATCTTGTATGTGCTTAATAACCCCTTGTATAGCCCTCTAAAGGAACCCATCATTTTTGCATATGTTGGCTACATTTCAGAGGTTATTTGGGCATATTTTGACATGTTTTATTCACTGATTTTGGCTGGTTTTATGAGTTCTCTTATGCTTCATATACATGCCATATAAACCATGTTTACTAGCCATTTTTGCATGTTGTTTTAGCCCATCATGTTAGCACTTTTTGGCCATGCTTTAAACTAGAAATGTGCATGTTTTGGGACTGCCTTGGCTCTGTCTTTGTGCTTCATATTCAAATAATGCTTGCTTTGCATAGCTATAAGTCAATACATGTGCCTAGTTTTGAGTTTCGAGGTTTACTTCATGCATCAGGTGCCATATTTCCATGTTTCGGGACCATTTAGCATCATGTTTCTGTACTGGAATTTACATGCTCATATGCCATCTCCCATCCTTTGCCATGCCTTGTTAGAGTTGCATGTTGTGTCTTAGGATCGGTCCTCGGTTTGCGTGCATGTGTGCACACATTTCGGTTATCTCATTTTCATCTTATGGCTATTGATGTGAGTGTGGCTGAGGTCCACTCATATTGGTGTAAGCCCATATTGCATTGTGTATACCATCTTAGTCCTTTGCATTGCATATGCTAGGTTGTATGGTAGAGCATTGTGTATGCTATGTTACATCGAGCATTGCGTATGCCATTTCATAGCATTGCGTATGCTAGGTTGTATGTTAGTCGCATTCATGCATGTCATGCATATTGCATTGTGTTTGGGATAGGAGTTAGCCCAAGCACGGGAAACGAGGGACGTTTCGTACTCCGAATGACGGAACGTGTCTTAATTCCCGGTCATCGACACTCTAGATTAACCATGATGGAGTCTCGGTTTTGTTTTGTTTATATGTGCATTCATTTCACATTGAGTCATGCAATTCGACTCCATGGCCATCATGCATCGAGATGCGTGATTGGTGGCATGAGAATCGAGGTGTGTATACATATGTGAAAATACTTTGCCATGCCCCTTTTTTGCTCTCTGTTGCAGCAAATCAGAAACCGGCAGTCTTTTGGAGCTTTGTGCAATATTCCGGGATTAATTGTAAACAGAGGCTAATTGGGGCATCGCAATGGATTTCCGCGCAAGGCAACTCAAGCATGCATCATTCATCATTCGGAACAGAGCTGAGGCGGTCCATAGATTTGCGTGCTAGTTTACTGTTTTCCTAGTTAAATTTGTTAATTAATTAGGGTTTTGTATTTATTCGGACTGTACTATTTATTCGGACTGTATATTATTTATTCGAACCCTCCGAACGCGGGCACAATTGTAATAACTGTGCGTGTGTGCGATGTATGTCTTCCAACCCCACGTCTTTCTCTCTTTTATTTACCAGCTTATGATGGTTAGATTAGGGCATGTTTCAATTAGCATACAGTATGATAGCATGTTTGCATTCATTCATCTGTTTTGCATGCACCGGGCTCGGCGCATCATACTAACTGCATTTGTATTTCAATTTCGAGTTGAATACTTGTTAGCTGTTGCATCTCATATGCCATGTTTAGAATAGCCGAGCCTGCTATAGTTGCATTTTTGCATGTGTTGCATTAGGCATTTCTGTATAGTTAGGATCATGCATGGATTTCTAACATAGCTTCTGTTTTGGCTTGGAGTACTCGGTAAGTTTTTATGCTTTAGCATCCTTGTATGCATGTAAGTGACTGCCATGATAGCATGCTTACCATGAGGCTATATGCTTATGTGATATAACTGCTTGAGTGCCTGTGGGTGAAGGTTGGGTTATTTGGATTGGAACAAATCATCGACTATGAGTTTTAAGCCCACTAGATAGTGGCAAAACCATCTTTTCTAAGCCTACCTGAGGGTGGCAAAATCTGCATTTTAAGCCTACTTGCAAGTAGCAAACCATCTTCCAAAAATGAACATGAAATGCTTTGTTCCAATTCAGGCGATCCAGTCTATACTTGTATGCTAAAGCATCACATAGTAAATCTAGGCTAATAACCGGAATAAGAACGCATAATGTTTTCAAAGCTAGATATCATGGTTAGTAGAGGCCAATCTTTGATCGAGCGAGCGGGGGTGCTCACGGCGACCTTCCCAATCGCATCTAAGTTCCCGAGCCGAGGCAACTTTGGTGATGACTTTACATGGCCTTAGGCAACGAGTCAGGGTTTTCTAAATTTCCTAAAAAATAAAATATTTAGATGGCGACTTTGTATCTGGCAAAGCAGTCCATGTTTGGCACTTCTTTACAAAAAATCTGTTTTCAAAAACGATTTGCCGGATTTGGACTCTTTGATGATTCATCGGTCTTGTATTGCACTCTGCGAGATTAGATACAGGACCGTGACATTGAGCCCTCGAATCGTAGTGAGCCCAAACGAATGTAATCGGACTCATCCTCCCGGCATTCGGGACGCTTAGCTTTAGCGACTCTACTGGGGAGTTAGAGAACTTGACTCGAACTCATGATATCTTGTTTTGATATCATGTGCATTGGTGCGCCTAGGACACCGTGTTTTCCATCTGCTATTCCTGAGCGGTTAGCCCGAGGTCAAGCGGCCATAAGGTTGGCTTACGGCTCTCGCCAAGACGGAACACAAACTCCGGTTTTACCGGGGCACCCTTTTCGACCATTCGACCTAGTGCATATTCGGAAGTCATAGTGACCATCCCAAACTAGGACAGGTTGCTTACCCGATTGTAGGTTGTTTGAAACCGCTACGTGTGTAGTAAAACCTAGCTCCTGACAAAATAGGACAGGGAAACCCTACCCCAACATAGGGGTGTTTCGGCTCTCACTTGCTTGTTATGTGCTTTTAGAGTGCGTCTCTACAGGAATGCATGTATCAGTTTGCAAGTTTGGACATCGGGCTTGCGGGCACTAGTTCATTATTTTGGGAATCGGTTTTACCTGTGGGTATCAGATTCAGTTTTTGGGGCAGTAACTTGGGAAACAGTGATCAGCGGTTGAATATAGTTGTACAGTTATGTCTATGTCTGTTCTGATGAAATTGGGCTGAAATGCTGCCTATTTTCTCTTTCAGGGGGGGTTTAGAGATTTAGTTCAGAATAGCCAGTATTCTCCTTCGCCGAGGCAAGGCAGACATTCGATCCGTCAGTCACCAGTCACATCATTTCCATTCAGTTCAGCAGACTCATGATGACCCAAAATTCAGAGGAAATTGTGGTTATGACAGCTAGATTAGACTAAGGAATCATCTTGCAGGATGAGACCAATGCTGAAGTGCCACATCCACCTGAAGTCGCTCTGCACCCGATCCGACACCCCAGCTTGTTTCAAGCTCGTGAGCCCACCACGCTTGAGTTGATGGGAATGATTGGCGACCTTCCAGAGGTCTGTGGGTCGATCTCGCCATTTAATGTCAGCTCCGCCACCAAATGCATCATATGCCAGGAATTTTGTACCGCAGAGCCCCGCTATCGGGGCACCAAATTGATCAAGTCGCTTCAAGCTATGGTAATGACGTGTCAACAACAACCGGGTTCCGCTCTGATGTAGCAACCCGAACCCTCGATCAAGCTGAGGCTAGAGGTAAGAGCAAAGGGGGAACATATGCTGATCCCGTTGAACAACTGCTGTGGGCAGTCGAGGCTTTGAAAGCCGGGGGGTTGAATAAACAACAAGTATTCACAGTCGTGGCTAAGATTATGGACGATGCTTTCCCCACTCCAACCGAGGGGAGTTCAAGCCAGGGGGAAAATCGAGATGGGGACCGTCATGCCAGAACAGTTCCTTCCAATCCTAACCCTACTCCTGGAAAAGATCAGAGAGCCAAGGAAGCACCTACCGATCCTTTTTTGAGTGCGTCCAGCAAAAGCTCGCAGACTCCGAAGTATCCGCCCCGAGGTCGTAGGGTCTTCCATGCCCTCTACATGCCTTTGTCTAAGGCTCTTCAAATCCTTGTCAAAAAAGGACATCTCAAACCCCTCGAGCCTCGGCCTCTCCTGAATCCCCTTCCAGCTAAGCATGATGGTATCTAGTGCTGTGCATACCATCAACAAAACGATCACAGCACCGACAACTGTTTTCGCCTTCGCCACAAAGTACAAGATTTAATCGACAATGAGGTCATCCTCCCACTTACCTCAGCAAAGTCTGTCACCGCTGAGCTGTTGGACTTCGAGGATACTGCAAGTATGTGATCATGGGTTGGTCCACCTGCAGGCGGCGCTCGGTGTATTTCAGATGTGGCGTTTGGCACGCACTATGTTGAGCATCTGCGTATGCTAATTTTGTGATTTCTGGCTTGGGTGTTGAGTCAGTTTTGTCGGTTTTGTTTTGAGTCTGTATCTTTGTTTTGAGTCAGTCTTTTGCTTAAGGGTCTGGCTCTTTGTCAGACGAGTCAGTCCCATTGTGTAGAATGTCAGGTGATTCCGGGGTTGTTGCCTCGAACACCGTTTTTGTTTTGTAATTATCCTTTTTGCTTTCTCTTGAGTCTGTCTCTGTGGTAGAGCCAGTTGCAACCAGGAAATTCGAATAGAATGGCTGTGGCTGTCATATTTTTGTGCTTAATGCTACTTCGAGCTTGTAGTGATTCTAGAATGAAATGGTGGAGCATCTCACCTACTCTTCTGTGCTCTAAACCCATTGTATTGACCTAAGTTTTGCAAAACCTTTTGAACACCGAGTGAAAAACGAAGAGGAAGGTATTTCTGGGGATTTGCAAAAATTTGACCAATTGAAAGAAAGAGAGGCATGCTAAGCCCTTAATGAATGAGATCATGCTTGTTAGCGTGAGTAATGAGAAGGATCCTGGCTTGATCCAGATCGGTTCTGCACTATCTTTAGTGCAAGTGATTAGTCGCTTTCTTAAAAGAAATTTCAAAACAAACTGCTTTCTGCTCAAGACTGCGGTGGAATCGCTCTTGAGATTGTGCACTTAGATCGCCTCACCTCAAGACTTGAGCCCTTACTTTCAAACCTTGAACCGCACTGGAGAGTTCAACAGTCAACCACCATGTAAGGCTTGTATGGCCAGATTTAAAGTAGCCCTCGAACAAGAGGCCAAGAAAGTCAGATCAAGAAGATCACACCTCATCAGAAGAAGCTTGGTTAGAATGTAAGCACCCTCGAACTAGGGGGCAAAAATGTCAAATGCGCTTGAAGAGTCAAAGATGAGTCACCAAGTTTCTATCCACAACACTAAGGGAAAATTCGCCCCCATTGATGAACTCTGATCGCCGAGAATAGCAAAGAATTCTCCTGGATTCAGATGACTTTAGGATCTCAAAACCATTTGACATGGACAAAGCTACACTTTTACCCTTGAGAGGCTCGCTGGGCCGAAAACCCGGAAGGGCGACCCAGGCAAAAGTTGAAGCAAGAAAAAGAAGAAAAAGAACAAAAAAAAAGAAAGAAAAATGCAAAGAATGAAAAAGAAAAAAAGAAAAAAAAAAGAGAAATGAAGAAAATGAAAAGAAAAGATGAAAAAAGAAGAATTGAAAAGAAAAGAAAAACAAAGCTCGCAAGGTTGAAAACCCAGAAAGGGCAGCCTTGGCAAAAGTTAGAGCGCAAAAGAAGAGGTTAATACCCGAGTGTACCTTAACCCCGAACTACGTGAGGCTTGATTCCCATCTTTGGGATACGTAGGCAACTTCATTCTGAAGTCCATCCATAAACACTTCCAAATCGATTGTGTCCATGTAATGGTTTTGATCATCTTTGCCTTCTCTGTATCCGAGAGTCTGGTTGTGTTCGTCGCTTTGAGGACTGACTACAAATGCGCTGCAGTGCCATTCAAACAAGGGGCAACTTTCCGTTGCCATTCAATGTGCTGCGGTGCCATTCAAACAAGGGGCAACTTTCCGTTGCCATGTAGTGTCCTTCAAGCAAGGGGCAATTTTCCTTCGAATCCGAGGTTGTGCATCTCGAGAGTGAGTTTTGTGCTCGTCGAGCAGTGACCGTTTGCAAAAACAGTTTTTGGGAATTTTTACCAAGGTTGACTAATTTCTCGAAAACTATTTCATTTTCCAAAACTAGACCATTTCTTCGACCTAAAAAAGGAAACTTTTCAGTGCTCATAGCCTGACTTGCATGATTTTAAATCAAAAATTTGAACAAGCATGTTAATCTAACTCTCATGTTGGTCAAAATTGTTTTAACATAACGTCAAAAACAAAAAATGGTCAAAAGAATGAACTAGGGGCACAGTTGAGTCAGGTTTTCTGTCTTTTCCCTTTATCAACGAACTTGCTAGGAAGGGCATCATACCTGCCAGGAAGGGCAAACTGAGGTTAATAACGAAAGGCTGAAAGCTCTCTCACCCTCCGAGCAACGAGGTATCAAGCCAAGTGCGAGTACCTAATTGAATGGATCAATATATTCCACTCCATTATTCGAGGCATCGACTAAACGTCATTGGAGGAAATAGCCGTTAGCTGATAATGTTGGGCATGAACCCACAACTTCCTGTTTATCCATCAACCACCCAGGGGACGGATAAAAAAAAATCTGAGAGATTGAAGAAAAGAGAGATGCGCGTGGAGAGAAAAAGTGAGAAAAGGGTTTTTTAGAAAAAAACAGAGCTCAAGGTCGAAAGTGAGAATCACAAATGAGAAAGGGTGGGAAACAATACCCGAAGAAACTGGCTCCTCGCGAACTAAGAGGTCTCTCGCCATTGGAACACGTTTGTGTGTCGTGTCAGTCGTTTTGTTTGTCTCGATTCTCGTTTTGAGTCATTTCGGATGCCTATAGATCTGTTTAGGTTGTCTTACCCTGTCTTTCCTTTTTGTTGTTGAGTCGTGGTGTGTTGTGTTCAACAGAGGTTCAATACCCGCTATAACTTATTCTCGCTTTCAATTTCAAAAAAATTGTGCTCAGAGTACCGTGCCGTTCTCCACATTTGTGCAAAACAAGATTTTGTTCTTTCAAAAATCGCAATGTTCAACCTAGGTCATATGAGAACAGTAAAAGCTGGACCTATCTGAAGTTATATAGGTTCCGCACTTCAAGCAAAAGAAAAGGAAAAATGTCTGCATCCAAGTTTGTTTCAACTTCGCAAGTTCCGCTGTCAAGATCCTCGTATGCTCGTAATGAGCAGGTGTTCAAAATTAAAAGAATACTGTGTTATGAGCCATGTGTTCAGACGAGCAGAGTTGTGATATGAGTCAGTGTCCAAAATTGAAATGAATGAGCTGCGTGTTCAGAAATGAAATATAGAAGCTGCATTCAAATGAAGTATATGAGTTGTGTGTTCAGAATTGAAGTGTGTGAGCTGCGTGTTCAACATGAAGTATATGAGCTGCGTGTTCAGAAAAGGAATGTGTGAGGTGCGTGTTCAATATGAAGTATATGAGCTGTGTGTTCAGATTCAAATATGTGAGCTGCGTGTTCAACATGAAGTATATGAGCTGTGTGTTCAGAATTGAAGTGTGTGAGCTGCGTGTTCAGAAGAGGAATGTGTGAGCTGTGTGTTCAGAATTAAAGTGTGTGAGCTGCATGTTCAACATGAAGCATATGAGCTGTGTGTTCAAAGTAAAGTGAGTGGGCCACGTGTTCAGAAGTGTGGGTCACGATCGTCATCAAATTATGTGCTGTGTGTTCACCTCAAAATTTGGGCTTCGCGTTCAGAAATTCAAAGTATGGGCTGCGTGTTCAACTTTCAACAAATGTGTTCACAATCAAATATAGGCAGCGTGTTCAGAAATTCAAAAGTTTGGGCTGCGTGTTCAACTTTCAATCAGTGAGTGCTGCGTGTTCACAATCAAATTGGGTCATGGTTCGAATTCCAAAGTTTGGGTCATGTGGTTCAACTTTCAATTAGTGTGTGTCATGGTTCACAATCAAATTGGGTCATGGTTCAAATTCAAAAGTTTGGGTTGCGTGTTCAACTTTCAATCAGTGTGTGCTGTGTGTTCACCTCAAAATTTGGGCTGCGCATTTAGATTTCAAAAAGTGTGGGCTGCGTTTTCAACTTTCAATCAGTGTGTACTGTGTATTCACCTCAAAATATGGGCTGCGTGTTCAGAAATTCAAAAGTTTGGGCTGCGTATTCAACTTTCAATCAGTGTGTGTTGCGTGTTCACAATCAAATTGGGCTGTGTGTTCAGAAATTCAAAAGTTTGGGCTGCGTGTTCAACTTTCAATTAGTGTGTGCTACGTGTTCACAATCAAATTGGGCTGCGTGTTCAGAAATTCAAAAGTTTGGGCTGCGTGTTCAACTTTCAATTAGTGTGTGCTGTATGTTCACCTCAAAATTTGGGCTGCACGTTCAGATTTCAAAAAGTATGGGTTGCGTTTTCAACTTTCAATCAGTGTGTGCTATGTGTTCACCTCAAAATATGGGCTGCGTGTTCAGAAATTCAAAAGTTTGGGCTGCGTGTTCAACTTTCAATTAGTGTGTGTTGCGTGTTCACAATCAAATTGGGCTGTGTGTTCAGAAATTCAAAAGTTTGGGCTGCGTGTTCAACTTTCAATCAAGCAGGTGTCGTGGTGTTCACCTCAAAATTTGGGTCATGCTGCTCAAATTTTCAAAAAGTATGGGTCATGGTTCAACTTTCAATCAAGGTGTCAGGTGTTCACCTTAAAATTTGGGTCATGGTTCAACTTTCAATCAAGCAGTGTGTGTTCACAATAAAATTGGGTCAGGTGGTTCAGAATTTAAAAGTTTGGGCTCATGGTTCAACTTTCAATCAAGCAGTGTGTGTGTATTCACCTCAAAATTTGGGTCAGGTGTTCAAAATTCAAAGTATGGGTCATGGTTTAACTTTTTTCAACAAGGGTGTGTCATGATTCACAATCAAATTGGGTTATGGTTCAAATTCAAAAGTTTGGGTCATGGTTCAACCTTTAATCAGGTGTCGATGTTCACGACAAAAGTTTAAGCCGGTGTTCAGATTTCAAAAAGTGTGGGTCAATGGTTCACGACAAAAAGTATGAGCTGCGTGTTCAGAAATTCAAGTGCTTGAGCTGCGTGTTCAAAAATGCAAACCGAAATGAGCTGTGTGCCCGAACCGAGCTGTGGTGCTCCAAACGAAGCTGTGGTGCTCAAGAATGAGCTCAGGTGCCCCAAACGAGCTGTGCCCTAAACGAAGTTGTGCTGCAAATGAGCTGTGTGCCCGAACCGAGCTATGTGCCCGAACCAAGTTGTGTGCCTGAAGAATGAACTGCAGGTGCCCAAACGAAGCCAGAGTGCCCAAGAATGAGCTGCAGTCTGAAATGAGCTGGAAGCCCAAACCGAGCTGTGTGCCCGAAGAATAGGCTGTGTGCCCGAAGAAACGAGGTGTGTGCCCGAAGATTGAGCTGTGTGCCCAAAACGAGCAAGCAGGTTCAAGAAACGAAAGGCGCTCTTAAAAATGAGCTGCAGGCTAAAAAATGAGTCAGGTCTTCAAAAATGAGCTACATGCCAAAAATGAGTCACAGGTTCAAAAATGAGCGGTGCCCAAAAATGAGCTGTGCTAAAAAAAGGAGTCGTGTGCTCAAAAATGAGCTATGTGCTCAAAATGAGCCTGGTGCCCAAAAATGAGTCAAGGTGCTTAAAACGAACTGTGTGCTAAAAGTGAGTCAGGTGCCCCCAAAAAGTGAGCTGTGGTGCCCAAAATGAGCTATGTGCCCAAGAATGAGTCACGGTTCAAAAACGAGCTGTGTGCCCGAAAAGTGAGCTGTGTGCCCCCGAAATGAGCTATGTGCCCCGAATGAGCTGTGTGCCCCAAAGAACTGTGTGTCCAGATTAAACAGAGTGTTGTGTTTCGAGCTGCGTGCCAAACGAACAGAATATTGTGTTGTGAGCTGCGTACCAAACGAACAAAATGTTGTGTTATGAGCTGTGAGCCAAATGAATGGAATGCTATGTCGTAAGCTGTGTGCCAAGTCTTGCATTGTGCGTGCATTTTATCGCGCTATTTTGCGCGTCGCACTGTTTGGTGCAATTTATACTCGCGCTATCTTGCGCACCTTACCTACACTTGTTAGTGCATTGCATCACGCTATCTTACGCACCTTACCCGTATCACACTGCTTTATGCATTCACCCTACTCGCATTGTTTTGTGCATCTCTAGCTCGCACCATCTTGTACACTCACCTGGTCTAGGAGATCTTAAATCCTCGGTCTAGAGACCTTAAATCTCAGATCTTCATTCGTGACTGCCTTGTGCACTCTCGTCTAGGAGACCTTAAATCCTCGGTCTAGGAGACCTTAAATCCCGTGATCTTCATTCGTGACTGCTCTTGTGCACTCTCCGTCTAGGAGACCTTAAATCCTCTAGCCTAAGGAAACCTTAAAGCCAGATCATCATTCACATTGCCTTTGATCGCATTTGCATTTTACTTGCATTTCATCGCACTATCTTGTGCTCACGCCGTCTAGGAGACCTTAAATCCTCTAAAGGTGTAATTCCTTTGGTGTTTGTCGTGCCCGAACGACTTCCAGTGGTCTGGTATAGCCACCTGCCTGTGTTAGCGGTGTGTTCCTAGGAGACCAACTGTGATGGTGGAAACTAGAGTTCGAATGGCTCGTGCCTAGAACGCAAAGGTTCAAGATTTCCGAGACTAAAGTCTGGTTTAAATACCCAGGGGTATATCTTCGGCTTGAAATCAGATATGGCGGCCATAAATTGAGATAGCATATGTATGCTCAATTTCGATAATCGAATCAACCTAATCTATCACCTGTTGGAGAATAGGAAAGTCATGACCATAGTCAGGGAGAAAAGTAGTACCTGTGGTTCAACCAAGAAGAAGCAAGAGATCCCCAGCAGCATGAGGCACGATATTGTATGTACGGTTCATTTGAGGCTAGTGCAACTAGACGAACCGCGCAAGTATTGTATCTTCTCCGTGTGAGACGTGGCGAGAATTGAATAATTCTCCGCATTCTTAAACTGCATGAAATGTAGTTGTCGCTTTGCATTCTTGCTTAAATCACAGCATCTATTGTGAATATGTGCTCCATTACTTTTGTCAGATTTGCATAACCATGAGGTACCTTCGCCTCCTGCATTGTCAGCAGTATTTTGCCCCGTCATGGGCATGCCTACGGGCACATCTCTTTTGTTTATCTCACCTGTTTGTCTAAGTCTTCGGCCTTGTCAAAAATGAGTCGTCTCTAGGCTTTGACATTCACTCCCGTCACTTATGATTTTCGAGTTCTGTTAAAGATGGGCAATCAGAGACACCCCATTTTTGACCGACCTTAAGACTCGACGCCACCGATTGAGCGCTTGGTGATGTTGCATATTGTGCTCGTTTCCGAGGTTGCGAGTCTCTGTCATGAGCCTTGCCTCCTGACTTCCTGACACTTTTGTGCTTTGCCTCGGTTTGCCATAACCAGCCTGCTTTCTCTTCCGAAGGGAGGGAGAGGTCTCAGAGATCATCTCTCGGGTCAGAGGCTACGCTTCGTGGTCAGAGGCCATTTTTCCCGCTTTGAGGCTGGGCTCGATTTTTGGAGCCGTCGGCAGGTGCCTCGTTCAGATCGCTTAACCACCTCCGCTTGTCTTTTTGGCACACACCTTGTTTCTCCTTGAGGGACATCAGGTCGAGATACCAACTTCGTGGTCGTACGCCACCTCCGGTGCTTGGAAGTCAATTTTCGGGACCCCGGGCCGCGCGTTTCGGTCCCTGAACCTTCGTTTTGCATCCGTCTTGGTCCATTTTTGGCAAGGACCTTATTTTCATTGTTACAAAGGTTGTAGGAGGGTGGGAGACCAGCAATTTTTCTAAAAAACCAGCTTTTCTCTTCATTGCTCTTTGTCTCCCGATTTTCTTACTAGAAAACTGGTTTTTCCCACTCCCAAGCCACTTTTTCTGACTTTCCACCACACCATTGTGTTGTACACACCTGGGAGGCCACCAATATGGGTAGGTCGACCAATAATTGTCCTTGACCCTTTTGAACCCCTCTAAAAAGCTGGTTTTTCTCTTCTCCGTTCACTTTTTCGTTTTGACCATACAACAGTTGCACTCATCCGAGGCCACCTTATGGGTGGCCGAAAGAATTGTTGTTGACCCTTTTGACCCTTGGTCGGCCGACCAGGGGAGGTGGCCGGCCGGCCACCTTGGCCTTTTGAACCTGGCCGGCCATGTTTGCCCTCCTGAATGTATTCCAAATTGCACTGCTTGTTATTTGTCGTGATCCTCCATACACGTATGGAGGATATTTGAGGCTTCTTAGAGAAGCTTTAGGGCTTCTCCTCTGTAAAGGAGAGGCTTGTCTTCATTTGCTGGGGTTCAGACATTTTTGCCAAGGCACACACCCATCTTCCTCCATAGCTCTCTCTCTCAAGCTCCAAAGTCCATTATCCTTGGCCATTTACACACCAACTCATAGCCTACCACTTCCCTCATCCATTCCAGCCCCTTGAAGCTGATTTTCAGAGGTTGAGAGCTCACAATCTTGGACCAAAAGCTGCTGGAGGTTGGCTCTACAAGGGTAAGCTTCTATTTTCCCCATTTTTGCATTATTTTGCTCTATATCTTAGCTCATTTTTCTTGCATTTTTGGGCTTCGAGATAAACTGAAAAAGATCTTATTTTGAGCTCCTCTTCAACTTTGTTGAAGAACACTTTGCTGTTTGAAGTCATCTACTCCCCCTTTGTGCTTTATCTCTCTTTTAGGGCTTATTTTGCATGATATATTAGCCTTATTTGTGAGCATTTCTGGGCTTCTACCCAAACTATAAAGTGTCTTATTTTGAGCCCCTCTTAAACTTTGTTGAAGGGATTTTTGCTGTTTGAGGCCATCTACTGCCCCTTGTCCTCTATCTCTCTTTTAGGGCTATTTTTGCATCATGTTTTATCCTTACTTGTAGACATTTTCAAGATTTGTCATAAACTGAAAAAGATCTTGTTTTAATCTCCTCTTCAAGTTTGTTTAGGGTCTCTTTCCTGTTTGGGGCCATCTTCCCCCTATGCATGCTTCATCTCCTCATGATTAGGGCTATGTATTAGAGCACTTGCATTGGCCATGGTTCGGCCTCTTAGCCACTGAAATCCAGTGGATTTTCAGTGGCTTAGGTGTATTCTTGAAAGCCAAAATCAGAGGGGGGTGACTCCCTCTCTCCTTGTCTTGTTTGGTGGTCTTGTTGGCCTTCTAAAGGGACCCCATTTTGCATGCTTTAAAGTCATGTTTCAGGCCTCATTCTGAGTGTTTTTAGGTCTACCTTGGCTCTATCTGAGGCCTTCTTGACCATATTTTATGTCTATGTTGCATGTGTAGAGAAATCTTATTCAAGGCCTTTCAAAGAGGCCTTTCTTTGCATGTTTCCGAGACTGGTTCCAGGGCCTATTTGGTGGGTTTTAGGGCTGTCATAACCCATTTCCAGAGTTGTGTTTTGGTTTTGCTAAGTGTCTATCTTGTATGTGCTTAATAATCCCTTGTATGGCCCTCTAAAGGAACCTATCATTTTTGCATATGTTGGCTGCATTTCAGAGGTTATTTTGGCATATTTTGACATGTTTTATTCACTGATTTTGGCTGGTTTGATGAGTTCTCTTATGCTTCATATACATGCCATATAAACCATGTTTACTAGCCATTTTTGCATGTTGTTTTAACCCATCATGTTAGCACTTTTTGGCCATGCTTTAAACTAGAAATGTGCATGTTTTGGGACTGCCTTGGCTTTGTCTTTGTGCTTCATATTCAAATAATGCTTGCTTGGCATAGCTATAAGTCAATACATGTGCCTAGTTTTGAGTTTCGGGGTTTACTTCATGCATCGGGTGTCATATTTTGACGTTTCGGGACCATTTAGCATCATGTTTCAGTACTAGAATTTACATGCTCATATGCCATCTCTCATCCTTTGCCATGCCTTGTTAGAGTTGCATGTTGTGTCTTAGGATCGGTCCTCAGTTTGCATGCATGTGTGCACGCATTTCGGTTATCTCATTTTCATCTTATGGCTACTGATGTAAGTGTGGCTGAGGTCCACTCATATTGGTGTAAGCCCATATTGCATTGTGTATGCCATCTTAGTCATTTGCATTGTGTATGCTAGATTGTATGTTAGAGCATTGTGTATGCCATGTTACATCGAGCATTGCGTATGCCATTTCATAGCATTGCGTATGCTAGGTTGTATGTTAGTCGCATTCATGCATGTCATGCATCTTGCATTGTGTTTGGGATAGGAGTTAGCCTAAGCACGGGAAACGAGGTACGTTTCGTACTCCGAGTGACGGAACGTGTCTCAATTCTCGATCACCGACACTCCGAATTAACCATGATGGAGTCTCGGTTTTGTTGTGTTTATATGTGCATTCATTTCACATTGAGTCATGCAATTCGACTCCTCGGCCATCATGCATCGAGATGCGTGATTGGTGGCACGAGGATCGAGGTGTGCATACATATGTAAAAATACTTTGCCATGCCCCTTTCTTGCTCTCGCTGCAAGAAATCGTAAACCGCGCCTTTTTGGAGCTTCATGCAATATTTCGGGCTTAATTGTAAACAAAGGCTAATTAGGGCATCGCAATGGATTTCCGCGCAAGGCAACTCAAGCATGCATCATTCATCATTCGGAACAGAGCTGAGGCGGTCCATAGATTTGCGTGCTAGTTTACTGCTTTCCTAGTTAAATTTGTTAATTAATTAGGGTTTTGTATTTATTCGGACTGTATATTATTTATTCGAACCCTCCGAGCGAGGGCACAATTGTAATAAGTGTGCGTGTGTGCGATGTATGTCTTCCAACCCCACGTCTTTCTCCCTTTTATTTACCAGCTTATGATGGTTAGATTAGGGCATGTTTCAATTAGCATACAGTATGATAGCATGTTTGCATTCATTCATCTGTTTTGTATGCATCGGGCTCGGCGTATCATACTAATTGCATTTATATTTCAATTTCGAGTTGAATACTTGTTAGCTGTTGCATCTCATATGCCATGTTTAGAATAGCCGAGCCTGCTATAGTTGCATTTTTGCATGTGTTGCATTAGGCATTTCTGTATAGTTAGGATCATGCATGGATTTCTAACATAGCTTCTGTTTTGGCTTGGAGTACTCGGTAAGTTTTTATGCTTTAGCATCCTTGCATGTGTGTGAGTGACTGCCATAATAGCATGCTTACCATGAGGCTATATGCTTATGTGATACAACTGCCTCGAAAGTGCCTGGGTGAAGGTTGGGTTATTTGGATTGGAACAAATCATCGACTGTGAGTTTTAAGCCCACTAGATAGTGGCAAAACCATCTTTTCTAAGCCTACCTGAGGGTGGCAAAATCTGCATTTTAAGCCTACTTGCGAGTAGCAAACCATCTTCCAAAAATGAACATGAAATGCTTTGTTCCAATTCAGGCGATCCAGTCTATACTTGTATGCTGTGCGCATCACATAGTAAATCTAGGCTAATAACCGAAATAATAACGCATGATGTTTTCAAAGCTAGATATCATGGTTAGTAGAGGCCGATCTTTGATCGGGCGAGTGGGGGTGCTCACGAAGTGACCTTCCCCAATCGTACCCAAGTTCCCGAGCCGAGGCAACTTTGGTGATGACGGACACGTGGCCTTAGGCAACGAGTCAAGGTTTTTTAAATTTCCCCAAAAATAAAATATTTAGGTGGCGACTCTGTATCTGGCAAAGCAATCCATGTTTGGCACTTCTTTACAAAAAATCTGTTTTCAAAAACGATTTGCCGGATTTGGACTCTTTGATGATTCATCAGTCTTGCATTGCACTCTGCGAGATTAGATATAGGACCATGACATTGAGTCCTGAACTGTAATGAGCCCAAACGAACAGAACGGGACTCATCCTCCCGGGGCGTTCGGGGACGTCTACAACTACCCCTGACCCTTTGGGATGATTGGGGATCATTGGTTAGGTGTGGCTAAAAAGAAGGGTTCGCTGAGAGATTGATCTCCTCTTCGGGGTTTTCCTCATCCTCGGAGAGGTCACCTCCTCGGACAAGGTGGTTAGAGAGAATATTCCCCATGTGCCTTGCATATAGGCTTTATCCTACATCATGAGGTGCCTATAAATAGCACCCACCCATAGCTTTACAATGGATGGATTTTAGAGAGAAAACTCTTGGGAAAGAACTAATTTCCCTTCTCCATTATCAACCTTGAGAGTGAAAGTAGGAGATCCATGGGACAGCCTTGCCATTATTCTCTCTCTAGCTACTTTGCTTTCTTCTTCACCCAATCTCTTATCCCCATCGTCTCTTTGCTCTTGTGTTCTTAGTTGAGACTATTAAAGAATCTAAGTCTCTCATCATCTTCTAGAGAATTCGAATTTTTTCTTCAAGGATCTTCGAAGATCTTTGAATTTTCCAACGGCGTTCTTGAACCCTCTCATACATTTGGCGACTTCACTGGGGAGGCAGATTGGTTAATGGTCTCAACAAGATCTGGAATCTACACAACTCCGGTGAAGATGGCAGAAGAAGAAGAAGTTCATCAACAAAGCTCTTCCAATGGTGGTAATGAAAGGACTCAAGTTCAAGACTCACCTCTCATCCTTGAAGCCATTCAAGAACTCCAATACACTCAATAAGAGATTCTCACGACCCTTCAAAATCTCACCCACACTAGGTTGGTGATGAGTTCGAATTTCGCACCACCAGCAACAAATGGAGGTCAAGTTGGCGCTGACAAGCATCAACAACTTCATGGTAATGTTGGGAATGCTCAAAACCATCAAGATCCACCCCAAATTCTCCTTGAAGTTTTACAAAATGGTGTACAAAATCAAGTGCTAGGAGGAACGAGTCATGGTCAACCTGCAGTCCATGGAGTACAAAATCACGCACTTGGAGGATCGAGCCATGGTCCAACGGTGGTTAGAGGAGTTTCTAGCGTGATGAATGGTATTTCAACGATTGTGGAAGTTCAAGGAAGGCCTACAGAAATTCCTCTACAAAATGGTGCTCCACCCATGGCTAATTTTGTTCCACCGATTATAAATTCTACTCATGTACCGAGTGGGTCTCATTTGGCTCCGACGCCGAGTTTCCAAGTCTAACCCAGTATAGTCGTGGCGTACAATGAACTTTATGGGACCCAATGCAACGTCCCATCACCAAATGACATGTCCATAGGTGCCGATGGCCAATATCGTCACGTATCTTCACTGATGATGAATTCTCAACACCAGAGTGGCCAAGTTGCTCCTAGTTCAGTCTTCGAGTCCATAAGCCAAGTTCCAGGAATGCTACCATCAAACTCTCTCCCTCAACAGTTTCTCACTCTTGCCGATGTGCAAGCCATGTTCAATCTCGAATGGGGCAAGAAGACTTTACCCTCTTTGCCTGATTTGGATGTCAAGCCGCCTTACCCTATCGAGATGTTGAGTTATCCATACCCGGAGGGGTACACGGTGCTGAAGTTTATCAAATTTGATGGCAAGCAAGAAAATGCTTGAGAACATGTTGTTTGGTTCATAGAGACTTTAGGGATTCATGGTTCAAATCATGTCCTCCGACTGAGAGAATTCTCCAAGTCCCTCATCGATCGAGCATATAGTTGGTACGTTAACTTGGCCCCAAACTCTGTTCGAAGTTAGGAGAAGATGGTCAACAAATTCCACGCCAAATTCTTTCAGGTGGCCGAGAAAGTGACCACACTTACCCTGTGTAAGGAAAAGCAGCGGGAAAGTGAAGACATTCTCGAATATGTGAAAAGATTCCAAGACAAAGCCAGAACTATCATGAAGTCAGAGGAAAGCTACTTGGTCCAAATCTGTGTTGAAGGGGTATTGAACGGATATAAAATGCTTTTTGTTAATCACAAGTTAGCCACTTTCTTAGCACTAATTGAAGCATCTCAGAACATCAACATACTTCAGTCTCAGGAGATCGAGTTTGATACTAGTTATAAAACCAGCTTCAAGACATCCCGAGGACCTTCTGTCACTGCGGCTTCTGCGTCTTCTACCCGAAAGTCGCAAGGGGAGGAATTCAGAGGTCAGAAGAGGAAACACTGCAAAGATGACACTCCTTTTCCATGTAGTGTTGAGGAGGTGAAGGCCTTAGTTAAAGAATGAGTGGCAAACGGGGAACTGAAGTTGCCTCGTATCAAAGAGTTTCTGCCGAAGAAGGACCACGAGGGCCCTAATTATTGTGTTTTCCACCGATCACTAGGACATCCTACAGAAAAGTGCTAGATGCTTAAGAAGATCTTTAGAAAGAAAGTCGAAGCAGATGACTTAGAGTTCAAAGAACAGGGACCCCAAGATATCTTAGAAGACATAGCTATGATGGTGTATGACGGCCACAACCCGAGCAGCTGGTGAAAGCTTTCCAAATGACCTTGCAACTCTAGGGGCAAATGTCAACATTCCACAGAAGAAGTTTATCTATGACATCTACAATTTGCATTTACTGTATTGTCCAAGAAGTTTTATCTTTCTTTCTTATTTTATGAAGAAATTTATTTTCTCCATATTGTGTATCTCCATTAGAAGTTATTTTCTATGTATTGTGTATCTTTATTGTGTTATGTTGCTTGAAACAGTTTTCAATTTTTTGTTGCCCCTCGAAAAAGAAAGAGAAATAGTGGACTCAGTTACCAACCTGAAGGGACTTTTCTTAACGCAGTAGAAGTGTACTTCCACTCAGAGAGGGACAACCTTTGCTTCCACTAGTTGCCGAAATAGTGTGTGCTCCCACTCGGACCTCTGAAGAGCAGCCATTGCTTCCATCAATGCAAGCTTTGAGGGTCTTTTTTGCTAAAGTAGAGTGTGCTCTCACTTGAACTTCTGAATAATATCCCTTGCTTCCATTAGTACGAGCTTCGAGGGATCTTTTTAGCCAAAGAAAAGAGTGTGCTTCCACCCGGACTTCCGAGGGACAACCCTTGCTTCCATTTGGACTTCCAAGGAACAAACCTTGATTCCATCAGTGCAAGCTTCGAAGATCTCTCTTGTTGAAGTAGAGTGTGCTCCCACACAGACTTTCGAAGAGCAAATCTCGTTTCCATCAGTGTGAGCTTCGAGGATCTTTCTTGTTAAAGTAGAGTGTGTGCTTCTACTCAGACTTTCGAAGAACAGACCTCGCTCCCATCAGTGCGAGCCTCAAGGATCTTTCTTGTTGAAATATAGTGTGTGCTGCCACTCGGACATCCGAAGAGCAGCCATTGCTTCCATCAATGCAAGCTTCGAGGGTCTTTCTTGTTAAAGTAGAGTGTGTGCTCCCATTCGAACTTCCGAAGAACAACCCTTACTTCCATCAGTGCAAGCTTCGAGGGTCTTTTTTGTTGAAGCAAAGTGTGTGTTCCCACTCAGACTTCCGAAGAGTAGCCTTTACTTCTATCAGTGCAAGCTTCGAGGATCTTTCTTGTTGAAGCAGAGTGTGTGCTCCCACTCAGAATTTCGAAGAATAGACCTCATTTCCATCAGTGTGAGCTTTGCAGATCTTTCTTGCTGAAGTAGAGTATGTACTCCCACTCAGACTTTCGAAGAACAGATATCGCTTCCATCGGTGCAAGCTTGGAGGATCTTTCTTGTCGAAGTAAAGTGTACTCATTATCGAACTTTTGAGGGATAGCCTTTGCTTCCAATGATTGCTGAAGTAGAGTGTACTCCCATTCCAACTTCCGAAGAGCACTTCCGAAGAGCAGCCCTTGCTTCCGTTCAGATTTTCGAAGGATAGCTCTTGCTTTCATTAGTGCAGGTCTGAAGAACAGCCTTTGCTTTCATCAGCACAAGCTCCGAGGATCTTTTTTTTTTTTGCCAAAGTAGGGTGTGTGCTACTATTTGAACTCTTGGGGGACACCCTCGGACTTCTGAGGGATAGCCTTGCTGCCGCTCGGATTTTCAAGAGACAATCTTTACTTTTGTTGGTGGAAGCTTGGTAGATTCGGTTGCCTTCCAAAGGGATCTTTCTTGCCAAAGTAGGGTGTGTGCTACTTTCGAACTCCTGAGAGACAGTCTTGCTTCTGTTCGGACTTCCGAGGAACAACCGTTGCTCTCATTAGTACAGATTCTGATGGCCCCGGGGTCATGGAGTTCTTACAAGAATTCATTTGCTTAAAATAGCGAAGTTGACAAACAAGACCAGCAATATCAATTTCAGATCATGATTCAGGCATTATCAGAATGGGGCAACATCAACAAATAATAATAGTCTATTTAAGCTACAACAATTTTACTTCTCCGAGCAAGTTCGAGAAAATGCAACAATCAAGGTATTGTCTCCCCGGGCCAGTTCCTTTCAAGCTAATATAAAGCAACACTATTCAAACAAAATTTCGGCATCAACATTTTATTTTCTCGAGTGTCCACAAAATCAGCACACATCAATATATGGTCTTATTCTCTGTTACTTTAGTTTATTCTTCCAAGCGAAACGTTCACCGAATTTGGATATCGGGAATTCATTCATCAAGTATATAAAGCTCAATATCGGGTTTCACTATTCTCGGAGCCACAGCAATCAATTATCGACAACAAGATTTATATACAATGTGAAGGACTTATTTCCTTGGATTTTATTTGCCACATTAATACTCTATCTATGTCCTTGGATTTCATTTGCCACATTAATACTCTATCTATGTCAGATTTGCCACATTAATACTCTATCCATGTCAGATTTATCAACACAAGGTCAAGTTTCAAAACATGAATTTCAAGACTACATTTCTCATGCAAATCAAGATTCAACAAGGGCTTTATTTCCCTCAATGACCAAGCACTAGCTATTCAGAAGTCAAGAACACAAATCCCAAATTTATTCTTTGCAAGCCCAGGTTCATGAGCAACATATATATATATATATATTTATGTATCAGAAAAATAAAAAATTCAAGAATGGGGTTTCGGCGAACACTTGCTCACAAATCCGAAGGAGTAGGAAGAGAATGAAGACCAAAAGCGGTGTAGGTCAAGAATGACAGCACAGACAGTAGGCGAGAAAGGAGATAGGCAAACCGACGCCGCGTTGAGTCGGCGACGTGGTCCGCGTTGATTAATCACTTCCGAAACCAGTGAGTATGCAAAAATCGAGATCTATATGATTCGAACTCTAAGAAGTAGCCGGGCTATGAGAATAACGAATTTGGATGGTGTTAGGCAAAACCACATGTCGCGTTGAGTGGGCGACGTGTGGTTTGCGCTAAACAGCCGAAGACGAAGGCAAAGCACTAGACAACTGAAGACGAAGGCAAATTTGTAGCAGAGAAAGGTGGACTGCAGCTTGGGTCACGACGTTTGCAATGTGGTTGTTATGAGCAGATCGAGATCTTGTGTATCCTAAGCTCAGAGGCTGCGTCATTAGGCCGAGATGAAACACCGACAACGGCGGTGCTGCGGCGATGGACGACGTCAAACAGTAGTGTTCTTCAATAGTGTTGTGTGGAAGATGAAGTTACGGAGAAAGAAGTTGTTGAAGTCAATGGCCAAAGATACAAATGGCGGTAGTCTCTATTTTGTTGAAGAAAAAAAAGGCTGGGTTGGTCTCGGTTAAGTGAGTCAGAAAATTCGGTGGAAACACGGTTTCAGAGCTCGAAATCAAAAGAAAATTGGAAGATCATGCATGGCAGATTTTGTATTCGAAGAAGTTTTGGAGCACTGGAAAATTGGAAAGAATTCAAGAATTTCAAAGAGAGAAAAGCACACCCAGAGAGAGAGAAGGAGCCGAAATGGCTATATCAAAAAGAAAAGGGCTATTGATTAGGGTTGCTTTTTTTTTTTCTTTAAATAAAAAAAAGTGGTGTGGTGCCTGGAATATTCTTTCAGATATTTGGAATATATATACATATACATACAAGGGCCCAAAAATTTAAGTTATTAACTTTCAGTCAATTCATATCCTACCATACCAAAAATACCCTTACCATCTCCATTCTTCGAACCCTAACAAGCCACCACTGTTGTTGTCGCCGTTGGCGGCACCTCTTCTCCTCTCTTTCACTTCAAGTCATTACCCTTCACCTTTTCTTCTACTAGTCGGCGCCATTTCCACGACCTCCATCACCGAAATTGATCTATGATTTTCTTTCTCTCTCTCTCTCTTAATCGCGAAGTAGGGTTGTTATTGGCACCACCATCGTGACCTCAACCCTCTTCCCTTGAGATCGATCCCTCTCTCTCTTTCTTTCTCTCACAGTCACAAAGGGGACATAAAGTGGAGGCAGCGGGGAGAGACGAAGGCAAAGGAAGATTGCGGTGGTAGGCAATAAATGCAGAGGGAGATCGTAGTGGTACGACGATCTTTTTCTCAGGCAAATGGGGGTCGCAGTAGTGGGAAAGAAGCAATGAGAAGAGTGTAGGAGGGGAGAAGCGGAGGCCATAGATGGTGATGGTGGAACTTAATGGTTTGAGAGTCCACTTATAAAGATCTACACGTAAGTACCCCTTTATATAAATTATTAAAATTTCTTAATTTTAAACAATTAAGAAAATCCACATTTGTTAGCTTCCATTTAACTTTTTATTTTACAATCTCACATTGGGAAAAGAAGAAAAAATAAATTGTTTCACTTATATAAAGTGAATCTTATACTCTCATTTATATAAGCAAAAAAAAGATTTTTAGTGAGAAACCTTAAAATCAATACTATTTTTTTTTATTTTCTTAATTTTAAACAATTAAGAAAATCTCCATTGGTTAGCTTCCATTTAAATTTTATTTTACAATTTCACATAGACGTTTTGATTTTAAAAATAATTTTGTATGAGATTTTGAAACTCTCAAAATATTTAATTTTAAAATAATTACAATCCCACATCGAGAAAAGAAATAAAAAGTGAGTTGTTTCACGTATATAAAGTGAATCTTATACTCTCATGTAATATTATAGTATTGTGTATATTTCAATTTAAGATGGTTTAAATTTTAAAATAAAATTTAAAGATTTTAATTAATTAATTTTGTTGTAAATTGGTTACTTTTTTGACTTAGCCAATTAGGTCAATCGCTTTTGCTTAATTGATTTACTGATTTAACCACAGTTTTAGCTATTTTATCAAAATATATTGCTTAGATTTGTTTGATTTGAAATAAATTAATATTGACCTTATTAAAAATTAAACGACTGAGATTGCTTGATTAGAAATAAACTTCCCTTCTAAACAACTGTTAACTTTTATTTTACAATCCCACATCAGGAAAGGGAGAAAAAAATGAGTTGTTTTACTATTAAAACTTTATGCTCCCATTTAATATTGTAGTGTTGCACATGTTTCAGTTTAAGACAGTTTAAATTTTAAAATTAAAATAAAATTTAAAAGTTTTAATGAATTAATTTTTATATAAGTTGGTTGATCCTTTGACCTAGCCAATAGGGTGAACCATTTTCGGTTTGACTAATTCGCTGGTTTAACTGTGATTTTAGCGGTTTTATCAAAATATGTTGATTAAATTTGTTTAATTTGAAATAAATTAAAGATTGGCCTAATTAAAGATTAAACGACTAAGATTGCTTGATTCGAAATAAACTTCCCGCCCAAATAATTGTTAACTTTTAAATAATTAAAAAAATTTCCATTGACTGGCTTTCATTTAACTTTTATTTTATAAACCCCCATCAAGAAAAGAAAGAAAAAATGAATTGTTTCACTGACATAAAATGAATTTTATACTCTCATTTATATAAGCAAAATAAGATTTTTAGTAAGAAGCCTTATGATCAATATCTCATACTATTTTATTTTATTTTTTTTCTTAATTTTAAACAATTAAGAAAATCCCGATTGGTTAGTTTCCATTTAAATTTTATTTTACAAAATATAAAAAAATCAAATATAATTATCATATTTTTATTAAATAATATATTATTTTATCTTGTACATAGCACGGATGATATGCTAGTAATTAAAGAACGTGAAAAGGTATTAAGTAAAAAAAAGATATGAAAAAGTAGGTGTTTGGAGCACTTTTTTAGTTTACCTTACTTATTTAGATCACGTCAATTAATATCTATCAATATCTTCTCTTTATTTTTCTAATCACTTTTTTTATTTTTCTACACATTTTTATATAAACAGTCAAAATTATACTTATTTAGAACCTCTCAAATTACCCCTAAAATAGATGGAAAGCAGCAAGGGTGCCTTGATTTATTATAAAAAATATTATTTAATTTAAGCAACTTTAAAGTTTTTATTATTTTTTATACAAGTAAAAATAGTTATTACATATTTAATGCACTCTTAATTTAAGGAACATGTTTTAAATAATAAAGTTAATAAATAAGAGGGTCAAAGCGTTACAATTTTTTTTATCATATATGATCAGACATGATGTAACATGTGAGAGGGCAATTTATACGCAAAATTGGGCCGAGCTGGGTCTTGGGCCGAGGTAAAAGAGGCCGAGCGAATGGCCCTGTGGGAGTTACTCCGGTTTGGAGATATAGCTTCTATGTTAGACCGGTTGAATGTTAGTCCGGCCGCATGAGGTTTACTTTTTACTCCGGCTTGGAAGTATGCTGTTGGTAGTTCGGTTAAGACATATGATAACCGAGGTGTACCAAGTCCATGAGGGGACTTTGGTTTGGAGATAGTTCGGCTCAACTCTCTTATGGTTAGCTCGGTCCAAACATGGAAAACCGAGGTAAGAGACTCCTATGGTTAGCTCGGTTTAGGCATGGAAAACCGAGGTAGGAGGGAATAGTAAGTGTCTGATCTGGAGATGTTGCTTCGGTCCTGAAGTAGTCCGGTCATAAGAAGAACCATCTCACTTGGTTTAAGCAGTGAGGAGGGTGTTGGAGGATAAGCATTATCTTCCAAGAGTATGAGTTCTAGGAGGACTCTATGCAAGGAGGAGTAATCCTAGAAGGACTCTACACTTGGAGGAGTAAGAATCCTACCAGGATTGTGCCACGTGAAATCTATATAAGCTCATCAATAACACCTTTGGAGAGGTAACACAATTTTGCTCCCTGAATACATTGAGCTTTTGCCTTCTTGTCTTGCTTACTGACTTAGGCATCGGAGAGGTTTCCGGCACACACCCGCCGGCTAGCTCACGTTGATATTTTCAGGTGGTGAAACGACATCGTACAGAGGAACGAAGACTTGGTCAACAGGATTATACGAGAAGGTGTATTTCTTTCCCGTACAATTGGCGCCGTCTGTGGGAAGAGCAGACAAGAACAACCTCTTGATCAAGTTTTTCTCGAACATCAATGGCAAACAACGAAGAACTGCCTCAGTCCGCCATTGATGGACTAACTCCAGAAGGAGGTGCAAGGCGCGAAGGCCTACCTTTGGTCCCTCCCATGGCGAGCCTGGAACCACAAAGGCAGAATTCCAGGAGGGATGCGAGGGGACGAAGGAGAAATAGCAGCCCTCATCCCTCTCGTTCGCAGAGCCCAGAAAGACAAAGGCGCAGAGTTGATCCTCAAATTCTGGAGGATCGCGTCAGAGAGCAAGACGAACTGATCCGTAAGATGGCGGCGGACATGGAGTCTCTGAAGCGCCAGATGAAAGGAAAAGAAGTGGCGACAGGAGAGGGGCGTGGTAATAAGACGCCCCCTCGCCACTCAGAAGGTCGTGGCAGGAATTCTACACCCTCTCAACCAGAGGACAGAAGCCTCAGGACAGGCGACACGCGATCCGTATCTTCCAGGACTCGCTCCTGTGTCTGAGAGGACGAGGCCTGAGAGGTCATATACTGAGGGGAGCACCTATTGGCCCTCACATACGCATCATACGAGGTCCAGACAGACGGAATTACCTAAGTCGTCCGACCTAAGGTCCATGTTGGAAGAAAAGGCGCGATGGAAGGAGGACGCCAGGGCGCGATCCCCACAGGTTCCTGCCTTTGCGCGATTATTCCTGACGCATGGAAGCGTCGAGGTTGGAATGCCAAGGCCGCACTTGGCATACGAACCAATGGATAAGGCATTGGCGAGGCCGCAGACCACCATTCGTCCCGAGATTGAGAATCGCCCCTTCCATCGCTTTCTACAACCCAAGTTCACGACGTATGAAGGAAAGACAGATCCTTACACCCACTTCGCCACTTTCGCAGTTATGGTCAGATATCGCTGAACGAGGCGATGTGTATCCTATTCCCTCAAGCCTCGGCGACCTAGGCTTAACTTGGTTTGAGAAGCTTCGAGGCATAGCCTCTGGCGCGCAATTAGCGAAGGCATTTGTAACCCGGTTGAACAAACACAAAACTCCGGTGGAGATCGACCAGTTGCTCTCCATCGACATGGCGACAAGGAGACCTGAGGTCTTACAACAAGCTCTTGGGAGACATTCAACAGATTGAGATCGCCCAACCAACCTCGCCATTGCGAAGACAAAAGAGGCCTTCGAACAGATCGGTGAGGACTCTATCACCATGACTCGCCACTTACCATGGAGGCCTGATGGAGAGAGTGCATCAAGACATCAGTGGAAGAGGACGGCGCCGTTAAGGCAAAAACTGGTGTGACCGCAACACGAGAGAAGAAGACCTCAAAGAAAGGTCAATACTGAGGTCGCCGAAACCAAAACAGACAGGGCAGACGTGACAATGATGAAGACCAGGACAAGAGATGGTTGAGAGTCCGAACTGCCATAACCACGGTGTTCAAAAAACCGATCTACCGTATACTCAGTGGGATTCGAGACGCCTTTTTCAAGTGGCTCGCCAAGTTAGGCGAGGCCCAGAAGGATTATGATGACAGATCCAGGTGCACCTTCCACAAAGAAAAGGGGCACCGAACTGAGAACTGCACGCCGTTGAGGCAGCATCTGGAAGAGTTGGTGGCAGCGGGCCACCTGGATAAATACATAGAAGGAGGGGCGCAGCCAGCCCCCCAAGACCACAACCTCCCCAATGGAATGCCGATCGACGCCCCGCCACAAGGCACCATCAACGTAATCCATGGAGTCTTTGAACCAGAGCGAGTATGCGAGCTCAGAGGTTCAATCAAAAAGGCAGAGCACTTGAGAGAGGTGCTAAGTGCCCAACCCGTCGTCAAAAGGGAGAGGAAGCCACAAACATCATGTCCTTTTCGGATAAAGACTTGGACAGAATATATTGCCCACACAACGATGCCTTGGTTGTCACTCTCCGAGTCAAGGATTTTGACGTCAAGCGGATTCTGATTGACCAAGGTAGCTCGTGCGAAATCATGTACTACGAAACTTTCAAGCAACTCAAGTTGCAAGACAAGGACTTAGCCCCAGCCGTGTCTCCTTTGATTGGATTCAATTCTATGCCAGAGTGGCCAGTCGGCAAAATCATTCTCCCAGTCAGAGCAGGGAGTGTGACGAAGTAAGTGGAATTCTGGGTGTTAAAGGTTCCCTTCACCTACAACATCATCCTAGGCGTAACATGGTCGACGCCATGCGCCGGTGGCATCCTCTTACCACCAAGTGATGAGGTTCCCCAACGACAGGAGTAATAGAAGAGGTTTATGGAGACCGGATAATGTCCAAGCGAAGGTTGTCATAGAACGAATGGCAGCATTGCTGCCAAGGATATGTTCATTCGGTTGAAGAACCAGAGAGTAATGAACTATTCGCGGATGTTGGCAAAGTGATCAAAAAGCGATGGAGGACTGGTAGAAGTCGAATAGATGAGAAGAACCCGAAAAGTTCTTCCTA
Organism: Camellia lanceoleosa; assembly: GCA_025200525.1. Classification (NCBI taxonomy): domain Eukaryota; kingdom Viridiplantae; phylum Streptophyta; class Magnoliopsida; order Ericales; family Theaceae; genus Camellia; species Camellia lanceoleosa. The sequence continues at coordinate 174,397,252 of CM045769.1, forward strand.
CTTGGATCGTCATTGTCCAAAGATGGAGAGATTGGAAGTCTTGGAATTTCGACCTCCAACATCAAGTGTTCGCTGGACCCCATACATGCCGCATTGATCCTAACTTCATTTGCCATCAACTCAATGTCCACCCTTCGCTAGACCGGTCATCCAACGACGCTGAGACGCACTCCACCACGCCGAGATAGTGGCGTAAGAGGTGGGTAACTTGTTAGAAGAGGCGATTAGAGAGGTGCACTACCCGGTGGATCTCTAACACGTAGTAGTGCCAAAGAAGAATGGGAAGTGGCGTCTGCGTCGACTATAAAGCTGTCAACAAAGCATGTCCAAAGGACGCTTCCCTCCCAAGGATAGATCAATTGGTGGACCTAACAGACACAAAGAAGCTTAGCTTCCTTGACGCTTACAGAGGCAACCAGCAGATAGCCATGCACGAACCAGATCAGGAAGTAACGTCCTTCACCACACCAAGAGGACTATATTGTTACAAGGTCATGCCCTTTGGCCTAAAGAACGCAGGGGCGACGTTTCAGAGAATGGTTACCAAGATGTTTGAGCCATTGTTAGGCAGAACAATGGAGGCTTACATCGACGATATGGTGGTCAAAAGCAAGGATGCGGAAGACCATCTAAGGGACCTAGATGAGATGTTCCAGATCCTGAAGCAACACAAGCTGCGCCTTAACGCTTCTAAGTGCGCATTCGGTGTAGGGTCTGGCAAGTTTCTGGGTTTCCTAGTGACCAATCGGGGTATCGAGGCAGACCCCTCCCAAATCAAAGCCATTCAAGAGTTAGAGAGGCCTAACTCGAAAGAAGTCTGACACCTCCGGCATGGCGGCTGCTTAACCGATTCATCACCGGTCTTCGACAGATTAAGGCCCATTCTTTCACCATTAAAAGCTAAGTTTGAGTGGGACGAAGAATGCGACCGAGCACTGGAAAGTTTGAAGGAATACATGTCTTCTCCACCACTACTTGTCACCCCAGTCCCTGGAGAAGAACTCTTCCTCTACTTGGCAGTCTCTCAGCACGCGGTAAGTGCGGTGTTGGTTCGAGCAGAAGGAATCCAACATCTACCTATCTTCTATGTCAGCAAGACATTGCTGGGAGCCGAAACGAGGTACTTGCCTCTAGAGAAGTTAGCACTGGCCTTAATGATGGCCTCCAGGAAATTGGCGCACTACTTTCACGCCCACACCATTGTCGTCCTCACAGCCTTTCCACTGAAAGCTTTGTTTGAGAGGGCAAACTTTTCTGGGCGGATTTTGAAGTGGGCAGTGGAGTTGGGACAATATGATGTGAAGTTCCAACCCAGGACCGCAGTAAAGGCCCAATCTTTGGCAGACTTCGTCGCAGAGTTCACTCCTGGAAGCCACCAAGTCTGCCCAATCGATCTGACTGACACAACCAAACTAGGGATGGAGATTGACGCCGGAATAGCGCAACCCCTAGTCGAGGTTACTCAGCCGGAACCTGAGGCAGACCATAATAGAGAAGGCAAAGAGAAAGCAGACCTAGCTACACCAAGTCAGAACTCGCCTACAACCAATGACTTGGTCCCATCGGAAGACAAGGGGCAGACTGCAACCATGGATCATGAAGAAAGCCCCAACGACGTTCCAGATCCCACAACATCATCTGATCCCTCCACATGCTGGAAGTTGTTTGTTGGGGAGATGTGGAAACTCTTTGTGGATGGAGCATCTAACCGACATGGTGCAGGACTTGGCATAGTCCTCATCTCTCCAGACGGTCTAGTAGTGGAACAAGCGATCAACCTTGGCTTCCCAGCATCAAACAATGAAGCAGAGTACGAAGCGCTTCTAGCAGGACTCAAGTCAGCGGCCTACATGAAGGCCACCGAACTCATGGTCTCTGATGACTCACAGTTGGTGGTGAATCAAATTTCTGGCGACTATGAAGCAAAGGATGAAAGAATGGCTAAGTACCAAGACTTAGTCAGGACAGAGATCAAGAAGTTTGAAGTCGTCAGAATAGAACAGATTGGCAGGGAGGAGAATAGTAGAGCAGATTTAACTAGCGTGCTTCGCCTCAATGGCGATACCTCCATCCCACATCCACTATTGCTCGACTACCGCCTAGACCAAGTATTGAAGATCCGTGTCAAGAGGTATGTTGTGCGGAGTTAGGTCCTTCTTGGATGGATCCCATCATACTTCTCGAAAGACGGCACTCTACCGAAGATAAGAAAGAAGCCAATGTAATCGAGCCAAGTCGCAACGATTTTGGCTCTCTCCATCCTTAGCTTTATACAAGAAATCGTTTGAGACCTTACTTAAAGTGTGTTCACCCCAAAAGGTGGAAGCATTCTTGTTCGAAATTCATGAGGGTGTATCTGGCGACCATCAAGGAGGAAGGTCATTGGCATACCGAGCTATTTCACAAGGATATTGGTGGCCCTACATGCAAGCGATTCGAGAGAAGTATGTCAAAAGTGCGAAAAGTGTCAAGTTTGCATCAAATTCACCAACCCGCAAGAGAACTCTTACCTCTCACTAGTCCATGGCCTTTCGCAATGTGGGGCTTGGACATAGTGGGACCACTCCCAACAAAGACCAGTGCAACAGAAGTTCTTTCTTGCGACAGACTACTTCACAAAGTGGGTGGAAGCGAAGCCTTGGCGTCAATCAAGGAGAAAGATGTGAAGAAGTTTGTGCAGCGAACATCATTACTCGCTTTGGCATACCAAAAGCCGATTTCGCATAACGGCACACGCTTTGATGGCGAGAATATTGAAGCTTTTGTGAAGAGTATAAGATCGAGTTCTACAACTCCACACCAAAGATATCCCCAAGCAAATGGACAAGGAAGCCTCAAACAAGGTAGTCTTGGATGGACTAAAGAAAAAGGTGGAGAAGGCCAAAGGCAAATGGGCGTAAGAGCTCCCACATGTTTTATGGGCTTACCGCACCACACCTCGACGATCAACAGAGAAACACCATTCTCCCTAGCATATGGCATGGAAGCCATCCCATTAGAAGTTGGCCTTCCTACAATTCGGAGCGAAATTTTGATCCGGACTTAAATGGCGAAGCAATTGCATTAGAACTTGACCTCATGAAGAAAGAAGAGAAAAGGCATTGGTTCACATCGCTTCCTACCAGCAAGAATTGTCCAGGAAATACAACAAAAGTGTTCATCCAAGACAATTCAAGATCGGCGATTGGGTACTTCGCAAAGTTATGGGCAACACATTGGTCCCAGGAGATGGCAAGTTAGGTCCCAACTGGGAAGGTCCTTACAAAGTGGTCGGATTAGCGGGCAAAGGGGCATACCACTTGGAAGATAAGGACGGCAAAGCAATTCCTAGGCCTTGGAACACTGCCAATCTCAAGATATTTTATTTTTAGCTTTTTTCTTTTTTTAACATGTGTAATTTTCTGCTTTCTCAATAAAACAAGTCGATTCTTTTCAGTATATTTGTTTTCCATAGAAAGTAGTTTTAGCAAGTTAGTAGCATTGTAAAACATAGTTGGCCGGAATAACCAACTATTAACCCTCCTAAGCCGGGATCGTGATCCGGTCAGCAGACGTTGGTCGGAATAACCAAACATTCTATTCTAAGCTGGCTGGAAAAACCAACTTAGAGGTTGGCTGGATTAAACCAACACTCAGCCAAAGCATGGGAATGGCTACATAGAGGTTGGCTGGATTAAACCAACTCTATGTACTCTTCAGCCGAAGTAAGTGTATGGCTGAAGAAGTGGTTGGCTGGATTAAACCAACTTTTTGTACTCTTCAGCCGAAGTAAGTTATATCGGCTGAAGAATGGTTGGCTGGATTAAACCAACACTTTGTACTCTTCAGCCGAAGTCAGTTATATCGGCTGAAGAGTGGTTGGCTGGATTAAACCAACTCTTTGTACTCTTTAGCCGAAGTAAGTGTATGGCTGAAGAAGTGGTTGGCTGGATTAAACCAACTTTTTGTACTCTTCAGCCGAAGTAAGTTATATCGGCTGAAGAATGGTTGGCTGGATTAAACCAACACTTTGTACTCTTCAGCCGAAGTATGTTATATCGGCTGAAGAGTGGTTGGCTGGATTAAACCAACTCCTTGTACTCCTCAGCCGAAGTAAGTTACACCGGCTGAAGAGTGGTTGGCTGGATTAAACCAACTCCTTGTACTCTTCAGCCGAAGTAAGCTATATCGGCTGAAGAGTGGTTGGCTAGTAAGTTAGACAGCTAACCGAGATCACAGTTGCACAAATAAGTTCATGAAAAAATTCACTACAAACTCAAGCATGCAAGAAGAAAACCGGAATAAGAGTTGATAATTTTTCATTGAACAAACAAAGGAAGTACAATTGCGGGGCCGTAGCCCGGTTACAAAAATTCAGAAATAAAAGAAGCAAAAAGTACAAAAAACAGTCATCCTAAGAGTATGTCGAGTTCGGCATCCAAGTCTGCATCAGCAGCTGCAGCTGCCTGGAGACCGGTTTGAGGAAGGAGCTCGGTTCGGACCGTGGTATCAGTTGGCAGGTCAGAGTTAGCTGGTATCTCGCGAGATAAATTAATTGTTGGCTCCAACCGAGCCGCCTGAGTGCCTTGTTGATCGGTGGTAACCGGAGTCAGAGATGGCTCCCCCTCATCATCATCATCTTCGTCGTCATCATCATCGTCTTCTTCTTCCTCACCGGACCCTTCTAAGAATGCTTTTTGAAGATCGTCTGCATATTGCTTGAGCGAAGCCGGAATAGAGTACGGTGGAGCGTTGTAAGCGTCGGTGTCAGGAGTACAACCGAGCTTTTCCACCGCACTCCGCCAACCGCACTTGAAGAAAAGGTCCTTGGCTGCGCCACATTGAAGGCCGTACGCATCTTCAGCTTCCTTGAAGCCTTGTTTTTTGGCCTTTTTCACTCCGGCCTTCAGCTGGTCTATTTCGGCGTTTTTCTTTGATTCTAGCTGGGCCATCTCCCACAGATAGTGGTCTTTCACTTCGGTCACGGCCTTTTGTTTATCACTTTCAGCCGAGGTTACCAGTCCGGAGAGGCGTGATACCTCGGCCTCCAATTCGGCCGCCTTGTTCTGGGCTTGTGTTAGTTCGGTAGCTTTATTACTGCGTCTTTCATGGCCCGCTGGCGGTCTTACGGTTCCATCACCTGCCGTGTCTTGGCGTGGTTTCAAGAGCCTGCACAAAGTATGATAAGTTTTTTAGTTGGTGACCGAACTGGAAGTTGGACAAATTTTAGAGACAGAAAGGACAGTATTGCTTACCACGATCATGGACTTCGAAGCAGACCGAAGTGACTTTACCTCGGTGTTGAGCTTCTTTTGATGGTGCTCCATGTCTTTTGGAAGGCACACACCTCTGGCCAGATTGAAGGCCAGAAGGTGATCCTTATCTGAGACAACAGAGTCATCCTCGTTGATAGCTCGGTTGTTGAAGACTAGGGAGCCCATCGGGGTTTCAGACGCTTGATGACTCCTACCGGGGGTTCTTGGCAGGATCGCTGGTGGGCTTGGTGGGAGGACGTTCTCATCCTCATCAACAAGTTGTGGCCGGTTTGGTCGGTCCGCACGCTTGTTTCGGGAGGCGAAGGTCTTTGGGAGGAAGAGCCACCACCTCGGCTGATCGGGCCTTGTGGTACCTCATTTGGGTTTGTTTCGTGAGCATGGCCTCACTGCTTTTTTCTTCGCCATCTCTTGTTCAAGTGATTAATCGCATTAAGGACGATTTCAGGCAAGGTTGGGTCCGGTTCTGGATCGTCCTCGAGAAGGAAGTCGGTCACCTTGCCTTTACGGCGACCGGAGTATCTGTAGGACGGTTGGAAGTCTAGGAGTTTCTCCTAAGATCTCTCCTTGACCCGGAGTGCGGCCTTGAGTACTGAAATGTTGGGATGGTTGTAGTTGTAGGTGAGGTGGGACTTGTCTGCAAAAGAAAAAGAAATCAAGTGTTAATCCGGTTCAGAGAAGAAAGGCCGAAATATAATAGAAAAGGCGGAATAAAAACCGAAGTATGTATACCGGGTTTCCCCATCTTGTAATTTATTCTTTGGCCTGGGATGCGGGCTTCGAGGTCTTCGAAATTCCCAGATACCCAGAAGAAATCATCATCATTAACATCCTTGTCCGGTGTGTGCTTTATTATCTTTTCTCTACCTCGGCGCACTCTCAAATAGTAACACCAACCTTGGTTTTTGGATCCTATTGAATATTGATGTAGTATCTCGGCCAGACCTAGGTTCAGACCGGTTTGTTGGTTTAGAGCATCTATGCCCATTATAATTCGGTATGTGTTGGTGGATAGTTGAGTTGGGCAGTCCTGGTCCGCCTAAGGAATTCGAGATATTAGTGGTCGGATCGGGAATCGAGTCCGGTTTCTACTATGGATTGGAGGGTAATGGGACAAAGCCCTTCGTCTCTGGGTCGACTCCTTGTTCGGCTAGTTCTAGATTTACATCGGTTGGAATGTTGTACTGTTCTCGGAAATCGGCTAGGCCGCCTGGGGTTTCTACCAAATGTCTGTACTTCCCCATTTATTCTATAAGTTATGAAATAATTTATCTCGGTGGAAAGAGCCTGCTCGATGAGTCCCATGACGCCAAGCAGAGGAGTGCCCTGGCAGCCTAAGTCTGCGAAGTTGAAAAACAAGGTGTCAAGCACAGATCGAAGACCGTGCTACAAAAATAATGCAAGAAAAGGTTGGTTTTATTTCGGCTCCGCAGGGTGCTACGTTATCTACATCGGTCTATGAAAGGTGCTCGCTATCTCGGTTTCTGAATGTTTTTGTTATTCCGGTTGCACTTTTGGTTTTTCTTTACTTCGGTTAGGCCACACAAGCGACTTTACGAGTTCGGTTTTGGAACTCGTAACAGCTTGGCCCAAGGACTAGCTTGGGTTAGAGCTACAATACCTATTTCGGGCATGTTTTCATTTCGGCTAGGGTGAATCAGGTACTTTCTTGCTTGAAACTACTGTGAAATATTCAAGTGCTAGTCCGGTTTCGGTTTGCCTAGATTTTCATATGTCAAGAACGGTATCCTAGTTCGGTTACAGCGTGCATAAAGATCAAAAAAGTGTTCTACTGACTGAATCAGCGTGTTCAAGGTGTTCTTGAGAAGTTCTTTAGAAAGTACAGACGTGGAAGAAGGAAAACAAAGTGTTTTGCAACAACATATAATATGAACAACTATGGAGTAAAACGAAAGCAAAAACAGTGGAAAGAGAAGCAGATTTGGAAAAACCTTACCAGGAAGGGAGAGAGGCTAGAGGTAGAAGCAGGCGTAGCAACAGCAATGGAGGGCACGAGCTCTTGAGACGCAAGGATGAAGAGCAATAGAGCAAGAGAGAGAGAGTAGAGAAGATGAATAGTGCAGAGTGAGGGGCGAAAATGACGAATGTGTTTTGTGTAAAAGGCGGGAACTGTTCAAAAGTTGCGAATCTGGGCGGGCGAATACCGTGAACGGCCATTAGGGGCTTGCCACGTGTCAAGGAAGGACAATCGATTCAGTTTCTGCAAAATGAAGAGACGTTTGAGCCGGACAGGTGAAGCTCGGTGCGGGCTTAGCTCGGTTGGGAAAGATAAAAGGTCGTAGCTCGGCTGGAAAGGCTTGGGGGTTTTTAGCTCGGTTGGAAAGGCTAACGGATTGTTAGCTCGGCTGGAGAGGTTAAAAACTCTAGCTTGGTTGGTAAACAAGTAATCCCTATCACGCTTTGCGGATGGAATTAAGGGGCAATTGAGAGGGCAATTTATACGCAAAATTGGGCCGAGCAGGGTCTTGGGCCGAGGTAAAAGAGGCCGAGCGAATGGCCCTGTGGGAGTTACTCCGGTTTGGAGATATAGCTTCAATGTTAGACCGGTTGAATGTTAGTCCGGCCGCATGAGGTTTACTTTTTACTCCGGCTTGGAAGTATGCTGTTGGTAGTTCGGTTAAGACATATGATAACCGAGGTGTACCAAGTCCATGAGAGGACTTTGGTTTGGAGATAGTTCGGCTCAACTCTCTTATGGTTAGCTCGGTCCAAACATGGAAAACTGAGGTAAGAGACTCCTATGGTTAGCTCGGTTTAGGCATGGAAAACCGAGGTAAGAGACTCCTATGGTTAGCTCGGTTTAGGCATGGAAAACCGAGGTAGGAGGGCATAGTAAGTGTCTGATCTGGAGATGTTGCTTCGGTCCTGAAGTAGTCCGGTCATAAGAAGAACCATCTCACTTGGTTTAAGCAGTGAGGAGGGTGTTGGAGGATAAGCATTATCTTCCAAGAGTATGAGTTCTAGGAGGACTCTATGCAAGGAGGAGTAATCCTAGAAGGACTCTACACTTGGAGGAGTAAGAATCCTACCAGGATTGTGCCACGTGAAATCTATATAAGCTCATCAATAACACCTTTGGAGAGGTAACACAATTTTGCTCCCTGAATACATTGAGCTTTTGCCTTCTTGTCTTGCTTACTGACTTAGGCATCGGAGAGGTTTCCGGCACACACCCGCCGGCTAGCTCACGTTGATATTTTCAGGTGGTGAAACGACATCGTACAGAGGAACGAAGACTTGATCAACAGGATTATACGAGAAGGTGTATTTCTTTCCCGTACAACATGGATTTTGTATTTTGTGAAGCATAAGTTCAAAAAAAAAAAAAAAAAAAAAATATATTTAAAAAATTCTTGGCCCAAAGTATTATTGATAAGATTCTCCACCTGTCAAAAATTATCCAGCAGGATCACCTTAATTTTGAAAATCTTAAATCATATCGAGAAAAAAAAATTCAGTCAATAAAATCTTATTTGACAATTACATATTTTAATTAAAAAATTAAAAAAATATTATAAATTATCAAATCATTTTTTATAGATATATTTTAAAAATTTTAAAATTATTAAAATAATTTATTCCTAAACAAAATTTAAATTATAATATGGAGAAATTTTTATGTACTGATGCGTATACGTGATACCTTTAGCCAATAACAAACTGACAGCAATTTTCTTTGTCAGAGAACATCACTAATTAATCCGTTACAAAGTGACAGAAATTTGCTTCTGTTAGAAATTCTCTCTCCTCACTTGTCTCTTTCATTTTCACTCATCTTTCCAAGGAACCCACTTGACACTCCCCTTCTCCATCCACAAAATAATTCTCAGATAAAATATTACGAAAGTAGTTTGAGCTCTTCCACAGCTCAATCTCATCACTTTCAAGTTGGCTCCTTCCACAAAATCAATTTCCTCCCATGATCGCATGACCCAAATCAACATTTAAACAGATAATTATTCAATCCAAAAAAAATTAAGAATTTTAAATATTTTATTAATATTTTTATTAAATGTCTCATATAAGTGTAAGACTCATATCACGTTTACACCGTATAAGTCTCATATTGATATGAAACCTTTAATAAAAATATTAATTAAACAATTGAGTTTTCTAACATTGCTGTTAGTCAATATGACTTTCTCACTTTACACCACTGAAGCTAATTTTTCGAAGGATATAAGGCTTTAAATTCATTCATAAGTGCTGAGTTATAAAAGATCATGGTGTTGGATTCAAAGGAAATTTTTTCTGTAATAAATAGAAGAAAGGAAGTAAGCTCTGTCACCCTAAATTCATCAAATCAGGCTCTTCAATGGTTTTTTTTTTTTTTTGGAACAAAGTAAATTCAATTCAATGGTTCTATCTCAAGTTTAGGCGCGACCCTGGTCATAGGCCCACAAGGTCATTGCTTAGGACCCCTCAAAATAGGCCCAAAATAGGGGCCCTTCTATTAGAAGTTAATATAATATGTGAGGTAGGTTTTAAGTCCAAAACAAATTAAAAAAAGGTCCAAACTAATCTAATTTTTTTGACCCATTAAAAGGCCAAATGTTAAGGCCCAGTCCAACAATTTGAAAGGCCCCTTTTTGTTTGATAGCATGCACCAGCAGCCCAAGCCTTTCTTGGTATAGAATATAGGGTTTTTTACTGGTCGGTCCTGAATTTTTCACTTATTCCCCTCTTAGTCCTGACTTTTGATCTTGTGCACTAACAGGTCCTGAAACTTTTTTTTTTTGGTACTATTTTACCCCTCCCCTGTTCTGGCGCGTTTATGTTTGAATTTTCCATCAAAATATTGTGTTTGTGATTTGGATTTCTGTGGAACTTCACGATTTGCTGCTGTATCTTCGCGATTTGTGGAGCTTCGTGATTTCTGATTGCACGATTTGTGGAGCTTCGTGATTTCTGATTTTGCGCTTGGTGTATCTTCGCAATTTGTGATTTGCGATTGCGTGTTTGGTGATTCTTCCTATTTGCGATTTCGCGTTTGGTGTATAGTTACATTTTCTGATTTCCAGTGTTGTGGAGTTAGGTCGACTGGTATGTTTGATTTTGATTTCAATTTCAATGTTTTAGTTTTTTTAGTTTGAGTTGGTGATTTTGATTTTGTGGTGATATTGTTGTTACTCTGTTGTTTCTGTTGCGATTGAATTTATGTTTTGATCATGATATTGAAAGTTTTGAGATATGTATTTGTTGATTGAATTTTAGATTTTTATTTTTTTTGGTTACGAAATTGTGTTGATTGAACACAGGTGTTGGTTTGTTATTTTATACAGTGATAATTTTATCACTGTGTATTTTGGAGGTGATGTTGGATTAACTTTTTCAACAGTGATAAATTTATGAGTGAGTATGGGAATAGGAGATAATTTTATCACTGTATTTGATTTTAAATAAATTTTATCAAATACAGTGATAGGAAGAAGATCCTAGTGACAAATTTGTTTAAACCAGTGATAAATTTGTTTAAATTAGTGATAAATCAGTGACAAATTTGTTTAAATCAGTGATAAATCGGTGATAAGTTTGTTTTTGTGAATTTATCACTGTTTAAACCAATAACAAGTTTGTTTTTGTGAATTTATCACTGAAATTTGTCATTGTTTAAATTAGTGATAAGTTTGTTTTTGAGAATTTATCACTGAAATTTGTCATTGTTTAAACTAGTGATAAGTTTGTTTTTATGAATTTATCACTGAAATTTTTGAGTTATAGTGTTGAGTGTAGGGGTAAAAGTAGAAAACGTTGTTTGAACCAGTGATAAATTTATCGCTGTTCAAATTTTATCATTGAATTGGGCAAAGTAAGCAAATCTGTTATTGTATATCAAATTTTATCACTGAATTAGCAAAAGTAAGCAAATCCATCATTGTATAGCAAATGAACATGAAGATGTGATTATTATGAAGTTCAATACCACTTTATTATAGTTATAAAAGAAGAATGGAAGATGAATACGACTCACGTTTCATTCACATGTTTGTTGAAGATGAACGAAACAAGGAATATAGATCGAAACGGTGAAGGATTTGCTGGGAATCTGTTCGGAATCAGATTATTAATCGAAACAGAGGTGATTTCTTTGGAAATGATGGGAGATACAGGAAAAATCTCTTCGTTTGTTTTGATTTCCAAATCGCAAATTGCCTCAGAATGGTTTCTAAATCAGAACAATTGAGAAGGAACATGTGTTTCACGTACACAGAGGGAGACTTCGTGATCTGTTCTTTGCTTCATGCATGTGGTGTGACATTTAGGGGTAAAATTGGAAATTGAAATAGGGCAGGACTTGGTGGGTATTAATTTGTTTGGATGGGACCGGCTGGTAAGTCCCCCTAGAATATACATATTGGTTTAATAATCAATTATGATTATTATACACACCAGCAGCCCACCAAGCTAACAAAGCAAAGCAACGATTCAACAAAGCAGCAACACATACGAATGAAGCAACAAGCACAGGTAAATTTTTTTTTTTTTTTCTTATTCAATTAATTAAATATTTATTTTATCTTTTGCACAATTAATTGTTATTATAATATTAGTATTTATATCATTAAGAAGAATTTATTTAAGTTTAATAGTTCACATCACATAATTTAAAAGTTTTGTGTTTTGTTAAGTGGTGGTGCTCTTGTTTTGAATTTTGATCTATAAAAATATTTTGATCTCAGCACAGAAAGCACGGGTAAATATATTTTTTTTCTATTCAATTAATTAAATATTTTTCTTGTCTTTTGCACAATTAATTACTACTATAATATTGGTATTTACATCATCAAGAATAATTTGTTTAAGTTTAATAGTTCACATCATATAATTTAAAAGTTTTGTGTTTTGTTAAGTGGTGATACTCTTGTTTTGAATTTTGATCTAAAAAAATATTTTGATCTCAACACAGCAAGTACAGGTAAATTTTTTTTTCTATTCAATTAATTAAATATTTGTCTTGTCTTTTGCACAATTAATTGCTATTATAATATTGGTATTTATATCATCAAGAAGAATTTGTTTAAGTTTAATAGTTCACATCACATAATTTAAAAGTTTTGTGTTTTGTTAATGTACGGGAAAGAAATACACCTTCTCGTATAATCCTGTTGATTAAGAATGTGCTCCTCCGTACAATGTCGTTCTACTACCTAAGAACACAAACGTGAGCTAGCCGGCGGGTGTGTGCCGGAAACCTCTCCGATGCCTAAGTCAATAAACAAGACAAAAAGGCAAAAGCTCTGTGTATTCAGGAATCAAAGATGTGTGTTACCTCTCCAAAGGTGATGTCTGTGAGCTTTTATAGGTTCCGCGTGGCACAATCCTAGTAGGACTTTACTTCTCCATGCAGAGTCCTCCTAGGATTCATACTCCTCAAAGATCATGCTTATCCTTCAACACCCTCCTCACTGCTTAAACCAAGTGAGATGGTTTTACTTCGGCAAGATGTTTACACAACCGAAGTAACACTGCCTTGCCGGACTAGCTATACGACCGAAGTAAGTATTGTCTTGACTAGCCGGCCAAGATAACCTGCTAACATCCATCTCGGCTCCACCTTTCCCTGCTTCTATCTCGGTTTGCATGCAAAGACCGAACTAGTTGCACTCTACTGCTACCGCACTATCTCTAAGATCGGTTCACCGGTACCCGACCTAACTGAAGTGTCTTCCCATGAAGGACCGAAATAACACTGAGACCGGCGTAACCTTAAAGCCTTTTAGGACCGGACTAACTCTAAGCCACTTTTACACTGCTCTTTCTTACTCCGGCCCATCGCCCAGCTCGGTCCAATTTATACTCATAAATTACCCTCATAATTGCCCCTTAATTCCATCTGTGCAACATGATAGGGATTACCTATCTATCAGCCGAGCTACAGTTTTAACCTTTCCAGCCGAGCTAAAAACACCTATTAACCTCTTCAGCCGAGCTAAAACCTTCTCTAGCCGAGCTACACTTTAAGCCGAACTGTGCGCGTTCGGTCAAAACATCTCTTCAGTTGTAGAAACTGAATCGCTTCCCTTTCCAGAGACACGTGGCAGCCTTCCATTGGTCAATCCTAGCTGTCACGCCGCCCTCGTACTCCGAAATTACTGAACAGTTCCCGCTCTTTTTGCCTTTACACCAAAAGACCCCCTCATTTTTGAATCTAACCATACTCTGTTCATCTTCTCCCTCTCTGCGCCTCTACTATTCCAACCACTGAGCTTCCTGAGTTCGTGTTCCTCATAGTTTGCTGTTGCCGTTGCTCTCACCTCCATCTTCCTTTCCAGCTGGTAAGTATTATGACTCTGTTGTTTTACCTTCGTTTTTTGCACTTTGTTTCATATGTTTTTACAAAACACTTCTTTTCCTTGTTGCTTCATTTCTTCTGAAAACACCATGTTTAAAACCTCTGAAACTTGTGAAATAATCTGTAGAACACTCCCTTGGATCCAAAATCACACACAACCGAACTAGTGAGCTGTTTGTAGTTGTACGTGGATTTAGGCAGACTAAAACCGAACTAGGACTTGCGCATATACCAGTAGTTTCAACAAGACCTCCAACTATATTCACATTAGCCGAAATAAAAACGCACCGAACTAGAAATTTTGGCCCTCGTCCGAGCTAAGCCTTGGGAGCTAAACCAGCTTTCTCAGTTTCTAAACCGAACTCAGAAAGTTGCCCCTTGACGCCCAGCCGGAATAACAAAACCCATAGGTAGAACCGAGATATTCAAAGGTCTTGCCGAGCCGAGATAACAAGAACCTTACTGAAACTGAGGTATACCCTGTAGCGTCCAATGTAGCCGAAATAAGACTTGTCTTCTCTTGCTTTGTTTTTTGTAGCACGGTCAACGATCTATGCTTAACTCCTTGTTTGTCCACTTTGCAGACTTTAGGTTGCCCAGGCACTCCCTCTGTGCCCTCAACCGAGCTTCTGAGCACAACTTCTCAGCCGAAGTAACTTATTCTTTATTTATACAATAAATGGGGAAGTATAGGTTTTTAGTAGAAACCCCTGGAGGCCTAGCCGAATTTCGAAAAGAATACAACATTCCAGCCGATGTAAATCTTACCCTGGCCGAACAAGACGTTGACCCATGGGACAACGAGGGCTTTGTCCCTTTTACCCTCCAATCAATAATAGAAACCGGTCTTAGATTCCCAGTCCAACCGTTAATATGCGAATTCCTTAGACAAACCAGACTATGCCCAACCCAGCTATCCACCAATACATACCGCATAATAATGGGAATAGCCGCACTGAACCACTAGACCGGTCTCAACCTCGGCTTAGCCGAGATATTCCACCAATACTCCATAGGATCCAAAAATAGCGGCTGGTGTTACTATTTAAGAATACGCCGTGGCCGAGAGAAAATAATAAAACATACACCGGACAAAGACCTGAATGACGATGATTTCTTCTGGGTGTCTGGGAACTTTGAGGACCCTCAAGCCCAGATTCCTGGCCGAAGAATAAATTGGAAACAAGGAAAACTTGGTATACATACTTCGGTTCTATCTCATGTTTTTCTTTATTTCGGTTTTTGACTCTGAACCGAACTAACAGTTGGTCTTTTCTTGTAGATAAAGCTCATATTTCTTCAGTGTACAGTTACCCCAACCTTGCTATACTACGCGCCGCACTACGGGTTAAAGAGAGAAGTTGGGCAAAACTTCTGAATTTCGAGCCGACCTACCGATACAGCGGTTGCCGAAAAACAAGGGTGACTGACTTTCTTCTAGAAGAAGCTCCAGAACTGGACCCATCTTTACCCCAGATAAACCTAATCCCTCTCACAGCCGAATATGAGATGGCAAAGAAGAACAGGCTGAAGGCAATGCTGACCGCAACGACCAGGGCCGAGGTGCCTCCAACCGGCCGGACCACTAAGGCCGTGGTAGCTCTTCCATCTCAACAGCCAACCTCTTCTCGCCGAAACAAGCGTGCCCGGACTAGCCAAACCGGGCCACAACTTGTTGATGAGGACGAGACCACTCTGCCACCCAGTCCTCCCCCAAGCCCCCAGCCAAGCCTTCAACCGGAGCTGTCAGATCAAGCTGGCTCCTCAAAATGGACTCCCGAGCTGTCCTTCAACAACCGAGCTACACAGCTGCTGATTCGGTTGTCACCGAGAAGGACCACCTCATGGCTTTTAATCTAGCCAAAAGTGTGTGCCTTCCCAAAGATATGGAGCACCACTACAAGCAGCTCAATACCGAACTAAAGTCCATTCGGTCTTCAACGAAGTCCATGATCCTGGTAAATAGCTCTCTTCTTCTATGTAATTTTCTCAGCTTTCAGTCCGGCTAACGTTACTTCTCTTTTGCAGGCCATCCAGAAAAACCAAGTTACACACCGGAGGGTCATGGAACTTCGGTGCAATACAAGGGAAGCTATGGCGGAGGCCGAAGCAAAATCGACCGAGCTAGAGGAAGCCAAAAAAGAGCTGGCCGAGCTTCGAGCTGAGAACGGCCGTTTGACCGAAGTGGTTAATTCGGCCGAAACCGAAAATGAGAAGGTTGCCATCCAGGCAAAAGACAAGTACCTGCGCCTGTTGGCCAAAATCGAGAAGACGAAAGACGCCGAAATAGCGCAGTTGAAGGAGGAGGTAAAAGAAGCCGAAAAGCGTGGCTTCAAGGAGGCAGAAGATGCCTACACCCTCCAATGCGACGCAGCAAAAGATCTATTCTTCAAATGTGGCTGGAGGAGTGCGGTGGAGCAGTTCGATTGTCTCCCTGACACCGATGTCTACAATGCTCCGCCGTATTGCATTCCGGCTTCACTGTCACAATACGCTGCTGATCTTCAACAGCAATTTCTGGAGGGATCTGATGATGATGATGATGAAGATGAGGCAACTGACACCCCGGTCAACAATCAGCAAGCCAATGGGCAACCAAATTCGGTTGGAGCTCGGTCGAAGGAGTTAATGGCCGATTGACGAGTCACCGACACCGGTCGACACCACGGTTCAAACTGAGACCGAGCTCCCATCTCAAACCGGACTTCGACCAGACGCTGATGTCGAATTTGATGCCGAAATTGAAGAACTTTTCCGTTGACCGTATTTTTCTTTCTTTTGTTTTGAATTTTGTAACCGGGTTGCGGCCCCTCAATTGTACTTGCTTTGCACTTTTAATGAAAAAATGTTCTTCAACTCTTATTCTGGTTCTGTATTTGTATGCTTGCACTTGTAATGATTTTTTCACGTACTAATTTGCTCAACTGTGATCTCGGTTTTTAGCTATCTAACTTACTAGCCAACCACTCTTCAGCCGATATAGCTACTTCGGCTGAAGAGTATCCAGTGTTGGTTTAATCCAGCCAACCACTCTTCAGCCAATATAACTTACTTCGGCTGAAGAGTATAAACATTTGGTTTAATCCAGCCAACCACTCTTCAGCCATACACTTACTTCGGCTGAAGAGTAACAAGAGTTGGTTTAATCCAGCCAACCACTCTCCGGCCATAAACTTACTTCGGCTGAAGAGTATAAACAGTTGGTTTAATCCAGCCAACCACTCTTCAACCAAACACTTACTTCGGCTGAAGAGTATAAACAGTTGGTTTAATCCAGCCAACCACTCTTCAGCCAATATAACTTACTTCGGCTGAAGAGTATAAACATTTGGTTTAATCCAGCCAACCACTCTTCAGCCATACACTTACTTCGGCTGAAGAGTACAGAGTGTTGGTTTAATCCAACCAACCTAAGTTGGTTTTTCCAACCAACTTAGAATATCATGTTTGGTTATTCCGGCCAAACGTCCTGCAGTCTGGATCCTAATCCTGGACTTAGGAGGGGTGTTGGTTTAATCCAGCCAACCTCTAAGTTGGTTTTTCTAGCCAACTTAGAATATAGTGTTTACAATGTTCCTAACTCACTAAGACTATCTTCTACTGAGAACAACCATGCTGAATAAAGAATCGACTTGTTTTATTAAGAAAGGAAAAAGTTACATATACTTAAAAGAAAAAAGAAAAAAGAAAAAAGAAAAAAGCTAGAAATAAAACAACTTGAGATTGGCAGTGTTCCATGGCCTGGGAATTGCTTTGTCGTCCTCATCTTCCAAGTGGTATGTCCCTTTGCCTGCTAATCCGACCACTTTGTAAGGTCCTTCCCAATTAGGTCCCAACTTGCCATCTCCTGGAACCAAGGTGTTTCCCATCACTTTGCGCAGTACCCAATCTCCGATCTTGAATTGCCTTGGATGCACTGTTTTGTTATACTTTCTAGACAACTCTTGCTGGTAGGAGGCGATGTGAACCAGTGCCTTTTCTCTTCTTTCTTCGGTCAAGTCGAGTTCCAATGCTATGGCTTCACCGTTTAAGTCTGGATCAAAATTTTTGCTTCGAATTGTGGGTAAGCCAACTTCTAATGGGATGACTGCTTCCATACCGTAAGCTAAGGAGAATGGAGTTTCTCCTGTTGACCGTCGTGGTGTGGTGCGATAAGCCCATAAAACATGAGGGAGCTCTTCTGCCCACTTGCCTTTGGCTTTCTCCAACCTTTTCTTCAATCCATCCAAGACTACCTTGTTTGATGCCTCTGCCTGACCATTTGCTTGGGGATATGCTGGTGTGGAATTGTAGAACTCTATCTTGTATTCTTCACAAAAGCCTCTGAAAATTCTGCCGTCAAATTGAGTGCCGTTGTCTGAAATTAGTGCCTTTGGTATGTCGAATCGGGTGATGATGTTCTGCCAAACAAACTTCTTCACATCTTTTTCCTTGATTGATGCCAAGGCTTCTGCTTCCACCCACTTTGTGAAGTAGTCTCTGTCGCGAGGAAGAACTTCTGCTGCCGAGTCTTCAGAGGGAGTGGTCCTACTATGTCCAAGCCCCACATTGCGAAAGGCCATGGGCTAGTGAGAGGTAGAAGTTCTTTAGCAGGTTGGTGTATTTGGTGCGCAAACTTCTAACACTTGTCACATTTTTTCACATATTTCTCTGAGTCTGCCTGCATGTATGGCCACCAATATCCTTGCGAGATGGCCCTGTAAGCTAGTGATCTTTCTCCTTGATGGCTTCCGCAAACACCTTCATGTATCTCGTAAATGAAGGCTTCCACTTTGCTGGGGTGCACACACTTTAGATAGGGTCCTAAGAACGACTTTTTGTACAGTGCCATAGATGGGGAAAGCCAAAATCGCTGCGACTTGGCTCTAATTTTGTTGGCTTCTTTCTTTTCTTCTGGCAGGACGCCATCTTTTAAGAACAGTATGATGGGATCCATCCAAGAAGGGCCTAGATCGGCGCAACATACCTCTTCTACTTCTGGGTCTTCCATGCTTGGTCTAGGCAGGTAATCGATCAGTAATGGATGAGGGATGGAGGTGTCTGCCATTGAGGCGAAGCCTACTAATTCGTCCGCTCTGCTGTTTTCTTCCCTACCGATTTGTTCTATCCTTACTACTTCAAATTTCTTGATCTCTTTTCTGACTAAGTCCTGGTACTTAGCCATTCTGTCATCCTTTGCCTCATAATCGCCAGAAATTTGATTTACCACCAACTGAGAGTCGCTGTAGACCATTAGTTCGGTGGCCTTCATGTAGACTACTGACTTGAGACCTGCCAGAAGCGCCTCATACTCCGCTTCGTTGTTTGATGCTGGGAAGCCAAGGTTGATAGCTTGCTCTACAACCAGGCCATCTGGAGAGATGAGGACTATGCCAAGTCCTGCGCCATGTCGGTTGGATGCTCCATCCACAAAGAATTTCCACATCTCCCCTACAAACAACTTCCAGCATATGGATGGATCAGATGAAGTTATGGGGTCTGGAATGTCGCTGGAGTTTTCTTCATGATCCATAGTTGCAGTCTGCCCCTTGTCTTCTGATTGAACCAGGCCTTTATCTGTTGCTGAGTCTTGGCTTGGTGTAGCATGGTCTGTTTCTTCCTTGCTTTCACTACTCTGGTCTGCCTTGGAGTCTGACTGAGTAACCTGCACTAGGGGTTGCGCTATTCCGGCGTCAATCTCCATCCCTAGTTCGGTTGTGTCATTCAGGTCGATTGGGCAAACATGGTGGCTTCCAAGAGTGAACTCTACGATGAAGTCTGCCAAAGATTGGGCCTTTACTGCGGTTCTAGGTTGGAACTTCACATCGTATTGTCCCAACTCTACTGCCCACTTCAAAATTCGCCCAGAAAAGTTCGCCCTCTCAAACAAAGCTTTCAGTGGAAAAGGCAGAGGACGACAATAGTATGGGCGTGAAAGTAGTGCGCCAATTTCCTGGAGGCCATCATTAAGGCCAGTGCTAGTTTTTCTAGAGGCAAGTACCTTGTTTCGGCTCCCAGCAATGTCTTGCTGACATAGAAGATGGGTAGATGTTGGATACCTTCTGCACGAACCAACACTGCGCTAATTGCATACTGGGAGACTGCCAGGTATAGGAAAAGTTCTTCTCCAGGTATGGGGGTGACAAGCAGTGGTGGAGAAGACATGTACTCCTTCAAACTCTCCAGAGCTCGGTTGCATTCTTCGTCCCACTGGAACTTAGTTTTTAATGACTGAAAGAATGGACGCAGTCTGTCTGAAGATCGGCTAATGAATCGGTTAAGTGCCGCTGCCATGCCGGTGAGATGCTGCACTTCCTTTACTGAGTTGGGCCTCTCCAACTCCTGAATTGCTTTGATTTGGGAGGGGTCTGCCTCAATACCCCGGTTGGTTACAAGGAAGCCCAGAAATTTACCAGATCCCACACCGAATGCGCACTTGGAAGCATTAAGGGGCAACTTGTGTTTCTTCGTAATGGAACATCTCACCTAGGTCCCTTAGATGGTCATTCGCATCCTTGCTTTTCACTACCATATCGTCGATGTAAGCCTCCATTGTTCTGCCTAACAATGGCTCAAACATCTTTGTGACCATTCTCTGGAATGTTGCCCCTGTGTTCTTTAAGCCAAAGGGCATGACCTTGTAGCAATATAACCCCCTTGGAGTTGTGAAGGATGTGACTTCCTGGTCTGGTTCGTGCATGGCTATCTGATGGTAACCTCTGTATGCGTCCAGAAAGCTAAGCCTGCTGTGCCCAGCTGTTAGGTCTACCAATTGATCTATTTTTGGTAGGGGGAAGCTGTCCTTTGGGCATGCTTTGTTGACCGTCTTGTAATCGACGCAGACACGCCACTTGCCGTTCTTTTTTGGCACCACGACTGTGTTGGAGATCCATCTGGGGTAGTGTACCTCTCTGATTGCTCCTGCCTCCAGTAGGTTACCCACTTCTTCCGCCACTATCTCGGCGTGGTGGAGTGCCGATCTGCGGGTGCGTTGAATGACCGGTCTGGCAGATGGGTGGACATTGAGTTGGTGGCAGATGAGGTTTGGATCAATGCCTGGCATGTCATAAGGTGTCTAGGCGAACACTTCGATGTTAGAGGTCAAGAATTCCAAGACCTTTAATCTCTCAGTGCTGGACAATGACGAACCAAGCAAAAAGAACTTATCCGGGTTCTTTTCGTTTATTCTTACCTCCACCAAGTCTTCCACCACTTTCTGATCAGCCGCTTTGCCAACTTCGGCGAACAGTTCATTACTTTCAGGTTCTTCAACCGAATGAACATATCCTTTGGCGGCGCGGCTGCCATTTGTTGTGACAAAGCATTGTTTGGACATAATCTGATCTCCATAAACTTCTTCTATGACTCCGGCGTCATTGGGGAACCGCATTACTTGGTGGTAGGATGACGCCACCGATTGCATGGCATGCAGCCATGTTCTGCCCAAGATGATGTTGTAAGTGGAGGGGACTTTCAACACCCAGAACTCCACTTGTTTCGTCACACTCCTTGCTCTGACTGGGAGGATGATTTTGCCGACGGGCCACTCTGGCATGGAATTGAATCCAATCAGGGGAGATACTGCAGGTGCCAAGTCTTTATCTTGCAACTTCAATTGCTTAAATGTCTCGTAGTACATGATTTCACATGAACTACCCTGGTCGATCAGAATCCGCTTGACGTCAAAATCCTTGACTCGGAGAGTGACAACCAAGGCATCATTGTGAGGACAGTATATCCTTGCCAAGTCTTTATCCGAAAAGGTCATTACGTTTGTGGCCTCTGTCTTCCCCTTTTTGACAATAGGTTGAGCGCTTAACACCGCCCTAAAGTGCTTAGCCTTCTTGATCGAACCTCTGAGCTCGCATACACGCTCAGGTTCGAACACTCCATGTATCACATTTATCACGCCCTGAGGTGGGGCGTCAATTGGCATCCCATTGAGGTTGTTGTGGTCCTGGGGGGCTGGTTGCGCCCCTCCTTCGATGTACTTATCTAGGTGACCTGCTGCGACCAACTCCTCCAGGTGTTGCCGCAATGGTGCGCAATTTTCAGTACGGTGCCCCTTTTCTTTGTGGAAGGTGCACCGTGATCTGTTGTCGTAGCCCTTCTAAGCCTCGCCTAGCTTGGCTGGCCACTTGACGAAAGGCTCGTCTCGAATCTCGCTAAGTATTCGGTAGATTGGTTTCTTGAAGACTGTTGTTATTGCAGTGTGGACTCTCAACCATCTTTTGTCCTGGTCTTCATCATTGTTTCGTCTGCCTCATCCGTTTCTGCTCGGACGGTCTACCGTATTGACCTTTGCTGAAGCCTTCTTTTCTGGTGCTGCGGTCGTGCCAGTTTTTGCTTTGGCACGTGCGCCGTCCTCCTCCACCCTGATGTGTTGATGCACTCTTTCCATCAAGGCCTCCATGGTGAGGGGCGGTGTCATGGTGATTGAGTCCCTCAGTCTATTCCCGACTGGAAGGCCTCTCTTATACTGTGTTATGGCAAGATTGGTGGGGCAATCCCCAATCTGGTTGAATGTCTCCCAATAGCGACTATTGTAAGATCTTAGGGTTTCCTTGTCACCCATGTCGATGGAGAGTAACTGATCTATCTCCACCGGGGTTTTTGTGTTTGTTCTGAATCTTGTGACGAATGCCTCGGCCAATTGCGCCCAGGTGGCTATGCTGCCTTCTGGGAGTTTTTCAAACCAAGTCAAGCCCAAGTCGCCAAGGCTCGATGGGAAGAGGATGCACATTAAAGCCTCGTTGTGTCGATATACCGCCATAACCTGGCGGAAGTGGCTTAGGTGCATATATGGGTCCGTCTTCCCCTCGTACGTAGTAAATTTCGGCTGGAGGAAGCCTGTAGGCAGGGGCGCGTTTTCAATTGCTGGAACAAACGGTGAGGTCTGCAATCTCGCCAAGGCTTTGTCCGTCGATTCGTAGGCAGGTCTCGATATTGGCATTCCAACCTCGACGCTTCCATGCGTCCGAGAAGCCAACCGCTGTAGGGCAGAAACTCTGCGAGGGTCGCGCACCCTGGAATCCTCCTTCCATCGTGCCCTTTCTTCTAGCACGGTCCGCAGGTCGGATGATCTGGGCATCTCCGTCTGTCTGGACGATGTTTGGTACGTTCGCGAGGGTCGATAGGTGCTTCCTTCAGAGTACGACCCCTCGGTCCTCGCTCTTTCAGACCTCGAGTAACGAGTCCTGGGGGTTCTGGATTGAGTATCGCCTGTCCTGAGACTTCTACTTTCTCCTTGTGATGGTGTGGTATTCCTACCATGACTTCTTGAGTGACGAGGGGGCGTCTTGCTTTTGCGCCCCTCTCCTGTTGCCACTTCTTTTCCTTTCATCTGGCGCTTCATAGATTCCATGTCTGCCGCCATCCGCCGTATTAGTTCATCCTGCTCTTTTACACGATCCTCCAAAGTTTGAGGATCAAGCCTCCTCCTTTGTCTGTCTGGACTCTGCGATCGAGAGCGTCGAGGGCTGTTATTCCGCCGTCCCCTCATATCCCTCCTGGGGTTCTGTCGTTGTGGCTCCAGGTCTGCCATGGGAGGGATAAGAGGCAAGCCTTCGCGCCTCCCACTTCCTTCTGGAGTTTGTCCATCAATGGCGGACTGTGGCAATTCTTCAATGTGTGCCATTACTTTTTATTCAATGAGGATGACTTAATCAAAAGGTTTTGTTCGTTCTGCTTATTCCCACAGACGGCGCCAATTGTACGGGAAAAAAATACACCTTCTCGTATAATCCTGTTGATTAAGAATGCGCTCCTCCGTACGATGTTGTTCTACTACCTGAGAACACAAACGTGAGCTAGCCGGCGGGTGTGTGCCGGAAACCTCTCCGATGCCTAAGTCAATAAACAAGACAAAAAGGCAAAAGCTCTGTGTATTCAGGAATCAAAGATGTGTGTTACCTCTCCAAAGGTGATATCTGTGAGCTTTTATAGGTTCCGCGTGGCACAATCCTAGTAGGACTTTACTTCTCCATGCAGAGTCCTCCTAGGATTCATACTCCTCAAAGATCATGCTTATCCTTCAACACCCCCCTCACTACTTAAACCAAGTGAGATGGTTTTACTTCGGCAAGATGTTTACACAATCGAAGTAACACTGCCTTGCCGGACTGGCTATACGACCGAAGTAAGTATTGTCTTGACTAGCCGGCCGAGATAACCTGCTAACATCCATCTCGGCTCCACCTTTCCCTGCTTCTATCTCGGTTTGCATGCAAAGACCGAACTAGTTGCACTCCGCTGCTACCGCACTATCTCTAAGATCGGTTCACCGGTACCCGACCTAACTGAAGTGCCTTCCCATGAAGGACCGAAATAACACTGAGACCGGCGTAACCTTAAAGCCTTTTAGGACCGGACTAACTCTAAGCTACTTTTACACTGATTTTTCTTACTCCGGCCCATCACCCAGCTCGGCCCAATTTATACTCATAAATTACCCTCATAGTTAAGTAGTGGTGTTCTTTTTTTCAATTTTGATATAAAAAAATTCTTTGATCTCACCTCATCATGACTCTTAAAAGAAATTATCCATCTGGATTCGCAAAAACAAAAAAGAAGCAAAGAGTTGAAAAATTAGTTGGGTGTCAAAGAAGAGCTATTGATAAATTCTTTACGAGTGACAAACAAACAGAACAATCAGTTGAAGACTTGAATAATGAAGAATTTAAAAAAAAAAAATGTGAAGGATCTTAGAAATTTAGTAATTGATTATCAGCTTTGGACCCCGAAAATCTCAGGACCGGACCTGCTCAAGTTACCCTTTTCAATGTGTGAACTTCTTTCCGGACACTGTAGCCGTCGTTGACCACCAAACACCGGTGGCCATACTCTAGACATTGGGTGATTTTTATGTTCTAACTGGAAGAGTTCTTCTTTTCTCATATTATGACAAATGATTTTTTAAAGAAGCAAAAAACCATATTTATATTTGTCAAATCGAATGACAGGTGATTTGAAAATTTCAAGTTAAGGGTTATTTGGAGTGTCCTAAATAAGTGTACTTTTTATCTTTTTAGATTAAAAAATTAAAGAAAAAAATATAGATATTTGGATTAACTTTTTGACTTTTTATAAAAAAAAAAAACATATATTAAAATATTATATAAATTTGCAAAATTATAATTTTACCCATATAAATCTTTGTGTATGTCAGTATGGACCTGTGCGTTTTGAAAATGATGATTTATTTTTTCATTCTTTTCCACCTTCTTTTCCACTGTGGTTCAATACAATATTTGAAAATTTATTTATTTTTTATTTTTTATTTTGTTCGAACGTGTGTGGCAGTACGGAATGTCAACATCAATCATAGAAAAAATTGATTTTTAATTTTTTTTTTTGCTTTGAACGCTTGATGCATACGGTTCTGATATAATATTTTTATTTTTGTTTTTTATCATTAAAATATTATGAATAGTGTTAATTTTTTGACTTTTTAAATAATTTTTAATTTTTTTTAACTTTTACAACGAATGCCAAATCAAGTCTTAAATTTTATTTTGTAGCTGCCGATGGAGAGTAGAGAGAGAAATGCCTTCTTGAGAGAAATAAACGTGAAGAGAGAGAGAAAAAAAAAAAGGAAGGTAAATTACATTTACACAATTGAGATTTTTGTTTTTTTTTATTTTTACAGATTTATTTTTCTCCTAGAAGTTTATAATATACAGATTCATTTTTCTCCTTTTACAGATTCATTTTTCTGCTAGAAGTTTATAATATACAGATTCATTTTTCTCCTTTTACAGATTCATTTTTCTCCTAGAAGTTTATAATCTTATTATAACTTGCCTCATGAATTACTCATAGTCATATCCTAAAATTTTTTAAATGATCATTTTGTCATTTTTCATTCTATTTCTTCTTCTTATCATCATGACTACATTTTATAATTTTCCATCATTAAATTCTACTTAAACATATTCTTGTTGAGTGATATACAAATATAAATTTTATATAAAATTCTCAACACAATGATATAACTTAAGAGTGGTATTATTGGCACCCTATAAATTATTTTGGACCTCCAATTTCTTTAGACCCCCACTTATAAATTTTGAAACCCTTAAAAAAAATTTCTCCCCCCAAATAATATCAAAATTATCCTTAAATATTCCACCTATTAAATGCACACCCCTCACACTCCCAAAAAAACCTTCATTCCAAAAAACCCTAACAAAATCCACTAAAAATAAGAAGAGTCTCATCATTTTCAAAACCCACGAAGAAGAATAATAAGAATACTGTCTCTGTCGATTTAACCAACTTGCCATTTGATATTTTTTATTGTTCTTAGATCTAAGCTCTTAATTTTAGCCATAATAATCTTTTTGGGATGTTTCAATACAAAACTTGTCTATGGTTGTCACTAACCTTACTTATTTTAACCTATCATACAATCACTTCTCGGAGATTAAAATCTCCGATTCCCAGTCCTTAAAACGGTTCAGTTCTTCAAATTTTCTTCATTCTGGACTCATCATAGATCACAAAAAGTTCAAAATCAATGTTCGGTTAACGGTTTTCGAACAAATAAACAATATTCAGGCCTGTGTTCTCGAATTTCAATCATATGTTTGGGAGTTCAGTCCCCAAAAAAATAACGAACATATTTTTTTTTTTTTACCATTTTTTTTAAAGAAATTTACTCTTACAAGGCCAATTTCCTCTGAGTTAAGAACAACATCAAAGTTATGAACCTCCTCTAAGCTTTTATTGTTATACTTCTCTTATCTTATGGAGTTGTGATTGTTAGAAAAATTTCTACTCATTGTCATAGCCGGAGAAGTGTAGGTAATCAAATGGTTGTCACCGTCACCGCTGGAATATTGCCGCCAAGGGATTTTTAAGGTTTTGATAGTAGGTAGGTTTTGAAGGTGGGATTTGAAAAAGATGGATAGGTGGTGATGGATGTAGGTACTCTCATAAACCATAATTCATAATGTTGTGGGTCTGTAGGTTTAATTGTGAGATGAGGTATCCCCAAATTAATGATGTTCTTTATGGTAATTTTATTTGAGGCTATTATTGTAATAAAAAAAAAACTAAAAATTAGGGGGGTCCAAAATAATTTATGGGATGCTAATAGCTGTACTCATAACTTAATGGTGACAATTTACTTTAAAACAAAACACTCATAAATATGATTTATATTTGCAACAATATCACCATTACCACATCTTTATGATTTTTTTGTATAAATTTTTATATATGAATATAATTTTTCATTTTTATTTCCACCATTATATATAGATTAGATCAATTTAATCTAGATATATTTAAAAAGTATAAAATTTGTACAAATTTTTTTAAAAAAATTCATTAAATACAATAAAATAAGATAGTGTATTGTATTTTTTGTATTTGGTGAATTTAAAAAAAATTAAAAAATATTATACTTCTTAAATATATCTAGATTAGGTACATCTAAAAAATAAAAAATAATTAAAATATTAAAAAAATTCAGTAAAAATAAAAATATATGAAAAATAAAAAAACTAAATTTTTTGTATGAGTTACACTAAAAAAGATAATTGTTATTTTTCTTAAAATGGCATAAATAAAATATTTGTATTATTTTATTATTTTACATGAATAAAAATTAAAGAATAAATATAGGGAAAATTATTTAGAAGTCCTATTAGGGAGACTTGTGCTACATTTGGTCCCACAAAAAAACTTATGTTCCTATAAGTCCTATGAGAAGTTTCTTGACATATTTACCCTCAATATTAATTGTTAATATCATAATTAATAATAAAACCATATATAGGGAAATTGATATAAACGTAACGTAACGTGACACCTACATTGAAAACGACACCTATACATAACGTGACATCTACATAAACGTAACGTGACATATATACATAAACGTAATGTAACGTGACACCTACATAAACGTGACACCTATATAAACGTGGCGTGACACC
This sequence comes from Camellia lanceoleosa, assembly GCA_025200525.1. NCBI lineage: Eukaryota > Viridiplantae > Streptophyta > Magnoliopsida > Ericales > Theaceae > Camellia > Camellia lanceoleosa. The sequence goes on from CM045769.1 coordinate 174,424,740, forward strand.
TATATAAACGTGGCGTGACATATCTACATAAACGTGGCGTGGCGTGACATATCTACATAAACGTAACGTAACGTGACACCAATATGAACGTAACGTGACACCTACATAAATGTAACGTAACGTGACACATAAACGTAACGTAATGTGACATTTACACAAACGTAACGTAATGTGTCACGTTACGTTTCGCAAACTTAATAAATTTTTATTTTTTTAGTCCGTTTGTTTTGAAATAGATATATAATCTTAAGATTCATTAGCAATTTCGCCTAATCTAGATGCCAAATCTTAGGCAATTCATTTCAACTCAATTAGGCCAATTAACCGTTTTACGTATACTTGAGCACATAAATTGTCTTTCCAAGTCCAGCTGCACAAAGTAAATAATTATAAAATTATTTACGTATACTTGAGCACATAAATTGTCTTCCCAAGGCCAATTAACCGTAGATTTGTTTGACACACGATCGCAATGAACAAATCAGCGGTAAGAAGCTGGACAAAGGACGAATTGAGACTTGAGAGAGAGAGAGAGAGAGTCCCACATATCGAAGAAAATTTGAAGGCAGCGTCAAAAGGCGGTCAAAAATGCAGCACGAAGTTGTAATCAAGAGGAATTCTGAAAAAGATTAGGGGTAAAAAGATTAGGATCGTGTGGAATACACTCTTATAAAAATAGGACTTGAGACTCTATAAGAAATTACACAGGACTTAACCTAGCATAAGGTTCTGAAAAAGGACTTATAAATAAGTCTCCCATAAATATATCATTTTAATCTAATAAAAAGATAAATATAATTTTTTAAATGTAAAAAAAGATCTGTACCTAATAGAAAGATCAAGAAGTGTTAGTATAATTTACCCAAAACAAAAAAATGTTTGCTGGGTTGGTAGGTATAGAAAGAGATAAAATGGCAAACGGCAGTTAAATTTCCCTCACCTTTGACTGACGGTAGGAGCACATGTTGTTTTGTTATTGGTGAATGGTTGTATTCCAGCATGGTATCTGATCTAACACACAAAAATTTCTCCTTTTGATATGACCCTTTCCAGATGAGTTAATAATTTGATCGGATAGTTTTTGAGTGTGTCTGTTGTGTTTAAACGGTGCCACGCCCTCACTTGGTCCAATGCGAGTGGTTTGTGGGTCCGTTGTCTAAGTTAACGGTACCTTTGGGCGCTTTTGAAATTTGGAAAAACAATGTAAACTTTTTACAAATTTTTTTTTCTCCAAATAAGAGAGAAAGCCCCAATTTGTACATGGGAAACCTTTTAACTAAAAGCAAGTATTTATGGGCCCTTTTGTTTTCCAGGATCAACGCCCAGACTGGACTGTTAGCAAGGAACAGAATATGAATATCATGTTTGTTGCAAAAAGAAGTTCCAAATTCAGTTTGGACTATGAAATTCTTGGATGAGCAATTAGCAGTATAAGTAAAGAGATGATAATAGTCCGTTCGAATTATAATGAAACCGATTGTTTGGAAAAATGTTCTGACAGTTGTCTAATCAAATGCAAATTTTGTTTTTTGTCCTCTTTTTTTTCAAAAAAAGTAAAACCCATGATTTGTGAAAAAATCATAGGCTATTTTGAAAAATCATGATCTCTAATGATTTTATATAAAAATAATTTAATAATCTTCACAAAAACAACTATTATCAAATCAAATATAATTTTATTTAATCCCTTATTAATAATTTCTTTACTAACAGTCACTTCACTAACAATTTCATGTATCTTATTTTAAAACAATCGGGATTATATGTAAATGGAAAAAATGTTTGAGACCCTCTTAAATTTTTCACAATTCAAGTTATAATGGTATAATATGACACATGTCTATTTTTAATTAATTATACACTCAATAATATGAGATGCACCATTCTTATAACATCATTACAAGTATATTTATAAATACAAAATATGAATCCCTAACATTCTTCCACTATAAATGGAGGAGTTCTTTTCCGATGCACCCAAAAAAAAAAAAACTATAAACGGAGGAGTACATGTGATGGGGGCAACAAGAGTCCGGATCCTCTGCCATACTTTCCTGCCATGCCCCAAAACGACGTCGTTTTGGGGCAGAATTTCAAAAAAAAAAAAAAAAAAGAACCAGAGTCACCATCGAAGACGCCATTGTTGAAGCTTCAGCGAAGATGAAGAGAGATTTTTGTGATTAACTAGATTGGGGTCTGAAATACATATATATATATCTTTAATACATATATATATATTTAAATTTGATTGGGGTCTGAAACCCAAATCTAGTTAACAGATCTAGTAAAAAAATGAAAAGTTCGAAGATGAAGAGAGATTTTTGTGATTAACTAGATTGGGGTCTGAAATATATATATATATATCTTTAATACATATATATATCTTTAAATTTGATTGGGGTCTGAAACCCAAATCTAGTTAACAGATTTTCTCGAGAAAGTTGATTTCAGATGAAGATCTTCAGATTAGAACAAAATGTATTTTTTTTCTTCCTGATTTTGGGTTTTTGTTTTTTGAAGGAATGGAGAGTGATGATGAGATCAGGAGAGTGCCGGAGATCGGCGGAGAAGCCGCCAGAGGGTCGGTGTCTTTCAGGGAAGCCGGTCCGCCGACCGGTCCGGACCGGGCCCAGGCATCTCCAGAGGGGATGAGGAAGACGCCGATATCTCCGCCCTCGCCGCCCTCATCACGGCAGCAGCCTGCTCCTCCAGCTGTTTCACCTCCGCCGACGTGTCCTTCACGCTTTCGGCTTCCTTATGGCCGCGTCACTGGAAGGCCGCTTCTCGATCACTTCCAAAGAGGGTCTTGGCGAGAGAGGCCATTGTTGAAGCTGAAGACGCCAATTTAGGGCTCTGATAAGGGAAAGAAGAAAGGAGTCTGGATCCTCTGTTTTTTTTTTTTTTTTTTTTGAAATTCTGCTCCAAAACGACGTCGTTTTGGGGCATGGCAGGAAAGTATGGCAGGATAGTATGGCAGGGGATCCGGACTCAAGTCTCTGAACCTTAAAAGTACTGTTTGAGCCTTTTAACTAAAAGAAATTTTCAGTTCCAAAAAAAAAAAAAAAAAAAAAAAAACGAACCTTTCAACAAAAAGCAAAAACCTTTTTTCTCCAAGTATGAGACGACCTTTAAACCTTCTTTCCAAGTATAGACTACACCTTTACTTCTTTCCAAGTATACCTTTTAAACTATAAATGGAGGAGTTCTTTTCCGATGCACCAAAAACAAAAAAACCTATGAACGGAGGAGTACATGTGATGGGGGCAAGTCTCTGAACCTTAAAAGTACTGTTTGAGCCTTTTAACTAAAAGAAATTTTCAGTTCCAAAAAAAAAAAAAAAAAAAAAACGAACCTTTCAACAAAAGGCAAAAACCTTTTTTCTCCAAGTATGAGACGACCTTTAAACCTTCTTTCCAAGTATAGACTACACATTTACTTCTTTCCAAGTATACCTCAAGTATCTATGTACAAATGGAGGACCACATGGGGTGGCGGTATACGATTGATACTTCATCATGGAGGATGATGATTATAATTTTGATAACTTTCCTCACGATTTCAAGAACTATGTTAAGTCGCCAAAACTATCCTGGCGTCGCTTGGAGCCCATGAATTCTGGGGTTTTCTGGAGTGAGGACGCCGTGGAATCTGAAAGTTCTCCGACTCATTCCTCAGGTAAGTGATTTCTTTCTGTTCTGGGAAGCTCAAATATTGAATTTATTAAAATAAATAAAAAGAAATGGTTGTTAATGATAGTTTATTGGGGAAATTAGCATATCACACACAAAATAAAATAAAAGTTTAGGGGAAAAATTAGTACTTCGAAGCTCGTAAAAAATTGGCCCGAAAACGACGTGTTTTGGGTTTTTTTGTTTTCTTTCCCTTCCCTCTATGGAGAGAAGGAGGAGGAAGAGAAGAAGGAGAAAAGATGGAGAAGAAAAACAGAGAGGGGGAATTATTTGCCCTATTTTCCATTTTCCTCGGTTTTTTTTCCTTTGGTTTCTCTTAACCTATGCTTGGATCTTTTGATATTTGAATGAAAACAAAAAAAAGAATTCATAAAATAAACGTTGGAGTCATTTTCCACTTCAATAAGTCTAGGAACATAAATACCAAAGTCTACGCTTCTAAAAATAATTTCAAATAAATGGTAAACTTTATGAAGATTAAAATGAAAGTTGTAATTCATGAATCTGTAATTATTTTATGTAAGAACCACTAACATGTAATTTTTCTCAAAAAAAAAAAAAAAACAATACAAATATGTTTTTGTTTTTTTATAACAGTCTTCTCTGTTTATGCTAAATGACCGAGTAGCTTATCTGGAAATTATTCAGAGAGATTCAAGCATTAGCTTTGACTCAGGAAACTTTCAATACATGTAGGTGGTGTTCCCAATTCAGCATCCGAAACACTGACTGCCAATGGAAAAGTTACAGTCAAGATTAGATCTGTTATTGAGAAGTTAACAATTGACTTTGGCCATTTAAAATCTGGTGTTCTAATTCAGTCATGGGCACCCAGAACAGATGGAGACAGGCGTGTGCTTACCACTGCAGATCAACCTTTTGGTCTTTATGAAATTGAAGCACTTTGTAACTTTAGAATGAAATGCATGGAGTATAAATTTTATGTGGATGCCAAAAGTGCAGATGACCCTGGGGTACTGGGCCATGTTTTCCGGCAAAATGAGCTAGCATTTACTCCAGATGTCATGTATTACACATATGAAGAGTACCATAGCGTGATGATGCTATAAAATCAGCTGTTCAGACATCTATGGCTTTTCCAGTGATTGATCCTTCTTCCAGTCGCTGTGTTGGTGTACTTGAACTACTGTTTACTAGAGTGTTCTTCAACACTCTGTATATAGTTAAGAAAGTCAATGCAGAGCTTCAGGTTTGTCATCTCTATTATAGATAGGGGAAGATCCACTCCAGAACTTTCTTCTTCCAACACTTAATCCAAAGCCCACAATGACTGGCTAGTGAATTATGACATTGGGATTAAATGCTAGATAATAGCTGAAAAAAGAAAGTGCTAGAGAAAATCTGAAGGGCCGTGGCCCTCAAATTTTATTTCTGTTTTGCACTGTTGCACACCTATAACAGCCCCGAAATTTGAGAAATTTACACCTATGGCCCTTCCAATTATGTTATGGGTCTCCCTCCTGGCAGGACTGTTTCCACCACTGCTAGTATTCATATACTATTCGTTTCTTTATAATTTTTTCCCCTTTCGTATTGAGCCATTTGATCAGCTATGGTTACATCATGTCGGTTCTCCTACAGGATGCAGGTCTGGAAAAGTCAGATACATATGGCCATCTTGTCACACCGGTAAGTTGCAACTGCAATACAAGTCTCGAACATTTTTTAAAATTTAAATATTTTTTGGGTAAATGTAAATTTACCAATACTCCACTCTCACAAATACTATTTATTAAACTAGGTGGATTACAAAGCTCACAATCAGGTGCTGGTAGAATTATCAAAGGGGATGAAAGTGGTTTGTGAAACTCATAAATTACTTTTGAGTCTGGCCTGGGTTCCATGCAGTTGTGGTAGAGATGCGGAATTGGATGGCAGTTGCAATAAGCGTTATGTCAGCTGTAAGGGACAAGTCGTGAACGCAATTGTTTGTATGGAAACGTTCTATGCTTCTGATGTGGGTAACCAGGGTTTTGTCAATTCTTGTTCTGACTATTACATACAAACGGGGCACGGTGTTGTTGGGAGTGCATTACGGTCCTATAGTCCATGTTTCTGCGAGGATGTGACTCGATTTAGCAAAACCGAATACCCATTAGTGCACTTTGCACGCGCGTACAGGCTAACTAGCAGTTTTGCAATTTGCTTGAGAAGTACTCATACTGGAGATGTAGATTATGTAATAGAATTTTTTCTGCCTCGAAATATAGAAAGTGATCCGGTTCCAAGGACCTTGTTGTATTCCATATTGGCCACAATGAAACAACATTTCCGAAATTTTAAGGTTGCTTCTGGAGAAGAATTGGGACGGGAATTATCGATTGAAGTTTTGAAGGATAGGAGACTATGGCATTCATCTCAAATATGCCGAATTACTATATCTACACTTACGCTAGTTTGGCCAAATGTGGGAAAGACGGTGCAGCCAGATGCAACGAATCAACAATTAATGGTGGAAGCTGATGCCATGAACAGTGAAAGGAATGTTGTTGGTCCTGAACAAAACAATGGTGATGATGTTATTTATTCTGAGAACACGGGTTTTGTAAGGACATTAATGGAACAAAAGAGAGGAACTGGAAACCAATTTACCCGTGATTACCTTTTACAATTTTCGAAAATGCCACTCAAAGATGCTGCAAAAATGTGTGACGGTAAGCTCACGAACTCTAAAACTATTGCTTTGCTCTTTCTGTTTATCATCATAAAGAAGACAGTTTAGAACTTGCAGCACCAAAAGCAGAGAGTAATTTTCTTATCTAAATCTTTGCATTTGCAGTCAGCATATCTACGTTTAAGCGCAAGTGTAGGGAGTGTGGAATCCCAAAGTGGCCAAGGAAGGTGAAAAGAAAAGGTCCCCTCACTCAGCGCAACCAGGAAAATGAATCTGTCCAAAGAGCTGAGGATAGGGCAACCCGTCCAACGGTTGCATCTGTCGAACCTAGTGCTCTTGCTATTTCTGCACAGCCTGAAGAACCACAGGGGGAGATGGTGATTGAGAATGAGGGGACCTCACGTGATCCAATAACACCGGAAGGTTGTCATCAGGACCTGAATTTAGGTCTCGACGTGGCAGGAGCGAGCATGTTGGATTCTTGGTTCGACGATCTATTTACCTGATAGGAGCGAGTATCGCTAACTCCACTCTCAAGCATACTTTTGTTTACCGGATTGCTGAAAATGACAGTAAAACATGAATTTTTCACGAGATTTCTTTCTTTGTGTGTCATGTGTTAATAATAATGCTTTTCAGACCTATACAGGTGTCCCTAAATTTCTGTCCCGGATAATTTACTAACCATGAGGGGAAGCACATTTATGGAACTGCAGCATGTGTGTATATATATTGTAATATTTATATGAAATATTCACACAGTAAAATGTCACATATAATGAAAGCTAAGGGAATAATCATTTTGAATTGACACAATTCAAATTCATTCTTCTTTTGACTGTCCTGAAAAAGATAAATGCCATTCATTTTTGTTCTTCTCAGATTGAAACCAGATACTAACCTGTAAAAGAAATAATCTGATGAATAGCATTTATCTAAAATTTTGAATTTATCTGCAGAAAAGTACTTTTGTGTATCTACTAATATAAAGAAACATCTAAAACTTTTGGATAATCTGTCGAAACAAGTAGGTCCTCAAAAGAATGCTAGGTGGTGTAGTAATTTGAACTTGAATTGTGCAATCAAAACACTATTGACAAAATAATATTGCAGTGCTAGCGAAATAGATTTAGCAAGAAAACAAGTAAACAAAAAGCTAGTAAACTATGTTGATTTCTTGATCCGCTCTTCAAGTTCTTCGATCATTTCCTTGATACTTGTAAGCGATTACATAAATTGTTTGGTGAAGCTGAAGATTTTTGCAAATTCCTCAGTATTATTGCAGGTGATTAGAATCGCTGCGCCTCTCCCCTCTGTTCTCCGAACGCAGGAAGAGAGCAAAGAAATGAAATTGAGTGCTGGAGATAATGCCAAGTAGATTTCTGATATGCTTGTATTCGCAAGCCCCCAAACATGTTTGCAGTCATGGAGCTTCGGCACATGCGGTAGGTGCATTTATCTGCTCGTCTGGCCTTTCAATCAATCTTGACCTAAATTTTTTTTGTTATTTCAATATTTTTTGATATTCCAATGTATAATACAAATGGAGATTACATACATGTATCCATGATTCATGTAGTTCTGATTTGTCCAAGAATTAATTGGGACTTGAACATGACTTGTGGCTTCCAGCAGGTGATGAAAATGCAAAAAGAGCATAATTCTAGGTACTATGAAAACTTGCCTACAATTTCATTATGCTAATGATAGTGAATGGCATGGTGTAGATTTAAAGTTTATTTTACCATGATAGTGAATTGTATAGTATAGATTTAAAGTTAATTTTAGGGTGAAAGTACTTGACGATGAAGTACTACTCTGCACGATTTCGAAGTTGCAGATGCTTTAAATCAACCATTTCCTGATGCACAATTTCGTTTTCTATGTTCTACCTTTCTAGAGCAGAGAGGCAGTCTTGTGGAGTAACTTCTATTTGCCTTCCTCTTTCCTCTACATAGACTGATAATTAGGACATAGGATGTAAAGGGGATTTCTACTTATTTGTGTTTTCTTTGCTTTTTTTAGTCAATTCTTTATTGGTCTGGTACCCTTTGCAAATTACAAATTATAAGATGCAAAGATTCTTTATTGGTCGGATTCAATATGTGTGTAGAGGTAGTTAATTGTGTTAGATGCGTCTTTTCAGCTGAACTTTTTTAATTAGCTCATCACTGAGGTCTTGAAAGTATATAACTCATTGATTTTTTCCTTGTGCAGATTACAAGACAACTTGCTCGGGAAGTTTACGAGAACATTAGGAGACAAGCTTCTTGTCTGAGAATTCAGAGAGATTTTCGTATGCATCTAGCTAGGAAAGCTTATAAAGAATTGTGCTTCTCCGCTGTTTCTATTCCGGCTGGCATGCGTGGAATGGTTGCACGTGATGAGCTTTGCTTCATAAGGCAGATTGCTTTTTATGGAAAGCTTTCATTGATGTATACTCTTAGACTACTTGACTATATGAATTGTGCATTTGGATGTATTAGTAGGAACTTCAACAATTTCTTTTACACTAGCTTTTGTTCAACTGAGCTTTTTAAAATTATCATATTATAACCTTTTATAATAATGATGGTGTTTGGGAAGTGAGTTTTTATGTAGATTTTATTAGATAAAAAATTTTTGGTGTTTGGGAAGATAGTTGGGTTTTTATGTGGTTGGATGTGATGTTTGTGAGAGAAAAAGTGAAATGATTATGGAGTTGGATGTGATATTTTGTTTGGATGTGTTTTTTTTAGTTTTGTAAAACTTTTGTCTTTTAGTGGAAAAAATGAGAAAAAAACCTAGGTAGGTTTCTTCCCAAACACCACCAATGTTTTTTTTTTTTGCAGAGTAGTTCCAAAACTGTCTCTCAGAATCTCCAAATACTTCTTGGGTTTAAAATTAGCACAATTTAAAAAAAAAAAAAAAAAAAAAAATGAAAAAGGATATCACGGCGTTTTGAAAAACGCCACTAAATCCTAAATCTAACGGTAAGGCTTTTTTAAAAGATATGACGGCGTTTTAAAAACGTCGCTAAATGTCATGGTGACGTCATCGGACTGTTATGTAGAACATTTGGCGACATTTTTAAAAACGCCGCCTATACTAATATAACGACGTTTTTAAAACGTCATAAAGCTATAACGACGGCAGCGACTTCGGCGTTTGATATTAACGTCGCAAAAAGAATTAGCGACATTTTTGCACTTATAGCAACGTTTTTTAAATGCCGCTAAATGCTGATTTTCCAGCAGTGAATGAATTTAACTCTACTTCATATGACTTGTATGCTTTCTGATTGAAAGCATGATCATGGAATTGGATTGCCTGAGGTAGAGAACATGATTCAGCACGCTTCGATAATCAACCATTTTCGCTTAGACCTCATTCAGCACTGGTTAATAAGTCAGTTTATTAGCTAAAAAAAAGAAAAATTAGTGAAATATCTCTCTCCAATTTTGTGTAATAAGAGAGGTTTAAGATATTTTTTTAATTAGCTAAGGTCTCTAAACATTTTCTCAAAAAAAATTCAACTTAGAAAAGTTTTGCTTGACTCATTGAAATTTCGGCTCCGACTCAGAGAATTCAGAGAAATTTCAAAAATTTTCTGTGAAATTAGAGAAATTTCTTTGAGTTTGGGAAAAATTTCTTTGAGTCGGACAAAATTTTTCTAAATTAAATTTTTTTTATAAAAATATTGAAGGACTTTAACTATTATGAAAATATTATATATCTTTTATTTTATAAAATTTTGATATTAGTGACCTTAAAAAAATTTGCCTCCACATTAGGCTAAAAGAAAAGTTTTAAGTCAACTTGGATTTTAATTACTCTAGAAACCCATAGGAAAACTAAAAAAGAAATAAGGATAAATAACTGACCTCATATAGTTGCCTAGTAGAAAGGCCAAAATCAGCTATTTCTTCTGGCATTAGTTCAACTAATACTACGACTTCTTTTGGGAGTCTGTTAAAATGCTAATTTATTGATCATAAATAAGTTAATAAAAAAGCTAATATTAAAAAAAAAAAACTAATTTGATTGACATATTTATTTCTTGGATAAATTAAATTGACATCTCTTGATATTTAGAAAAAATATAATAAATCTTACAATTTTAATATAATTACACAGATTTCTCTTTTAGTAAAGTTAAAGCAATCAAAACTAATACAAATAATATAAAGACACAACGATATATAATGTAAAATATACATTTCAATGACAACATCATTTTTTCACTTATACAACTAACGAGTTTTTTTTTAATGGAAATGAGTCAAATATTATATGAATTAAAATTTTAGAGAACTCAATATAATTATGTCAAATTTATGGGACTTATTGTATTTTTTCTAAATCTCAAGTTACCCAACAAATAAATATGCCAATCAAATTATTTTTTATTTAGGGTAAATTACAATTACACTCGTTGAGATTTGCTTGATATACGAATTACCTCACGTGGTTTTGAAAATTACAAATATTCCATTGTCAAAAAAATTTATTTAACAAAATTGACAGAAAAAATAAAATTTCTAATTACTCTACTATATAACAATAAAATTATTAAAATTGTAAATTCAAATATATTTTCAACATAATTAAAAATTACTAATTGACTTAATGATTCATTAATATCAATAAAAGAGATAATTTATTATGCCATTAGAAATTTGAAGGGGTATGATTTTAAATTTTTAAAATTACAAAAGACAATCTGTGTTTTAAACAAATCTCATAAAATTTATTTGTAATTTTTTTTTTTAGTATTAGCTTTTTTATTGACTTATTTATAGTCAATAAATTAACATTTTAGCAAACTTTCAAACACTTCATAGTATTCGTGTAATCATATGAACTAATGCAACAAAAAATAGTTGATTTTGGCCTTTCACCTAGGCAACTAAATCACAAGGAATACTCACTCTTACATAGGTGGGTAATGCTAGAGATCAAGATTTCATTAAAAAAAAAAAAATAGTGTGCAATCTAGATTCACTCCGAGTATGGGCTCTCTCTACTATAAAAAAATTATAATTTGAAAACCATACTATTTTTCTTCATATTTTTTCTGTGTGGATTCTTGCTCCCTATAAGAGGAGCTAATTTGAGCCCACTAAATTAATCAGACCCAATAGTCGAAGGTTGGTGGGCCCAAATTTATTGCAAGTCCAAGATTGGTGGGCCCGGTTTTATCGCCATCAAACGGGCTGAATCGCTCTAAGCCTAAAAAAGGTTCGGATCCACGAACTTAGAGACTTACTTGAGCTCGGACTCGAAATGATTCAGATCCACGAATCTAGAGATCCGAAGCACCTGGCTTCGAATGGATTCAAACGCAAACTAGAAGTCGTTCCATTAATGAATTCCAGAACACTTGCGGGCTCGGAGCTTTTCGGGATTTATGCACTAGAACCATGGGCGTAATGGAGTTTAAACAAAGAACCCGATCCCAAGGACGATGAGTGGAGATAAATTCACTCTTCGGTTAAACTAGCCTATACCCAGGTCAAGGTGGCACGATCTAGGGGGTCCCTGAGACTCGGCAATATTTGCGGCAGGACGTTCTCTTGAACTACCCCTGACCCTTCTGCGACAGGACGTCCTCTAGGACTACCCCTGACCCTTTGGGATGATTGGGGATCATTGGTTAGGTGTGGCTAAGAAGAAGGGTTCGCCAAGAAGTTGATCTCCTCTTCGGGGTTTTCCTCATCCTCGGAGAGGTCACCTCCTCGGACAAGATGATTAGAGAAAATATTCCCCATGTGCCTTGCACATAGGCTCTATCCTACATCATGAGGTGCCTATAAATAGCACCTACCCATAGCTTTACAAGGGATGGATTTTTGAGAGAAAACTCTTAGGAAAGAACTAATTTTCCTTCTCCATTATCAACCTTGAGAGTAAAAGTGGGAGATCCATGGGAGAGCCTTGCCATTATTTTCTCTCTAGCTACTTTGCCTTCTTCTTCACCCAATCTCTTATCCCCATCATCTCTTTGCTCTTGTGTTCTTAGTTGAGACTATTGAAGAATCTAAGTCTCTCATCATCTTCTAGAGAATTCAAATTTTTTCTTCAAGGATCTTCGAATTTTCCAACGGCGTTCTTGAACCCTCTCATACATTTGGCGACTTCACTGGGGAGGCGGATTGGTTAATGGTCTCAACAAGATCTGGAATCTACACAACTCCGGTGAAGATGGCGGGAGAAGAAGAAGTTCATCAACAAAGCTCTTCTAATGGTGGTGATGAAAGGACTCAAGTTCAAGACTCACCTCTCATCCTTGAAGCCATTCAAGGACTCCAATACACTCAACAAGAGATTCTCACGACCCTTTAAAATCTCACCCACACCATGTTGGTGATGAGTTCGAATTTCGCACCACCAGCAACAAATGGAGGTCAAGTTGGCGCCGATAAGCATCAACAACTTCATGGTAATGTTGGGAATGCTCAAAACCATCAAGATCCACCCCAAATTCTCCCTGAAGTTGTACAAAATCAAATGCTAGGAGGAACGAGTCATGGTCAACCTGCAGTCCATGGAGCACAAAATCACGCACTTGGAGGATCGAGCCATGGTCCAGCGGTGGTTGGAGGAGTTTATGGCGCGATGAATGGTGTTTTAACAACTGTGGAAGTTCAAGGAAGGCCTACAAAAATTCCTCTACAAAATGGTGCTCCACCCATGGCTATTTTTGTTTCACCGATTGTAAATTCTACTCATGTACCGAGTGGGTCTCATTTGGCTCCGACGCTGAGTTTTCAAGTCTAACCCAGTATAGCTGTGGCGTACAATGAACTTTATGGTACCCAATGCAACGTCACATCACCAAATGGTATGTCCATAGGTGCCGATGGCCAATATCGTCATATATCTTCACTGATGATGAATTCTCAACACCAAAGTGTCCAATATGCAGATTCATTTATAATTTTTATAAATTGTCGGTAAGACTTACAATTAGTGATATTTTTTTATGACAAATTTATTTCATAGGACCTATTAGACATTTTGGATCTTCCAAATCATTCCCGCAGGAGATTCGGACCCATTTTTTTTTTATGTCCACTTATAAAGATCTACACGTAAGTACCCCTTTATATAAATTATTAAAATTTCTTAATTTTAAACAATTAAGAAAATCCACATTTGTTAGCTTCCATTTAACTTTTTATTTTACAATCTCACATTTGGAAAAGAAGAAAAAATAAATTGTTTCACTTATATAAAGTGAATCTTATATTCTCATTTATATAAGCAAAAAAAAGATTTTTAGTGAGAAACCTTAAAATTAATACTATTTTTTTTTAATTTTCTTAATTTTAAACAATTAAGAAAATCTCCATTGGTTAGCTTCCATTTAAATTTTATTTTACAATTTCACATAGACGTTTTGATTTTAAAAATAATTTTGTATGAGATTTTGAAACTCTCAAAATATTTAATTTTAAAATAATTACAATCCCACATCGAGATAAGAAATAAAAAGTGAGTTGTTTCACGTATATAAAGTGAATCTTATACTCTCATGTAATATTATAGTATTGTGTATGTTTCAGTTTAAGATAGTTTAAATTTTAAAATAAAATTTAAAGATTTTAATTAATTAATTTTGTTGTAAATTGGTTACTTTTTTGACTTAGCCAATTAGGCTGAATCGTTTTCGGTTTAATTGATTTACTGATTTAACCACAGTTTTAGCTATTTTATCAAAATATATTGCTTAGATTTGTTTGATTTGAAATAAATTAAGATTGACCTTATTAAAAATTAAACGATTGAGATTGCTTGATTAGAAATAAACTTCCCTTCTAAACAACTGTTAACTTTTATTTTACAATCCCACATCAGGAAAGGGAGAAAAAAATGAGTTGTTTTACTATTAAAACTTTATGCTCCCGTTTAATATTGTAGTGTTGCGCATGTTTCAGTTTAAGACAGTTTAAATTTTAAAATTAAAATAAAATTTAAAAATTTTAATTAATTAATTTTTATATAAGTTGATTGGTCCTTTGACCTAGCCGATAGGGTGAACCATTTTTGGTTTGACTAATTTGCTGGTTTAACTGTGATTTTAGCGGTTTTATCAAAATATATTGATTAAATTTGTTTAATTTGAAATAAATTAAAGATTGACCTAATTAAAGATTAAACGATTAAGATTGCTTGATTTGAAATAAACTTCCTACCCAAATAATTGTTAACTTTTAAATAATTAAGAAAATCTCCATTGGCTGACTTTCATTTAACTTTTATTTTATAAACCCCCATCAAGAAAAGAAAGAAAAAATGAATTGTTTCACTTACATAAAATGAATTTTATATTCTCATTTATATAAGCAAAATGAGATTTTTAGTAAGAAGCCTTATGATCAATATCTCATACTTTTTTTTTTTTATTTTCTTAATTTTAAACAATTAAGAAAATCCCGATTGATTAGCTTCCATTTAAATTTTATTTTATAAAATATAAAAAAATGAAATATAATTATCATATTTTTATTAAATAATATATTATTTTATCTTGTGTATAGCACGGATGATATGCTAGTAATTAAAAAACGTGAAAAGGTATTAAGTAAAAAAAAAAGAGATGAAAAAGTAGGTGTTTGGTGCACTTTTTTAGTTTACCTCATTTATTTGGATCACGTCAATTAATATCTATCAATATCTTCTCTTTACTTTTTTAATCACTTTTTTTTATTTTTCTACACATTTTTATATAAAAAGTCAAAATTATACTTATTTAGAACCTCCCAAATTACCCCTAAAATAGATGGAAAGCAGCAAGGGTGCCTTGATTTATTATAAAAAATAGAAAAATGCTTGGGAGTTCTAAATTGGGAGCACTAAATGAGCTCTAGAGAGTGGGTCCCACTGACTGATGTGATGTTTTGGCCTTAATTTTTTTTTTTTTTGAATTTCTACATCATTAGTGGTCTATTAGTATTCTCAAATTAGTGGGATGTATCATTGTTGTAAAAAATATTATTTAATTTAAGCAACTTTAAAGTTTTTATTATTTTTTATACAAGTAAAAATAGTTATTACATATTTAATGCACTCTTATTTTAAGGAACATGTTTTAAATAATAAAGTTAATAAATAAGAGGGTCAAAGCGTTACAATTTTTTTTACCAAATATGATCAGACATGATGTAACATGGATTTTGTAAAGCACAAGTTCAAAAAAAAAAAAAAAAAAAAAAAAAGATTTTAAAAAGTCTTGGCCCAAAGTATTATTGATAAGATTCTCCACCTGTCCAAAAATTAGGAGTGTAACTCGGGCGGGTTCGGTCAGGTTGGGGGTCTGTCCAAGCTCGACCCGAATTGCCCAGAACAGTGCCCAAGCCCGCCCAAGCCCGAACATGAACCCAAGCTTTGCTGCCCAAGCCCGGCCCAAGCTTTGTATTTTGAACTCGGGTTAGTCCGAATTGCCCGAATTGCCCAGAAACTTATAAGTAGATTTGTTTTGAAACCTGTAGGTAGAATTGATAATTAACAAAGAATTGAGAATTATTCAAAGTTATTTTCTGGTCACCAAAAAATAAAAATTAAAAATTAAGACTAACTTTTTTACTTAATTTATATATATTATATAATTTATATAATATATTAAATTCAATTCGGATTTGGGTTGCTCGGGTTGGCCATTGGTTCTGCCCAAGCTCGGCCCGAATTACAATTCGGGCATAAAAAATCTGTTCAGGCCCGTCCAGATTACAAGATATAGTTGCCCAAGCCCTAAAAAAACTCAGGCTGAACTCGGGTTGCTCGGGTTGAGCCCGCCCGAGTTGCACCCCTACCAAAAATTATCCAGCAGGATCACCTTAATTTTGAAAATCTTAAATCATATCGAGAAAAAAAAAATTTTGGTCAATAAATTCTTATTTGACAATTACATATTTTAATTAAAAAGTTAAAAAAATATTATAAATTATCACATCATTTTTTATATATAGTTTTTAAAAATTTTAAAATTATTAAAATAATTTGTTCCTAAACAAAATTTAAATTATAATATGGAGAAATTTTTATGTACAGATGCATGTGTATGTGATACCTTTAGCCAATAACAAACTGACAGCAATTTTCTTTGTCAGAGAACATCACTAATTAATCCGTTACAAAGTGACGGAAAGTTTGCTTCTGTTAGAAACTCGCTCTCCTCATTTGTCTCTTTCATTCTCACTCATTTTTCCAAGGAACCCACTTGACACTTCCCCCTTCTCCATCCACAAAATAATTCTCAGAACAAAATAATTCTCAGATAAAATATTACGAAAGTAGTTTGAGCTCTTTCACACCTCAATCTCATCACACCTCAATCTCATCACTTTCAAGTTGGCTCCTTCCACAAAATCAATTTCCTCCCATGATCGCATGACCCAAATCAACATTTAAACCGATAATTATCCAATCAAAAAAAAGTTAAGAATTTTAAATATTTTATTAATATTTTTATTAAATGTCTCATGTAAGTGTAAGACTCATATCACGTTTACACCGTATAAGTCTCATATTCATATGAAACCTTTAATAAAAATATTAATTAAACATTTGAGTTTTCTAACATTATGTTAATCAATATGACTTTCACTTTACACCACCGAAGCCTAATTTTTGAAGGATATAAGGCTTTAAATTCATTCATAAGTGCCGAGTTATAAAAGATCATGGTATTGGATTCAAAGGAAATTTTTTCAGAATAAATAGAAGAAAGGAAGAAAGCTCACACCCTAAATTCATCAAATCAGGCTCTTCAATGGTTTTTTTTTTCGGAACAAAGTAAATTCAATTCAATGGTTCTATCTCAAGTTACCCTTTTCAATGTGTTAACTTCTTTCCGGACACTGTAGCCGTCGTTGACCACCAAACACCGGTGGCCATACTCTAGACATTGGGTGATTTTTATGTTCTAACCGGAAGAGTCCTTATTTTCTCATATTATGGCAAATGATTTTTCAGAGAAGCAAAAAATCATATTTATATTTGTCAAATCGAATGACAAGTGATTTGAAAGGGTTGTTCGGAGTGTCTTAAATAAGTGTGCTTTTTGTCTTTTTAAATTAAAAAATTGAAGAAAAAAATATAGATGTTTGGGTTAACTTTTGACTTTTTATAAAAAAATATGTATTAAAATATTATATAAATTTGCAAAATTATAATTTTATCCATATAAAGCTTCGTGTATGTCAGGATGTACCTGTGTGTTTTGAAAAAGTTGATTTTTTTTTTCTCGTTCTTTTCCACCTTCTTTTCCACTGTGGTCCAATACAATATTTGAAAATTTATTTATTTTTATTTTTTATTTTGTTCGGACGTGTGTGGCAGTACGGAATGTCAACATCAATCATAGAAAAAATTGGTTTTTAATTTTTTTTGCTTTGGACGCTTGATGCGTACGGTTCTGATATAATATTTTAATTTTATTTTTTATCATTAAAATATTATGAATAGTGTTAACTTTTTGACTTTTAAAATAATTTTTAAATTTTTTAACTTTTATAATGTATGTCAAACTAAGTCTTAAAATTTTATCTTGCAGCTGCCGATGGAGAGTAGAGAGAGAAATGCTTTCTTGAGAGAAATAAACGTGAAGAGAAAGAGAAAAAAAAGAAGGTAAATTACATTTACACAATTGAGATTTTTGTTTTTATTTTATTTTTTTATTTTTACAGATTTATTTTTCTCCTAGAAGTTTATAATCTTATTATAACTTGCCTCATGAATTACTGATAGTCATGTCCTAAAATTTTTTAAATGATCATTTTGTCATTTTTCATTTTATTTCTTCTTCTTATCATCATGACTACATTTTATAATTTTCCATCATTAAATTCTACTTAAACATATTCTTATTGAGTGATATACAAATACAAATTTTATATAAAATTTTCAACACTATGATATAACTTAAGAGTGGTATTATTAGCATCCCATAAATTATTTTGGACCTCCCATTTCTTTAGACCCCCACTTATAAATTTTGAAACCCTTAAAAAAAATTTCTCCCCCCAAATAGGGCTGTGCTAGGGACCCCTAGTAGGGGTGACCCCCAGTGCCATGTGGCACTGTGTGAGCAAGTTCAACAAAAAAAAATAAAATAAAATTTTGGCCAATCAGAATGGACCCCCAGCACCCCCACTGAGGGTCTTAGGCATTTTTCTCCTGTATAATTAGGCACTTTTAGTTTTCTTTTTAAGATATTCCGTTTAGTTTAATTATCATTTTGATAGCTTTCCAAACTGAGTTGAATTATCTGTTGTTGGATGTTGAGAGGGTGAATGTCCTCAGCTACTTCAAAATCAGTTAGTCTAGAAACCCAGAATCTGGAGACCAGATTTTGGACCGTATATGGTGTGGTATATATAATTGAATGAGTGTATTGTCAAGTTCATGTGTAGATTGCATTTGAATCACACATGACAGACGCCAAATGTGTCAGAATTCAAGTAAGAGATTAGGGAGCAAGAATCCACGCAGAAAAAATATGAAGAAAAATAGTATGGTTTTCAAATTATAACTTTTTTTTATAGTAGAGAGAGCCCATACTCGGGGTGAATCTAGATTGCCACTATTTTTTTTTTAAATGAAATCTTGATCTCTAGCATTACCCGCTCATGTAAGAGTGAGTATTCCTTGTGATTTCCTAGGTGAAAGGCCAAAATCAACTATTTTTAGTTGCATTAGTTCATATGATTACACGAATACTATGAAGTGTTTGAAAGTTTGCTAAAATGTTAATTTATTGACTATAAATAAGTCAATAAAAAAATTAATACTAAAAAAAAAAATTACAAATAAATTTTGTGAGATTTGTTTAAAACACAGATTGTCTTTTGCAATTTTAAAAATTTAAAATCATACCCCTTCAAATTTCTAATGGCATAATAAATGATCTCTTTTATTGATATTAATAAATCATTAAGTGAATTAGTAATTTTTTGTTGGACCATTTTAATATCTTATATTTATTTATTGATTTATCTTTTTCATAAATGGGGTTTCATTACTTTGGTAACCTCTTGGTCATAAATGGAGGTTAAATAGAATTCATGAACTTGTTTAATGGTCATTATATTTGGTGTAACTGTAAGGTCCTAATAGCCTATAAATAGTCTACTCTTTTCTGTCTATATAGACCAACTATTTTCTATACAAGAGAGATTACTAGTAAAGAAGGGTGTTTTATTGGTGGAGCTTTGGGTTCACCATCTTGTGCAGAGTTGACCTGAACCATACGACAAGTGGTCGGGCTGTTGTATCCTAGAGGGGACAAGTCATAGTGTTGTGACTGCTGCATCGGTATTTGGATTCTTCCTACCGCAGTGGGCTTGATCTCCTTAAAGAAAACGAGATATCCGTGCCTCAGCCTGATCTATTTGTATCTCATTTTCTTTGCATCATTTATCAATAATATAGTTTAGTTTCTGATATTTTCACCAACAATTTTAAGGAGATCAAATATGGAACAAGTACCAGAAAAAACCAATGATGGAATTGGAGATCTCAACAAGCCTTTCAAATTCAAAGAAGTTCATTTTAAGAGGTGGAAAAGAAAAGTTCTTTTTTACCTTAGCCTTTTGAAAGTTGCATATGTTCTTACCGAAAAGAATCCGAACAAAATCCCAACCGAGGAGATGAATGATGAAGACTATGAGGCACATGAAGCAAAAGTGGCTTCCTATAATACAGATGAGTATAAATGTTGCTTTTATCTCTTAAATTTCCTTGCTGATCAATTTTATGATTACTATGACACCACTTACACTTCCGCAAAGAAAATTTGGAAAGCTTTACAGACTAAGTATGATACCGAAGAGGCAGGAGCAAAAAAGTATGCAGCTATCCGGTTTTTCCGCTTCCAAATGGTGGATGGAAAATCCGTTGTGGAGCAAGCACAAGATTTCCAAATGATAGTTGCAGAAGTAAGATCTGAAGGCATCAAGATTGGTGACAACTTGGTAGTTGCAGGACTTGTTGACAAGCTACCGTCATCTTGGAGAGAATTCCAAAAGAGCATGCGTCACAAACAAAAGGAAACTTCCTTAGAGACGTTGATCACTCGCATTCGAGTAGAAGAGGAGACTAGAGGCCAAGATGCATTAATAACACAAGCGGGTAATGGCAATTCTACCACAAAGGTAAACTTTGTTTCAGCAAATAATAACTTACCCAAAGGTCATAATTCCAAGAATGCTTATTTGAAGCCTTATAAAAAGAATATGAAGAATTATGGTACACCTCACAATAAGTGGATTAATCCAGATAAGAACCAAGGTCCATCACCTCCACAAAATTTTACATGCTTTGTCTGTGGCAAAAGTGGGCATATTGCTCGAACTTGTAAATTCCGAAAACGTGCACCTGCCCCAAAGGCTAACATTATCGAGGAGCCATTTGTGGCTATGATTACAGACATTTGCATGGTTAATTATGTGGATGGTTGGTGGGCAGATTCTGGTGCTAATAGACATGTTTGTTATGATCAAACTTGGTTCAAGGTGTATACTCCTTTTGATGATGAGAAAACAATTATGCTTGGTGACTCTAGTCAAACCAAGATACTTGGGAGTGGTGAGGTTGACCTTAAATTCACCTTTGGACGTGTGCTTACTTTAAAAGATGTGCTTTATACATCGTCCATGAGGAAGAATTTGATGTCAAATTATTTGTTGAATAAGGCTGGTTTTAAGCAAACTATGGAATCTGATCAATATGTGATTGCCAAGAAGGGTATTTTTGTGGGTAAGGGTTATGCTTGTGATGGGATGTTCCAATTGAATGTTGAGATTAATAAACCATCTACCAATTCGGTTTACATGTTGTCTTCTATTAATTTATGGCATGCTCGCTTATGTCATATAAATAGTAAATATGTGGGAATCATGAATAGTTTAGAATTAATTCCTAAAGTGACAAAAAATTTTGAGAAATGTGAAGTTTGCAGTAAAGCAAAAATTACCAAGAGGCCTCATAAAAGTGTTGAAAAAAATACCGAATTGCTAGAATTATTTCATACTGATTTGTGTGAGTTTAAAGAAATTTGAACTCGGGGTGGTAACCGATATTTTATCACTTTTATTGATGATTTTTCAAAATACACAAACGTATATTTATTAAAAAATAAAAGTGATGCTTTTGAAAAATTTTAAAGAATTCCTTCTTGAATTGGAAAATCAATTCGGTAAAAAGATTAAAAGAATTAGAAGTGATAGAGGCCGAGAGTATGAATCTCTTGTATTCAACTCTTTTGTTCAGTCATTGGGAATTATTCATGAGACTACTCCACCATATTCACCTTCATCAAATGGCGTAGCTGAAAGAAAAAATAGAACGTTAATTGACTTGACGAATGCTATGCTTATTGATTTAGGTGCTCCCTCAAATTTTTGGGGTGAGGCTATTTTGACAGCTTGCCATGTGATAAATAGAGTGCCACACAAAAAGACTAAAATTGTCCCTTATGAGTTGTGGCGGGGGCATAAACCAAATCTAGGTTATTTGAGGGTTTGGGGTTGTTTAGCTTTTGTTAGGCTTGCAGATCCTAAACAACCTAAATTGGGTGAACGAGCTACCACCTGTGCTTTTCTTGGGTATGCATTGCATAGTACAGCTTATAGATTTTTTGATATGGAAAATAATATTATTTTTGAATCAGGTGATGCTATTTTTCATGAAAATAAATTTCCTTTCAAATCTAGAAATAGTGGGGGTCAAATAATTTCTGAAAATATTTTATCTATGCCTAGTTCTTCTACTCTTTCTCAAGTTTTTCAAGAAAAAGAAAATTTTCAAATCCAACCAAGAAGAAGTAAACGAGCTAGAATTGAAAAAGATTTTGGCCCTGACTATTATCTTTACAATATGGAATAAATTCCTCTTACGGTACAAGAAGCTTTATCATCACCTGATGCTATTTTCTGGAGAGAGGCTGTAAATGATGAGATAGACTCACTACTTTCAAATAAAACATGGAAGTTAGTGGATTTACCTCCAGGTTGTAAAACTATTGGGTGTAAATGGGTCCTTCGTAAAAAACTTAAACCGGATGGAACTATAGATAAATATAAAGCGAGGCTTGTCGCTAAAGGTTTTAAGCAACAAGTTGATCTTGATTTCTTTGATACTTTTTCTCCGTTACATCGAGTTACATCCATTAGACTGTTGATAGCAAAGTCGCAATTCATGATTTAAAAATTCATCAAATGGATGTAAAAACAACAGTTTTAGATGGAGATCTAGATTAGGAGATTTACATGGACCAACCAAGGCTTTGTGGAGCCCGTAAAGAAAGCAAGGTGTGTAAGCTAACTAAATCCGCTTATGGTTTAAAACAAGCTCCTAAACAAAGGGCATGAGAAATTTGATTCCTGCATGCTTGAGAATGGCTATAAGACTAATGAATGTGATAAGTGCATATATTATAAAACTTGTGAGAATGCACATGTGATTATTAGCCTATATGTAGATGATCTACTTATCTTTGGCTCTAATTTGCATATTATAAATGAGACTAAAAATATGCTCAATAGCCACTTTGATATGAAAGATCTTTGTGAAGCCAATTTTATTTTGGGAATTAAAATTACCAAGACTAATGATGGTATTTTTTTTGATCAGTCGCATTATGTTGAGAAAATGTTAAAGAAATATAATTTTCTAGACTGTAAACATGTTGCTACTCCTTTTGATGCAAGCATACATTTGTCTATTGTAACAAATGAAAAGGAAGTAATTAATCAAAAGGAATATGCTAGCATGATTGGTAGTTTGAGATATGCAATTGACTGTACTAGACCTGGCATTGCATATGCTGTTGGAGTATTTAGCAGGTTTACTAGCAAACCAAGTCGAGATCATTGGCTAGCCATGGGAAGAATTATGAGATATTTATCTGGTACCAAAAATTATGGTTTGCTTTATAACAAGTATCCTACGGTACTTGAGGGATATAGTGATGCCAATTGGAACACTTTGTCGTGATTCTCTCTACCTCGGGTTTTATTTTTACCTTGGGTGGTGCTATATGTTGAAAGTCTAAAAAACAGACTATAATTGCTAATTCTACAATGGAAGCTGAGCTTATAGCGTTAGCTTCAGCATGTGAGGAAGCGAATTGGTTGAAAGATTTGTTACATGAAATTTCTTTTTAGGAAAAACCAATTCCTCCTGTGTTAATTCGTTGTGATAGCACTGCTGCTATTGGTAGAGTGAACAATCATTTTTGTAATGGTAAATCCAGACCTATTCGAAGGAAACACAATAATGTGAGATCCTATTTGAGTAATGGCATCATAACTGTGAATTATGTAAGATCTTGCGATAATCTTACGGATCCGTTAACTAAGGCCTTGGCGAGAGATAGGGTCTAGAATACATCGAGGGGGATGGGTTTAAAGCCTATAAAATCATAAACCATGTATGAGAATACCCAACGTAGGGACCAGAGATCCTGTAACTAGGTTCAATGGGAAGAACGAATCATATGGTGGTTGTAAAAATGCACTCTTTAATATTTTGTGATCCATCCCTATGATGTAAGTGCATTTGTCCTGTAATGTTGGAGGGTTGAGTTTTTATACTCTTAATGAAATTCTGTAGCTCTTGTTGAGTGGGGTGTGTAAATTACAGGAACATCCTTGACAGATTTCACCTATGTGAGCATGAAAGTGGGGCCGCTTTCTATGAGAACAAGGCTTATTCTCAAATATGCTCATGAAAACTCTCATAGGAACAAGGCCGTAATGTGCTAGCTATTAAAGTTCATGTCAACACCTGGATTATTATGTGTGAGCAGTAATTCTTTATTTCCCCTAAGCAGTCATAGTTCAAGTCTGAGACCACTACTGACTCTGGAGTAGAGGTTGTTGTTTCACTAATGAAGGTTCAATGCAGAGCACACCTTCATGATGCATACTAATCTATCTTTGTTTGGTAATCTCTTTTATCTTTGTTGATATTAAATGAGTGGGGGATTGTTGGACCATTTTAATATCTTATATTTATTTATTGATTTATCTTTTTCATAAAGGGGGTTTCATTACTTTGGTAACCTCTTGGTCATAAATGGAGGTTAAATATAATTCATGAACTTGTTTAATGGTCATTATATTTGGTGTAACTGTAAGGTCCTAATAGCCTATAAATAGTCTACTCTTTTCTATCTATATAGACCAACTATTTTCTATACAAGAGAGATTACTAGTAAAGAAGGGTGTTTTATTGGTGGAGCTTTGGGTTTACCATCTTGTGCAGAGTTGACCTGAACCATACGATAAGTGGTCGGGCTGTTGTATCCTAGAGGGGACAAGTCATAGTGTTGTGACTGCTGCATCGGTATTTGGATTCTTTCTACCGCAGTGGGCTTGATCTCCTTAAAGAAAACGAGATATCCGTGCCTCAGCCTGATCTATTTGTATCTCATTTTCTTTGCATCATTTATCAATAATATAGTTTAGTTTCTGATATTTTCACCAACATTTTTAATTATGTTGAAAATATATTTCAATTTACAATTTTAATAATTTTATTGTTATATAGTAGAGTAATTAGAAATTTTATTTTTTCTGCCAATTCTGTTAAATAATTTTTTTTGACAATGGGATATTTGTAATTTTCAAAACTACATGAGGTAATTCGTATATCAAGCAAATCTCAACAAGTGTAATTGTAATTTACCCTAAATAAAAAATAATTTGATTGGCATATTTATTTGTTGGGTAACTTGAGATTTAGAAAAAATACAATAAGTCCCATAAATTTGACATAATTATATTGAGTTCTCTAAAATTTTAATTCATATAATATTTGACTCATTTCCATTAAAAAAAAAATTCATTAGTTGTATGAGTGAAAAAATGATGTTGTCATTGAAATGTATATTTTGCATTATATATCGTTGTGTCTTTATATTATTTGTATTAGTTTTGATTGCTTTAACTTTACTAAAAGAGAAATCTGTATAATTATATTAAAATTGTAAGATTTATTATATTTTTTCTAAATATCAAGAGATGTCAATTTAATTTATCTAAGAAATAAATATGTCAATCAAATTAGTTTTTTTTTTAATATTAACTTTTTTATTAACTTATTTATGATCAATAAATTAGCATTTTAACAGACTCCCAAAAGAAGTCGTAGTATTCGTTGAACTAATGCCAGAAGAAATAGTTGATTTTGGCCTTTCTACTAGGCCACTATATGAGGTCAGTAATTTATCCTTATTTCTTTTTTAGTTTTCCTATAGGTTTCTAGAGTAATTAAAATCAAAGTTGACTTAAAACTTTTCTTTTAGCCTAATGTCGAGGCAAATTTTTTTAACGTCTCTAATATTAAAATTTTATAAAATAAAAGATATATAATATTTTTATAATAGTTAAGGTCCTTCAATATTTTTATAAAAAAGATTTAACTTAGAAAAATTTTGCCCAACTCAGAGAAATTTTGCCCAAACTCAAAGAAATTCCTCTAATTTCACAGAGAATTTTTGAAATTTCTTTGAGTGAAGTTTAAATTTCAATGAGTCAATCAAAACTTTCCTAAGTCGAATTTTTTCTAAGAAAATGTTGAGGGACCTTAGCTAATAAAAAAAATATCTTAAACCTCTCCTACTACACAAAATTGAAGAGAGATATTTCACTAATTTTTCTTTTTTTTAGCTAATAAACTGACTTATTAACCAGTGCTGAATGAGGTATAAGCGAAAATGGTTGATTATCGAAGCGTGCTGAATCATGTTCTCTGCCTTAGGCAATCCAATTCCATGATCATGCTTTCAATCAGAAGCATCCAAGTCATATGAAGTAGAGTTAAATTCATTTCATCTTTCCTGGTTTGGGTTTGAGCAATTTAGCTCTTTATGGTTCGAATAAGTTACAAAGTTTCTATGGGGATATATTTTCTGAGTACCAACACATGGCAAGGTGACGCCGACGTGTCAGCCGAGGTGTCACGTGTCCTGGTCATTGTGCTGAGGTAATCTCGGTTAGGCCGAGGTTTCCTCCGAAGATATCGAAAACCGAGATAAGCGGATAAGGGACAAGAGTCCTGGAATGAAGAAAAGACTTCAAGATGGATAAGGGTAGTACTCCTGGAAGTCTATCCTTATCTGTTGAGGAGTCCAAGGTAAATCTAGAATTGGAGTCCATAGAAGTCAGACTTCTAGTGAGATTGGGATTGAGTTAAACTATAAAAGAAGGGCACCCCCGGCGGGTCTAAGGTACGCAATTTTATGCTTTGAGCAGTAAATTAAGCATTTGAATTATCTTTGAGAGATACTGACTTGCTCGTCGGAGTACCCCCAGGTGGAAGAACCACCGCCAGAGCCTTTTCTTTCTGTTGCAGGTTAGCTAAAGCCATCTATTCTGCCAGTACTCTCTAGTTGATTTCTAAGGAGGGCAGTGTGATCAGAAAACCACTCACACAGTTTCTATACGATTTTAGGCTAAAATGTTACTCTTAATTTTTTTATTTAAATTAATGGAAAGTGTATTACACATATCATTTTTTAGAGTGAGTTTAATTTATTTTTTTTAAATAAAGTGAAATTAATACAATAAAAAAATAATTTTATCCCCATTTTCTCCAAACTTAAAATTAAATTAATATGTTAATTAAAATAATAATTAAATAAAAATATTAAATAAATAATAATTAAGAATTGATCTAAATTATAATTAAATTAAAATTAGGTTGATTGACATGTTAGGAATTACAAACTAATTAAGAATTTAGAATTAATTGTATCTAAAATTAGATTAAAAAGTAAGGAATTATGATAAATAATTAAATATTTATGATTAATTGTGATCTAAAATATAATTAAATTAAAATTAGAATAAAAGGTTAAGAATTACAATATATAATTAAGAATTTATAATTAATTGTGATTTAATTAAATTAATGTTAAATGTGGGGATGTATTTTCTGAGTACCAACACGTGGCCGAGGTGACACCGAAGTGTCAGCCGAGGTGACACGTACTTGACAGTTACGCCTAGGTAATCTTGGGGTTGCCGAGGTTATCTCTGAAGATACCAGAGTCCGAGATAAGTGGATAAGGGACAGGAGTCTTAGAAAGAAGAAAGACTACAAGATGGATAAAGGTAAAACTCTTAGGGAGTCTATCCTTATCTCTTGAAGAGTCCAAAGCAGATCCAGAGTTGGAGTCCATAGAAGTAAGACTTCAAGTGGGACTAGGATAGAGAGACACTATAAAAGAAGGGCACCCCCGGCGGGTCTAAGGTACGCAATTTATAGTCTTAAGCAGTAATTTTAGCACTTGTTATCTTTGAGAGATACTGACTTGATCGTCGGAGTGCCCCCGGGTGGAAGAACCACCGCCGGAGCCTTTTCTTTCTGTGCAGGTTACAGGGAGCCGTCTACTCTGCCTGTGTTCTACAGCTGAATTACTAAGGAGGGCAGTGTGATCGGAATATCACTCACACAATTTGGCGCCGTCTGTGGGAACGAAAGAAGAGTAGATGGCCAGTAACGCGCAGAAGGAAAAGATTGGGGACGACGCTCCGACTAGGAGTGGAAGACCCGTCAACTCTAACGCTGAAGGAGAAGACCACAACGAAGAAACTCGTGATCAGAATCACGCAGAAAAAGTCGTCGGACAGGATGGTGATACATCAAAGAAAGCGGACAGGGGCAAATACTATAACGAGGATGACCTCCAGACCTGGAAAGACAGATGTCTGAGGAGGGATGAGGAAGTAAAAGAGATGGCAAACAAGTTGGCAGACCTTCAATCAGTCGTCAACTTCATGATGCAAAATAATGTCATGCAGCCGCCATACCCGCTACAGGACACACCAATGCCGGTAGCAAACGTCCAGAAGAAGGGGAGGAGGGAAGTTCCCGAAGCCCCTCAGCACACGGGGAGTGGAAGGCACTCTCACCGACCTTCCAGGGAAGTCGGCCGAGAGGAGCCGAGAAGAGAAGAGTCCCGAAGGACATATCGCGAGAAGGAAGCAGACCCCAAAGAACATCGGCATGTTCCGGGGCGGATATTGTGTTTCGACGCGTCCTGCGGAGAAGGATCGAAAATGGGCCATCATGAGGCCGAGAGTAGTGCGCCGAAGAGGCTGAAGTCCAATGACAGCTGGGCTGCAGGGAGAAGTAAAGAGGACTTGAGAGATTACCTCAATAGGAAACAACAGAATGCCGGAGCCGAAGTAACTTCCCCGGTTAAGCCGAGGACTCCATTCTCGGCAGAATTGGATAGTTTCGTCGCACCGAAAAGATTCAGTATGCCGAGGCTCCAGATATATGATGGTAAATCGGACCCTAACTTCCATGTTGGATTATTTTTGAATTCAATGGCATTGTACAGTGGGAATGAGCCGTTGCTCTGCGAAGTGTTCCCTTCATCCTTCGGGGAGATTGCATCAAATTGGTTCCACAAACTACCGAAGGGGAGCGTGAAGAGTCGAAGGCTTGGCCGGATGTTTGTGGCCGTGTTCATAACAAACAAATCAGAGCTATTAAGGGTGGATGCATTGATGGCCCTGAAGATCGGCAAAGATGAGAGCCTCAGAGCTTATGCAAAGCGGTATTACGAGGTGTTCAATCGAATACCTGAATGCAACCAGGAGGTGGCGGTCGTCTCTTTCAAGAACGGCCTGAAGGATGACTGTCCACTGCGGAAGTCCTTGGCAAAAACCCTACCAAAGAGTATGGAAGAGCTCATGGCGCGAATCGAGAAGTATGCCAGAGCCGAGGAAGATACATCGGGAAATAAGGAGACGAAGCTAGAAAAGGGCAACGCCTTGCTGAAGCGAGGCCGAGGTAACAATGTAACAAACAGAGATGAGTTGAGGGCTAAGCAAGCGATTTACGGTGTTCAATTCCAAATTCAAAAAGTCCTTGACCAAATTCAAATCACCTACTTGAGTAAGCAAGAGCACAAGGAGAATTTATGGGAGAAACCTTGGTAGGCGTTGTGCCTACCACAATGAGCAGTCACCCAACTCGTGGTTGCAGAGCCTTAAAGCACACTTAGAAGATCCGGTGAGGCAAGGCCATTTAAGAGACCTTGTGGATGAAGCCGTAACCGTGGAAGAGCAGCACGATTGCCTCAAGCACCAGCCCCGCCCCAAATAAGAAGAACCACGAGCAGTGGACCTCGGTGGTTAACGTGATCCACTCAAAGGTGAATGAAAACGACATACGGGAAGACACAGAGGTAAAACACCGCAAAGACGTCAACCAGTCGGATCGAAAAGACCTCGGCCTGAAGATTGCCAAGGACCGATGATAACCTTCACAGAGGCCGACCTCGACATGGTTCAGCACCCACACAATGATGCCCTGGTAGTATCCCTCCAGGTTGGGGAGTGCCAGGTGAAACGCATCTTGATTGATCAAGGCAGCTCCTGCGACATCATGTATGTCAGATGTTACAAGGAGTTAGGCCTTCACCCCGATGACATGGAGCAGTCAAACGGCCCGATGGTCGGCTTCAATGGAACGCCGACATGGCCTTTAGGAGCAACAAGCTTGGAGGTACAAGCTGGCACGAAAAAGATCAAGACAGAATTCATTGTGATCGACACGCCCTCGCCTTACAACATCATCTTGGGGAGGCCGTGGTTGCATGCAATGGGGGCAGTCCCCTCGACATTGCATCAACTGCTACGGTTCCCAACAGAACATGGGATTGAGGAAGTCAGAGGTGATCAGTTGCAGGCGAAAAATTGCTCCATGGCAGCAATGAAGCTAACCTGCAGCATTCGGGAACCAGAGAAGGCAGAAGTTGAAGAAGAGGACATAAAGGTCCTAGATGACGTCGGCAAAGAGCCGACCGAGAAAAGTGAAGAAGCATTAAAGAAAATCTTCGTCCAAGAGGGCGATGAGGAACGTTTCTTTCTTCTCGGCACAGGATTAGCCGAAGAAGAAGAAAGGGAGTTGGAAGCCTTTCTAAGGAAAAATATTGAGGTGTTCGCCTGGACACCATATGAAATGCCTGGCATTGACCCCGAGGTCACATGTCACAGACTCAACGTTGACAGTCGGCCAAACTGTGATACAACGAGCCGAAGACCGACATTGATGCACGCGAAAGTGGAAGAAAGTAGCAGACTTCTAGAGGCCGGGCCATCCGAGAAGCCAATTATCCAACATGGTTATCAAATACCGTGGTAGTAAAGAAGAAGAATGGCAAGTGGAGGTCTGCGTAGACTTCACAAATTTGAACAAAGCTTGTCCCAAAGACAGACTTCCTCCTAAAGATCGACCATTGGTGGGACGCCACATCTGGACATGGAAGGATGAGCTTCTGGATGCATATAGGGTATCACCAGATAGCAGCCATGTACCCCCACGAAGAGAAGACAGCGTTCATCACTCCGAAAGGTTTGTCTTATCTGAGTCATGCCTTTTGGGTTGAAGAACACAGAACAACTTACCAAAGGCAGACCAAGATGTTCAAACACTTGATTGGCGAATCAGAGAAGTCTACATTGATGACATGGTCGTGAAGACTAAGGAACCAAAGGATCATCTTGCGACTTAGAAAAGGTCTTTGATATACTCAAAACATATCTGCCACTAAACGCCGAAATGCGCGTTTGGAGTCGGATCCGTAAGTTCTTGGATACTGGTGACGAAGGGCATTGAAGCCACCAGATCGGATCAAGGCCATTCGAATTACAGAGTCCGACATCGCTAAACAGTTCAGATGCTTCTTGGAAGGCGCAACCCTAAACAGTTCATAAGCCAAGTTCGAACAAATGTAAACCTTTTTAATCTGGTAAAAAGGCCACGGATTTTCTATGGACAGAGGAATGTGAGGCCGCTGGTACTGAAGAAATACTCACCTCACCATCCTCTCAACACCTCAACACGGGAGGAACTGTTCTTATACCTAGTAGCTTTGAGCACGCAAAAGTCTTTGTGATTATCCGAAAAGAGAAGGGAGAGTAGAAGGCGGTACTATGTAAGTAAAACCTTGGCGATCAGTAAACAAGGTATTTACCATCGAGAAATTAATGTGGCCTTGGTAATGGCCTCAAAGAAGCTAAACCATTATTTTTAAGCTCACAAGATAGTGGTTCTAACAGCACCCACTAAAATCCTTGTTGCAACAAGGAGACTTGATCGAAGAATAGCAAGATGGGCCGTAGTTTTGGGCCAATATGACTGGAGTTCGAAGAACAAATGATAAAAGGCCAAGTCTTGGCGATTCGTGGCCGAATTCTCGCTAATACATTGAACATCTGCCTTCGAAATGAGATGAACGATGTCCAAACAAGGAAGGAAAAGCCCACCAAAGGCTAAGGAACCAAGGAAGGAAAAACTCGACCTGCAAAGATTTACATCGGCGACTCCTTTCAACTTTTGTTGATGGGAGCTCAAACCGCAAGGGCGGAGTAGTGTTAATTTCCCCCGATGGGGAGATATTGGAGCGGACCATACGACTGGAGTTTAAAGACTCGAACAATGAGGCGGAATATGAAGCACTGATTGTCGGATCAAGCCGGCGAAGCAGGCGATGAGGTAATCGTTTTTTGTGACTCACAACTCATAGTAAATCAAACTACAGGAGAGTTTGCTGCCCGAGATGAAAGGATGTCGGCATACGCAAAAGAAGTCATCAGGCTGGCAGACATGTTTCAAAACTGCCGACTTCTTCAGGTCAGCCGAAACGATAACAACCACGCCGACGCGTTGTCCAATTTAGCGAGTTTGATGCAAACCGGAAAGACGAGGACAATAATGATCGATTACCTACCAAGCCCGAGCATAGAACCACCGAACACAATGCAAGAGGCATTATGTGTGGACATGGGACCAAGCTGGATGGATGCAATTGTTGCATTCCTGAAAGAGGGAAAACTACCAGAAGATCGAAAGGAAGCACACAAGGTCAGACTGAAGTCGGCAAGATTCAGCTTGACAGCAAAAGGACATCTCTACAGAAGATCCTTCACTGGACCTCTTTTAAGGTGTGTACACCCTCTTCAGGTCGAAGACTTTTTGTATGAAATTCATGAAGGAGTTTGTGGAAGCCACGCAGGCAGATCGTTAGCTCATAGGGCCATTACCCGGGGTATTGGTGGCCCTATATGCAAAAAGATGCAGCCTATGTGAAGAAGTGTGAACAATGCCGAGGTTTGCACTGATTGATACATCACCACTTGACTGAACCTGTTTCAAATTTGGCCATTTGCCCAAGGGGCATGGATCTCATTGGACAATTGCCCCAAGCAAATGGGAAGTACCCATCGTAGCAACAGACTACTTCACAAAATGGATAGAAGCGAGCCCTTGCCAAAATCCGAGATGTGGATGTGAAGAACTTCATCTGGAAAACATCATCACCAGATTTGGGATTCCAAGAGAAATTGTTGCCGATAACGGAACACGTTTGACAAAGAAACTCATCAAGAATTTTTGCAAAAGTTCAAGATAAAGAATTATTTTTCAACACCAAGCTTTCCCCAAAGTAATGGGCAAGCAAGCATCAAACAAAATCATTCGATGGAATAAAGAAGAGGTCAGAAAAGAAAAGGAAAGTGGGTAGACGAATTGCCCAACGTGCTCGGGGCATATCGCACTACGCCGAGAAGATCAACAGGGAATCCCCTTGCCATGGCTTATGGCGTATAGCGATCATTCCATTGGAGATCGGCATCCCAGGATCGTAACACGTGAGTTGAGAACGGGTCTAATGATGTGCTCTAGCCCGAGATCCGGACCTCTTGGAAGAAAGAAGAGAGAAAGTCGCAATCCACTTGCGAGATACCGAATAACGCCAAAGCTTACAACAAGAAGGTCAATCCAAGGGATTTTCAAGTCAACGACCTAGTCTTGAGAAAAGTCGTCGGGAATAAGAAGGACCCCAGAGAGGGCAAGCTTGGCCCAAACTGGGAAGGTCCCTACAGAATCACTTTGGTGTTAGGAAATGGGGCATATCGGCTCGAAGATAATGAGGGCAAAGCATTGCCTAGACCATGGAACACTTGTAATTTAAAGTTTTTCTATCATTAGATGTTCTTTGATATGATCAATAAAATCTTAACAGAATTTTTTTAGAACTTATAAAACTATGCATGATGCTGTTTTGTGAATAATGAGAACCCAAGTGGAACTTAGGTTCACATTGGGGGCAAAGAGAAGACATTAGTAATGCTTAGCCGAAGTTAAGCCGAGATAAATTCTTTATCTTTACTTGTTGAAATTTGTAGCAATTTACAAGTTAAAGTTAAGCCGAGATAAATTCCTTATCTTTACTTGTTGAAATTTGTAGCAATTTACAAGTTAAAGTTAAGCCGAGATAAATTCCTTATCTTTACTTGTTGAAATTTGTAGCAATTTACAAGTTAAAGTTAAGCTGAGATAAATTCCTTATCTTTACTTGTTGAAATTTGTAGCAATTTACAAGTTAAAGTTAAGCTGAGATAAATTCCTTATCTTTACTTGTTGAAATTTGTAGCGATTTACAAGTCGAAGTTAAGCCGACATGTGATTTGCAACGGTTTGCAGCAATTTATAGGTTGAAGTAAAATCTAAGTATATGATTTTAACCCTTGTTGAAAATAGAAGCAATTTACAAGTAGATCATTGTTTTAACATTTGTTTTAACTTAAGAAAAGTTTACTGTGTATACTAATCCTTGTTGAAATTTGTAGCAATTTACAAGTAAGTCAGATTGAGGTTGTTGTTTAAACTTAAGAAAAGTTTACAAAAGTTAGCATTGAATAAGTATATGTTTTATACTTGTTGAAATTTATGAAAAAGATTAGGATCAGGATCTTGCAAGTAAAAGAAGTAAAGCTTGCAGTTATTATACCTGAGGTATATAACCCAGAGAAGATTGAGCAAAGGAAGAATTATGCAAAATATTCTAAGTACAGAAGCAATGAAGAGAAATCAATGACAAACACTTAGAGAAAAACAGTTGTACATAGAGGAGGCACAATGGCCTAGCAGAAGTAAATTGTTCCAGAGCAACAAAGAAGGGCACATCGGCCATAAAGACAAAGCTTACATTGTTCAGAAAACAAAACAGAGTACACAAAAGTTAAAGAAAAAATGAAAACTAAGTTTCTTCAGCTTCAGCAGCAGGTTGAGCTGGGACCTCGGAGGGCTCCTCAAGAACAACCTTGGCATCCTTTTCCACAAGAACCTCGGTTACCACTTCTACAGGAACTTCGGCTTCCTTGTCTACCGCAATCTCGGCGTCAATCTCTGCAAGTGTCTTGTTAAGAATTCTTTCAGCCAGAAGGAGGTCGGATGATAGATGCCCTGGCTCAGCCCCCTTGGACACTTCCTCAGTCTCTTCATCTTGGGTTAAGTCCATGACTTGATCACCCTGAGGTAGGGACTTGGTCCCATTAGCGTCCTTGGCCTTCCTTACCAGAGCACCAGCATCCACATCCTCAACTTCCGCTTCAGATTCAGATTCGGATTCGGTCTCTTCCTCAGCTTGACTAGGAGGAGAAGGAGGGGGAAAGGGAAGAGGAATTGCCTCAGCCTTGCGCCAGGGTGAGTCGCCAGGAAGATCAAGCTTCTTTACCAGGGACATCCAACCCAGGGAAAATCCCCTGTTGCATGCTTGCCTGACTTGAAGTTTGTAATCTTCAGTGACATCGGCTACACCCTGGGCGTAAGATTTTTCGTCAGTATCCTTGATTTCGGCTTCTTTTGTAGCCAAGGCTTCCTGAAGTTCCTTCTCGGCTTGGGCCGCTTTTTCCTCGGCCTCCTTCTTTTGCGCCTCGGCAACATTCTTTATAGCCTTAGCAGCTTCAGCTTTTTCTTCAGCCAAGGTTTGGGCCTTGGTAGCAGCCTCGGCTTGATCCTCTAACTTTTTCATTTTGGCTTGAAGGCCTTTATTAATCTTCTGAAGAGCAGAAAACTCAGTCTTCATCTCGGTCAATTTTTTTCGATTTTCAAATGATTGCATTGAAAAGGAATGAGCGATGATGACACCGACGAAAAATGTATTAGAAAAATAAATTCAAAGTATGAAACAAAAAGAAAGGACGAGTGTTGGAACACTTACTTACTTGAACCGAGTTTGGAGCATTAAAGCGTAGTTCTCATACTCACTATTCTCGAGATTTCGCTCCAAATCGCCAGCAAAAGTAGTGCAAGATCGAGAGCCACGACATTTATGTCCTCCAAGACTTTCATTCGCCATTATTGGCGGTCTTCCAAGGTAAATTGAGGGGCCCAAGGAACACTTGGAATCTTGGACTTTGAGTCTTCGCGAAGAAGACCTCGGCTTTTTGATTTTGGGATTCGATGGCCGAGCCTCGCATGCCTCTTCCCAAATGCTGATTGGGATTTGCTTTCGCTCCTTCCTTGGAGATAGTCAAGGCCCTCAACTCAACTTCAAAGATTTTTATCCTTAGGGTCACTTTTTGTTCTTATGGCTTCGGGGACGGTTTGAGCAGAATTGTGTCAACGCTTTGAGAGGTCGGCTAAGAGATCTTGGGCAATGTGTCTTGGCGCACTATATCAAGTTTTGACAAGTCGTCACGACATTTTCTTTCATCGGGATCGAGAATTGGGCAGAAGTCGATGGTAGATCGGCAAGATCGGAGGTTGACCCTTGATCAGCCCGGGATGTTGATGCAGTCTGGGTTGTGGTGGTAGATGGAGAGAGGCTCCTCTTCTTCTTTCGTGGTACGCCGGGCAAAGTTGATTTATAGGTGGGGATGAAATTTACAAAGGTGGAGCTTTGCGCTTGAGGACGGAAGATCTAGGAGCTTCTTCGAGTTCTTCCTGTGG
This sequence comes from Camellia lanceoleosa, assembly GCA_025200525.1. Classification (NCBI taxonomy): domain Eukaryota; kingdom Viridiplantae; phylum Streptophyta; class Magnoliopsida; order Ericales; family Theaceae; genus Camellia; species Camellia lanceoleosa. The sequence continues at coordinate 174,460,803 of CM045769.1, forward strand.
AAATAGGATCGGCGAAAGTCCTTGGGAGGTTTAAGAACGCTCAAAAATGTAACATCACATTAGAAACAGATAAAAAAAATTTTAAGAACAAACTTGAAGAAAGCAACAGCTAAACAGTTGACGTTGGGCTCTTACCCTTGCCCTCTTTTACTGTTTGGGGGAGAGGGAAAAGATGGACTTCTTCATCTGGGCCAAACTCCCGCCACGGATGCAATAAGGTAGTCATCCCCAGCACCTTTGTTGGAGTCAGGAAGGTCGGCTATAATTTTAAACTCGGTGGACCTCGGCTTGAGGTAGTACACATAACCTTTCTCCTTTAGGTTGAGGGCACACATGGTGTAACAGTATTGGATGTCGGCAAGAGTGATCCTGACACTCTCCTGCCGAGCTAAGGCTATTATACCGTTAAGCATCCTATAGGCGTTGATGGCGAGTTGCATAGGGTTCAAAGAATAGTAGTGAAGGACCTCGCGAAAGAGAGGATCTAGAGGGAATCGAAGTCCACACTGGACAAAGGCTACTATAGGAAAGGGCATGTTATCGCTCTCGAGCATAATGGAGTCGTTCTCCCATAGCCCGAGGTGAACATCGGCAGGATGGAGAATTCTTGCCTAAAGTACTCTAGTTTGGTTGGGGAGTTAACCCTATCTCCACACACCCATGATTTTGATATACAAGTACTAGGCTACGTAAAACAGTTTACTGAAGGGTTATTGGGACCCTCGGCTTAAACCTAAGTGTATATTGGTGAAGTTGGTTTCAGCTTTTCCTAAGGATTGATGGATCTAGAAGCAAATCCCAAACCTAGATCTAAGAAAAACGAGTATGAAGGGCGTAAATCTGAAAATGTAAAAGCAAGAACGAAACTTGATTCAAGAACACAAAGGGTAGAAGACCAAGAACAAGAGGTGCAACAAAGGCAAGTGTGCATAACATGTACGAAACCATAAAATAGGATAAATTCAAGTGAGTGATTCACAGATTGAATGATGGAGCAAAATAAAGCGAACAAGAAATTTCAGAAATAATCAAGAACTGAGAAAAGAGGGGAAACTGGCTTACCACAAAAGGTGAAGGACGGAATGAGCTACGCCGAGGTCGATGACGACGCCATAAATGGCGAAGCTTCAATGGCGGATGCAAGACAGTAGCAGAGTCAAGAGCTTTGAGCAATGGCAGATTCGAAGAAAGAACTTTAGAGAGAGAAAATATAGAGTATTCAAAATGCAAGAGTGAAGCGAAGAAGAGAGAGGCAAATGTTTTGTCCAAAAAGTGAAACGGCGGTAAAATGAAGATCATTAAATGCGCCTAGGTTAACGCTAAGCGTCGACGGCAAGAAAGGCAGAAAAAGACGACTTGCGGTATGCCAGCCAAAGACGACCAATAAGTGAAAACGATCGCTGAAACGGTTGAAAAATGGTGTATGATAGCTCATACGCGAAGTCAAATCGATCTGAATTCTTGTTTTAAGAAGAAGACATATCGGCTACTGAATGAATGATCTCGGCTACAGCTTTCTTAAGCCGACGACAAAATTCGAATATAGGTTCCATCACCTCGTAATGCCGAGGTAATAGAACCTAGGGCAACAGGAGATGTATTTTCCGAGTACCAACACGCGGCCGAGGTGACAATCGGTGTCACCGAGGTGACACGTGACTTGACAACATTCCGAGGTAATCTCGGGGTTGCGAGGTTATCGAAGATACCAGAGTCCGATAAGTGGATAAGGACAGAGTCCTAGAAAGAAGAAAGACTACAAGATGGATAAAGGTAAAACTCTTGAGGAGTCTATCCTTATCTCTTGAAGAGTCCAAAGCATCCGAGTTGGAGTCCATAGAAGTAAGACTTCAAGTGGGACTAGGATAGAGTGACACTAGAAAAGAAGGGCACCCCCGGCGGGACTAAGGTACGGATTTTATAGTCTTGTGCAGTAATTTTAGCACTTGTTATCTTTGAGATATCGACTTGATCGTCTGAGTGCCCCGGCAAAGAACCACCACGAGCCTTTTCTTTCAGGTGTTACAGGAGCCGCTACTCGCCTGTGTTCTACAAAAAATTACTAAGGAGGAATTACTAAGGAGGGCAGTGTGATCGGAATATCACTCACACATTAAACATTATAAATTATGTGTATGAGAGATGAGAGAGAAAAAAATAACAAAAAAATTATAGGATTTAAGGGTATTACAGTCATTTCACATCTATAGTTAACGATATTAATGGTTACATAGAAATTTTCTGACTATATTTGAACCATAGGGAGTATAGTGTTTTGGCCTCAAATCACAAAGGAGTAAATTGAATTTTACCCTATAAAGTATTTGATACATGTATATATATTGTATAAAATAAAGGCTCGAGTTGATGTTGACACAAAATGTCACTGATTGCAAAGATATCAATCTCATAATTTTATAATTGAAATTTTAAATATGATTTTCTTACTTTGTGAAGTCATTATGATAAAATTTATTTATAAGATTGCAAAATACCTTTAATTTTGAAAGATCTGTCGTTGAAAGTAAAATTTACAACACAATAATTACTCATACAATTTTAGAAGAGACTTTGGAAAAAGTCTTTCATTCATATTTCAAATGATCAAAACTATATATAAAACTCTAAAATCAAACCTCTAACATTACCAACATTGAAACCTACTTGGAGTGTCTTTAATCATTCATCAAATCTTTCATTAAATTTGAGTAAAAATTTGATAAAAGTTTGACCTCATATGATGCAATCTAATGGTGAATTAAGATTTTCATCAAACCTAGCCGATTGTTCGGCCTAGAGTAAATTTTCGGTTCACAAGCAGGTTGTTCAGCCAAAATCTGGTCATCTAGCCGGTCGTCCACCAATGACTACCTACAAAATTTGATACAAGGATAAATACTTCCTTAACTTGATGAAAAATATACCTTTTCCTTAATTTGATATCAATTTAATGAAATGGTTAGAGTACCGTTTTTACCAAAATTTTCATCAAATTTTAATTTGATGAAAGATACGAGTGTACATTGGAGATGGCTTTACTCGAATTTGTAATTACCAATCTAATAACACACCACTAATATCATCCATTAACACACCTCTAATAACAATTATTTCTCTACAACTTGCAAAATAAACACCTTACTAATAACCATTACATGCATGAAAAACATAACTCAAAAAATAAGAAAAAAGAAAACTAATTTATTTGTAAACACCTATTACTATGCTTAGGATATACCAAGTAAATATTTGGAGGTCTCTTAAAGTTACATCATCAAGATTGCAAATATTCCTCCTCTTCTTCTTCTTTATCGAACTTAATGAAACATTCCACATTCTTAATTGGCATTTCTCTCAGTGACGTTCTAGGATATAGTGAGTTTTCGAACGGACTAGAAATTGCCTATCGAAATTCTAAGATATACGAGAATGAGCATCATCAAAGGATGAGGTTTCCGCCTGACTATCAATTGCTTGTTGAAATTCCTGTTCTGAGTCATGTCCACGATCCTGCATTGCAGGACTAAGATTTTTAACAATATGCGAGGGTCTTGGGCTCTCAGTAAATGGTCCTATTATATTTGAGTCTTCAGGCATGGTAGAAATTATAGCATCGCTTACTGAGACTGGAGCCATACTTAATGGTGCCAACTGGAGCATTAATACCTTCAAACAATCATTTCCTGCTGAAGGATGACATTCTATATCTATTGAAGCTAGAACCCTACTCTTTGGTGCCAACTGAAGCTCTAATTTCTCCAAACAATCATCGCTGGATGAACTCGATGATGCCAAGTAGAGTTGTAAATTCTCCAAACCAGAACTCGATGCTAACTGGAGCTCTAATCCCTCCAAATCTCCTGCTGAAGGATGACATATATCTCCTGAAGCTGGAGCCATACTCATTGGTGCCCATTGGAGACCTAATTCCTCCAAACCATCATCTCCTGTTGAAGGACAACATTCTGTTTCTCTTGAAGTCAAGCCATCATTGTTCGACAAGCAAATCTCTTTCCTCCAAACAATAATCACCTACTGAAAGATGACATTCTACATCTCTTGACTTTACCATACTCTCTCCTAGCATTCCTCTCATTGGTGTTTCTTGCTGTACTGTAGAAAAATGATCATAATCGAACCAAGAATCCCCAAATGTAGAAAAATGATCATAATCAAACCAAGTCGTACTCATTATTTTTTTTTCCAAAAAATAATATTGGGGATTCTTGGTTCGATTACGATCATTTTTCTATAGTACAGCCAGAAACACCAATGAGAGGAATGCTAGGAGAGAGTATAGTAAGGTCAAGAGATGTAGAATGTCATCTTTCAGTAGGTGATTATTGTTTGGAGGAAAGAGATTTGCTTGTCGAACCAATGAGTACGGCTTCAGCTTCAAGAGAAACAGAATGTTGTCCTTCAACAGGAGATGATGGTTTGGAGGAATTAGGTCTCCAATGGGCACCAATAAGGATGGCTCCAGCTTCAGGAGATATAGAATGTCATCCTTTAGCAGGAGATTTGGAGAGATTAGAGCTCCAGTTAGCATCGAGTTCTGGTTTGGAGAATTTATAGCTCTACTTGGCATCATTGAGTTCAGCCAGTGATGATTGTTTGGAGAAATTAGAGCTTCAGTTGGGACCAAAGAGTAGGGTTCTAGCTTCAATAGATATAGAATGTCATCCTTCAGCAGGAAATGATTGTTTGAAGGAATTAATGCTCCAGTTGGCACCAATAAGTATGGCTCCAGTCTCAGTAAGCGATGCGATAATTTCTACCATGCCTAAAGACTCAAATATAATAGGACCATTTACTGAGAGCCCAAGACCCTCGCATATTGTTAAAAATCTTAGTCCTGCAATGCAGGATCGTGGACATGACTCAGAACAGGAATTTCAACAAGCAATTGATAGTCAGGTGGAAACCTCATCCTTTGATGATGCTTATTCTCGTATATCTTAGAATTTCGATAGGCAATTTCAAGTCCGTTCGAAAACTCACTATATCCTAAAACGTCACTGAGAGAAATGCCAATTAAGAATGTGGAATGTTTCATTAAGTTCGATAAAGAAGAAGAAGAGGAGGAATATTTGCAATCTTGATGATGTAACTTGAAGAGACCTCCAAATATTTACTTGGTATATCCTAAGCATAGTAATAGGTGTTTACAAATAAATTAGTTTTCTTTTTTCTTATTTTTTGAGTTATGTTTTTCATGCATGTAATGGTTATTGGTAAGGTGTTTATTTTGCAAGTTGTAGAGAAATAATTGTTATTAGAGGTGTGTTAATGGATGATATTAGTGGTGTGTTATTAGATTGGTAATTACAAATTTGAGTAAAGCCATCTCCTATGCACACTCGTATCTTTCATCGAATTAAAATTTGATGAAAATTTGGTAAAAACGGTACTCTAGCCATTTCATTAAATTGATATCAAATTAAGGAAAAGGTATATTTTTCATCAAGTTAAGGAAGTATTTATCCTTGTATCAAATTTTGTAGGTAGTCATTGGTGGACGACCGGCTAGATGACCAGATTTTGGCTGAACAACCTGCTTGTGAACCGAAAATTTACTCTAGGCCGAACAATCGGCTAGGTTTGATGAAAATCTTAATTCACCATTAGATTGCATCATATGAGGTCAAACTTTTATCAAATTTTTACTCAAATTTAATGAAAGATTTGATGAATGATTAAAGACACTCCAAGTAGGTTTCAATGTTGGTAATGTTAGAGGTTTGATTTTAGAGTTTTATATATAGTTTTGATCATTTGAAATATGAATGAAAGACTTTCTTCCGAAGTCTCTTCTAAAATTGTATGAGTAATTATTGTGTTGTAAATTTTACTTTCAACGACAGATCTTTCAAAATTAAAGGTATTTTGCAATCTTATAAATAAATTTTATCATAATGACTTCACAAAGTAAGAAAATCATATTTAAAATTTCAATTATAAAATTATGAGATTGATATCTTTGCAATTAGTGACATTTTGTGTCAACATCAACTCGAGCCTTTATTTTATACAGTATATATACATGTATCAAATACTTTATAGGTGTTGGCTTTTTGGCTTTCAAAGGTTATTTTTGTAATTGCGAGCGTGCCAGCAAGGATCAATCAGTCCTTACAGAATTTTAATTGCCAACCAATTATCAGACGATTGTGTTGTAGTTATTTCTGCCTCAATGAAGAGGACTTTTACTGGTGGCTTGATTTAGGATAATTTAAGCACAATAACAGTTAAATAAAGAGCAATTGAAGTATTTCATTAGAATGAAAAACTTACAATTATCCAAACTCAGCCTCGTAGAGGTTTACAGCGACAATCTACTTGAAACTGCTCCTATGAATAAAGTACAGTGCAAGAATTTAAAGTATAGGAATGTAAAGAATAGGAATTTAAAGAATTGGAAATGTAAAACTGGAAAGAAATATATGTAAAGTAAGACTGGTTTGTTGGATCTGAGTCTTGGGGCTTTTTCTGGGGCCTTCCTTGCTATTTATACTCCTCAAGGATGACCATCGAACTGCACTTCAAACCGTCGAACTGCTCCTCCATGATTCCTAATCATGCTGCCTTATAAATAGTTCCACTACACCATCACTTGCAGTTGGGCTTCCCTTCTATATTTGAATTTGAATGTGAGTAACCGTTGAAGCCACATCACCTTGCGTCTCTTTGTTGATTCACTACTACTCAGACCTTGTAATAACCAATGCTAACTGCCACGTGTACGATCAGGATCAAAGATTTGAATAGTCTTCCTATATTACCCTTATTCTGCCACGTGTTAAATTGTGATTGGCTTATACAAAATATGTAGCCAACATTACCCCCCGCACTAATATACCCAATACTTGGTGATATTAGTGGATCAAAGCCTTTCTTCTACGTTTTTAGAACGTGCATGGAGTCTATATTCTGGAAACACAACCGTTATTTATTGATGATCATTTGCATTAATTCTCTTTCAATCTTTTGAACATCCCAATACTTTAGCATTCGAACAGACTGATACTTCTTCTATGGCCAAATCAACTTTCTTCTCTATTGATCGGGCATATGAAGAGTTATTGAATAATGCTGCTTCCCCTCAAAAGAACCTCCACGCATTCATTAGCCACCTTTACCCACCTTTCTATATTCAGGTCATGGAAGCTTTTGCAAATTACCAACCTTTGGATTACGAACACATTGCCCTTAATCCTTCGATTTAAAAAGTTGCAAACATGGATGTGGGAAATTCTTCTTCTGATCCACCCTTGGACTGTGAACAAACTGCCCTTAGTCCTTTGATTCAGAAGGTTGCAGATATAGACATAGGAGGCCCCTCTTCACAATCCTTTGTATGGGATAAGGCTGTGGCTTCAACTTCCTCTGGGGCTTCAGGCTGGTCAAGCTGGTCAGAACTTGAGGTCTGGGAATTAAGGGAGCGAATTAACCATCACTTTGTCGAATTCACCGACCCGTTAGACTTTCCCTCTTATGCGCGAAGCTCGGTGGTTTATCCTTACATGCCTATTGACCGTCGACGCAGTTTAGAGGACAGTCTACTCGTGGCATGGTACATATCATCCATGCCTACAAAAATGGTACGATCTATTCCCCGCCCAGAAGAGGCACAGGGGTATAACCCCTCATTTTTAGCCAAGAAGGCGAAGTTTCATCCTTCTGAATGGCTTGATTGCGTCAATGTTCCTCGATTTCCTCCTTCCTTCGAAATGGGGGCCTTTATACCTCCTCCTCCGAAAAAACTTTCCTGGATAGAGAAGTTGAAGCTTATTTTTCAATGAGAAAGTTTCCCTCCTTACGAACCTCCACCTTCTCCTATTCCAGCTTACCAAAAGCAAGTCCAACTCCTGCTTGCAGCCTTTTCTCACCTACCCTTCAATGTTCTTGAGGACGATGTTCCCCTCAAGAACCTTCGATGGGCTTATGATATTCTGATCCGGAGCCATGTCCTCAACCCCATCGCTCAAGCAGAACTTCACATGTTCTTGGACCAACTTCCATCCCTTCTCCATTGGCACCGAACTTCTTTGGCCACCACTCAATCTTTGGACCAACTCTTGTCCCTTCGAGTTCATGCCCAGTACGAAGCAGAGAACTTTATTGAAGAATTTGATGATTTCAAGAATAAAGATTCTGCTTACAGGGATGACTTGGATATAGACGAATTGGAACAAGAATTGAGAGAAACAAGATTCTAATAAAGGCCGAGGAGCTCTATTACGAAGTGAGAGCACATCAACTCATGCAGCCAATGTTAGAAGAAATAGAGGATAGAATAAAGAAAGAATAGAAATTCATTGATCATAGTTGGACTAAATTTCATGATCTTGTTATTTATTCCATTCCTTATTTTTATGAGCTTGAGTTTGTACCCAAATAGGGTCATTCGATGTAATCGCTTTTGCTTTAATACAATTAAGACTTTTCCTTTGTTTGGCATTGTCTCCGTTTGTCTTTAAAAGCAAATTCAGGACTTCGAACTGAACAATCTCATCCTTCGAACCTGGACTCAATTGTTTTAAATGAAACACTACAAAGAACCAATTATGAACTTTTCCAATTTATGGAATAAAGTTGACAGTTTTGGCTGATTTTCAATCAGAGTCAGTGCTTCGAATCTAGCAATCTTATACTTAAAGCTTGTTTCAACCATAACCAACGTCTGATCATGGTTAGTATGATCAATTTAGTTTTAAATTGACCATCTTTTGCTTTGAGCAACAGTTCATGCTATTTTAGTTCAACAGACAACTTTTTTCTATAAACCAACCATTGGTTTTGATGTTTCGAACACCAATTCCCATCCTTAAGGAGTCTCAAGTTTTGCCTCGAAGGACATTACCTTCGTTAAGAAACATAAAACAGGTCTTTAAACCCTTTGAAGTAAAACAAATACTTAAGTATTCTTATATTTTAAGTATGGAAATGTGCTTCGAAGCCGGCTTCTCTGTTTCGAAGCCGTTGTTATTTGGCTTTTGGCGCCAAAATCTGGTTTCGAAGCCAAATATTTTACTTCGAAACTAGCCTCAACATCTGGGCTGTGTTTTTCCTCCAAAAGTATCAATATTGAAGGAAACTTTGTATTCGATTCTAGTATTTAACGACTTAGGCAATATATTTTCCAGACATAAAAGCTTTTAAAACCCTTTTGTTTCGTGCACTGAAGTCACTTGCTCTTTTAACACACAAACCCATCTTTCTACTGATCTTCTGTTAACCCTCTCTTCCTTGCTTGCTACCAATGGATCCTTCCTCACTGAAAGTGCTTGTTGGCAATCAGACGTTTCTACCATGGCTTTGAAAAAATGTATTGATGAAGAAATCACCAAGCCAACAACTGGTGGGTCATGTGCCATAGATGGACGTCTCTTTGTTCCGCGCCACAGCAACCAACAAGAGTACGTCCTAGGTCCCATCTTTCGGGAAGCCCCTGACCAACTTCCAGCTTTATACCCCCGTTTGGAGGACCACTTTCTTCTCTACGAAGGAGGGCTCGACTGGGGCAATTGGAAAATGACCCGGCCTCACTGTTGCTGGCTGACATTGAGAACTGAATGGGAGGAATGGTATGACAGAGTTGTACCTGCAAGAGAAGATGACTTGCAAAAGCTCTGCATTCTTGACGCCCATCGTCTTTCCAGGTTCATTATCCCAGAAGACCCCTTTTTGATTCCTGTTGCTCTTTGATTTTGGAACATGGCTTTCAATTTTTTTCAATTTCGGTGTGGTATGATGGCCCCCACCATTCTTGATATCTGCCATCTCCTAGGGCTTTCACCTCTTAGTACTCCTTTTACACCCGCCTACCCAGACTGGTCTGTCAATTTTTCCCTTCCACCTTTAAATTCCTCCTATAGTGATTTTGTAAAGGCTGAAAATAAAAGGGTAGGCCCCGTGAGAGACAGAGAACTTTTTTCTTTCATTTTATACTGGCTGTGTAAGTTTCTCTTTTGTACATCTTCTCAACGGATTATGCCTGAATTCGCTCCACTTGCGAAGGCCCTTGTTTTGAAAAAACGCATAGCCTTGGCCCCATATCTATTAGGCCATATTTACAGAGCCTGCTCCCAATTTTGCGAAAGACCTCTTGATGCTAACCAAGGAGGTCCCCTCTGGGTGCTCCAACTCTGGCTCTTTGCCTATTTCACTGATTTGCATCCAAAATGCCTAAAATTCCTTGTTCAGGATCCTAGCACCTATGGGGAGAAATATGCTAGGATTATTCTTTATCCTGCTTCTTTTGCTTATTACCTTGTCTTCTTTCATCAACTCCCTATTTCTCCATCTACTTTCCTTTTTTGTCCTTTTGATGCCAATAAAGGACCTGCTTGGCTGCAAACTTTTCTGGCTGATAAAGAGTGCTCCACTTCACCCCATAAAGATATGTGGGCTTCTATATTACTACCAAGGGAGCTGTTCATTGGAACTTTAAACCCTCGGGCCTACAAATGTATATCTGAGGTGTAATCGTCCTTCTCTTGCTAGACAATTTAGGCTCACTCAAGGGATACTGCTCCACTTTGCGCCTCTCGAATGTCCACCTTACGGCTAGAGACCTGAGAATATCCAAATCAAAACTAGAGGCGGCAGCATTCAAACTGCTGAAGGAATTGAATGAATTTCAATTTGTCCCCTTTCTTCCATCTGGCATAGTTTTGAAAAGATTCCAGAACTGGTGGACAACCAATATGGAAGTGCACCTATCTGTACACCCTCATGACTTACTAATAGGGTTAGGAGTGCCTTCGAAGGCTAAATCAGCAACGGTTGAGAACCTTCCCCCTCTTTCTGCAGCTACCACAACTTCTCCTGCAGCCTCACCCCCTCCAGCTAAAGTTACCAGAGCTGCTTCGAAGAAGGGTAAGTATTTCTAAGTTCCTCTTTCTTTTAACTCTTTTGTTTGTCTCCTCTATATTCACACATTTTGGTGCAGGGTCTCCACAAGAAGAATCCCCTAAAAGAGTCAAACTCTAGTCGCTTCTCAAGGCCAAACAACAGCAGAAAAAGAAAAGAAAACTGGTACTCATTCCTGAAGAATCTAAATCTCAAAATGAAGAGAAAGAGATTGAGCAAGAGCAAGAAACACCATTACAAAGAACAAAGAGAACAAAGATGGCTGCCCCCTCTTTTGATTTGGTTGAAGATCCTAATTCTGAGACAATTGACAAAGCAATAGAGAAGGAACTTACTTCTGAAGAACTTGATCCCCAAATTGAAAAGAGGGAGGTTAAAAAGGAGCCGGTAGTATCATTGCCAAAAAGGAAAGGAAAGAAAGTGACTGTTCCTGCTACTGACTTGATTAAACACCCCATTCATGAAGCAGCTGCCAAGGCAGCAGAGCAGGAACATTCCAAGGCCATAATTGTCTGCGAGAGAGCTGAGAAGAGACGGCAGCAACAATTTCTAAGAGATGAAGCTGCTGCTGCTGATGCATTACAAAGGGAAACTGCAAGAAGGCAACAAACTGTTGAACATTACTCCCTTCGTAGCTCTCCCATTATTGCCAACATTTCTGAAACAAGTAATTTCTTTCATGCTTCTACTGTTTTTCCTTGTCAAATTTTAGTATTGAAGCTTGACATTACTTTACATTTCTTCCTCTTGCAGCAACAACTACTGAGCCTATCCTTCCAATGAGGACTCCTCAGTTCCAGTTGAAGTTGATGAAATGCAGCATGTGAGGGCTATTCAGATATTAGTCCCACTTCCAAGGCCTACACTTTCTGTACCTTCCCTGAGGCCAAACATTCCTGCATCTCCTTCTCTTGGCTTAAAGCCATACCTCCCTTTCTTGTCTTTTGATCTACCAAAAATTAATTCCCTTTCGAGCCTTGCTTCTCCTTCTCCTTCAAAGGAATTTCCGACTGCTATTCCATCTCTGATGGCAGTTGATTCCCCTATTGAGGGTGCTGGTAGCTCTCCAACCCATGGTTTACTACCTTTACTTAGCTCCAGCCCTTCTTCCCTTGACTCATTGGTGGCTAGGACCATGGAGACTGCTAAAGATGCTCCACCCATCTCTCCTATCCCTATGGAGTCCTCTGTGCCTTCCACCACAGCTCTCTCTGCGCCTCTCATGTCTATGGATGAGGTAGATCTCTTCAAAGCAAGACTAGCCAATCTCTTCAACATACCCTCTACCTTTCCAACAGTTAATGATGAAGCTGAGCCATTAGTCTTGGCTAACTCCTTGTTGAAAATCCTTAAAAGCTCTTCTTTCTCCAGCAGCAAGCCTTCTGCACCACTGATAGACTTAGACACCTGCCTGGAACTAGTAATCTACTTTTCTAGGATCCCCTTTAAGGCTTTACAAAGGCCTATAATAAGAAATGGGTTCCTTCAGTGCTGCAAAGTTGCTGAGTAGTCCGGCATGAATGTCTCAAGTTATCTATCTCAGGCAACAGCTACTATCGACTTCTACATCAGCATTTGCCATGCTGCCAAGGCTGCGGATGAGAAATTGACCAGGGACCAGAGTTTTGTTTCCCAAGTGCATACTGAAGTGTCAGAGCTCAAAGAACAACACTCCTCTGCCTCCCACTTTCGAGTTCAGCTGTTGGAAAGGAAAGCTCAACTTGAGGAGGAGCTATCTGCAGTGAATTAGGCCTTAGTTCGAACTGACACCAAACTGCAAATCTCTAACCAAGGATTGGCCGATCGAAAGGAAGAAATAGCTGCAGCTATTCAACTGTTTTCATCATTTAGCAATAGGAAATCTGTTGTAAAAGAACAATTAAGATATTGTAATAATTTTTGGGCCAATTTATGGCAAAATATACTTGACTCTTTATGAAAAAACAAATTATTGTCTATCATCTGAGTAATCTTGTGTTCTTGTACTTAGTGTTTATTTTATTCCTTGTGTTTCCTAAATGGTTGGAAAATAAGGCTTCAAATATCTGCCATTAATCTTTTTGGGATGTACATAACCATTCAAATTTCTCAAATGGTATGCTCCAAAAGGCAGAACTCTATGAACTTGATATGGTCCTTCCCAGTTAGGTGACCATTTGCCAAACTTATGGCTTTTAATTCCTATTAGGAGTATTGTCTTCCATACCAAATCACCTTCATCAAAGCCAATGTGTTTGACTTTCTTATTATAATTCTTAGCTGCCTTCTTCTTCTGGAAAAGAATGCTATTTAATGCCAGAATTCTAGCTTCATCTATGCTTTCTAACTCCAAGCACATACTTTGATGGTACTGCTCAAGATCAAACTGATTTTGGCATCTTACCCTCAAAGATTTAACATTAATCACAGGTAACACTGCATCATGTCCATATACTAAGGCATAAGGAGTGACTCCTGTGCTTGACCTTGGGGAAGTTCTATAAGCCCACAATACATCCAACAATAGGTTATGCCAATCCCTAGGATTATCTTCCACAACCTTTTGTATTCCTTTTTTCAAGGACTTATTGGATGATTCAGCTTGACCATTGGCTTGTGCATAATATGGGGTGGAATTAACAAGGCTAATTCCAAACTCTACCACAAAAGACTTCACCATTTTCCCATCGAACACAGTCCCATTATCAACAGTTATAGTTTGTGGGATGCCAAATCTATGGATCAAATCCTTAATAAATCCAATAACCTCAGTCTGGTCTACAACCTTGTATGGCTTGGCTTTGACCCACTTAGTGAAGTAATCAGTGGCCACTAGAATGAAACAACGATGCTTCGAAGAAGGTGGGTGTATTTTTCCCATCATATCCATGGCCCATCCTCTGAATGGCCAAGGCTTCACTGCTGCATATAGGTCAGTTATGGGTACATGTCTTATTGTGCCATGCTTTTGACATGCCTGGCAACCCTTTGCATATTCTATGCAGTCTTTAAGGATAGTTGGCCAATAGTAGGAATGCCTTCGAAGCAACCATCTCATCTTCACACTAGGCTGATGAGCACCACAGATGCCTTCATGAACCTTAGCCATAGTTGTTAATGCTTCTTTTGGACCTAAACATTCCAGCAACAAACTATCCCCCCTCTTTTGTAGAGGGCATTACCATATATCATGTATTGCATAGACTGCAATTTAACTTTCCTGTTGGCCTTCGAAGATGGACTAGCCAAGTACTGCATTATTGGATGCCTCCAATCTTGTTCTTGTAAGTCATTATGATTGACTTCTAAGACCACATTCCTTTTATTCAAAGGTGGTATTAATTTCTGATATGTTGTTTGGCTTATGTCCCTTTGGGCATTATCCCTTCTCTTGAAATTCGAAGCTTTCTGAGCCACATCATTAGCTCTATTATTCAAGAATCTTGGGACATGAGTTACATTTGCTATTTGAAATTCAAAAAGCAGATGTAATGCAATAACATAGTATGACAAAATGCTTATGCTTTGACACTTGAAAATCCCTTTCACTTGGTTAACCACCAATTGAGAATCTCCAAATATGTCAACTGCATGAACTTGTAATCCAATAAGAATTTCAAGTCCCACTATTAAGGCTTTATATTCAGCCTGGTTATTGGAACAGGTAGCTTCATCCACTCTGAAACCATGTGTGGTTTCTACCCCTTGTGGTGACTTAATCACAATACTAATTCCAATTAGGCCATTGGCTTTCGACCCATCGAACCACATCTTCCATGGCTCAACACTAGCCATACCAAGTTCCATTATCTCTTGGCTCTCTGTTTGAGATGGATGGTCTGCCAATAAATTGGCTAAAACTTGCCCTTTTACTGCCCTTTGAGGGACATATTCTAAATGAAATTATGATAAGGCTAGTATCCACTTGCCAATTCTTCCCCTCAACATAGGTCTAGATAACATGTACTTAACCAAATCTGTAGTTGCAATTACCAAGACAGTTGTAGGTAAAAGATAGTATCTTAATTTCATTGCAGCAAAATACAAAGCAAGACAAAGCTTTTCAACAGCTGAATATTTACATTCACAAGAATTTAGAAACTTACTAAGGTAATAAACAGCTTGTTCCTTGCCTTCTTCATTGTCTTGGGCCAAGAAAGCTCCCAATGAATTTTCTGCTGCAGCTATGTACAACTTCAAGGGCTTGTCACCCTTTGGTGGCATCAGCACTCGAGGATTGGCCAAGTAGGGTTTGATACCTTCGAAAGCAATTTGATGCTCTGTTGTCCAGACAAATTCCTCTTCATCTTTCAGCCTTAACAAGGAAGAAAATACTTTAGTTTTCCCTGCAGTGTTAGAAATGAACCTTCGAAGAAAGTTAACCTGTCCAAGGAACCTCTGTAATTCTTTCTTACTTGATGGAGGCCTGGCTTCAATGATGGCTTTGGCTTTATGCTGATCAATCTGTATTCCTTTCTTGTGCACTACATAACCCAAGAAGTTTCCAGATGATACACCAAAAGCACACTTAAGAGGATTGAGTTTCAACTTGAACTTCCTCATTCTTTCAAAAGCTGCTTCTAAATGAAACAGATACTCCTCCATGGACTGGGATTTCACTACAATGTCATCAATATAACACTCTAAATACCCTCCAATGAGGTCATGAAAGATAGTGTTCATAGCCCTCTGATATGTAGCCCTAGTATTCTTCAGGCCAAATGGCATTTTAACCCATTCGAATGTGCCAATATTCCCAGGACATCTAAATGCTGTTTTGTGGACATCCTCCTCTGCAATGCAGATTTGGCTATAACCAGAGTGCCCATCCATCATTGATAAAATTTGATGCCCTGCTACTGTCTACCAGCAAATCTACTATATGCATAGGGTACTCATCTTTTGGAGTTGCTAGATTTAAGTTTCTGAAATCAATGCATACCCTTATTTTACCATTCTTCTTAACTACAGGCACAATATTAGATAGCCATTCAACATACCTGGCTGTCCTAATAAAGTCTGCCTTGAGTAGTCTAAGAATCTCTTCCTTAACTTTCTAAATCACTTCTGGACTCATTCTTCTTGGTTTTTGCTTGTATGGCTTAAAAATAGGCTTCATAGGGAGCCTATGTTCCACTAATGACCTATCCAATCCTGGTAGTTCATTATAAGACCATGCAAAGCAATCTTTGTATTTCTTCAGGACAACCAACAACTGGTCCCTGTCAAGAGCATTCAACTAAGCACTTATATAGGTGGGCTGTTGCATAGAACTTTCCCCTAAATTTACTTCTTCTAAAGGGTCTTGTGTCTGAGAACTTATTGAAGCTTCTTCTTTAATTTCTTCTAGCTTCGAAGCAATCTCCTTGCTTTGTTCTGCTCCTAAGTTCTTTACTTCAACATCTTTGCCCTTCTCCTTAAGGCTTCTTCTTCCTGTATCTCCTGGACTTTTGTTTCAATGTCCAATGCATAGTATTTGTTGAGAGCCAAAACTCTGACCTGTTGCTGCTTCTGTTTGCAGCCAATTATCATGGCTTCTCTCTCTTGCACCTGTACTTTCTGGACTATTGATTTTACATCCAATGTTAAGAATTTAATTAGAGCCAAAGACTTGGCTTCTTGTGCTTCATCTTTTTGCCTACAACCAGGCATCATTGTCATCCTTAACGACAACCTCTTCATCAACACTCTTTTGGACTAAGTGCTTCAGGTGTGTCACTTCCTCATCAGCCGTCACTTTGGCTGAGCCATCAAGTTTCCTCAGTGTACTGAGTGGTGTCACTCATTCAGTATACAATTTGGCCTCTGCAAAGTCTGCATAGGCTATGAAGGGTTGAGGATCTGCATCAATTTCCTCTGTCTCTCCATTGCCCAAAGCCATCATTATTTTCTGATGCAAAGAGGAAGGCACACATTTGTTAGTGTGAATCCAATCTCTCCCAAGTAAAGCATTGTATTTAGCATTCATCCGATTACGAAGAATCTGTCATCACGATCCCCTGGTTTCCACACTCAAGTTAATGTTCAGAATCCCCTGAACCATCTGTTTGTCTCCAGCGAAGCCAACAATGGTTGTGCTGGTTGGGATCAACTTGGGATTCTTTTTCCCTAGTTTTTTCAAAGAAGATTTCGGTAGTAAGTTCACTGTTGCCCCATTATCTATCAGGACTCGGTTCAATTGTATCCTATCGAAGAAACCCTTGATATACAAAGGCTTGACATGTTGTGTCATAGAATTCGAGGGATATTCAAAAGGATATGAGAGGTTAATGCTCACCTCTTCTTCGCTTTCATGTTCAGTTTTCATTGGGGTAGCCATTCCGGAATCATCCTGTACTATACTCACTTGTGAGTCTTCACTAGAGACTGGAATTGGATCAATTTCTTGACCATCTTGGTTCTCATCTCTAGCTTGGAACTCATGAGGTAGTATATGTACCATATTGACTGATACCAGAGGAAATGAGCCAAACTGGATAGCTGGCTGTGCATGTTTCCCCTCTTGGCTACCTTGATCAGTTACCTCAGAAGCATCTTCCATGCTGCATTCTGGCACTTCATTGCTAACAGGTTCTTTCGAATGGTTTTTCTCGACTGGTTTTTCAACCAAAAATGTTTGCTCAGCCATGAAGGCTTCGAACATTTCTTCCTCCACCATTTCTTTCTTTTGGCTTATGCCAATTTCTTCTTCTGACTCGCTATCAGTCTCCATCAGAGCTTTCTCCAATCCTGCTAGGCTAGACTTCTCTCTGGCTTTTAGTTCAGAATGAACCTTGGCCAACTGTTCTCTGTTGCAATCCACCTTGCTTTGTAGAGTTGGCTTTGGAGTATGGTCTGACTGTGGAGTCTTATTTCCTTCTGTCTGGACCAATGAAAAGCTCTCTCCATTTTCTTTCATATCTTTCTAGTACTGAGTGTACTTGCGCTGAATCTTTATCCTTTGTGATCTCGAAATGACTGGGACCATATCTGGTTCCTTTGTCTTTGGGTGTTTAAGCAATACCCAATTGTTTGGGGCTACCAAAGGAGGCTTGACCATCCTACCTTGGCTTCCAATATCCCTTTGGGTAGGCATTTCCCTAGGTTTGTTCTGCATCACAAACCAATCTGGAACCCCAAGTACCCACGAACTTACTGACCTAGATGTTGAACTGCCCTTTTCTTCCTTCAAAGCCATCCTCGAAGTTGGCTGTGAAGGCAATTGCTTGGCCTTCACCTCAAGTTTCGAGCCTGATTCAGGCCTTCGATGAAGGTGGCCACTACATCTGCGTGAGGTTTGGTCTAGGGGGCCAATCTCTAGCTTTGATCCCATAACCTGAACTCTTCTCCAGTCTTCTTTCAGAATGACTGCTCTCCATTCTATAATAGTTAGGTGGCCTGGACTCATATAAGGGCCTCTTGTCTTTAGCATGCATTCTATCGACTGTTGGTTCAACCATCGATGGTTGCTGCCTAATACTAGCCGGATATGGCCTTTTGTTATAAGCATTGGTTGGTTTAGGATGTCTCTGCATATCCCTGTAATATTGCTTCCTATCAATTGGAAGCCCTTTCAACCATTTGTAACTTAGTCTGCACCTGGGACACATCCTTTGCATTACAGCTGCTTCTAAGGAATCATCATCCGGCTTCTTCATCGAGTCTTCCCTCCGGTGAGAAACCTTGTCCAATAATTTGGTGGGTTTCTAGTGTCTTTCTTGATGGTTGTCTGGTTGGCAACATGTATTTGCACATTGACTTCGTCCAATTCTGTCAAGGACAAGTTCTGGAAATCTGACATAATGACATTGGCTCTCGAGACGCGCGCATGAGGCCTCCGCTCCGATTCGGACTCTTCCGTTTTTTGTTTGTTGCGGTTCATAATCTGAACCAAAGAGTCCAACTCTGGCAAATCGTTTTGAGAAAAATAAATTTTGAAAGAAGTGCCAAACATGGACTGCTTTGCCAGATACAAAGTCGCCACCTAAATATTTTTAAAATGGGGAATTTAGGAAACCCTGACTCGGTGCCGAAGGCCACGTGTCCGTCATCACCAAAGTTGCCTCGGCTCGGGAACTTGGGTACGATTGGAGAAGGTCAGCTATGAGCACCCCCTCTCGCCCGGTCCGAAGACTGGCCTCTACTAACCATGATATCCGATTTTGAAAACGTTATGCGTTCTTATTCCAATTAATTAGCCTAGAATTACTATGTTATGCGCACAGCAAACAAATATAGACTAGATTGCCTAATTTGGAAATAAACATTGCATATCCGTTTTGTCTTGAAAAACGTGTTGTCTTTTGCTACTCGCAAGTAGGCTAAAATACGGATCTCAACGAGTTGTTCCAACTCAGGCAATCCAACCTCCACCCACAGGCATTCAAACAGTTTATCACGTAAGCATCTAGCCACATGGTAAGCATGCTGTCATGGCAACATTCACACGCATGCGATATGCTAAAGCATAAATACTTACATAGTACTCTATGCCAAAACAAGAAACTAGTTAGCAAACATGCATGACCTAGTTCATGTTAAGTGGCTAATGCAACACAGGCAAAGATGCAATTTAGAGTAGGCTCGGCTAACCCTAAAATGGCATGTGAAATGCTTCAAGTAACATGTATTCAATTTGGAATTGAAAATACAATGCAGTTTGTATGATGTACCGAGCCCGGTGTATGTTAACAAATGCATGAATGCACGCATGCATTGCATAAAGTATGCTAAGGTAAACGTGCCCTAATCTACCATCATAAGCAGGTAAATAAAAGGGAAGAAAGACATGGGGTTGGAAGACATATACACACACACCCACACTTATTACAAATCCGCCCTCACTCGGAGGGACCAAAAGAATAATACAGTCCAAGAATAGATAAATAAAATATTACAAAATTCTAATTATTAAAATTAAATCAAATATAAAGGAAAAGGGGCCTCAGCCCTGCCTCGGGATGCGCAAATGATGCATGCTCGATCCAACTTGCCCGGAAAGCCCACACCGTGCCACTGCTGCCCCTGTTTCACTGCCCTACTTCTCTGGAAAATTGCCAAAATCCTGGGACAGGTCCCCTGAGTACCCCAGAACATCACCGGTTGAAGAGAATATCCACCGGCTATAGAATATGTTCACCGGCTTCTTTTGAAGTTATCGGCACAAAAAGTTTGCCGGTCGGCACTAAATGTTGCCGGTCGGCAATAAATCCCTGCAGGAGACAGTTTTGGCAAGAATGCACCCGTATCAAATTGCATGGTATGGATTTTTGAGCATATTTATGCATGACCAATGCCTCCTATCATGTATAGGACTCAAGGAAACATGGCCCTTGGTTCTTGGGCTATCAATTATGCACCTTGGTGCATGATAGCCTAAGAAACCAAGATTGCATTTCAATGTCAATATGCATGCAACACACAAATGAGACCAAAACCTTATCATGTATAGATCAAAGGTCTTGGTGACCAAGAGTTGAGACAAGTTGCACCACTTGTAGTGTGAATTTCTCTCAACCCTTACACTTGGTTTGACACCCCAAACCAAGACATGGAATGCATGTATACAACATGGCTCAAATGATGCAATATGACATGAAGTGCAAGACACACCAAATGCAATGCAACCTAACATGGCAAGTGTATGATGCTTAGACATGCAAGATGCAAATGTAATGCTAATATGGACAACCCAAGCAACAGGACCATCATGTTACAACACTTAATGAATCAATTAAGCAACAAACATGAGGCAAGCATGCAATGGTGGATTCAACTACAATGGGGCAGCCCTCAAACCACCACAAAACAGTGGCAAAAAATGCCCAAAATGGTGACCAATATACATGCCAATATGCAAACCAAAAGGGGCCAAGACTAAGGCACCAAAAGGGAACACTTTGCTACCATCAACGAAACCACTCATGGCATGAATCAAGCAACCCAAAAATCAGATTTTCAGCATGCAAAAATACACCCAAAACCCCTCTAATGACAGCTCCAAAATGCTCCAAAAACATAGGTACACACAATGCACATTTCAAGGCATGAAAGGGCACACCTTCAAAGCATGAAAAGAGTAATGAATGCAAGCATATGAGCATGGATTAGGGACCGAAATGTGATCTAAAATGATGCCAAACCATAAGACCAAGGCAAGCTAAACATGCTAGGGACTCACACTCCCCAAGGGTTACAAGCTAGAATGCAAATCAACCATGTCAAGCAAGCCAAATGGGACCAAAAGCAAGGGCTCACACTCTAAACATGGCAAAATGATCTTTGATGCCCTCATGGAACTAAGCTAAAATCATGCTAAAATGCCATCTCCTAACATGATGCATGTTAAGCCAAGACAAGGGGATCACAAGGTAAGCATAATACGCATGCAATGGACCATTAAATTAGCCAAAGACAGAGGTAAAATGTACTCCAAAACATCCAAAAAAAACTCTGAAATGAAGCCATACAAGGCTAGGCAAGCATGTTATCCATTAAGCCAAAAACAAAGGCAAGAAAGGGACCAAGGGGAGGGAGGTGTCCCTCCCCTATATGAGACTCCAAAGTACCTTCCTCACCACTGAAAACCCACCCAAAACACCAAGGTAAACAAGGCCTTAAGAAAAAGGCACCAAAATGGCCAAAACAAGGCCTAAAGGGGTGAGTTCTCACCCAAACCACAAAACACCCTTAATGAATGTTCTAGAGCATGAAAATACAAGCTTTTTTTATGTTATATGCAAAGCCAAAAACACAAAGTAAAAGAGGTAGAAAGCTAGTGCAAGATTGGGGAAACTAAAGCAAAAAGTTTACCCTTGAAGATCCATTGAAGAACAGGTGGTGCAGCCCTCTCCTTTTGATCAAAACCAGTCCAAAACCTCACAAAACAAACCTCCAAGCCTCTCAATCTCGGAGCTAGGTGTAATAGTGTGTGTAATGGTGCAAAAGTAAGGTAAAAAACACTTTGTAGGCTTAAAACACACACACAAGGGTGAGAGAGAGGGAGATATAGGTATATATGGATATATATTAGAGATATAGAGATATATCTCTGGTTTTTGTGTTTCCCAAAAGTTCTAACCTAGCTCAAGGGAGAAGAGAGGAGGTTATATAGGCAAAATAAAGCTCTTAACTAATGGCTAAGCAAAGAGAGGGAGGTTCAAGAGGTGCAAGAGGGTCTTGGCTTCTAAGAGAAGCTAAGACAGCTGGCCAAGCTTCTCCAAGAAGCTTGGCCAAAGGTTCAAGCTTCTAGAAGCTAAAGGGGTTCAAAGGTGCAAAGGGTTCAAAGCTATGCACGGGAAAGTGTGATGGTGCATTCCAGCTGGCACAGCTGGCATGCACCAAGCTTGGAGGGTGCAGAGGGTTCAAACCGGCCAGCCAAAAAGTTCACCGGCCGAAAATACTGCCGGCCGGCAGTATAAAGTGCCGACCGGCCAAAGGTTTTGAGAAAAGAGTGCCGGTGGCACCAAAGAAGGGCCAGTGGTGTGTAGGGGCAGCCGGTGGGTTTTAGGAGTGGCCAACAAGCCTCCTCCTACCCTCTGGTACAAAAAAAACACACAAATCTTGGTGCAAAACCAAGCACAGTACAAGCCGGTTGAGAGATCCTAAGGCACGATGCGCAGCCGGGGCCTCCAAGAACTCAAAACAAACACAAACATGGATAATCACCGAGTGTTCAAGCGGTAACGTCCAAGTCTTGAGGACGGTCAAAAATGGGGTGTCTACAATTGCCCCTCTTTGACAGAACTCGAAAGTCATAACAATGACGGGAGTGAATGTCAAAGCCCAGAGACGACCGATTTTTGACCGGGCCGAAGACTTAGACAAACATACAAGACAATTAAGATATGTGCCCGGAGGCAGGGGCAAAATGCAAGACAATGCATGGAGCCGAACATAACTTATGATCATGCAAAGAAAGCTGTAACAAAGCACACATGCAACAGTTTTAAGCTAGCAAACGCAAGTCCAACTACAATGTAGAAGGAATGTAGGAGGATCGAGCGATTCTCACTACGTTTCACGCGGAGAGTACAATACCTGTGCGGTTCGTCTGGTCGTGCCAGCTTCAAATGAACCGTACATACAATATCGTGCCTGAAAAGAAAACAAACTTAACAGGTATGATATTGTTAGCAACATGCATGATAATGCAATCGAAAAGTGCGCGACAATGCAAGTTGAGCGGGGTACCTAACAATGCTGTGAAGGTACGGACACATGTAAGTAAAGCATGCAGTCTATGCAAGCAATGTGTATAGGCAGTTGTATTTGAACACATGTGAGTAAAGCAGTGCACGCATGCAAGCAATGTGTATAAAGGAGGAACTTGAACACATATCAGTAAAGCAATGTACGCATACAATGCAATGTGTATAAAAAGGAACTTGAACACATATCAGTAAAGCAAAGCACGCATACAATGCAATGTGTATAATAGGGACTTGAACACATGTAAGTAAAACAAAGCACGCATACAATGCAATGTGTATAATAAGGAACTTGAACACATATTAGTAAAGCAAAGCACGCATACAATGCAATGTGTATAATAGGAATCTTGAACACATGTAAGTAAAGCAAAGCACGCATACAATGCAATGTGTATAATAAGGAACTTGAACACATATCAGTAAAGCAAAGCACGCATATAATGCAATGTGTATAATAGGAAACTTGAACACATGTAAGTAAAGCAAAGCACGCATACAATGCAATGTGTATAATAAGGAACTTGAACACATATCAGTAAAGCAAAGCACGCATACAATGCAATGTGTATAATAAGGAACTTGAACACATATCAGTAAAGCAATGTACGCATACAATGCAATGTGTATAAAAAGGAACTTGAACACATATCAGTAAAGCAATGTACGCATACAATGCAATGTGTATAATAGGAAACTTGAACACATATCAGTAAAGCAAAGCACGCATACAATGCAATGTGTATAATAAGGAACTTGAACACATATCAGTAAAGCAATGTACGCATACAATGCAATGTGTATAATAAGGAACTTGAACACATATCAGTAAAGCAAAGCACGCATACAATGCAATGTGTATAATAGGAAACTTGAAATTGAACATGGTAAAACATGATGTTGAAGTGCAACGTACTGCGACACAGTATAATTGAAACGATTTATGGGATTCACTAGATATAAAAGGATACAAGAAGGGACGCCCTTCGCGTGTTCCGAGCATCGCTCACAAAAGTCATGGCTTGAGGTCAACTCAAAGATCCATTTGCATTCTGAAAGTGCACTTTTCGGCACTGCCTTGAGTGATGGAGGTGCCAAACCATACAGTCGACCCGAACAAGGGCGCGGAAGGTAAGATGACCGAAGGGGGAGGTTACCGGTGTCAAACCCAGCACTCTGCTGCCCTGCTATTCTCCTGCTTTACTTTCCTTTTTACTAGGAGTTTAAGCACATTGCACTGCCTCAGGCAAGTTTATATTCTTTTGAAATTGCATATTTTTACAAAAATTCATGACGGAAATGAAACAGCTATTTGTTCAAAAAGGTGTTGCATTCGCACATTCTATGCATCGCATCGCAAGGCATCACACAACAATGTGACTGAAATTGACACTGTGTTATGAAAACGAAGCATCGCATCGTAATAATCAGGTAGTGAACCAATTTACAACTCGATAAGCAAAACAAAGACTTGACAAGCTATTCAAGTGCGAGTATAACTTGACAGACAAATCAACGACTTAAAGAGAGTGACATACAACTCGATAAGAAAACGTACAACAACTCGATAAGCAAATGGGCGCGCCCTCGTAAGAAATGATCACTGGAAGGTATTAGAAACGGTGGGGTTCCAACTTAGCATAAACGGTCGAGGGCAAGAGGGCGGACCGCCGGCCGACGAAGGCCACCGGCCTTGAGGAATGGCCATCGGCCAGCTAAGTGATTCATCGGCCAGAATAGATAGCCGGTCGGCACTAAATTTGGCCAGTCGGCACTAAATTGCCAGCATCAGCAGAATGCTGACATCTGTCCTCCACTCAACCTTATCTTCTACAAAAGGATCTCAGCTTCGTGGTTTCCTTTATTTTACCCCTGATTTGCCCCAAATGGAAGTGTTCCTTGCCCAACAACTCGCAACTTGGATGGCTTGGAAAAGTTGAATTTCCAGAGTTTCGGCATAAACGCACTATTCACTTTGGGTCATACCCCCTTGCATTTTCCGTTCCTCCACGCCGCGGCGAGGTTTTGGAATCCGGTGACACATGTCTTTAGCTTCGCCGGGCAGGAGGTATGTCCTACTTTTGAAGATTTCCAAGTTTTGATGGAATCCGAGCGCGTCGAGGAAATCTTGCCTCAGCTTAACTTTGGCCATGCCCAATCCTTAGGGCGAATGTGTGGACTCATACTGCGTGATACTCGGTCTTTGATTTGCGACGGAATGCTGGACATTCCGAGCTTGATCCATCGTTTCTCTGATGCCGGTGATCGCAACGACCATTATTGGCAAGGCTTCCGACGACACGCCCTCTGTTTGTGCATGCTATCTCATTTTCTGTTTGTCTCAGGCTCTGGAGGGTCTAGCGCCCAGTTGATCGAGGTTGCCCACGGCTTGAAGGAGGGCAAGAGCTGTATTGCCATGACTCTGGCTGAGACGTTGATGGGCTTGGACGCCTTTTATCGTCGAGAGACGACCAGATTAGCAGGGAGTCCACTACTGCTGCAGGTAATGTTTCCCACCCAATCTCACAGATATGTTGCTCACATCACTCGGCTCTCAAGCTCGGTTTTTCTCACAAAAACCCTTTTCTCACTTTTCTCTCATCGTACACCTTTCTATTCTTTATTCTCTCATTTTTCATCCCTTTCCAGGTATGGTTGATGGACAAACTACAGGTTGTGGACTCTTGTCCGGCATATTCAGCTCGCGGCTACTTCTTCCGACATCGTTTAGTTAATGCCCTTGATGAGGGGTGGTGGTTCGCTTGGATGTGCAACTTGTCCGCAGACCGCATTGCTTGGCGATGCTCCTGGCTCAATCTACCGGCGATGGGCTATAGCATGACCCGCCAACCCGGAATTCAGCTGATCGGCTTGACTCACTGCGTGTTCTATTTCCCATTCCGATTCCGGCGTCAGTTTGGTCACGATCAGACTTGCCCGCCAGAAGGGATAGAGTATCCTGCTGCATTCCTAGCCTGAGGCACACAGCTTGCTCGGCAGGCCACCGCATGGAGGACTAGAGAACTCCTGGGCCCCGCTCCTACTTTCAATTGCACTTTGTTTGATGAGTGCTGGGATTGGCTCAACGAAGAGGCACAGGTCGGGCCTAGTTTGGCATTAGAGGCTTCGACCGGCTCTGGGAGGGGGTGCAAGAACACCTGACTTGACTATGCCCCGGACTTATTGCTTTACTAGTACTTTCAAGTTTTCTTTATGAGTGTAATAAAAAGCAACTTCAATTTGTATGCAAGAGCAAGAGAACACTGTTATTGAAATCAATGAGATTGAAGGTTGTGGTACTGAAAATTTTCCGTTGTGGTCCAAAAATGGTCTTAGTTGTAAAAAGATTAATTTGAACAAAGTCGACTTTTATTAAAACCTTTCAAAACTATTTTCGATATGGATCAGAACTGGACACGCCTGAGATCTGTCACTGAGATGCACAACCTCGGATCCCAGCAACTGGAAAGTTGCCCCTAGTTTGAATGGAGCCACGGCACTTCCCGGCAACGGAAAGTTGCCCCTAGTCTGAATAGCACTGCACCGGAGATCACGATGAATTTCTAGAATGCTGATAGACAGAGATGACCGAGATGATCAAGTGAACAAAGTTGATCGAGGAAAATGTTTATGGCTGAACTTCAGGATGAATCTGCCTACGTGTAGACACCCCATTTTTGACCGTCCTCAAGACTTGGACGTCACCGTTGGAACACTCGGTGATTATCCATGTTCGTGTTCGTTTGGAGTTCCCAGAGTTCTCGGCTCGCGCACCTGGCCTCAGGACCTCCGAACCTGACCGTTTTGTGTCTAGTTTTGCACCAAACACTTGTGTTTTGCCCTAGAGGGGCAGGGAATGCTTTTTGAGGCACCCCCACATACCACCGGCTGTGGCTAGAGGCCACCGGCTGGCTGGTGTTGCCATCGGCACTATATTGTGCCGGTCGGCACTATTTTGTGCCGGTCGGCACTCCTTTTGGCAAAATGACCATTTTGCCCTGCCGACCACTTTACAGCTGCTTTATGAGATATTTTCAGACAGCTGTATAGTCATGGTTCCCCTCCATACACGTGTATGGAGGGATGACCCTCTTAGTTAGCTTAGCTTGTAAGCTTTGCAAGCTTTGTTGCCTATAAGGAGGACCACTACTCTAGTTGGGTAGGGGTTACAAAATTTTAGACATTTTAGGCACCAAGCTCTGGTTTTTAGGGTTAGGATAGATACACATCCTATCTCTCTTCTTCCCTCTTGTTTAGTACACTAGGTGTTTGTGTCATACTATTGCACAAAAACACCTAGTGTTTCACCTTCCTTGAGTTCTTGAGGGTCCAGAGGTTTGTTTTGGAGCTTTGGAGCTGGTTTGGTGCTCAAGGAGGCAACCACATCACCATTGTTGAAGAGGTCTACAAGGGTGAGCAAAACTTACTTTATTTACCCCATTTTTGCACTCCATTTTTGCCTAGTTTAAAACAGTTTTTGTGCTTAGTCTATAACACATAAAAGTTCTGTTTTTCAAGCCTCTTTATTGTTTATCAAGAGTGTTTTGCACTTTGGGGAAGTTTGACCACCCTTAGGCCTTGAAAAGGCCACTTTTTGTGCCATTTTGTGAGAGATCCGAGACTTTGGTGTTAGGATCTCTTCACCACTGAAATCTTGAGGGATTTCAGTGGTGAAGATGATGCCTTAGAGTCTCAAGAAGGAGGGGAACCCCCCTCTCCTTGATGTCCTTGAAAAGGGCAAGTTTTGGCCTCCAAAGGAACACCATGTTTGGTTGTGTTTTGAGCATGTCTTGGCTGCATTTCATGCTTATATTGCCATGATATGACATGTTTCTAAGTTGGTTTTAGCACTCCTTGCATACCTTGCATAGTTGCTTTGTAATGCCATAATAGTCCCTTAATATGTCTAGGTTGTGTGCCTTTATTTCTAGCATGTTTTAGGCTTAGATCCATGAATCTTGTATGCTTATTTTACTATGAATAAGGTCTGTCCATGCTTGTTTAGGTTGGCCATGACTTGCATTACATAGCTCCTTTGTATTTGGCTTGTTGGCCTTAAGAGCATGAGAATGTAGCATGCCTTGCTTGCTTCATTTTTGATGGTTTGGAACTACCTAGCATGCTATTTCAGTCCCTTTGGTGTGCTTGTATGCTTACCTTAGTCGCCTCTTTAATGCTTTGACAGCATGTCTTGAATGCCCCCATGTTTTGGCCACTTTCCATGCCTTTGATTTCAAGCCTCTTAGACGCCATCTAAGCAGCCTTTTGGCTTTGTTTTGACATACTAAAAACCTGTTTTTAGTTGTTTAGTGCATGCCATAATCGCCTTGCATAAGTTTGGCTCAAAGCCTCTTTGACTAGCTTTAAGCCTTAGACCATTTGCATGCTTTGTTTGGCCTATCTTCGACTTGGTTTGGCACCATGCTTTGCATGTATTTCAGAGCTTTACAATGCATGCTTATTGTCCTTGTTTGGTATCTCCAAGTGTGCTTGGGGGTTGCCATGTTTATGCCTTGGGTTTGGACCATAACACTTGCATGCGTGTGTGTGTGTTTAGTCTCCATTTCTAGGCACTTTGGCCACTGATTTTAGGACTATTTGAGTTGCCTAATTCATGTATGAGACCATCCTTCCATTAGTTTGCATGCTTGCCTTGCATGTTTGTTTGAACCCTTTGCATGAACATATTGCATAGTCCATGTTGCATGCCTAGTTGACATGTTTAGGGTTGCATTTGTATTGTGCATGTTTGGCCTCTTGAAGTGAAGTACGATGGAGGTTGAGAACCCTTGTTTGCTTGTTTGCATTGCATGCATTTGAAATCAAAGTTGCATTCTTGGTTCTTAGGGCCATCATGCATGGAAATGCGCGATTGGCGGTCCGGGAATCGAGGCACATGCCCTTTTGAGTCAATGACATGATAAGGGGTGTGTTTAGTGCATAAATACCTTGAACCACATTGCCATGCATGTTGTTGTCCTCTGCTGCTGTGGGTTGCAGGTTCTGCAGGTGTTAAGTGCCGGCCGGCACTATTTAGTGCCGACCGGCAGTCAATTACCAGCCGATAACTTCATCTAGTGCCGGTGGCCTCCTTCTTCAGCCGGTGGTGCCCTACCCCAGCCGGTGGTACTCCCCAATGCCCTGAGAGGCACTCCTGGGACTTTGGCAATTTTCTGAGGAGGAGATCAGAGGAAACAGAGGCAAATCATGCATGACAGTGCGATTCCGAGCGAGTCCCGAGCACGCGCTGCATTTGGCCCTCATCCCGAGGCGATTTACTGTTTAATTAGATTAATTATTTTATTTAATTAATTTAGTTGTTTTGTAATATTTTAATTAGCTTGCGTAGTTAATTAATTCGTATATCCTTTCGGTCCCTCCGAGCGAGGGCAAAGTTGTAATAAGTGTGTGTGAGTGGGTGTATGTCTTCCAAACCCCCATTTCTTTCTATCCCTTTTATTTACCCGCTTTCGATGGTAGATTAGGGCATACTTATTTTAGCATACCTTATGCTATCGCATGCGTGCATTCATGCATTTGTTTACATGCATCGGGCTCGGCACATCATGCAAACTACATCGTACTTTCAATTACAAATTGAATACGTGGTAGTTGCTGAATTTCATGTGCCATGTTTAGGGTTAGCCGAGCCTATTCTAAATTGCATCCTTGCTTGTGTTGCATTAGCCACTTAACATGAACTAGGACATGCATGTTTGCTAACTAGTTTATTGTTTTGGCACGGAGTACGATGTAAGTATTTTATGCTTTAGCATACCACATGCGTGTGAATGTTGCCATGACAGTATGCTTACCATGCGGCTAGATGCTTATGTGAGATAAACTGTTTTGAATGCCTGTGGGTGAAGGTTGGATTGATTGAGTTGGAATAACTCGTTGAAATCCGTATTTTAGCCTACTTGCGAGTAGCAATTTCAAACTGTTTTCAAAATGAACGGATATGCAATGTTTATTTCCAAATTAGGCAATCTAGTCTATACTTGTTTGCTGCACGCATAACATAGTAATTCTAGGCTAATAATCGGAATAAGAGCATATAATGTTTTCAAAATCAGATATCACGGTTAGTAGAGGCCGGTCTTCGGACCGGGCGAAAGGGGGTGCTCATAGCTGACCTTCCCCGATCGTACCCAAGCTCCCGAGCCAAGACATTTGGTGATGACGGACCGCATGGCCTTCGCACCGAGTCGGGGTTTCCTAAATTTCCCATTTTAAAATATTTAGGTGGCGACTCAGAATCCGCAAAGCTCCATGTTTGGCACTACTTTTCAAAATCTGTTTTTCTTCAAACGATTTGCCGATTTGGACTCTTTGGTTCAGATTTAGAACGTGACAATCGAGTCCGAATCGTAGTGAACCCAATCTGAACGAACGGACTTAACTTCCCGGGCATTCGGGACGCCTACGCTTCGCGACTCACTGGGATTTTAGAAAGCTTGACTCGAACTCGTGATATCCTGTTTTGACTACACTTATGTGTTTCTTTGCATTGCATGTGCATTGGTGCGCCTAGGACACAGTGTTTGCCATCTGCCATTCCTGAACGGTTTGCCGGAGGCTTGTCTTGTTAAGGCATGACCATAAGGCTGACCGGTTATGGGCTCTGATAGCATGGGAACACAAACCCCGGTTTTACCGGGGCACCCTTTTCGACCATTCGACCTAGTGCATATTCGGATCCATAGTGACCATTCCAAACTAGGACAGGTTGCCTACCCGATGTAGGTTGTTTGAAACCTGCGGCTTAGTGAAACCCTAGCTCTCGACAAAATAGGACGAAACCCTACCCCAACATAGGGGTGTATTGACTCTTTACTTGTTATGTGCTTTTAGAGTGTATCTCTGAGAACACACATATCGATTTGCAAGATTTGGGTATCCCGCCCAAGGGCACCGTGTCATGTAGTTGAGAATTAGCCGTGTTCGGGTATCGATTCGCTTTTGAATAGCGATTCGGGGACAAATGATCGATGGTAGAGTGCAGTTGATCGGCTACACCCGTGTTTGATCTGTTTGGGGCTGAAATGCTGCTTGTTTTTTCGTTTCAGTTCGGAGATTCAGAGAGTTGATTCAGAACAGCTAGTGTCTTCTCCTTGCTGAGGCAGGACTGAACATGACGCAGAACTCAGAAGAGATTGTGGTCATGACGGCCGCGTTGAGTCAGGGAATTACCCCACAAGATGAAACTACTGTTGACATGCCGCATCCACCTAGGTCGCCTGCCGCACATCCAATTTGGACTCCTCAGCTATATCAGGCTCGTGAGCCTACTACTTTTGAACTAATGGGGATGATAGGCGATCTCCAAAGATCTGTGGCGGATCTTGCATATGGAATGTCTGTTTCACCGCCAGCTGCATCGTACGCCGGGAACTTTGTACCCCAAGAACCCCCGCTGTTGGGCCGAATTGTTATTGAACTCAACCAACCGGAGATGGCCTCCAGTTATAACAATGATATGTCAGCATCCACCCAAACCCTAAATCAGGCTGAGGCCGGAGACAAAGGCAAGATGAAGACAGATGCCGACCCTATTGAACAACTGCTGTGGGCAGTAGAGGCTTTGAAAGCCGGAGGAATGAACAAGCAACAGATATCCGCAGTTATGTCAAAAGCTGTGGAGGACGTTTTCCCCACTCCGCCTGAGGGCAGTTCCAGTCAATCAGAGAACCGGGATAGGCCCCGTCATGCCAAGACAGTTCTTCCCCCTTCCAGCCTTGCATCCGGAAAGGATCAAAAACCCAAGGCCGCACCCGCCGATCCATTTGCTAGTGCGTCTAGCAAGAGTGCTCAGACTCCAAAATACCTGCCCCGAGGGCGCAGGGTCTTTCATGCTCTCTATATGCCATTGTCCAAGGCATTGCAGATCCTTGCTGAAAGGGGACACCTTAAGCCCCTGGAGCCTCGGCCGCTCCCGAAGAATCTCCCGGCCACACATGATTCTTCCTCATCGCGTATCATCGCCAGACGCCATGCCATCGATAATTGCTTCCGCCCGCTATGAGGTACAAGACTTGATTGACAACGAGGTTATCCTCCCGCCCACCTCAGCGAAGTCCGTCACCACTCAGTTGTTGGATTTCGAGGACACAGATACTGCAAGTATGTAATCAGAAGGTAAACCGCCTGTGGGCAGTGTCTGGTACATTTTTGGATGTGGCGTTTGGCACGCATTTCTGAGCACCTGCCAATGCTAATTTTGTAAATCCTGACTTGGGTGTCGAGTCAGTCTTTTGTTTTTGAGTCTGCTCTCAGATTGAGTCATTTTTGCTTATAGAGTCTGGCTTTGTCAGAATAAGTCGGGCCTTTTGTATAGTATACCAGGTGATTTCGGGGTTGTTCCCTCAAACACCGTTTTGTCTTTCAATTAGTTGTTTTTGCTGCTTGAGTTTGTTTCTGCTGAGGAGCCAGTTATGCCAACAAATCTGAATGAAACAGCTGCGGCTATCACGTTCCGTACTTGCTGCTATTTGAGTTAGCCGTGCCGGAGGATGTGAATGGAACGACAGTACATATCCCTTACTCTGTTGTGCCTTGAACATCGTCATGATGACCTAAGTTTTTCAAAACTCTTTCGAACATTGTGGTTATATAAAAAAAAACCGAAGAGGAAGGAATTCCTCGGCTTTTGTAAAATTTTGATCTTTTGTTTTGAGAGAAAGAGAGGCTTGCTAAGCTTTTAATGAATGAAATCATGTTTGTCGGCGTGAGTACTGAGAAGGACCCTGGCCTGATCCAGACTGGTTCCATACTATCTTCAACACGAGAGATTTGTCGCTTTCTTAAAAACTTTCAAAAACAAAACATTTTGCGCGGTCTTGTGAAGACCCGTGTGGAACCGCTCTTGAGATAGTGCAGCCCAGGATCGCTCCCAGTCTCGAGATTTGATTCATCTGCAAGGTAAACCTAATTGCTCAAAACATCCAGGCCATGAAACGCCTGTGTGGCCCAATTCAAGCAAACCGAGCAAGAGGCATCAAAATCCGATCAGAAGATCGACCCACCAAGCAAAGCTCGAAAGTAACCGTGATAGACTTTTTCGCAAATCAACACAAATCGTTCTCTGGATGGAGAGGCTTCAATCTCAAAACCATTTGGCATGGGCTTGCTACACTTTTACCCTTTGAGAGGCTCGCTGGGCCGAAAACCCGGAAGGGCGACCCAGGCAAAAGTTAGAGCAAGAAAAGAAAACAAAAAAAGAAAACGAAAAAAGAAAACAAAGGAAAAAAGAAAAAATACAAGAGGAAAAGAAAAATGCAAAAAAAAAAAAGAGAAAAAATGAAAAGAAAAGAAAAAATTAAAAAAAGAAGAAGAAGAACATAGCTCGCAAGGTCAAAAACCCGCATTGGGCACCTTGGCAAAAGTTAGAGCCTAAGCAGTGAAGGTTAAAATACCCGAGTGTACCTTAACCGGAACTACGTAAGGTTTGATTCCCATGTTTGGGATACGTAGGCAACTTCATCTTGAAGTCCAGCCCCCAACGCTTCCATAGCGTCTCAGTCCATGTCGTGGTTTTGATTACTCTTGCCTCCTCCGAATCTGATGTCTCGATTGCAGCAACCTGGAACTACGTGATTAACTTCCTCTTGAAGTCCAAACCACCAACACCTTCCAGGTGACTGTGTCCATATATTGGTTCAAACCGTCTTCGACTCCTCCGCGCCCGAGGGTTCGATCGTCGTCAACAAAGGACTGGCTTACGAAATGCCGCGGCATCATCCAAACAAGGGGCAACTTTCCGTTGCCACCCATTGCTGTAAATTGCCCTAAGTTGCCCTCCAAACCAGGGGCAACTTTCCGTTGCCTTATCCCCCTTAAGCCAGGGGCAATTTTCCATTGCCTCCGATCCGAGGTTGCGTTTCTCGAGGGTAAGTTCTACGCTAGTTGAGCATTGATTGTTTGCAAAAATAGTTTTTGAAAATTTTCACTGAGGTTGACTCATTTTCTCGAAAACTGTTTCATTTCCAAAATTGGACCATGTTTGGACCTAAAAGGAGAATTTTCAGTGCTTACAGCCTGATTCGCATGATTTTCAAATCAAAAATCGAATAAGTGTGTTAATCCAACTCTTATTTTTTTATCAAAACTATTTTAGAAAAAAAACAAAAACAAAAACAAAAACAAAAACAAAAACAAATGGTCAAAATGACGAACTAGGGGCACAATCGAGTCGGGTGTTCCGCCCCCCCTCCCCTTTGTTATCAACGCACTTGCCAAGGAGGCACTCCATCACCAGAACGAAATGGCTGCAAGCTAGCTGTAACGGGCGTGAACCCACAACCTCTTGTTTACTCGTCAACCACCCTGGGGAGGGATGAAAAATGAGAGAATAAAGAATAGAGAGGTGTGAGCAGAGAGAGAAGTGAGAAAAGGGTTTTTGAGAGAAAAACCGAGCCTGAGGGCCGAGCGATGTGAGTGTCACAAATCAGAAAGGGTGGGAATAATACCCAGAGGATTTGGCTCCTCGAAATTTGAGGTCTTTTGTAAACATGTCTATGCGTCGTGTGTTTTGATTTGTCGACCTCAATATTGGTTTTGAGTCTTCCCGAGTGTGTCTCGTTGTGTTAGGTCGTGTGCCTTTTGTTTCTTTGTTTGAGTCTGTCTCGTTGTGTCCTGTGGTAGGCTCGATACCCCGGTTGAAAACCCATCCTCTTCCAAAAGGTAATTGCTTGTGCTCAGAATGCTGTGTCATTCTCTACATCCGTGCAAAGCAGAAGAAGGGAAAGGGAAAACTTGGGACATCCGAGTGTGTTTCAACTGCAACCGTGTCAGCTTTGTGATCCGTCTTGTCAGATTGGGGCTATTTGTTCAGGGTTTGCTGTGTGCAGAATGAACCAAATGCTGTGTTATGGGCTATATGCAGATGAATCCCCAGCAGAACAATCCCCAGCAGAGTATGGGCTGTGTACCCAGTTTTGAGCAGTGGTTCGTATGTGTTGTGTTGCTATTTAGTTGGTTGGTTATCTGATTATTACAGTGCAAGTGTTCAATTGTCAGACAACAGATCATTTTCATTTACATTTGAGGCGTAATATGATGCAATGCAGTGTAAGGTATGAAATATGCATATATATATACAAATGTAACACTCTTTTTCAGACCAAAAGTTTGTTTCATCCCATATAATCTTTTCAAGTACAAAGTTTGAGAAAAAAAACTCACTCATGGGCAAGACATAGTACTCTATCTACCAAAAAGAGAAAAGTACAAGAAAAGAAAATGAAAGAAAACAAAGCAGGTCCGAATCATCATCAATGGCCTCACGGGATCCGTCATCGCCTCTTCCCCGGGCAAGCACAGAGCATCGCTGGTGTCGCGATCGGCCCGAGCCCGAGCCGCCCGGCCTCCTCTCCTCGAGGCCTCCGCCCGACTCGCCATCCTCGAATAGAGCTGCGAGCCGCCCCACATGGCCACGCCTCTGCGGGGAATATCCTACCATCCCGAGTAAAAATGGGAGGTCCAGATGGAGCGCCGCCACCCACAGGAGGAATCGAGAAGGGAGGCTGAAAAGTACAAAAGGCAAATGCATTAGTGCCGTGAGCGCTTTAATCGATCGTAATGCAGCAGTATGAGTACGGTTTGAATGCCGCGTGAGCGCTTTATCGCTGCAAATGCGTATGAGTGCAGTGTGTGAGTGCCATGAGCAGTTTAATCAGATCAAAATGCAGTGTATGAGTACAGTGTTTGAATGCCGTGAGCGCTTTATCAAGACAGTAATGCGCAGGTGTGAGTACGCAGTGTGAGTTCCGTGAACAGCTTTATCGATGTTGTGTCGTACCGACACGCCAGCGCTTTGTAAATAGTTTGGAACTATGTCGAAAAGAACATACCTGGGAAGGCCGTAGAAGGCTAGGAACTCAAAGGTCCGCCGCAACATCCTCGCCATGGAGGCATTCACTCCACCGATCGCTTGTACTCGAAGAAGCCCGCAAAATATCGAATGCATCAAATATTCATGGAATATCAAATAAACTAAAATCAAATGATCAGACAGAATGCAAGAATACATACCGAGGCAAGTCAGAATACCACCAACTCATGACCAAATGGGATGAGCAAAGGATCTGGTAGGTCTCCCCACTCGCCTCTATATGTCAAGATGGTAGGCAGACGGCCACCGCCCTCGCCCCTCTCACTTCTTGCCACGGGCTCGAAGCTCTGGACGATCCCGCCTCGCCCCACCTGCCTTCTAGCCGGGCGCCGCAGTCTCTCGCTCACCGCGACCACCGCCAGAGGTCGCGATGATGAAGGTCCGACGCATTTAAGTAATCGCCTCGCCTGGCCGCCGCCTCCCACCGATGGTGTAGTCCGCCATCCGCCACGGTGAAACGCCGGTGTCCTCATGTGCTCGGGAGGATGCTCCGACTATTCGCCAGTAACCTCGAGGTCCGACGAAGAAGCGCCACCAGTACCAAGCCCGGCTGCATCGCCCTCTAGCAAAATCCGGTAACGCGAGGTCTCAATCGCGCCGGCAAATCGATCTCGCACCATCGCTGGCAAAGGAGCCCATGGCTGCCAGGTGATCTGAAATTGAAAAACAGTTTATTACCTACTGATATTGCAAATATACAGTGGAAAAGGGAAGCTTAAATGAACTGTAAGTAAAACATACCTCGGCGGGGGTGATGGTGTCAAAATAGCGACGGAAGAAGCTGAAAGTCTCACGAGGCCGCCGTGTGCACCTCCCGTCATAACGGCGTGAGAAGGGAATGACCAGCGGAGTCTCTGTCTCCGGTACTGGCTCTAGCCTGGGAAAGTAGGCATAGACCCACAACTGCAAAACAGATGTCAGTATGATCATCAGATACAGCAAAAATGAAGAATAAAGCAGAAATAGCAGAGCCGTGTGTTGTGCAGTGTATTGAGCAGAGTGTACAAGCAGAACAGGTACACAAGATAAAGCAGAGTATGTGTGTGCTGTGTACAAGATACAACAAGTGTAAAGCAAACTACAAGGTGCAGAGTGCAGAGTACGTGAAAGTACGTAATGTAAATGTAAAGCGGAAAAGAAGACGCATTCCCAAGCTCGCCAAGAACCCCCAGCAACCTGTCGCCATGAAATCGAGCTCATATAGCCAGAGAGGGTGGCGAGCAGCGCCACCCCAATCATAGCGCAAGATGTCCTGACGCCCACCAAAGGCGCCGAGTAGGCAGAGAGGTACGTGTTCGCCTCGGCGTAATAGGGTAGTCCCCAAAGAAAACATCAAGAAGTCACAAGATATCGCTTCCACGCCGCCGTCATCGGAGTCGCGTCGACAAGAAGAGGCCGCACCCTAACTACACCTCGAACCAAGAATAACGGACAAAGCCGACGCAAGAGGCGAGCCGCCAAGTAAATGGATCTCGGCGGCACCACTCATCCATGTCGATGTCGGCGAATCGGATCACCCCTACCCGATGCCGGTGAGCACCGAGAAATCGTAAGGGGTCATCGCTATGTCCCCGCCATGATAGATGAAATGAATCGCTGGTGTTCCAC
Organism: Camellia lanceoleosa; assembly: GCA_025200525.1. NCBI lineage: Eukaryota > Viridiplantae > Streptophyta > Magnoliopsida > Ericales > Theaceae > Camellia > Camellia lanceoleosa. Next base: position 174,498,345 of record CM045769.1, read on the forward strand.
CATGTCTTTGCCAGGTCGCGAGAAGAGGCTCCCAGCAAGAAGTCGGGTCGCACTTCGCAGAAGGAACCGGCATGCCATTCACGATGTGTCGGACCGCCTCGGGAAGCTCGAGTACCAATCTCGAAGTCAAACATTCCCATACCCGCGATGGTATGGGAATCTCCCTTACAAACAAATGGTTGCAAAGCAATATGAAATGCACGCCCGAGGAAATACGTTAAAGTCGATACAAATCTAGCATGCGTGCACGCTTTCAGATTCAAACAAATCGGTGCCGTGTGCTTACAAGAACTACGATTTGTAATGCGCAGGTTTTTTTTGAGTGGTGCGATGTATGCATGGTGCACGCGTGTACGCGTTTTCGATGCAAGCAAATGTCAGGTTTCAGTGTACCAGTAGGTGGACTACGGCCTAGGATGTGTCAGTGCTCCTGTGAGGATCAGTGTAAATCTAGCATGCGTGCAAGTTTTCAAAATTCAAACGTACTGTGCACCGGTATGTTTCAGTGAATTGCCAATGATTGATGTTACAGCGTGTCTATGTGATTCAGTGCGAGTCTAGCATGCGTGCGAGTTTTCAGATTCAAACAAGTGCCGGACATCGGTGAGTTTGCAGTGGAATACAGTGTGTGCCGTGTGTTTAGGTGATTCAAGCTAATGCAGTGTGTGTGCATGTTTGTCGGTCCTAAGTAGATATCATTTGTGAAGTTGTCTACAATCAACTACAGTACAGTGTATCAGAGCTAAGCAATTGAGGGTTGTAATCAGCTATGGCAGTTGACCGTTTACAGTTCTACATTGCGGAAAATAAAGCAAAGACGAGAATGTTACCTCGGAAGCGCCGAAGGACAAGTGAGAGGTCGGCTCGCGCAGCAGAAGCTCCGGGTCCAGAGCCCTGTCAAAATCGCGGAAGTGGCGGAGTCCATCTGGCGGAAGCACGTGAATGGTCAAGCAGAGGTCGCCGTCGAATGGGCGCTTCAATGGGAGGAGCTCAACCCCGGATCCATCTCGTGATCCGGGAGTCCTGATATGTGGAACATCGCTCGCCATAGTAGTGGTAGTGAAAATAGCCGAAAGGAAAATCGGGCGGAATACGAAAAGTCAATCGAAAAGTCAACCCCGAGAGGGAAATGGCCTAAAAGCCAAGGTGAAAATACACGAAATGTAGAGAAAATCGAGGAACAAGTCCCAAAAGGCAAAAATAGCAAAGGGAGCGCCAAATGAGATTTCAATCGGTTCAAAATGTCCGAACGCGGTGAACTTCAAGGACCTGATGACTTAAAATGGCGAAAACTTGAAGAAACAGCGAAAGAGTGAGAGAACAAAGCTCTAAAGAGAGAGAGAGAGGGTGTTTTCGGCGGAAAACGAAGTGAAAAATAGGGTTTAGAAGCCCAATTTTATAAAGCCCGATGTAAAATGGCAGATCTGCCCGATCGAGAATTTTGGCCTGGCCGGCACTTGTTTGTCGGCCGCACATTATTGTGCCAGGATAAGTTTAGGCAATGGCAGCCAGAGCCTTCCCACCCAAATTGGTGTTCCTAAGGCCTTGTTTTGGCAAATTGAGGAGTTTTTGGTCTTCATAGCTCAAGAAAGTGCAAGAAAATGCACCGATGCTCAACCAAATCGCTTTTGACTTCGGACCATGTCTATCAGGCGTAACACTCAAATTCAAGCAAAGACTGTATCCTTTTTGTATCCTTTTGTCGTTTATAAAGATTCAAAAGTTGCCCCATGTGCGTCGCACGCATCCATCACATTGTCCAGCGCATCGTATCGCGCCATCTCGCACGTCCCTTGCGACTTGCACCGTTTTGCATTGTCATATGCCATGCGTGTCATACTTTCATTTTGCATTTCATTTTGATCCACGCGAGGTGTACTACCTCACGTGCTTCATCTTGCATTTCGTTTTGATCCACGCGAGGTGTACTACTTCACGTGCTTCATTTTGCATTTCATTGCATTTCGAGGTACGTGTGCCTCGTTTTGCATTTCATTTTCCATCAAATGAGGTATGTGTGCCTCATTTTGCATTTCATTGCATTTCGAGGTACGTGTGCCTCGTTTTGCATCTCGTTTTGCATTTCGTTTTGCATTTCATTTTCCATCAAATGAGGTATGTGTGCCTCATTTTGCATTTCATTGCATTTCGAGGTACGTGTGCCTCGTTTTGCATTTCATTTTCCATTCGATGAGGTATGCGTGCCTCATTTTGCATTTCATTGCATTTCGAGGTACGTGTGCCTCGTTTCGCACTCCACTTCTCATTTGCATTGGCATACGCATCCCATGTGCGTTACCTCATTGCCCTCTATGGTCTGACGAGACCTTAAACACGTACGGTCTAGGAGACCTTAAATCCTTTGAGGGTGCGAAACCTTCACCATATGTGCACGGTCTAGGAGACCTTAAATCCTCGGGAGGTGCAAAACCTTCGATGCATTAAGATATGCACTTCATCACATTTGGCATGTATTGTATCGCACCGTCTTGTGCATTCACATTGTCTAAACGCATCGCGCTATTTTGCGCATCACGCCGTTTGGCGCACCCTCATTGCACTTCATTTTCCATCCGTTGAGGCACGCGTACCTCATTGCACGCACGTCTCATTTGCCCCATTTGCATCCGCGTACGTGTCTCATTTGCATCGCATGCACTTAAAGTGTTGTGCAACAGTTGCCCCCCCCGGGTCTGGCGAGACCTTAAACACGCGCGGTCTAGGAGACCTTAAATCCTCGAGAGGTGCAAAACCTTCGATGCATTAAGGTGCACCTCATTACATTTGGCATGCATTCTATCGCGTTGTTTTGCGCACCCCATTGCATTTGGCATGCATTCCATCGCGCTATTTCAAGGCTCATCATTGCCCCCTGTCCGGCAAGACCTTAAACACGCACGTCTAGAGACCTTAAATCCTTGGAGGGTGCGAAACCTTCACCATATTTGCATCCCGGTCTAGGAGACCTTAAATCCTCTGAAGGTGCAATTCTTCGTGTTTGTCGTGTCTCAACGACTTTCGTGGTCCTAAAGCCACCGCCTGCTTTTTGTGAGTTCCTAGGAGACCAATGGAGACGGTGAAAACTAGAGTTCGAACGGCTTATGCCTAGAACGCAAAGGTTCGAGATTTCCGAGACTAAAGTCTGGTTTAAATACCCAGGGGGTGTACCCTCGGCTTGAAATCTGTATGGAAGCCCCATAGGTTGAAGCGGCATGTTTACGCCTCAATTCTAGATACTGAGCCAACCTAGTATATCGCCCTGTTGGTAAGATAGGGAAAACTGCAATTGCAGCCATTAGGGGTGAGCAGCGGATATACCGATCCGCCAAACCCGACCGAACCGAACCGATCCGCCGCATTTTGGACGGATGCATGATGACGAGCGGACGGTTGCGGATTGATTTTCTTCAATCCGCCAATTTGGCGGACGGATGGCGATGGAGATTTTTTTTTTGGTCCCGACCAGCAAACCGCCAAAATCGCGAAACCTCTAAATTATTAACTATAAGGCTTTTTATTTTTTTTTTTATTTTATATATATTTGTGGTTGATTTTGAAAAATAAATAATAATACTGTTGAAAAAAAAGTCCACTTGAATATATTTTTAAATAAAAAAAAATTAACGTATTATTTTTCCTTTTTTTTTGGTTTTTTTTTTCTAAATAAAAAAATAAAATAAAAAATAGATAATTTTTTATATGATATTTTTTGTTCATTTTTCAATATATAGACATATAGAGATAAATAACAATTCACACAATTCTGCTCTTGCTTTTATGTTTTGGTGGTGTGGTGTTATTATATTATAATTTCATAGATTGTAATACTTTATGTGGATGAATACATGCATGATTGTGTAATATGTGGAGGAGCATGGTTGATTGTGGTATTCTAAAGTTTTAAACTTTTCTTTCTTTCTTTAAGGCAAGACAAAGATTTTAATATATTTTTTTTTTTTTTTTTTTTTTTTTTTTTTTTTTTGAGCCAAGTTGAAAAGGAATGAGAATTTATAAAATTTTAAACCGCCAAACCGACCAAGATCCATCCACCAAAAACTTATCCATTAATTCCATATATTCAGACATAGACATGGATTTTGAGGATTTTTTCCAATAATCCAACTGACGATTTATACATTGAGTGAAGAGGCTCTAAACCCACCGCGTTTCGCATCCATCCAATTAAAATTATCCAGCTCAATCCATCCATGGCCGGATTGACGACGGATGGATTTGATTGATTTTCTTCAATCACTTCGGGACTTTGCGATTGAGCGGGAGATGCAGCTGCCGCGCAACCGACCCGCCCCTACCGCCATTGCATCATACTACATTGCCATGCATCATTCTAAATATTGCATATGTCATGCATTTCAAAAAAAAAAAAAAAAAAAAAAAAACAACAACAAACACGCATTCGTCATGCATCATCATTGTAGTATAGTGCATGTCATGCATTCTTTGTAAATATCCATTTCCATTGCATCGTAGTTGCATGCATCCACTGCATCATCTTCCATCTATGGCTTGCGCCTTTCCTTGTTGAGCTTGGTCTGGTATGTGCCCTTACTTTTCACGTCAAAGCATGGTTCATGTGCATCGCGCCTATTCCTTGATGAACTTGGTTTGAGGTTGCGGCACCTTTTCTGTGTTAGACATGGCTTGTATGTATGCATGCCTTTCCTAAGCAAGATTTGGTTTGGCTCGCACGCCATATCCATTGTACATATTACATTGTAGTGTAGTTATTGCGTCCGGCATTAGGATCATTATTCTCTCCCCAGCGGGTCGTTTCCTCACTTATGTCATTCCACTCAATACTTGTTCTTGTGTCCGTGCGAAGTACTCATAGATCAGACATCGTTCTATGGGAGACGGACTTGTTACCTTCATCAATCTATTTGACATTTGTGTGGTTTCGAACCGTTCCGGTTTGAATCATGATTCAATTGCCCTACATGTAGTGTCAATTGCATAGTTTCAATTGCATTGCATATTAGTTGCATTATTCATACATAGTTTTGTATATATTGCATATCATTTAGCATTCGCATTGCATATGTCATGCATGTACACTAACAACATTGTACCTGTTAAGTTTACTTTCTTTGCAGGCACGATATTGTATGTACGGCTCATTTGAGGCTTAAGAATCGACGAGCCGCACAGGTATTGTATCCTCCGCGTGAGACGTTTGAGAATTGCATAATTCTCTTACATCCTTTCTGCATGGTAGTGTAGTTTGGTGTATGCTAGCTTATAACTGTCGCATGTGTGCTTCATTACAGCTTCCTTTGCATGATCATAAGTTATGCTCGGCCTTTTGCATCGTCAGTTGCATCTTGCCCCGGCCTTCGGGCGCATATCTTATCTGCGGCTTGTATGCCTATGCCTGAACTACGCTGGTTTGATTCCTAAAGGGATACGTAGGCGATGAAGTTCAACCATTTGCGCTTATGTTTGTCCAAGTCTTCGCCTTGTCAAAATGGGTCGCTAGGCTTTGACATTTACTCCCGTCATTGTTATGACTTAGAGTTCTGTCAAAGAGGGCAATCAGAGACACCCCATTTTTTACCGTCCTCAAGACTTGACGCCACCGCTGGAACACTCGGTGATTATCCATGTTCGTGTTCGCTTGGAGTTCCGGAGTTCTCGGCCAGGCGCCTTGCCTCGTGACCTCCGAACTCGACCGCTTTGTGTCCGGTTTTGCACCAAACACTTGTGTTTTGCCCTAGAGGGCAGGAATGCTTTGAGGCACCCCACATACCACCGCTGTGGCTAGAGGCCACCGGGTTGGTGTTGCCATCGGCACTATATTGTGCCGGTCGGCACTATTTTGTGCCGGTCGGCACTCCTTTGGCAAATGACCATTTTGCCCTCGCCACCACTTTACAACCGCTTTATGAGATATTTTCGGGAACCAGATAGTCTTGGTTCCTCCATACACGTGTATGGAGGGATGACCCTCTTAGTTAGCTTAGCTTGTAAGCTTTGCAAGCTTTGTTGCCTATAAGGAGGACCACTCCTCTTCTTGGCTAAGGGTTACAAAATTTTAGACATTTTTAGACAGACCAAGCTCTGGTTTTTAGGGTTAGGATAGATACACATCCTATCTCTCTTCTTCCCTCTTGTTTAGTACACTAGGTGTTTGTGTCATACTATTGCACAAAAACACCTAGTGTTTCACCTTCCTTGAGTTCTTGAGGGTCCAGAGGTTTGTTTTGGAGCTTTGGAGCTGGTTTGGTGCTCAAGGAGGCAACCACATCACCATTGTTGAAGAGGTCTACAAGGGTGAGCAAAACTTACTTTATTTACCCCATTTTTGCACTCCATTTTTGCCTAGTTTAAAACAGTTTTTGTGCTTAGTCTATAACACATAAAAGTTCTGTTTTTCAAGCCTCTTTATTGTTTATCAAGAGTGTTTTGCACTTTGGGGAAGTTTGACCACCCTTAGGCCTTGAAAAGGCCACTTTTTGTGCCATTTTGTGAGAGATCCGAGACTTTGGTGTTAGGATCTCTTCACCACTGAAATCTTGAGGGATTTCAGTGGTGAAGATGATGCCTTAGAGTCTCAAGAAGGAGGGGAACCCCCCTCTCCTTGATGTCCTTGAAAAGGGCAAGTTTTGGCCTCCAAAGGAACACCATGTTTGGTTGTGTTTTGAGCATGTCTTGGCTGCATTTCATGCTTATATTGCCATGATATGACATGTTTCTAAGTTGGTTTTAGCACTCCTTGCATACCTTGCATAGTTGCTTTGTAATGCCATAATAGTCCCTTAATATGTCTAGGTTGTGTGCCTTTATTTCTAGCATGTTTTAGGCTTAGATCCATGAATCTTGTATGCTTATTTTACTATGAATAAGGTCTGTCCATGCTTGTTTAGGTCGGCCATGACTTGCATTACATAGCTCCTTTGTATTTGGCTTGTTGGCCTTAAGAGCATGAGAATGTAGCATGCCTTGCTTGCTTCATTTTTGATGGTTTGGAACTACCTAGCATGCTATTTCAGTCCCTTTGGTGTGCTTGTATGCTTACCTTAGTCGCCTCTTTAATGCTTTGAAAGCATGTCTTGAATGCCCCCATGTTTTGGCCACTTTGCATGCCTTTGATTTCAAGCCTCTTAGACGCCATCTAAGCAGCCTTTTGGCTTTGTTTTGACATACTAAAAACCTGTTTTTAGTTGTTTAGTGCATGCCATAATCGCATTGCATAAGTTTGGCTCAAAGCCTCTTTGACTAGCTTTAAGCCTTAGACCATTTGCATGCTTTGTTTGGCCTATCTTCGACTTGGTTTGGCACCATACTTTGCATGTATTTCAGAGCTTTACAATGCATGCTTATTGTCCTTGTTTGGTATCTCCAAGTGTGCTTGGGGGTTGCCATGTTTATGCCTTGGGTTTGGACCATAACACTTGCATGCGTGTGTGTGTGTTTAGTCTCCATTTCTAGGCACTTTGGCCACTGATTTTAGGACTATTTGAGTTGCCTAATTCATGTATGAGACCATCCTTCCATTAGTTTGCATGCTTGCCTTGCATGTTTGTTTGAACCCTTTGCATGAACATATTGCATAGTCCATGTTGCATGCCTAGTTGACATGTTTAGGGTTGCATTTGTATTGTGCATGTTTGGCCTCTTGAAGTGAAGTATGATGGAGGTTGAGCACCCTTGTTTGCTTGTTTGCATTGCATGCATTTGAAATCAAAGTTGCATTCTTGGTTCTTAGGGCCATCATGCATGGAAATGCGCGATTGGCGGTCCGGGAATCGAGGCACATGCCCTTTTGAGTCAATGACATGATAAGGGGTGTGTTTAGTGCATAAATACCTTGAACCACATTGCCATGCATGTCGTTGTCCTCTCTTCATTGTGGGTTGCGGTGTTCTAGGTTAAGAGTGCCGGCACTATTTAGTGCCGACCGGCAGTCAATTACTAGCCGATAACTTCATCTAGTGCCGGTGGCCTCCTTCTTCAGCCGGTGGTGCTCTACCCCAGCCGGTGGTACTCCCCAGTGCCCTGAGAAGCACTCCTGAGACTTTGGCAATTTTCTGAGGAGGAGAGCAGAGGAAACAGAGGCAAATCATGCATGACAGTGCGATTCCGAGCCAGTCCCGAGCACGCGCTGCATTTGGCCCTCATCCCAAGGCGATTTACTGTTTAATTAGATTAATTATTTTATTTAATTAATTTAGTTGATTTGTAATATTTTAATTAGCTTGCGTAGTTAATTAATTCGTATATCCTTTCGGTCCCTCCGAGCGAGGGCAAAGTTGTAATAAGTGTGTGTGAGTGGGTGTATGTCTTCCAAACCCCCATTTCTTTCTATCCCTTTTATTTACCCGCTTTCGATGGTAGATTAGGGCATACTTATTTTAGCATACCTTATGCTATCACATGCGTGCATTCATGCATTTGTTTACATGCATCAGGCTCGGCACATCATGCAAACTGCATCGTACTTTTAATTACAAATTGAATACGTGGTAGTTGCTGCATTTCATGTGCCATGTTTAGGGTTAGTCGAGCCTATTCTAAATTGCATCCTTGCTTGTGTTGCATTAGCCACTTAACATGAACTAGGACATGCATGTTTGCTAACTAGTTTATTGTTTTGGCACGGAGTACGATGTAAGTATTTTATGCTTTAGCATACCACATGCGTGTGAATGTTGCCATGACAGTATGCTTACCATGCGGCTAGATGCTTATGTGAGATAAACTGTTTTGAATGCCTGTGGGTGAAGGTTGGATTGATTGAGTTGGAATAACTCGTTGAAATCCGTATTTTAGCCTACTTGTGAGTAGCAATTTCAAACTGTTTTCAAAACGAACGGATATGCAATGTTTATTTCCAAATTAGGCAATCTAGTCTATACTTGTTTGCTGCACGCATAACATAGTAATTCTAGGCTAATAATCGGAATAAGAGCATATAATGTTTTCAAAATCAGATATCACGGTTAGTAGAGTCCGGTTTTCGGACCGGGCGAAAGGGGGTGCTCATTGCTGACCTTCCCCGATCGTACCCAAGCTCCCGAGCCAAGACATTTGGTGATGACGGACACGTATTCTAAGACCGAGTCGTGGTTTCCTAAATTTCCCATTTTAAAATATTTAGGTGGCGACTCAGACCGCAAAGCAGTCCATGTTTGGCACTACTTTTCAAAATCTGTTTTTCTTCAAAACGATTTGCCAGATTTGGACTCTTTGGTTCAGATTTAGAACCGTGACAATCGAGTCCGAACTGTAGTGAACCCAATACAAACGGAACAGGACTTAACCCGCCCGGGGCGTTCGGGGACGTCTACACTACGTATCCCAAAGATGGGAATCAAGCCTTACGTAGTTCAGGCTTGGGTTCACTCGAGTATTTTCACTCTCCTTTTGCGCTCTAACTTTTGCCAAGGCCGCCCTTTGCGGGTTTTCAACCTTGCGAGCTCAATTTTTATATTTTCCAATTTTTTGTGCTCTAACTTTTGCCTAGGTCACCCTTTCGGGTTTTCGGCCTAGCGAGCCTCTCAGGGATAATATTTCTTCAACTTGTCCATATTGATCGGTTGGGAGAACTCTAGGCCATCTAGGTCAATCAGAACTACAACTCCGCCTGACCAAATGGCTTTGATGATATAGGGACCAGTCCAATTGGGTCTGAACTTACCCCTTGGGTCATGGATGGGAGCTCGGTTGTCCTTGAGCACCAAATCTCCTTCCTTCAAATTCCTGGACTTAACTTTCTTGTTGAAAGCCCGGGCAATTCTGCGCTGATAACCTTGGACATGGTACAGTGCTTTCAGCCTTCTTTCATCAAAAAGCATGAGTTCCTCGAACCTGCTCTGCTGCCAATCTGCTTCAGCTATCTGACACTCGGCCAGCACTCGCAACGACGGGACCTCAATCTCGATAGGTAGAACAGCCTCCATTCCATAGACTAATGAGTACGGAGTCGCTCCAGTTGAAGTTCTAATTGAAGTCCGGTATCCCCATAAGGCGAACGGCAACTTATCTGGCCAGTCCCGGTAGGTTTCCACCATCTTCTGCAGTATGTGTTTGATGTTCTTGTTGGCGGCCTCAACCGCTCCATTGATCTGCGGCCGATATGTGGATGACTTATGAAAAGCCACATTGTATTTCTCCAACAAATCGATCACCTCCTTCTTGAAGTGGGAACCATTGTCCGAAACGATCTCGTTCGGGACTCCATAACGGCAGATGATGTTGTTTCTGATGAACTTCGCGACATGCGAAGCCTTCAACACCGCATAGGACTGAGCCTCAACCCACTTGGTGAAATAGTCTATTGCAACCAAGATGAACTCATGCCCATTCGACCCCTTCGGAGTAACAGCCCCGATCACATCAATTCCCCATACTGAAAATGGCCACGGCGAAGTCATGTTGTACAACTTTGACGGCGGGATATTCATGCGGTTTGCATGGATCTGACACTTGTGGCATCGCCGAACAAAACTAATGCAATCCCCCTCCATAGTGGACCAGTAGTAACCCTGTCTGAGGATCTTCCGAGCTAACATTACCCCGTTCATGCGTGCACCACATTCTCCTCCATGGATGGCCTCCATCAGGCGCTTCGACTCTTCAGCTTCGACACACAGCTTGTGCATTCCTAGATGACCCCTCTTATACAGTTTACCCCCGCAGATGATGAACTGAACGGCCATTCTTCTGATTGCCCTTTTATCCTTGGCATTTACCCCTGGTGGATATGCTTCCTTTTCTAAGAAATTCTAAATATTGTAATACCAGGGGTTTTCGTCCTGAACCTCATCTATGGCAGCAATCGACTCATAGGCTGGTGCAAATTTCTGGTCAATGATAACTGGACACATCCGGACTCCCGACGGGATGTCTATTATGGAAGATAGAGTTGCTAGAGAATCTGCGAACCTATTGTTCTCTCTTACTAGATGAGTGAAAGTTAGCTTCTCAAACCGAGGAATTAGCAAGTCCAAGGTCTGGTGGTAAACTATCATCTTTTCTTCCTTGACTTTCCAGTCTCCTTTTGCTTGAGACACAACAAGGTTCGAGTCCCCGATAACGTCCAATCGTCTTGCCCCTAGCTCTAGGGCTGCCTCTAGACCGGCGATACATGCCTCATATTCTGCCTCATTGTTCGAGACCTTGAACCGGAGCTTGAATGCTAAAGGGATACGGGAATCGTCAGGCGCTATCAGCAACACCCCTATCCCATACCCATATTGGTTTGACGCTCCGTCAAAGTACATCGTCCAAATCTCGTCGTCGATATGCAAAATGGCCTCATCTGGGAACAAGTACTCAACTGCTTCATCCCCTTCAACTGGGTGGTCGGCAAGGAACTCTGCTACTGCTCTCCTTTTCACTGACTTGCGCGTCACATACTTCAGATTGAATTCAGAGAGCAACAGCAACCAACGAGCTAGCCTACCCGTAAGTGCTGGTTTCTCGAAAAGATATTTGATGGGATCAAGTTGTGAAACCAACATTACAGAATAAGCTAACAGGTAGTGCCGCAGCTTCCTGGTAGCCCATACCAAGGCCAAACAAACCTTCTCCAGCGGAGTGTAGCGGGTCTCGTACTCTAGCATCTTCTTGCTCAAATAGTAGATGGCTTTCTCCACCTTGTCTTCTGACTCTTGCGCGAGCATACAGCCCATTGTAGTCTCAGTCACTGAAAGATACAGTATCAACGGCTTCCCTGGTTCTGGCGGTGACAACACGGGTAGGTTCTGTAAATATTCTTTGATTTGTTCGAAAGCAGCTTGGCATCGGCCGTCCCACTGGAACTTCGTTCCTTTCTTCAAGAGACCAAAAAGTGGTTCACAAATCAAGGTTAATTTTGAGATAAACCGTCTTATGAATTGCACTTTACCCAGAAAGCCTCGCACCTCCTTTTCAGTCATTGGTGGTGGCATTTCTAAGATGGCCTTGATTTTGGAAGGGTCGACTTCGATGCCCCTTTGTGTAATCAGAAATCCCAAAGATTTTTCCCCACAGTAACACCAAATGTACACTTCGAGGATTCAACAGAACCAATTCTCGATCCTTTGGAAAAAAATTTTGCAAGGCGGTGTAGTGGCCCTCTCTTTCCTTGGACTTGACAATCATGTCGCCCACATACACCTCAACCTCTTTATGGATCATATCATGTAGTATTGTGGTCGCGTCCGCTGATACGTAGCTCCAGCATTCTTCAACCCAAACGGCATAACTCTGTAGCAGTACGTCCCCCACGGGTAGTGAAAGCAGTCTTCTCCCGGTACTCGGGTGCCATTACTATCTGATTATAGCCTGAGAAGCCATCCATAAACGAAAGCAAAGCATGCCCATTGTGAAATCCACCACTGCCGATGTGTGGTAGGGGAAAGTCGTCCTTCAGACTAGCTCTGTTCAAATCCCTGAAGTCCACGCATACTCTGATCTTGCCATCTTTCTTTGGCACTGGAACAATGTTGGTCAACCAAGTCGGATATTCGGATACCATCAGGAAGCCTGCATCTATTTGCTTGGTGACCTCCTCCTTAATCTTGATGGCCCAGTCTGGGCGAATTCTCCTGAGTTTCTGTTTGATAGGTCGGGCCTCGGGGTCAAGAGGGATCCGATGCTGTACAATCTCAGGATCGATTCCAGGCATGTCTTCGTAGGACCACGCGAGAACATCTTTGAAATCTTTTAATAAAGCGACTAAGCGCTCGTGTTCCTCCGAAGACAACGTGGACCCGATCTGGACCAACTGCGGGTCCTTCTCAGTACCAACATTCACAGTAGTGATTTCATCCATTAAGGGTTTAACAAATCTCTCCTACTCTTGATCAATTAATCGTTGCAAAACCGGAGGAATTTCTTCCTCGTCGTTTTCATCAAAATTTTGAAAGTCCTGATTCAAGCAATAAATCAAAGGCGCAGAAAAGTACTCATAAGCCACATTCACCTCATTCTCATTAGATGCTTCCAAACCGTCCGATTCTTCTGTTACAACAGATTCAAAAGAGAACGAAAAAGACGACTGACAGATCGTGGCATCCGGTTATCACCCCAGAATCTGGGACTCGGACTCGGTCGGCTGAACTCGATTCCGACTCACAAGACTCGGTGGAATCAGATTCCGCCACTACTCGACGGTCTTGCCGACAAAAAGCCCTCTTCAGTCGCCAAACGAGAGAAGGTGCGATGGATGCATCCAAAATATTTCTTTGGTAGGCGCAGCCGTTTGCCTCCGATCATGAATACCGAGAGTTATCCCCTGCACAACCGGGTCGATCGAAGGATCGAAAGTAGATGTGCCGCTACCCCATTTCCAATGCAGTGTCCTCAGACTCTATTTCGCTGCTCTGTTTTGCCTTAGCCATCGGGTCTGTCTGCTCTTCGGCAACATCATCCCCAGGTAACTGTAGGTCAAAGAAAATCTCAAACCCTGGTACGCGCTTCTTTTTCGCGTTTAGCCATGGCTCCGGAAAACCACAAAATGGGAAATCCTCCCCCTCCCAGACGAAGCGTCCGTTCAAGGTACCCTAGATGGGCCGGTGCATCAACTCAAAGGGTTTTCCCATCTTTTTCGCCCTGGCTCTTCCAGCCATTTCCTTTCCCTTCCTTACCCAGTCCTCTTTGGTGGGAAGATAACCCAATCCAAAGGCATGAGGGTTGTGTGGCACTTCGGCCAATGCTGCGACGCCCTTCCGGCCGCTCCTTCCTAATCCCATCCCGGGGATGTGTTGGAGTTTGTTCATGAGATACACTGCTTGAGCACTGGTATACAATCCCTCATTAGCAGCCATGATATTCTGTACAACCTGAGCCTCAGCTAAGGTAAAACCTGATATGAACACATCTTCCATGCCATGCTCGATTTCTAGAACAGGCGTGGACACTTCCGGTGGTGGGTGGATTGATGAATTCCCGAAAACAATGGCTACTCCCTTCCCGTAGGGGTATTTCACCATTTGATGCAAAGTAGACAATACCGCCTTTACCTGATGCAGCCACGGCCGCCCTAACAGCAAGTTGAAAGTTGCAGGCACCTCTAAAACATGAAAATCTATCTCCTGCTGTCCCGGCCCAACTTTAGTCTGGACTTTCACGGTTCCCATCACTTCTCTACTTGTGTTGTCATATGCCCGGATCACCTGGGCTGTTGGCACAAAGTCCGCAACTTTTAAACCAATTGCGTAAGCTGTCCTTGCCGGGCAGACGTTGATGGCAGACCCTGTGTCAACAAGGACCACCAGTATCCATTTGTTCCTACACTCCACGGAAATGTAGAGTGGTTTGTTGTGGTTTGCCCCCTCGGGTGGTAATTCCTTGTCAGCAAATGTCAGCATCGGGGCAGCTCCTCCCGGAAAGACTAACCCTACCAGCTGCTCTGGTGTGGTCTCTATTGAAAGCTTTGCTTTGTCCATGGCTGATAAAACAGCCTGTCTATGCACTCGAGAAGCCATAAGCAGTCCCTAGATGGAGATGTCTTCTTGTATCTTTTTCAACTGTCTTAGGACGGCCTCATCTTCGAGTTGCTTTTCTTTCTGCTTCTCTGCCTCCCTATCCTTCCCAGACGTTTCTGGTTGATCCAGGTGCAGAGGCTTGAAGTACCGTCCACTTCGCGTCATATGGTCGACCTCTCCAAGGTACCAAGTATCATCGGGTTGGTCGTTTCCCCAGTCCTCGTCTGTGTGGGCAAGACACAAATCCTCGTCTTCCCACCACATCCCGTCAGCAGCCGACAGACATCTGTCCGGCTTTGGTATGACTGTACTCGTACTCACGGTACCCTCCATCCTCATGCTCGCAGTATCATCTGTTCCTGTGCACACAGCAACTTCAGTCCCTACATGGGCCTTTGCTTTCCTGACTCTCTCAGAGTCTTCAAACTTTTCCTGGTCTAACTGTGCCAATACAGCCGGCTGTTCGATAATTCCCATAGTCAAGATGCTCCAATCCCGAGTGAAATTCTTTGTACCGGCGCTCTTCGGCAATACGCTCTGTTCTTCATCTTTTCCGACTGTTACTGACATCCTTGCCCCTGCCGGGCCCCATTCTGGCTGAAACTCTTCTACCACATCTGGCTGATCGTCCAACCACCTAGTAACCTCGGCCGATTCTTCGTAATCAAACCAGTTGATCACTGTGTCCCCCGGATCTTGGTCACTATAAAACTGGAGGTTGGCAAAGTCCTCCTTGACAGCTGTTACATCATCTGCTCCCTGTCCCAAACTGTCCCTGTGAATCACACATAACTCTTCCCCTGCTGGCAATTCTATTCCTGGCCCATCTTGGCCTATTGACGAAATGTAGTCGCTCGGAATGTACGCCTTTTCAATGCGACCCTCAAATTCCGCAGATTCTGGCTCACTAATCCCCTTTTCCTCTAAAATCTCGACTCTTGTATCCTCGATGGTCACCACCATAGGCTTAGATTGGGTTGTGAAGATGTCCGTCATGCACAAGTCGGTGCAATTAGGGAAGAACACCTCCGGCTTAGGTAGGTGGGAAGGAATGATATAGACACTAGGGTCGTAGGACACAGCCCCAGTATGGATGAAATTGAGTCTTTTGGGCGGTGGAACTTGGTTATGTGTGGGGAGAGCGTTTGTGGTAACGTTGGGTTTCTCCGGAGGCAGAATCACCCCATTATCGATGAGATCTTGAATCTCATGACGTAATTGGAAGCACAGATCGGTGTCATGACCGTGCTGTTGGTGGAATGCACAATACTTGGTCGGGTTGTGGGAAGGGGGAAGTTGTTCTGGTAATGGCTGCGGCTCAAGGGGCTTCAGATGCCCTTTCTTGATTAAAACCCCCAGAGCTTTGGACAGGGGCATGTATAATGGGGCGAAGGTTCTGGTATTTTTGGGCGGGTATTTAGTTATTTGCGGTTTGCTTTCGGACGCACCGGAGAATGGCGTAGCTGCCATGGTTCTTGGTGGGTGGTTGGCGGTGACCATGCTCACTTCGGAGGCTCTTGTAGTGGTAGTGCCACTCGGGCCTGTATTGGTGTTACGATTGAAAGTTCGGGGGGGTTGCTCCCGGTCATTATCAATCAAGCCTTGCTTCAGTACATCCTCAATTTGCCCTCCCATTTCATGTAGGTCAGCAAAAGTAGGAAAGGGAAGTACAATCATCTTCTGCATCAATTTCGGCTGAAGATTGCGCACAATCATCCGAATCTGATCTTTGTCTGTGGGTCTCAAGGTCATCATCGAAGCCTTAGCCCGCCATCTGGTTACAAACTCTGAGAAGCTCTCTTTGGACTCTTGCCTGGTTGTTTCGAGATCACGGGTGGTAATCTCGATTTGCGTGTTGTATGAGTACTGCAAGATGAAGGCCTCGGCCATTTCGTCCCAATTCCTCTTGACGTCATCTTCTAGCTTGGCATACCATATGGCCGCCACACCCGATAGGGTCCGACCAAATAACGACAACTTCTGAAGCCTACTGAGGCCCATTGACCTTAGGACATCTGAAAACAGTCTTAAGTGCCCCATGGGGTCCCCGGACCCGTCAAATCGATCAATATGAGTCATTTTGAATCTGTTAGGCAGCGTCACAGTTGCATCGGTGTATCCATCTTCAATGTCGGGGATAGTCTTGACCCCTTGGGATCTCTTGAACAGCTTTTCAAGCTTGCTCAATTTTAGTGCGGTGGGATCAGTCTCGAACTCAAAGGGAGAGTCTGGCAGGTTGGTGGGTGTTTTTGATAACTGGGGCTGGATTTGAGGTAGGATTGGAGGTGGGGGTGGTCCTGTGGGAAGTTCTGTATCATTCTGAACATTAGTTGCCTCCTCGGGGTTTGGAACTCCTGGCGGGAGAGGAACTTGCTGAGAAGCAGACGCTCCGGTTTGCTGCTCTAGCCTGGCAATTGTCTCTGCCTATTCCCTCACAACCGTGGCTTGTTGCCTGGCGAATTCTGCCTAACGGACGGCATCCTATTGCATCATTTTCATGCTCTCTTGGAGGTGGTGCACCATCTCCTCTAAACTGGCCATACTGTTCTGTTCCGACTGAATTACCGGTATATGTTCCCTTTCTGTAGAAGAAACAGAATCCTGATCCCTGCTATACTCGGGTGGGGTAGACAAAGCCCTCTGAACTGATTGTTGAACCAACGCCCTCTGCCTGATTGTCCTTCGTTTAGTAACTGGGGGTAGGGAGCGGTACACTGGTTGTCCGTCTACCAGATCCTCAGATCGATGGAGTCGACGACCTCTGATCCAGAGTACTTGGGGAATATCTACTGGGTTAGAAGCAATTGTGCTCAACTACCTAGTAAAAAGATAAATAAAGCATATAAATAAACAGACAATCGGACAGCGTAACGGCGTAAAATAAATAAACACACAACACACGGTTGGGTATTATAATATACGGCCAAAAGCTGGATGCACTGTTTCTCAAACACTGATCACTGTTCCCGAATCATTGCCCCTAAGTCTGAATCTGATACCTGTAGATAACTGATTCTCAAAACACTGATGCTGGTGCCCTCAGGCCTGATACTCAATCTTGCAAACTGATATGTACGTTCCTACAGAGATACACTCTAAAGCACATAACAGATAAATGAGAGCCAAAACACCCCTATGTTGGGGTAGGGTTTCCCTGTCCTATTTTGTCAGGAGCTAGGGCTTCACTACGCACACAGCGGTTTCAAACAACTTAGTATCGGGTAAGCAACCTGTCCTAGTTTGGAATGGTCACTATGGATCCGAATATGCACTAGGTCGAATGGTCGAAAAGGGTGCCCCGGTAAACCAGGGTTTGTGTTCCCATGCTATCAGAGCCCACAACCGGTCAGCCTTATGGTCATGCCTTGACAAGACAAGCCTCCGGCAAACCGTTCAGGAATGGCAGATGGCAAACACTGTGTTCCTAGGCGCACCAATGCACATGCAATGCAAAGAGACACATAAATGAAATCAAAACAGGATATCACGAGTTCGAGTCAAGCTCTCTAATATCCCCAGCAGAGTCGCCAGAAACTGTAGACGCGCCCGCGAGGGGCCTCCGCTCCACAGTTCGGACTCCTCCATTTTTTGTTTGTTGCGGTTCATAATCTGAACCAAAGAGTCCAACTCTGGCAAATCGTTTTGAGAAAAACAAATTTTGAAAGAAGTGCCAAACATGGACTGCTTTGCCAGATACAGAGTCGCCACCTAAATATTTTTAAAATGGGGAATTTAGAAACCGACTCTGCGTCAAGGCCACGTGTCCGTCATCACCAAAGTTGCCTCGGCTCGGGAACTTGGGTACGATTGGGGAAGGTCAGCTATGAGCACCCCCTCTCGCCCGGTCCGAAGACCGGCCTCTACTAACCATGATATCCAATTTTGAAAACGTTATGCGTTCTTATTCCAATTAATTAGCCTAGAATTACTATGTTATACGCACAACAAACAAATATAGACTAGATTGCCTAATTTGAAAATAAACATTACGTATCCGTTTTGTCTTGAAAAACGTGTTGTCTTTTGCTACTCGCAAGTAGGCTAAAATACGGATCTCAACGAGTTGTTCCAACTCAGGCAATCCAACCTCCACCCACAGGCATTCAAACAGTTTATCACGTAAGCATCTAGCCACATGGTAAGCATGCTGTCATGGCAACATTCACACGCATGCGATATGCTAAAGCATAAATACTTACATAGTACTCCGTGCCAAAACAAGAAACTAGTTAGCAAACATGCATGACCTAGTTCATGTTAAGTGGCTAATGCAACACAGGCAAAGATGCAATTTAGAGTAGGCTCGGCTAACCCTAAAATGGCATGTGAAATGCTTCAAGTAACATGTATTCAATTTGGAATTGAAAATACAATGCAGTTTGTATGATGTACCGAGCCCGGTGCATGTTAACAAATGCATGAATGCACGCATGCATTGCATAAAGTATGCTAAGGTAAACGTGCCCTAATCTACCATCATAAGCAGGTAAATAAAAGGGAAGAAATGCATGGGGTTGGAAGACATATACACACACACCCACACTTATTACAAATCCGCCCTCACTCGGAGGGACCAAAAGAATAATACAGTCCAAGAATAGATAAATAAAATATTACAAAATTCTAATTATTAAAATTAAATCAAATATAAAGGAATAGGGGCCTCAGCCCTGCCTCGGGATGCGCGAATGATGCATGCTCGATCCAACTTGCCCGGAAAGCCCACACCGTGCCACTGCTGCCCCTGTTTCACTGCCCTACTTCTCTGGAAAATTGCCAAAATCCTGGGACAGGTCCCCTGAGTACCCCAGAACATCACCGGCTGAAGAGAATATCCACCGGCTATAGAATATGTTCACCGGCTTCTTTTGAAGTTATCGGCACAAAAAGTTTGCCGGTCGGCACTAAATGTTGCCGGTCGGCAATAAATCCTCAGAAGATTTTGGACAAAGAATAAAGACAAATAGTGCATGGTATGGATTTTTGAGCATATTTATGCATGACCAATGCCTCCTATCATGTATAGGACTCAAGGAAACATGGCCCTTGGTTCTTGGGCTATCAATTATGCACCTTGGTACATGATAGCCTAAGAAACCAAGATTGCATTTCAATGTCAATATGCATGCAACACATAAATGAGACCAAAACCTTATCATGTATAGATCAAAGGTCTTGGTGACCAAGAGTTGAGACAAGTTGCACCACTTGTAGTGTGAACTTCTCTCAACCCTTACACTTGGTTTGACACCCCAAACCAAGACATGGAATGCATGTATACAACATGGCTCAAATGATGCAATATGACATGAAGTGCAAGACACACCAAATGCAATGCAACCTAACATGGCAAGTGTATGATGCTTAGACATGCAAGATGCAAATGTAATGCTAATATGGACAACCCAAGCAACAGGACCATCATGTTACAACACTTAATGAATCAATTAAGCAACAAACATGAGGCAAGCATGCAATGGTGGATTCAACTACAATGGGGCAGCCCTCAAACCACCACAAAACAGTGGCAAAAAATGCCCAAAATGGTGACCAATATACATGCCAATATGCAAACCAAAAGGGGCCAAGACTAAGGCACCAAAAGGGAACACTTTGCTACCATCAACGAAACCACTCATGGCATGAATCAAGCACCCCAAAATCAGATTTTCAAAGATGCAAAAATACACCCAAAACCCCTCTAATGACAGCTCCAAAATGCTCCAAAAACATAGGTACACACAATGCACATTTCAAGGCATGAAAGGGCACACCTTCAAAGCATGAAAAGAGTAATGAATGCAAGCATATGAGCATGGATTAGGGACTGAAATGTGATCTAAAATGATGCCAAACCATAAGACCAAGGCAAGCTAAACATGCTAGGGACTCACACTCCCCAAGGGTTACAAGCTAGAATGCAAACCAACCATGTCAAGCAAGCCAAATGGGACCAAAACAGTGGCTCACAGCCCCTAAACATGGCAAAATGATGCTGATGCCCTCATGGAACAAAGCTAAAATCATGCTAAAATGCCATCTCCTAACATGATGCATGTTAAGCCAAGACAAGGGGATCACAAGGTAAGCATAATACGCATGCAATGGACCATTAAATTAACCAAAGACAGAGGTAAAATGTACTCCAAAACATCCAAAAAAAACTCTGAAATGAAGCCATACAAGGCTAGGCAAGCATGCTATCCATTAAGCCAAAAACAAAGGCAAGAAAGAGACCAAGGGGAGAGGGGTGTCCCTCCCCTATATGAGACTCCAAAGTACCTTCCTCACCATTGAAAACCCACTGGTTTTCAGTGGTGAGAAGACCCAAAACACCAAAGTAAACAAGGCCTTAAGAAAAAGGCACCAAAATGGCCAAAACAAGGCCTAAAGGGGTGAGTTCTCACCCAAACCACAAAACACCCTTAATGAATGTTCTAGAGCATGAAAATACAAGCTTTTTTATGTTATATGCAAAGCCAAAAACACAAAGTAAAAGAGGTAGAAAGCTAGTGCAAGATTGGGGAAACTAAAGCAAAAAGTTTACCCTTGAAGATCCATTGAAGAACAGGTGGTGCAGCCCTCTCCTTTTGATCAAAACCAGTCCAAAACCTCACAAAACAAACCTCCAAGCCTCTCAATCTCGGAGCTAGGTGTAATAGTGTGTGTAATGGTGCAAAAGTAAGGTAAAAAACACTTTGTAGCCTAAAACACACACACAAGGGTGAGAGAGAGGGAGATATAGGTATATATGGATATATATCAGAGATATAGAGATATATCTCTGGTTTTTGTGTTTCTCAAAAGTTCTAACCTAGCTCAAGGGAGAAGAGAGGAGGTTATATAGGCAAAATAAAGCTCTTAACTTAATGGCTAAGCAAAGAGAGGGAGGTTCAAGAGGTGCAAGAGGGTCTTGGCTTCTAAGAGAAGCTAAGACAGCTGGCCAAGCTTCTCCAAGAAGCTTGGCCAAAGGTTCAAGCTTCTAGAAGCTAAAGGGGTTCAAAGGTGCAAAGGGTTCAAAGCTATGCACGGGAAAATGTGATGGTGCATTCCAGCTGGCACAGCTGGCATGCACCAAGCTTAGAGGGTGCAGAGGGTTCAAACCGGCCAGCCAAAAAGTTCACCGGCCGAAAATACTGCCGGCCGGCAGTATAAAGTGCCGACCGGCCAAAGGTTTTGAGAAAAGAGTGCCGGTGGCACCAAAGAAGGGCCGGTGGTGTGTAGGGGCAGCCGGTGGGTTTTAGGAGTGGCCAACAAGCCTCCTCCTACCCTCTGGTACAAAAAAAACACACAAGTCTTGGTGCAAAACCAAGCACAGTACAAGCCGGTTGAGAGATCTTGAGGCACGATGCGCAGCCGGGGCCTCCGGGAACTCAAAACAAACACAAACATGGATAATCACCGAGTGTTCAAGCGGTGACGTCCAAGTCTTGAGGATGGTCAAAAATGGGGTGTCGACAGCTGCCACCTCTCCAACTTCTGGAAATGGATTGCTATCGATCCCCATGGCCTTTTCTTCTTTGGCTGGGAATTTCAAACTTCCTTTTCGAATTTGTTCTTGGATCTTGTCTCGAAAAACAATGCAGTTTTTAGTCGAGTGAGACCAAGAGTTATGCCATTTACAATATACTTTTCCTTTAAGTTCATCTGGAGATGGAAGTTTTACTCATTTTGGTAACTTAAGGAAGTTGGCCCCAAGCAAATGATCAAAAATGTCATCTGCTTTTGTTAAATCGAAAGAGTACTTCCTGTGAAGGTCTTTCTTTTTAAACTGCTGGTCAATTGTTGTATCCTTATAAATTAATGCCTCACAGATTACAGGTTCTTTGCCCACAATCTCTGCTGCATCGATCTCATAATTAGGATCTCTATAATATGTCTTGTACGATGCATTATTTCGATCTTGTTCCTCCTCTAGTAATGCTTCATACCTAGACACCTTATAGGTTAGTTCCACCAAATCTCTGAATTCAGTTGAGTCAAACCTCTTTCGAAGCCTGAACTCTAAGCCATTTTGAGCCAATCTTACGAATTCTGGCTCTGGCAGGATGACTCTACATTTATTTCGAGCCCTTTTAAATCTGGCAATAAACTGAGTAGCCTTTTCTTCAGGGCTTTGACTCAATCTTGCGAAGTCTGCCATGGAAACCTCTGGCTCCGATTGGAAGAATTGGGCATGAAATGCCTCTTCTATTTGTTGTCAAGTTTGAATGGAGCCAGGTGTAAGGTTGATGTACCATACAAATGCTCCCCCAATTAGAGAATTTGAGAATAATCTCAGTTTCATATAGTCATGATTAGTAAATTCACCGCATTGAGTAGCAAACCTAGCAATATGCTCTATGGTTGATTGGTTTCCATTTCCATAGAAAAGGGTAAAATCTGGTATCCTGAACCCCCTTGGGTATTCATGTACCCTATCTACCCATTCTGGGTATGGTTTTCTGTACACAGGAGTCTGGACCCCCCGAGCCATTGGTCCACACATCTCCCTAACAATATCAACAATTTGGTCCCTAAGGACTATATTTTGTGCCTGCTGAACCACTACTGGAGGGACAAACATAGGATTTGGTGGACAAACTTGTGCTTGTGGTCCTCTTGGTCTATAGGGTGGTACATTTGGGACTGGTTGTCCCTGTGGTGCAAAGTTCTTTGTTGGGGGTGTGGTAACCCCTTTGAGCTCGTCTGCGAAAGGTCTTTGGAACAGATGTTGTGTCCCTTCTATTTGTAGGAAAACCTTCCAACCCCCCGGGTATAAATTCGAATAAGGGATTAGTGAACCCCCTTGTGCCAGGTATGGCTTCGAACATGGGATTTGTGCCCATTCTTATGCCATTTTCTTGTACTAGGCCAGATCCACCAACTTGCATGGCTTCATTGTTAAGTACTAAGGCATTTTGACCTGCTATAGGCCTCGAAATGGGTTCGTACCAAGATTGAGGTGATGGAAATTCATAGTTCTGATTACTAGTTTGACCATTAGAATGTCCATTAACTTGCATAGGCTATTTATCTCTAGCCAATCTTTGCTGAGGGACATTTGGAACTTCCTCTATGTGTCTTGCATGTGTTGGTTGGTGGTTATTCATTCGATCCAGAAAGGATGTTGCCCACCTTTTCATTGTGTTCATTAATTGTTGTCCCATGGCATCTACTAGGCCATCCCATGGATTTGTTGGCTGAGTAGATGGAACGGTGGATGGTCCAATTCCTCGGTTTCGTCCAATATTATGAACATGTGGTTCTTGTCCCGAAGTACTGGTCTGTTCGACCATAGGTTCTGATAAAATGGGAGTTTCCACAGGATGTGTTATCACATTATCCTCTAGATTAGGTATTTCTACCTCTCATTCTACGCCTTCTTCCATGCGTTCATTTTCTCCTTGTCTCCTATGTCTAGCCATTTCAATTTGTCCCATTGGGCGTGCCAAAAAATATATGTTGGCTTTTTGGCTTTCGAAGGTTATTTTTGTAATTGCGAGCGTGCTAGCAAGGATCAATCAGTCCTTACAGAATTTTAATTACCAACCAATTATCAGACGATTGTGTTGTAGTTATTTCAGCCTCAATGAAGAGGACTTTTACTGGTGGCTTGATTTAGGAGAATTTAAGCACAATAACAGTTAAATAAAGAGCAATTGAAATATTTCATTAGAATGAAAAACTTACAATGATCCAAACTCAGCCTCGTAGAGGTTTACAGTGATAATCTACTTGAAATTACTTTTATGAATAAAGTGTAGTGCAGGAATTTAAAGTACAGGAATGTAAAGAACAGGAATTTAAAGAACAGGAAATGTAAAGACTGGAAATATAAAACTGGAAAGAAAAATATGTAAAGTAAGACTGGTTTGTTGAATCTGAGTCTGGGAGCTTTTTCTGGGGCCTTCCCCGCTATTTATACTCCTCAAGGATGACCATCGAACTGCACTTCAAACCGTCAAACTGCCCCTCTATGATTGCTGATCATACTACCTTATAAATAGTTCCACTACGCCATCACTTGCAGTTGGGCTTCCCTCCTATATTTGAATTTGAATGTGAGTAACCGTTGAAGCCACGTCACCTTGCATCTCTTCGTTGATTCACTGCTACTCAGACCTTTTAATAACCAATGTTAACTGCCACGTGTACGATCAGGATCGAAGATTTGAATAGTCTTCCTATATTACCCTTATTCTGCCACGTGTTAAATTGTGATTGACTTATACAAAATATGTAGCCAACAATAGGGTAAAATTCAATTTACTCCTTTGTGATTTGAGGCGAAAACACTGTACTCCCTATGGTTCAAATATAGTCAGAAAATTCCTATGTAACCATTAATACCATTAACTATAGATGTGAAATGACTGTAATACCCTTAAATCCTATAATTTTTTTATTATTTTTTTTTCTCTCTCATCTCTCATACACATAATTTATAATGTTTAACATTAATTTAATTAAATCACAATTAATTATAAATTCTTAATTATTTATTGTAATTCTTAACCTTTTATTCTAATTTTAATTTAATTATATTTTAGATCACAATTAATCATAAATATTTAATTATTTATCATAATTCCTTACTTTTTAATCTAATTTTAGATACAATTAATTCTAAATTCTTAATTAGTTTGTAATTCCTAACATGTCAATCAATCTAATTTTAATTTAATTATATTTTAGATCAATTCTTAATTATTATTTATTTAATATTTTTATTTAATTATTATTTTAATTAACATATTAATTTAATTTTAAATTTGGAGAAAATGAGGATAAAATTATTTTTTTATTGTATTAATTTCACTTTATTTAAAAAAAAAATTAAACTCACTCTAAAAAATGATATGTGTAATACACTTTCCATTAATTTAAATAAAAAAATTAAGAGTAACATTTTAGCCTAAAATCGTATAGAAACTTTGTAACTATATTCGAACCATAAAGAGCTAAATTGCTCAAACCCCAAACCAGGAAAGATGAAATGAATTTAACTCTACTTCATATGACTTGGATGCTTTTGATTGAAAGCATGATCATGGAATTGGATTGCCTGAGGCAGAGAACATGATTCAGCACGCTTCGATAATCAACCATTTTCGCTTAGACCTCATTCAGCACTGGTTAATAAGTCAGTTTATTAGCTAAAAAAAAGAAAAATTAGTGAAATATCTCTCTCCAATTTTATGTAGTAGGAGAGGTTTAAGATATTTTTTTTATTAGCTAAGGTCCCTCAACATTTTCTTAGAAAAAATTCGACTTAGAAAAGTTTTGCTTGACTTATTGAAATTTCAGCTCCAACTCAGAGAAATTTTAAAAATTCTTTGTGAAATTAGAGAAATTTCTCTGAGTCAGGCAAAATTTTTCTAAGTTAAATTTTTTTTATAAAAATATTGAAGGACCTTAACTATTATGAAATATTATATATCTTTTATTTTATAAAATTTTAATATTAGAGACGTTAAAAAAATTTGCCTCGACATTAGGCTAAAAGAAAAGTTTTAAGTCAACTTTGATTTTAATTACTCTAGAAACCCATTGGAAAACTAAAAAAGAAATAAGGATAAATTACTGACCTCATATAGTTGCCTAGTAGAAAGGCCAAAATCAGCTATTTCTTCTGGCATTAGTTTAACGAATACTACGACTTCTTTTGGGAGTATGTTAAAATGCTAATTTATTGATCATAAATAAGTTAATATTAAAAAAAAAACTAATTTGATTGACATATTTATTTCTTGGATAAATTAAATTGACATCTCTTGATATTTAGAAAAAATATAATAAATCTTACAATTTTAATATAATTATACAGATTTCTCTTTTAGTAAAGTTAAAGCAATCAAAACTAATACAAATAATATAAAGACACAACGATATATAATGTAAAATATACATTTCAATGACAACATCATTTTTTCACCCATACAACTAACGAATTTTTTTTTAATGGAAATGAGTCAAATATTATATGAATTAAAATTTTAGGGAACTCAATATAATTATGTCAAATTTATGGGACTTATTGTATTTTTTCTAAATCTCAAGTTACCCAACAAATAAATATGCCAATCAAATTATTTTTTATTTTGGATAAATTACAATTACACTTGTTGAGATTTGCTTGATATACGAATTACCTCATGTAGTTTTGAAAATTACAAATATCCCATTGTCAAAAAAAATTATTTAACAGAATTGACAGAAGAAATAAAATTTCTAATTACTCTACTATATAACAATAAAATTATTAAAATTGTAAATTGAAATATATTTTCAACATAATTAAAAATTACTAATTGACTTAATGATTTATTAATATCAATAAAAGAGATCATTTATTATGCCATTAGAAATTTGAAGGGGTATGATTTTAAATTTTTAAAATTGCAAAAGACAATCTGTGTTTTAAACAAATCTCACAAAATTTATTTGTAATTTTTTTTTTTTTTTTAGTATTAACTTTTTTATTGACTTATTTATAGTCAATAAATTAAAATTTTAGCAAACTTTCAAACACTTCATAGTATTCATGTAATCATATGAACTAATGCAACAAAAAATAGTTGATTTTGGCCTTTCACCTAGGAAATCACAAGGAATACTCACTCTTACATGAGCGGGTAATGCTAGAGATCAAGATTTCATTAAAAAAAAAATAGTGTGCAATCTAGATTCACCTCAAGTATGGGCTCTCTCTACTATAAAAAAAGTTATAATTTGAAAACCATACTATTTTTCTTCATATTTTTTCTGCATGGATTCTTGCTCCCTAATCTCTTACTTGAATTACAGCACATTTGACGTCTGTCATGTGTGATTCAAATGCAATCTACACATGAACTTGACAATACACCCATTCAATTTATACACCACACACGCCTTCTGGTCCAAAATTTGGTCTCCAGATTCTGGGTTTCCAGACTAACTGATTTTGAAGTAGCTGAGGACATTCACCCTCTCAACATCCAACAACAGATAATTCAACTCAGTTTGGAAAGCTATCAAAATGATAATTACACAAAATATCTTAAAGTCGAGAAAACTAAAAGTGCCTAATTATACAGGAGAAAAATGCCTAAGACCCCCAGTGGGGGTGCTGGGGGTCCATTCTGATTGGCCAAAATTTTTTTTTTTTGTTGAACTTGCTCACACAGTGCCACATGGCACTAGGGGTCACCCCTGCTGGGGGTCCCTAGCACAGCCCTTATATAGGACCTTTAGAAAAAGGCATACAACAACACAACGAATACCAACATATATTGGGGGTGTTTGTTTGAGTTTTTTTTAGCCAACTTATAGTTTCTAACTTTCGAAAAGCAATTTTGAACTATTTGATTATTTTTATTTCAAACAGTTTCTGATTTTAACAACTTATTTTAAGTTGAAAAAACTGATTCTAAGAAGCTGTTCACTCCTTACTTCTGATTATCAGCTTCTGTTGTGGACATGTTAATTTACGGTTATATTCTTAGATTTTTTTATTTTTTTTAAAATAGAAAAATATCCAAATGGACTATAGATTATTATTATTTTTTTATGAGAAATGTGAACAAGTAGTGAATAACAAAAAATAAAAGTTAATTGAAAAGGGTACTTCACAGCTTATTTAACAAACACTACTCAGCAACTTAAATCTATGATCCAATATTTACACCAAACGAATTAACAGCTTCTAATTAAAATCATAATCTATAATCTGTTAAGCTATAATTTATAATCTGCTTTAACAGTTACACCAAACGAGGTATTCACTCAAAAGTCAAAACATTTTCACCTAATGGAAGAAAGGGACAAAGCAATTTTCTTTTCCAGTGAACAACTTCCAGGTCAAATAGAAATCAGATCAAACAAATGGCAGACAAAATTAAGATGGAAAACAGTAGAAATTCAAGGCACGAGAAACAAGAGGCCTCACTAAATTACAAATTAAACCTATACGATCTCTATGTTACTGAATGTAGGTGTGTAAGAAAATGGACAAATGTGGAAGAAATACTATCAAGCTCTGAATCCAAAGGCTAACCACTTCTTTGACGACTCTTTCTTTGTTCTCTTGGAGTTGGGGGCACTGAGGTTTTCCAATGATTTTGCCTTTTTGTTCCGAGACCTGCCTATTTTTTTGAGAAGATCGGCAAGCCTTTTCTTCTAATCGTCAAAATCAGGATTCGCCGTTCCAAGCTTCTCTTCTCTCAATTTGAGAACATACTCCAAAATCTCAATTGCATCTTCTACTCTGTAATAATGCAAAACACACATGAGAAAGAAGAAAAAAAAAAATGCAATGACCAATATCAGGGGACTATTTAGCCATCCGTAGATGAATTTTTGGGAAGAATTATTACTGCTTTTGAGAGCAAATACTAATTAAGAAATTACTGAAGGATTAACATTGAAAGAAAAGTACTTCCTGAATGCTAATGAATTTACGTCAATGAATTATTTGTTTTCATTTAGCTGTATTATGTGGCCTTGTCCAAAATAAGTTAGTCAGACACACTCCTGGAAGGCTGCATCAATAAGAAGGTGGCAGCAACACTATAAAAGCTCATCTATCTTTTGGATTCGAAAATTTTCACTCTTTACTTTTGAGTCATGCAAGCTTGTACGAGCCAAGCTCGAAAACCATGTTTCTTGTCTCAACCAACAAGCCGCATCAATTTAGATGAGCTTGAGCGCATCACAACTCAACTCATTTACACCCCTAGTATCAATCATGGTCCCAAGTGCATCTATGAGGGTCTAATCTTTTTCCTGGTCACAATTGTCAAAAAGAAAGACTATTAAGACGAGGGAAGAATAGAACAGCATTAAAAGAACATGAAGAAGAGGCCAACAACCAAAGCAAGTGCAAAACCATGTACTACTTCTAACGTGGAAAACCCAAAAAAATTATCCAATTAGCAAAAGCTCAAGAAAAATCCATTTAACGTAATGTGAAACGAGATATTACCTTCCCATAGCATCATAAGTTACTGCAAGATTGCTATACACTCCAAGGGTATCTTGATGACATGGTCTGCACACTTGCTTCAATATTTCTCTTGCCTCTTCAAACAACTCACAGGCTTCATCTATCTTGAACAACTGTACACAGGCCAACCCCATTTGGTTTAACAAAACCCCCATATATATACACATATATTTTATGACTCTGGAACACGATACATAATATGATGTTAAATTCTATTTGTAATTGGATAACTTTCACACATGTATATCCAAACCAAACTAAGTCTTAGATCCTATCAAATGAGATCGGCTATATAAATCATTTTTATCTACTCAACTCTATTAAAGGTCATTTGGTCAGTCAAATTAAGGAAATTCATACCTCTATTTACTACACTAGCCTACGGTAATGTAGGTCTGCTTCTTTCCCTAACACTTTCCTCTACCGTCACTATATCGCATCTTTTCACTACTACCTCTGTTGGTCTTCATTGTATATGATCAAACTATCTTAATCTATTTTCTCAGCTTATCTTTTATCGATACTACTCCTAGTCATTCATGAATATACTCATTACAACACCCATCTTATCTGCATGTTGGTTCTTAGTTGCCCAACTTTCTGTCTCATATAATATCACTGGTTTAATAATAACTTTCCTTTTAATCTAGTGGGCATTCATTTATCGCACAGTACCCCAGAATCATTCATCCACTTAAGCTACCCCTCGTTAATTTTATGGACCACATTTACTCTAGTCTCTCCAGATGTCACGACCCAAACTCGCCTCTATAGGTTTAGTGTTGTAACCGACCAATAATCCTTGGATTACCAAAGGCCTCTTAACATAATAGCATATAAATAGGGGTTGTGGAAGCAAATACATGAAATATACATAGTCTAACGAACTGTGAAGACATACATGAGACTGATAACTTCGAACTTTTATAACCATAAGTGTGATCAAAACAAAATGCAGCAATTACGTCACTTCATGTATACACAACAGAAAACTTGTTTGTAAATCAAAAGGAACAAAAACTTATACATCCCCAAAACACAGCCACGAGGCTTGACTCAAACTGGAACCTCCTCGAGAGGCATGAAGGTTGGTCATCAAAAAAAAACTGTGTCCTCAACTTTGAGCCTAGTCACGTGCATGATCACCTACATATGTAATATAAATAGTGACCGGGAGTCCAGTGAATAATAACAGAGTAAAGGGTTAAATGAATGATGCCCTATAATTAAGTCCGTACATAGAACCAATTCATATTCGTGTTCTCATTCAATGCATATATAGAATTCAAGAATCATGCTTAATCATTCATAGTTTATCCGTTAGCGCTAACAGAGCATATTGTAGACACCCCATTTTTGACCGTCCTCAAGACTTGGACGTCACTGATTGAACACTCAGTGATCATCCTTATTTGTGTTCGTCTTGAGTTCCCGGAGGTCTCGGCTATGCGCCTTGTCTCAGGATCTCTCAACTCGACTATTTTGTGTCTGGTTTTGCACCAAACACTTATGTTTTTGCTTTGGAGGGCAAGGAATGGCTTGTTGGTCATCCCCACACTCCACCGGCCATGGCTTGAAGCCACCGGCTGTGTTTTGTTGCCACCGGCCAAATATTTGGCCGACCGGCACTATGGATGGTCGACCGGCCATCTATTTTGGTCAAATTACATTTTTGGCTGGCCGACCACTGTTCATCTGCTTTTGCAGATATTTTTGTGCCAGCTATGATAGCTGACACCCACTCTACTATCCTCCATAGTGTATAGAGGGATTTCCCTCTTGGATGGCTTGTTTTGGAAGCCTCACAAGAGGGAACTCCTATAAGAGGGAGGCTCTTCTCCCTCCTCTAGGTTAGACAACATTTTCAGAGAGCTTTGAGTTTTAGGGTTTGAGTATTGTATCCATCCTATCTCTATTTCTCCCTCTCTTTAGCTCTAAGTGTGTGTTTAGTCTTATTATTGCACACAAACACATAGTATCACACCTTTTCTTGGTTGCTGAGGGCCAGAGAAGTGTTCTTGGAGTTCTTGGAGCTGGTTTGGAGCCAAAGAAGCTGCTGGAGCTTCATTTGTGAAGAGGGTCTACAAGGGTAAGAAACTTGTCATTTTTTACCCCATTTTTGCATAGCTCTTTTGACTACCTTACAACTGTTTTTAGACTTGGTGTATAACATATAAAAGTTTTGTTTTTGCTTGCTCTAAATAGTTGTTTAAGAGTGTTTTGCTGTTTGAGGTTTTTTGACCCCTCTTAAGGCTTGTTTAGCCCCATTTTGTGCCTTTTTTGGTGAGCTTCGGGACCATACTGTTTGGGGCTCCTCACCACTGAAATCTTGAGGGATTTCAGTGGTGAGGATGGTGCCTTGAGGTCCCAAGAAGGAGAGGGTCACCCCCTCTCCTTGTTGTCCTTGAAAAGGGCCATTTTTGCTTCTTGAGGGAGCATCTAGTTTAGGTTCATGTTGACCATGCCTTAACTGATATTTATGCTTATTTTGCCATGAAATAGCATTGTGTTGAGTTGGTTTAGACACACCTTGCATGCCTTGCATACATGTCATGTAATGCCATCTTTTAGCCTTAACATGCATCTAGGTTTTAATCCTTGTTCAAGTATGTTTTAGGCCTAGCTTTGTGAAGCTTTTGTACTTGTTTTTCCATGGTTAAGGTCTGCCCTTGGTTGTTTTAGCCATATTTGCCATGTATTGCATAGCCCCTTTGCATTGTTAGCTTGTAGGCTTTAAGTGTGTGAAGTGTTGTGTATGCATTGTTTGATCTATTTCAGTGGTTTGGCACCACTTATAGCATCATTTTAGTCCTCATGACATGCTTGCATGCTTGCCTTTGATGCTTCTTTGATGCCTTAAAAGGTTGTGCCCTATGCTCCATGTTTGGTCATTGTGCATGCG
This sequence comes from Camellia lanceoleosa, assembly GCA_025200525.1. Lineage (NCBI taxonomy): Eukaryota > Viridiplantae > Streptophyta > Magnoliopsida > Ericales > Theaceae > Camellia > Camellia lanceoleosa. The sequence goes on from CM045769.1 coordinate 174,530,647, forward strand.
CTTGAATTTAAGTCATTTAGATGCCATCTAAGTGATCTTTAGGCTTTGTTTTAATATGCTAAAACTCTGTTTTTGGTCATTTAATTCATGCCATGTTTGGTCCTCCTAAGTGTGGTCCAATACCCCTTTAGCTTGCCTTGAGTTTTGGCCATGCTAGCATGCATTGCTTGTGTTAATTAGTTGGTTTGGCACCTCTATTTCATGCATATTCAAAGCTTATATTGCATGCCATTTTCCCATGTTAGCTTCTTTTAAGTGTGCTTGGAAGTTGCCTTTATGTGCCTAAGTATTGGACCTTGCATGCATGCCTATTTGTATGTATTTTGGCTTCCATGGTTGAGCATCTTGGCCACTGTTTTGGACCTAGTTTAGGGCTGTCCAATTAGTGTAAGTCCCTCCTTTGCATGATTGTTGCGTGCTCACCTTGTATGTTATTGCATATTTGGTGTGTTGTTGCATGATTGAAGTTGCATGATTGAATGAAGTCACAGGCTTGCTTGCATGCTTGAACACCCACATTGTGTCTTGGATACTTGTTGGTTACCTTGCTTCATACCTTGCATACCTTAGCATTGATGTCATATGCCTTGCATGCTTATTTGTTTGCATCTCATGTTGCATATTTAGCACTTATGCCTAGGTTGCATCATCTTAGCATGCATGCTTTGCCTCTTGAATTGAGTATGAAAGAGGTTGAGCTCCTTGTGTGTTCATTTGGTTTGCATTTCATTTGAAATTGAAATTGCATACTTGGTTTCTTGGGCCATCACGCATTGAAATGCGCGATTGGCGGTCCGAGAACCAAGGACCATGTCCCTTGGAGTCTTAAACATAATAAGGGATGTGTTGGTGCATACATTTGCTTGAAATGCATTGCCATGCCATGTTTTGCCCTCTGTCATCAAACACAAATTTGCAGAAGATTTGGCTTGCCATCTCAGTAGTGCCGACCGGCCATCATTGTTGGCCGATGGATCAATTTTGTGGCCGGTGATCATTTCCCTTGGCCTGTGGCCATTCCCCTCAGCCGGTGGTGTTCCACAGTGTGCACAGAGCATATCCTAGGACTTGTACAATTTTCAGAGGAGTAGAGCAGGGAAAACAGAGGCAACTTGTGCATGGTGGCGGATTTTCGAGCAAAATCGAGCACGCATTACATTGGACCCTCTTCCCGAGGCTGATTTTATTGCTTAATTAGCTTAGTTAATTTGCTTAGCTAGTGAATTGTCTGTAATAATTAATTAGCTTGATAGTTAGTTAATTGTATTATTCTTTTGGTCCCTCCGAGTGAGGGCTAATTTTTAATAAGTGTGGGTGCATGTGTGCATGTCTTCCAACCCCCACTTCTTTCTCCCTTTTACTTACCCGCTTTGATGGTTAGTATTAGGACACGTTTAATTTAGCATACCTTATGCAATGCATGCGTGCATCATTCATCAGTATTGCATGCACCGGGCTCGGCGCATCATGCTAACTGTATAGTATTTCAGATCTAACTTGAATACATGCTATCTGTGCATTTCACATGTCATCCTTAGATTAGCCAAGCCTATTCTAGTGACATTCTGTATGCGATGCATTAGGCACTTAACATGGACTTGGATCATACATTGATTGCTAACACGTTCTTGTTTTGGCTCGGAGTACATTGTAAGTATTTATGCTTTAGCATTTCGCATGCGTGTGAATGTTAACATGACATCATACTTACCATGTGGCTAGATGCTTATGTGGTATAAACTGCCTGAATGTCTGTGGGTGAAGGTTGGATTGTTTGAGTTGGAACAACTCGTCGAAATCCGTATTTTAGCCTACTTGCGAGTAGCAAACCTCAAAACGTTTTTCGAAACAAACGGATATGCAATGCTTTGTTCCAAATTAGACGATCTAGTCTATACTTGTGTGTTGTGCGCATCACCTAGTAAATTCTAGCTAATTAACCGGAATAAGAACTCATAATGTTTTCAAAATCGGATATCATGGTTAGTAGAGGCCGATCTTCAGATCGGGCGAGAGGGGGTGCTCATAGCTGACCTTCCCCAATCGTACCCAAGTTCCCGAGCCGAGGCAACTTTGGTAATGACAGACACGTGACCTTTGACCCTGAGTCAGGGTTTCCTAAATTCCCCCATTAAAAAATATTTAGGTGGCGACTCTGTATCTGGCAAAGCAGTCCATGTTTGGCACTTCTTTTCTAAAAATCTGTTTTCTCAAAACGATTTGCCGGATTTCGACTATTTGGTTCAGATTAAGAACCGTGACAAAAGGGGAGTCCAAACTATAGCACGAAGGCCTCACGCGGGCGCGTCTATACATATACGAAACATCATAGATCATACTTGTTAGTTCCATAGAGGAACCTCTGGCCGGGTATGAATAACTTGCCAGTTCCATAAAGGAACCTCCAGACTGGGTACGGATAACTTGTCAGTTCCATAAAGGAACCTCCAACCAAGTACAGATAACTTGCCAGTTCCATAAAGGAACCTCCGGATTGGGTACGGATAACTTGTTAGTTCCATAAAGGAACCTCCAGCCGGGTACAGATAACTTGCCAGTTCCATAAAGGAACCTCCGGATTGGGTACGGATAACTTGTTAGTTCCATAAAGGAACCTCCAGCCGGGCACAAATAACTTGTCAGTTCAATTAAGGAACTCCGATCTCGGTACAGATAATATACTTGAATCACAGCATAAATACCACAAATATTTATCAGAGTTGGACAATCATTCATAGTACAAAACATAGCATTTCATAGAACAGATCTTATTCCATATACAAAAAATAATTTAACTTAAACATAACTTTACTAAGTTATTACTCACAAATAACCAGTGGCTCCAAATAGACGAGTAGAGTAAGTAATTCACTTAACTTGAGGCGCGTGACCTACATAACATGACAGATACATACATTGAAACAAACGCTCGGATTATACGTAACTTATTTCATTTGTCCTTAGTGTATTTCTAGCCCTTATTCTCATTATAGTGTTTTAATCTTGGCCTAAGAATGCATAGGATAGAATAAGGATGCAAAAATGTACTTGAAAATATTTTTCAAAACTTGCTAGAAACAGGGTCTACGCTCGAGCGTGGCTTTCCTCGCTCGAGTGGACATGCAAAATGTGAGGGTCCGCTCGAGCACAACTTCCTTCGCTCGAGCGATCTGCAAACTTTGAAAAAGTACTGGTTGCTTGTTTTTCCCGCTCGACACTCGCTCGAACGTAAGAGACATGCCCTTGCTCAAGTGCACCTTTTGTCGCTCGAGCGTGCTATAAAACATACGAACTTCTGGGAGCATGCATTTCACGCTTGAGCCAGCCTTTGGTCACTCGAGAGGAAGTGTGAGACACAGAGTGGTCGCTCGAACGTGGAATTAAATCGCCGGCGTGCGAAGTTAATTCTAGAATTTCCAGAATTGCTTCCAAGCTTCAAAACTCAATCTTAAAGCATCAAAGCTCGATTTTTCTGGGCCAAAACTTGAGGAAACATTGAAAAACTTATAAAACACCATGAATTAATGATCCTTTCAAGAAATCATGGCCCAATAGCTTGACAATTGTGCAAAAATTCAACTTAAAATTTATGAATGTTCTAGGAACATGACATGCATGAATTCCTTTGAACTCAATCTTCTCAAAACATGATCAAATGTTACAAAACAACATGAAACTTGATGATTTCCCAAAATTAGGGTGAATTCAAGACATGCATGAGGGCATTCTTGGAATTTAAACTCAAAATGCATGAATTATGCATGCATGCATGAATTACTCTTTTATTCTACATTCTTAATTTAATTCTCATGCTCAAACCTCTAATTCCCTTGAATTCTTGCACTAAGTAATTCAATTTCATAATTAAAGAGTTAAATTTCCTACCTCAAGTCTTGAGTTAGCTAATGTTGAAGCTAAACTTCTTCAATTCCCTTCAATCTCCCCTAATTCTTTCTTAATTCTCTTCTTCCTTAAATGTTTGGCTTCAATCTCTCTATTTTCCTTCTTCTACATGTTTGAGGTAAAAATGGATGAAGATAAAGGAAGTCTTGGGCTTGGTAGTGGCTTTATATAGGCTAATTAGTGGAGCTTAATTAATTCAAGCTTAATCAATTGGAATTATTTTATTCTAATTATTTGATTTCGAATCAATTTCAAATTGAACTTACCATAAATTCCTAAAAATTCCAAATAACACATTTATCAAGTCAATTTCTAAATGAGATGCCAATAAAGCCTTCAATTCGCAAACCGAATAAAAACATGAACATGTCTTTCTACGTTAAACAGATATAAACACAAAATAATGCAATGCACATGTAATTAACTCAGAATTTCTTCTTAATTACTTGTTAGGCATACTTAAGCATGGATTAGCACTAATCATGGGTCGGGGTTGTTACACTAGCCGTTGTGATAATCTATCTTAAATAATGAAAAGGTTCACTCGTAGGTAGTTTTGGATTTTCAATCTTCACCGATCCTTTGTTTCCATTGTTACTATTACTAAAATTACATTTCATGTACTATGTCTTAATTCTGCTTATCTTAAATCCATTAGATTCAAGTACTTCTCTCAAATCTCCAACTTAATGTTAAGTCCTTCTCTAATCTCATCTACTAACGCGATATCATCTGCAAAAAATATATGCCATGGCACATCATCTTGAATAGTTCTCATCAACTCATCTATAACCAAAGCAAAAAGATAAAGATTTAAAATTGATCCTTGGTGTAATCTCACAACAATTGAAAATTCACTTGTCTTTCCAGCTGACGATCTAATAGTAGTTATTGCATGTGTGTATATATATATATATTTTACATTATCATATTTTTGTTTGTTTTTTGCAACAATTAAAAATGGACATTGTGTTACCTTGAAGTGCAGAAGTTATAACAAAATCTCCAAAGGCAAGTTTAATTCTTGGCGTCCGAATCCTTTAGAGTGATCTTATGAAGTGATCCTCTAAAGTGATTCTTTATGGTGCGACACGTGTCCTATTAATGGAATCAATGGCTGAGATGATCCCTCTCTAAAACGACATTGTTTTGGGGAGCTAGGCCCAAAAAATAAAAAATAAATAATTGCAAAGTTTGCAAATCGAGAGAGAGAGAGCTGAGGAAAATTTTTCTCTGCAATTTTTTTGCGGAGCTTGATCCATAGTACTTGTCCATGAGTTTCTCGATTGTGTGGTCTCTAGATCTGGAGGCTACGTACTAGGATGAGGTGGTTTTGGATCAAAAAGTGGTGGACATTGAAGGAACGTTGGACGTGGGTTTGAATTTGAATTTCTTGAAGATGTGGGTTGCCATTGATGCACAATGAGGTTTGGGCTTTATGAATGGAAGAGGCTAGCTTGTGCACACTGCTCACTGATGCACCACAATTTTTTGCCAAAGTCCATTAACCTAACACAGCAAAAAAAACGAAGAACAATGAACAAATAGAAATTGAAAAACTTATTCACCCAAAAAATAAAAAATAAAAATCAAATTGAAAAATGAAATAGGATTGAAATTTGAAGTCCATGTACAATTAATGCAAATCAACACTCATCTACAACTCTCTCCTGCTGTTTCACCAATAATCTATGCCATAGAAAGCAAATGTCTGTTAAATCTGACTCAAACAAGCATTTTTTTGGATTCAAGAAGAAAGAAAACCCAGATCAAAGTCTAAAGTGTAAACCTCTTTGAACATAAGAATTTTGGGGATGATTCTCTGCGAGAACAAACAACAAACACCAAAGCTACAAAATCAAGGTAAGAGTTGTAGCCAATAAGAATCGGCGGCGTCTAGTGGCGGTGGGGCGGCGTTGGGCGGCGACGGCTTCTTTCTTCTTCCTCAGCTCTCTCTTCTCCTCCTCCCTTTCAATTCGCAAACTCTGTAATTTTTTATTTTTTTTAAATTTTTTTTTTTGGTCTGGCTCACCAAAATGATGTTTTGACGAGGGATTATCTCAACCATTAGTTCCATTAATGGGACACGAGTTGCGCTATAAAAGATCACTCTAGAGGATCCGGACGCTAATTCTTGATTTTTTTAATACTTTTTCGAGAAAAACAAAAATGATAACATCTGCAGCTGCAGATACTTTCAAGAAACAAGTTCTGAATCTTGGAAATGCTAGAGGTACTTCCCCTGAAATAGACCCTACTGTGTTAGGAATGACAATTGCGGTATTTCTAATGAGATTTTTTCAATGTTTGCAAAGAAGGGAATTTGATTTAGATAATTTTGAAAGGAAAAATAAAGCATTTTCTAATCTAGTCTAATACACTTGCACAACTTACATTTTATTTTTAAGCTCATTACTAATATTTTTTGGGTTGTAACTAACATTTTAAATTTAAATATCATTTTTTTTGTTAATCCTAAAAAATTATTTACAAACATAAATAGAATTATATGAAATTGAACCACTAGAGCCATTTATTTTACTAAGTTCTTTCATTACAAGTTTTTATTAGTATAAGAATTATAATATTATATTACCAAATTTTTTTTAATCATTTAAATTTTTTTAAATTTGATGACTTTCACAAATTTGTTTTGAATGGTTTAGTGGAAATCTTTCATACAATAGCCCTGTTTGGTAGAGTTGTGGGAAAGTGCTTATAGCTTATGCCTAAACAGCTTATAACTTATAACTTTCAACTTAAGCTGATTTTCAGTTTATTCTTAAAGCATCTCCTGCCCCACTCAAAGAATAAGTTGATTTCTGACTTCCAAAAAGTTATAAGGTATAAGCTATAAGCTAAACCAAACACATCAAAATAACTTAAATTAAGCTGAAAGTTGGAATAAGCTGATTATAAGCTGTGCCAAACAGGCACAATATTCGTTGTAAAATTTAAAAAATAAAATAAAATTTCACTGTATTAATTTTCATTAGAAGTGAAATTTCTCTATCTCTGGGTGAACAGTACTCTTTTCAATTTTGCATATTTAAACACAGTGGAATAAAAATTCCTGGATTTGTCTCTCTCTCTCTCTCTCTCTCTCTTGTTTCAAGCAGATTGCAGTGTAATAATCATCACCAAAACCTTCATTCAATGGCAAACTATTATCACACACAATTCATCTAAAAAAACCCTAACTCGATAAACCCTAGTCTCTGCAAACATGTATTCATTATCAACGACGAGCAGAGTTGATGTTTTCATATCACCTCGGAGTTTTCATCCTCATTCCTCCATTACTCGCCGTAGTTATTCACATTCCATCTCATTCCCCTTTTGTACCCATTCAAATCGCTTGAATTTCACTCGAATCATCAGGAAAAACCCACCTCTCATTCATCGATCCTATGCGATTTTTCAAAAATCGGATTCCAAGTCTTCTTCTCAATCTGATAATGCTAGTAGTACTGACACTGAAAACGATTTTGTTACTAGGGTTTTGAAAGAAAACCCTAGTCAAGTAGAACCCAAGTTCTTGATTGGCAATAAACTGTATACACTGAAAGAGAAAGAGGATTTGGAGAAGAAAAGTTCTGATGCTGGGATTGCTGAGATTTTGAAGAAGTTGAGATTGATGGTGGGGAAGGAGAAGAAGAGGGAAGAGGGAGGAGTTGAGAGTGGAGTGAAGTCTGAGGATGTGTATTTGAAGGATATTTTGAGGGAGCATAGAGGGAAGCTGTATGTTCCTGAGCAAATTTTCGCGGCCAATTTGTCCGAAGAAGAGGAATTTGATAGGGATTTCGAGAGCTTGCCGAAGTTGAACTTGGAAGATTTTCAAAAGTACATGAAGAGTGATAAGGTTAAGTTGTTGACTCTGAAGGAGGACACTGGTGTGCCATATGGTTTTAGGGATTTCATTGTGGAATTGAAAGAAATTCCAGGTGGCAAGAACTTGCAGAGAACCAAATGGTGAATATGCAGTTGTCTGATTTATTTTTTTAATATTCATAGTGAATTTTTATTTTTTTATGTAGTTCTTTGATGTTTTTGAATATCTCGGTAGGGCGATGAAGTTGGATGTGAGCCAAGCACAAGCTGTTTTGGAGGAGTATACAGGGCTGCGAAAAGAAATAGAGAAGCAAACTATGGTATTCATTTATGTTCTTTGTTTTGCTTTTCCTAGTTTCTTTAGAAAACATGTGCAATGTCGTAGTAGGAGGATGTTTACACGGATGGGTTGCAATACGGGAAAACTAAGATAATAAATGAATACATGTACAAGAATCTAGGCATGGCACTGATTATGGACAGAGTAAGGGTAAGTTGAGTACGATGGTTCTGCGATATGCAACAATGACCAATGAGTGCACAAGTAAAGGAGATATTTTACTAAGTTGAAGGTTCTGAAGACACAAGAGGAAAGCCAAACAGGAGTGTCAATGTTGATGTTACCAGGATCTATGCATTCTCATGTTGGCTACGAATCAAAAGTTAGATAATGTTCTAAAAAAAATATAATTTGTGCCCTTTATCTCCTTAGCTACTTTGTAAATTATTTGTATTGCATGTTTTAATTTATTACACAAATGTTTAGAACTTTTGCACTTGTCATTAGAAGAGTTGTAACACTCTTTGAGACTTGCCCTAGTGGAGTTGGATTTCCCGTTCCTCTTACAGCTGAATCTTGTCTGCAGTCTTGGGTGGGAAAATTGCCTGAGTATCCTCATCCAGTGGCATCTTCAATATCAAGCAGAATGATGGTGGAACTTGGAATGCTGACTGCTGTGATGGCTGCAGCTGCTGTTGTTGTTGGAGGCCTTCTGGCTTCAGCGGTGTTTGTCGTGATTTAGTTTCGTCTTTGCAATGGCTGTATATGTTGTATGGCCCATGGCCAAACCATTTCTTAAGCTTTTTCTTGGTCTCATCTTCAGTGTTTTAGAAAGAGTCTGGGATAATTTTGTTGAAATTTCAGCGATGGAGGGATTTTCTCCAAATTGTATGAAGTCTACACTTTTGGCGGTGTGTCTTCCAGTCTTGAAATGCTAAAACCAATCATGCTGGTATTTTTGACTATGGTTCTTCTTGTCCGTTTTACTCTTTCAAGAAGACCTAAGAACTTCAGGAAATGGGTGAGCTTTACTCCCTATAAATTTAATCTTATTGTAATGTGTTAGCAGTTGCTATATGTTTTATTCATTATGCAGGATATATGGCAAGGCATCGAATTCTCTCAATCTAAACCACAAGCTCGTGTTGATGTTAGTCTCTATTCATTGCTTGCTGTACCCACACCCCCCCTCCCCCACCCACCCACCCCCCCCGATAAGTATTACTTAGTGTACTTACTTCTTCAATCTTCTTCCAGATATAGATGACATTCTTCGATTATGCTCTTCAGTTTTTGTTTTTATTTTGTGATGTTTCTTCAGGGTTCAACTGGAGTTACATTTAATGATGTGGCAGGGATTGAGGAAGCAGTAGAAGAGCTCCAAGAGGTTAGATTTTTTTATTTTTTAGTTTTAATTTGTCTTGAGTTTATGTTTCCTTGCATCTTATGTATGTTTGATTTGATTAGTGCCCAAAGAGATGTAATGTTTGTTGTTTTTCTTTTAAAGCAATAAAAATCTTCAGAGTCTGTTTTGAAAGCCATTTAAAGAAAAAAAATTTATTTTCCGTTCATGTCAAGCTACTGGACAGTTCATGGGCAACATTTTAGTTCTACTATGTATACATTATAGAAGGTTGAAGAATTAATTTACTACCTATTGGAGCATTGTCAAAGGCTTCTTGGATCATGTTGATTTTAAGTGTTATTTCTCTACCCATTGCTTTTATCGTCGTATATATTCTTTTCTTGTATTGATAATTTTTTTGTGTTGAAGTCTTTAGCTATTCATCTTTTCTAATGCTTCAATTTTATTTTCATGAATGACATTTGCTCTTGTGCCTGGTTTTGGAGTTTCCACTCTATCAACCTTGTAAAGGCTAATTAATTTCTCATTACATTCTGCCAATTAGTTGGTGAAATATTTGAAGAATCCAGAGCTATTTGATAAAATGGGGATAAAGCCTCCACATGGAGTCTTACTGGAGGGCTCTCCTGGATGTGGGAAGGTTGGTAATATTCTTGAATGAGTACTGCAAAATTTGTTTTTGAGTGTTGAAACTAAAAGTGCTGCCTTTTTAGACCTTGGTTGCGAAGGCCATAGCTGGTGAAGCTGGTGTTCCATTTTACCAAATGGCCGGATCAGAATTTGTTGAAGTTTTAGTGGGTGTTGGTTCTGCTCGTATCAGGGATTTGTTCAAGAGAGCTAAGGTGATAATACTCCCTGCATAGTTTGCTTTAACTGTGGGTTTGATAATTATCATGACTCATTATCGCAAATGGCGATTTACTAATTTGGTCCGCATTTTGTGCACCAAGAGTAAGTCTTGCATTAATTTGTAGAGTACCATGCATTTGACAACATTGGCACTCCCTATAGTTAATTTGACATCATTGGGTAAGAAATGTTTCTATTTTTAGTTGGGTAAATGCTCATGTTTAACTATACTTATATTTATGAATAAAAAATAAAAATGTTGCTCTTTTAATTATATATATGTACTTCATATGGCTGTATTGTTTTCTCCTAACCAGTGAAAAAAGTTTAGCTTCTGCATTGTCCTAAACATATCATATTGTTTGTGGGTGAGAGGTGTGGTTAGAGATAGTTCGGGAAGATGGCGGGCACTTCAATGGCCTGAGATCACCGGAGGTGGAGAGGAGAAGGTCAAGGCAAGCTTGGAGAGGGAGAGGTTGGCAGAGATAGATCTTGTAAAGTATGAGAAGGTGTTTAAGCGTAAGATTTGGTTGTATTGTTGTTGTTACTCGCTGCATATACGATACGTTATATAGGCCACAGGAGTATTGGAGCCCAAGCAAACTGTTGGACAGGTGGCTCGTTCTCCTCAATTCTGCCAGAAGTGATATAAGCCCTTCTGCCGTCTGCGGCTTGACCGCAGGCGGAGAGCAACGTTTCATGGCAGGCAGAAAGTAACGTTTCGTATATGCATCGAATGACATGAATGTAAAGTCATTGTTGCCTCTTCTCCAAGCCTGGTCGAGATGGAGTTGTCTTAGCAAGAAGACAACCATCTCGACGATCCCATGACCTCAGCCGCCAGTCCAGTATCCTCTGATGATCCCGAGCAGTAGTGCCTGGGTCCTGCTCCCAACCCAGGCATCCAAGTAGGTGAATGGGCTAGGGCCCACCTTAGTGTTTAGGAGAGGGGCTCGCTTCTAAGCGACCAAATAGGAGAATGGGCCGCGGGCTTATTTCAATGTTTAGGAGAGCTAGTATTTATCAATCCAAGTCCAAGTGAGCCGGGGGCTGATTGTATTGTTGTTTGGCCTTGGAGCGAGGTATGAAGGACCATGGGCCCTGGGGCCATGGTGCTGCCTGTTGCAGGGCTCTTCATATCTAGATATATTTGGGCTTGTACATATGCTCCCGCTTAGGCTAAGCATATAATTTTGGTTGCCTTGGCACATGGCGCCCATAGGGCTCGCCATGTATCAAACATACGACATGCCCGACGTGGTGCTTTATTAGTCTGCCACGTGGGTAGCACATGGGGCCCATGGGGCTCGCCGTGTATAATCATATAACATGCCTGACGTGGTGCCTTATTGGTCTGCCACGTGGGTGGGGTTTTGGCGATGCAGCGTATTGAGCTTGGTACAAGTACCCACATTGTTGAATAGGCTTTCATTGCTATTCTGTTCTGTGGTTGAAAACTGTTTACAAAGAACATCTGATGCATGAAGTATTGAAACTTTTATGTATTTCCAATTGTTTGGGTTTAAATTAAATGTGCGTAGAAAAATGTAAACGGTAATTCTTATTGTTAGAAATTTTGTAAACAACACAAGTAGACACACATTACTTAGTTTCTATGAAATCTGGTTCAAACTTTCTCAAATATCAAATGAAATAAAGTTTGTTATTCCCTTGAACTTGTTCATAGCACTTGTTTCCTCATATATGTCTCCTTGTGCATGGCTTCCAAATGATATTACAAATCTAGAGAAAGGTGTTCTCTCATTTGGATCCCAAAGAAGAAAGGTTATTTTTTTTTTTTTTAATCAGCAACAGAAAGATAAATTTTATTAAGGCCCAAGGCCAAAGAGAAGAGGATAAGGCATCCTCTACAATGAAAGAGAAAAAATACATCCAAAAATACAACCGCCCCAAAATACAACCAAAACTACACAACTATACATCACAAACCGACACCCAATTTGAAGCAATCAAAAAAAAAGGAATCCCTCGGAACACAGGACTTGCCGAGGCCCAAAAAGACGCCAAATAACACACTCTATCCCATAAAAAATCTATATCCCTAGATCCTCCTTCAAAAATACGCCCATTCCTCTCCAACCAAATGACCCAGGAAATTGCAAAGACTACACTACTCCAAAGAACTTTAGCCTTCTTTGACCGTCCAAAGACTTGAAAATCAAATAAAAGCATTTGAGCAAAACCTCTAGGAGCCACCCATTGTACATTGCCCAAACCAAACACCCGATTCCACAAAAGTCCTGCCACCGGACAATGCAAAAAAAGATGATCTAAAGATTCTCCACTTTTGCAACACATTATGCACCATTGAGGATTAAGATACCATGAAGGTCTCCTCCTTTGCAATGAATCATTTGTCAAAGTTCCCCCATGAACCAAAATCCACATAAAAACTTTCACCTTAAGAGGAGCACATGCCTTCCAGATCTTTTTGTGAAACAAAAACTGAGGTACATGCAGGATATCAATGATTTTTTTTAGAAAGGATTTACAAGTAAAAGAGCCCGACGAATGAATATTCCAAAACCAACGATCCTCCAAGATTGGAGATAAAGAAACATTTTCAAGCCTTGACAATAAAGATATCAACTCGGGAACTTCCCTATCATGAAGATTACGGTAAAAATTAAAATTCCATGAACAAGGAGCCAACGAAGAGACAGGCACGGACGCAATAGAACAATTATGAGATTGAGAAACTCTATACAAAAGAGGATAAGACTCAGCAAAGGACGAAGAGTCCACCCAAACATCCTCCCAAAACCTTACCATGTCTCCCCTTCCCACCCTCACAGAAATAAATTGGGACCAAAAAGGATAAATATGAGAAATTGACTTCCACGGAGCACATCCACTACCCCTAGAACCACTTGAGAGTCCCTACCATTAACATGCACCCCATATTTACTTTTGATAACTGCATGCCATAATGAACCACACTCAATTGGAAACCTCCATAACCACTTGCCCAGCAAGGCCATGTTTCTAGCCAATATATTACCAACTGCCAAGCCCCCTTTTTCCTTTGGTAATGACACCGTTTCCCATTTCATCAAGTGGTCTTTTCTACCTTCTTCCTTTCCTTCCCACAGAAAATCTCTCATTAGCTTTTCTATGGATTTTACTACCTTGACCGGAATCTTGAACAAAGACATGAAATAAATAGGGATCCCACTCAGCACTGTCTTAACCAAAGTGTATCTACCCCCATGGGACAAAAGAGCCCTACTCCACCCATCTAACCTCTTACCTATCCTTTCCACCACTGGATTCCAAAACATTTCACTTCTTGGGTTTCCTCCCAGAGGGAGGCCTAAATACTTCATAGGAAATGTCTCAATCCCACAGCCAAGTAATTCAGCCACCCTTTGAATCAAACTGGAATCAGCATTAATACCCGCTACCCTACTCTTTTCTAAATTAACCTTCAGCCCTGAAATTGCCCCAAAAAGCCTAACTACTGAAAAAAGATTTGCCATTTGGCACTCATTCCCCACAGAGAAGAAAATAGTATCATCCGCAAATTGCAAATGCGACACACTCACCCTATCTCTACTAACCTGTAAGCCTTCAAACAGGCCTACCTCTTTAGCTTTGTCAACCATCCTTCCTAACACATCGACAACCAAAATGAATAGAAAAGAAGATAAAGGGTCTCCTTGTCTCAAACCTTGCGAGACCTTAAAACATTTCCCTGGTTTGCCATTAACAATCACCGACATATTACCAGACGCCAAACAACCCCTAATCCAAGCTCTCCATCTCGCACCATACCCTTTCTTGTTCATCACGAAATCCAAAAAAAGCCAGTCTACATGATCATACGCTTTCTCAAAATCTGCCTTAAACACAATGCCTACCTTCCCCGACTTCCGACACTCCTCTACCACCTCATTTGCCACCAGAACCACATCTAGAATCTACCTACCTTGCACAAAAGCTCCTTGTGACTGAGAAATTATATCTCCTAAGGAGCATCTCAACCTTTTTGACAAAACCTTACCCAAAATCTTGTAAAGTGATGTAATCAAACTAATAGGCCTAAATTCTCCCATTCTAATGGCTCCATCCCTCTTAGGAATCAAACAGATAAAAGTGGCATTTGTACACAAATTGACCACCCCTGTCTCATAGAATTCCGTGAAGACTCAAACCAAATCCTCTTTCACCACCTTCCAACAATCTTGAAAAACAGCCATAGAAAAACCATCTGGACCCGGAGCCTTGTCCCTTTCACACTCAAAAACTGCTTCCCGAATCTCATATTCCTCAAAAGGTTGCTCTAACCACATCGCACTCTCTTGATTTATAGGCTGCCATTCAAGTCCATCTATCCCAGGCCTGACAATCTTCTGCCGAAAACAAGTTAGAATAAAAATAAAAAATCCCCTGAACTATTTGCTCCTCTCTATCCACTACTACACTTGGCCTTACTTCCAATCGGTTAATGAGTTTCTTCTTCCTTTTCCCATCCGCAATTCTATGAAAAAATTTTGAACTAACATCCCCTTCTTTTAGCCATTTCACCTTTGCTTTTTGTGCGCAAAAGATCTGCTCCCTAAGAGTCAACTTTTCCAATTTCAAACCTAACTCCCTCCTCTCTCCCCTCAATGCCTCAATTTCACTTCCTTCCATCTCCAAAGTATCTATCTCCTCAATCCTTCGCAAAACCTGACATTTAGTTGATTCTAAATTCTCGAAAATCTCCCTATTCCACTGTTTCACATTCTCTTTAATCACTTTTAACTTTCTCATGAATTTATAACCCTCCACCACGAGATGTAGCAGTGTTCCACCACTCCTTAAAGGCTCTTTAAAAGAAGGATGTTCCAACCACATATTCTCAAATCTAAATGGAGCCGGACCCCACCTAAAAGGACAACTCTCACACATCACTGGACAATGATCAGATACCAATCTTGGTAATGCCTCTGCCTAACATTGGGAAAATCCTCCCACCCCAAAGAAAATAAAAATCTATCCAATCGACAACAGACCTGCCTTTCCCTTAAATTTGACCATGTAAATCTGGCATTAAAAAGAGGAGGGTCAACCAACTCGCATCCTCTAATGAAACCATCAAAATCTCTCATACTCCTATTAATGCCGTTCCCATTAAACTTTTCTGAAACCTTCCTAACCACGTTGAAATCCCCTCCTAAACACCAATTAGGATGGCATAACCCAAATAAACCATATAGCTCATCCCACCATTCCTTTCGCCTAGAAGGGCAATTTGGACCATATACCCCCGACAGCCACCACTCACTGAGATCTAGATTCCTAAACCTAATTGACAGTGAAAACTCACCAACTACTGTTTCACACTCCGACACAACCCTCTCATCCCAAATAGTTAAAATACCTCCGGACCTTCCCACTGATGATACAAAAGCCCACCTTTTATGCCTAGCTCCCCAAATACTCTTAATAAGAAACCTATCACAAACTTCTACTTTAGTTTCTTGAAAAATGACAATGTCAGGTTGATGTTTTCCCAAAAAATCCCTAATGATCCGCCTCTTCTTCCGGGATCCCAAACCTCTTACATTCCAGCTAACAATCTTCATTGATAATCATTGTCACCCCTAACCTCCCCATGCCTTTTATCATAATTAATTGTACTCATCAAATTCCTTAACTCCCTGGCCCCTTTCTAATCAAGCCCTCCCTCCCCCACCTCGCCTAGTACTCTCCCCCCTAGTGACACTATTATCCAATCCGCTAACAACACCCTTCCCATTTAAACTTACTAGGGACAGCCCCATAACTTGAAGCAAATGCTTGAAATGGGGTACTTCATTTTCCTCAATTGGACATGACGAAAATTTTTTAATATGGAGTTGTAACAATATGGTATTGAAATTAAGGCATATAAGATTATTACTTCGGATCAAGGGTTAAAATTCAGCATGTCACAGTTGAGGTTGTGGGCTCAAAGTTAAGGTCAGACACTTTGTGCAAATAATGCCAAAAGTTAAGTCTGTATCCAATCTACCCGTCCCTAACCCCCATCCAATGGGTACTGAACTGGGCGTACGTTTTTTACTTTGGTTGAAAGGTTTGTTTGGGGGTTTTAAATGTAGCCCCGATATTTTTCATGGTGAATGATCGCTGATAAGTATGGTATGGGAGTTTAAACTGTGCACTTGGACTTCTTGTTATCCTCCGAATCTTATTCATATGATAGATTGTTTAAATTGCTTTTAATTAACTCTGTTTGATTGCCCATTAACTATGTTCCAGTCATTTTCCATTTTGTGGTCTTTTTGTCAACAGTAGATTATCTAAGAAAAAGAATACCTATATTATTTTTCCCTTCTATCTACATTTAAATGAGATATAAGGAGATTATTAGAATTCTTTGATGCATAAGCTGTTCGGTAATTGATATACTTAATTTTGAAGTCATTATTTAAGATTACCTAGATTTCCCTTGCAGGTAAACAAACCATGATGAAATTGATGCATTAGCTACAAGGTATGGGTGTTCCTGTCAGTATCTTCTACATCTCTAATATTGATATGTGATCTTGTTTCTTAATTGATTTCTCAATTCCATCATTTCCATGTAATAAGGATATTATTTGTATACACACACACATATGTAGAAGCAAATATGTTTCCTAGGAAATATGCTTCTACACACACATTCAAAGTTCCATCCAATTATTTCTTTCTGCCTTTATTGCATATCCTTAAATTTATAAACATTTGCTAAACCCTAAAGACTTGGCCATATGTCCAATACCCCCTTTTGACGAACTCATCTTAAGACATCAAATATTGGCTTCTTTGCACTTGTCTAATACAAGCAATCAGAGGATGGATGATATGGAGTGGTTTTTTCAGTGTGTTGTCTGACTGACATGTACTTTCAAAATTGAAGTTAATTTGTATGATTCAGTTACAACACTTGTTTGGCATTAGTGACAGAAAATTATGGCAGTCAATAAACATGTGTTTTATATACAAGTATTTAGAATAAAATTGGTAAAGTGGATGAGAGGCTGGACAAGAAACAAGAGAATAAGAAATGAATATATTCTTGAGATGTTGGTGGCCTTACCATTTGAGAATAACCTGTGATACTTTTGGCTGAGAAAGTTTAGTATGTGCAAGATAGCGTATTCACTATGCCATTAACAGAGCAACATGGTATGGGTTTTTGGAATTCTAAAAGAGAAGAAATGGTAAAGGGTTACGCGTTGAGTTAGGAAGAACCAAGAAAATAATCGTGGCTCTGACTCATTGAATGGAAAGTTTTCCTCTAATCAGGTAAATAACAAAATGGATTCATGTTGATTACTTCAGGATACTTGATCTTCCTAGTTTTTTTTAACTTATGATATTTTATTATCATTTCTTGCTTTTTGTTTTAAGTTTTAAATTGCAACATGGTTTTATCCAGCACACTTGGCGTATACTCATTTCTGAGCACTGTTTTAACACTCTGCATATGGATAACAAGAATGACTTCAGTTTATCTTTTTCTTATTATTAGGCGTCAAGGAATATTCAGTGGATCCACCAACGACCTATACAATGCTGCTACTCAAGAAAGGGAGACTACACTGACCCAGCTGTTGATAGAGCTGGATGGGTTTGATACAGGAAAAGGTGTTATCTTTTTGGGTGCTACAAATCGTATGGATTTGTTAGATCCTGCACTTCTTCGACCAGGTCGTTTTGATCATAAGGTTTGTATCTCTTAATCAACACATAATTAGCTGAGCTGTGTTTCAGCCTATGTTACATGGACTCGGGTACGGGTGTCGGGTGCGGGTATGTATCTAGAGGTCGGACTTGTCAAACTATAAATTTAAGGGTACGCGGACTTGACAAAAAAAATCATATTTTTATATTTTTAATCTGGTATGTGAAATAAAATGGTGTTATATGTAACTTACAGTGTCAAAAAGATATTCTTAGCAATTATACAACAATATGTACATATAATAATAGTGTTATATACAATTATATAAGAAGTATCCGTTGAAAATTATTCGACACATATCTCATACCCTTGTCCAAGTATCGGGTGTCCGACGCGGGTATGTGATTTATTTTGAAGAGTCCATGTAACATAGGTTTCAGCTTTGTTAAATAATGCATTGGTGTTTATGATCATTTCTCACTTTCTCCTGTAGATAAGAATTCGTCCTCCTAATGCAAAAGGGAGATTGGAAATTTTGAAAGTTCATGCACGCAAAGTAAAATTGTCAGATTCTGTTGATTTGTCCATTTATGCCCAGAACTTGCCAGGTATGCAGTTTTTGTTGATCTGTTTTTTGCAATGTAATGCTCTATATATCCATGACATTGGCCAAAATATAATTTCTTCAAACAATCTCAAATACCACTTACGTGTAATTGTGTATAATGTTTTCCACTCTAATTGATGGCTCATTCATCAAGTTACACTGAACATGTGAGTTTGGCCTTTTATGTGTGATCAATGATCGGTGATGTCCTTGATGAGTTCGCATTAAGATGGAAAATCTTTATGGTTCTTCCAGGTTTTTGTGAATTATATAGGCATTTATAGAGATTGTATTTGAATGTGTTATTTCAATGTCTGAACTATCATGCACTCATTTATCAGGATGGATGGGAGCAAAGTTGGCTCAGCTGCTCCAAGAGGCTGCTCTTGTGGCGGTAAGGAGGGGGCAATTCAATTCTTCAGTCAGATGTGGATGATGCAGTTGACCGACTCACAGTAGGACCCAAACGTGTTGGGTCATCAGGGACAATGTCGTCGAGCTACTACTGAAGTGGGAACTGCAATGACTGCTCATCTGCTAAGGCAGTTAGAGAACGCAAAAGTTGAACGTTGTGATCGCATATCAATTAATCCTCGTGGCCAGGTCCTCTTTGTTACATCCAATTCTTTTCAATCTTTCGTTTTCTCTTGTATGTTATGGAAATTGCCCAACTTCTGGCCAAGCAAAAATTAGATGCTGCATGTGCTGGAAACCACTAATTGATGGGCACAGCTAAAGGATATCTATTACAAAATATACACTTTGTTGGACATATCAACTCAATGATATATATTTCATGGTTAGATCATTTGCCATGTTTATTTTGGATAATCTAAACGGATTTAACATTGGCCATTTGGAAGATTGGTGGATGGTTTTTTCCATGTATATGATGTAGTGTTGTTTGCTTTATCACTTGTTTCTTAATGGTTAAAATGATATGCAGACATTGTCTCAAGTTGTTTTTCATAGACTTGATGATGAGTCGTACATGTTTGAGCGCCAACCACAATTGCTGCACCGTCTTCAGGTGTGAACTTTAGCTTTGCAAACTTCATGTTAATTATTTTCTTCTTTTTTTTTTTTGTATTTTGTTTTTTTTTTAACTTATGATATTTTATTATCATTTCTTGCTTTTTGTTTTAAGTTTTAAATTGCAACGTGGTTTTATCCAGCACACTTGGCGTATACTCATTTCTGAGCACTGTTTTAACACACTGCATATGGATAACAAGAATGACTTCAGTTTATCTTTTTCTTATTATTAGGCGTCAAGGAATATTCAGTGGATCCACCAACGACCTATACAATGCTGCTACTCAAGAAAGGGAGACTACACTGAACCAGCTGTTGATAGAGCTGGATGGGTTTGATACAGGAAAAGGTGTTATCTTTTTGGGTGCTACAAATCGTATGGATTTGTTAGATCCTGCACTTCTTCGACCAGGTCGTTTTGATCGTAAGGTTTGTATCTCTTAATCAACACATAATTAGCTGAGCTGTGTTTCAGCTTTGTTAAATAATGCATTGGTGTTTATGATCATTTCTCACTTTCTCCTGTAGATAAGAATTCGTCCTCCTAATGCAAAAGGGAGATTGGAAATTTTGAAAGTTCATGCACACAAAGTAAAATTGTCAGATTCTGTTGATTTGTCCATTTATGCCCAGAACTTGCCAGGTATGCAGTTTTTGTTGATCTGTTTTTTGCAATGTAATGCTCTTTATATCCATGACTTTGGCCAAAATATAATTTCTTCAAACAATCTCAAATACCACTTACGTGTAATTGTGTATAATGTTTTCCACTCTAATTGATGGCTCATTCATCAAGTTACACTGAACATGTGAGTTTGGCCTTTTGTGTGTGATCAATGATCGGTGATGTCCTTGATGAGTTCGCATTAAGATGGAAAATCTTTATGGTTCTTCCAGGTTTTTGTGAATTATATAGGCATTTATAGAGATTGTATTTGAATGTGTTATTTCAATGTCTGAACTATCATGTACTCATTTATCAGGGTGGACGGGAGCAAAGTTGGCTCAGCTGCTCCAAGAGGCTGCTCTTGTGGCGGTAAGGAGGGGGCATAATTCAATTCTTCAGTCAGATGTGGATGATGCAGTTGACCGACTCACAGTAGGACCCAAACGTGTTGGGATAGAGTTGGGTCATCAGGGACAATGTCGTCGAGCTACTACTGAAGTGGGAACTGCAATGACTGCTCATCTGCTAAGGCAGTTAGAGAACGCATAAAGTTGAACGTTGTGATCGATATCAATTAATCCTCGTGGCCAGGTCCTCTTTGTTACATCCAATTCTTTTCAATCTTTCGCTTTTCTCTTATATGTTATGGAAATTGCCCAACTTCTGGCCAAGCAAAAATTAGATGCCGCATGTGCTGGAAACCACTAATTGATGGGCACAGCTAACGGATATCTATTACAAAATATACACTTTGTTGGACATATCAACTCAATGATATATATTTCATGGTTAGATCATTTGCCATGTTCATTTTGGATAATCTAAACGGATTTAACATTGGCCATTTGGAAGATTGGTGGATGGTTTTTTCCATGTATATGATGTAGTGTTGTTTGCTTTATCACTTGTTTCTTAATGGTTAAAATGATATGCAGACATTGTCTCAAGTTGTTTTTCATAGACTTGATGATGAGTCGTACATGTTTGAGCGCCAACCACAATTGCTGCACCGTCTTCAGGTGTGAACTTTAGCTTTGCAAACTTCATGTTAATTATTTTCTTCTTTCTTTTTTTTTTGTTTTTTTGTTTTCCTCCCTGAATTCTATTGTATATTTTGCATCTGAGTTCTTTGCAATCTAAAGGTATTACTTGGAGGGAGAGCTGCTGAACAGGTAATTTATGGACGGGATACATCAAGGGCATCAGTTAACTACCTTGCAGATGCTTCTTGGCTTGCTCGTAAAATTATCACAATGTAGGTCTTTCACTTATTCATTGTATTTTAATTTTCTAAGATTACCATTTCAGTTTCATTATTAGTCTTTTCTTATTCCGCCAGATGGAATTTGGAGAATCCTATGGTAATACATGGAGAACCACCTCCTTGGAGAAAAAGAAATAAATTTGTGGGCCCGAGGCTGGACTTTGACGGATCACTGTATGATGACTATGGCCTGATTGAGCCCCCAGTCAACTTCAATTTGGATGATGAAGTTGCGAAAAGGACAGAAGAATTGATGAGTGACATGTATGGAACGACAGTTGCTCTCCTGAGGCGGCTAAACATAAGGGGACAAATCGTAATTTACCCTTAATTTTTTGTGTTTGAATGTTGTGTTTTATAATATTAAAAGTTTTTGTTAACATGTGTCTTAAAAACATATATTAAATACATTCATATTAACTTGTATAGAAAAATAATACTACTTTAAAAGTTGTCTTAACTAATTTTTTTATATTTATAATAAGACCTAAATACTCTTTTTTTAATATATAAAAGAATTAAAATTTAGTTTGGTGAAATTTAAAAAAAAAAATCAAACACTTATTTTCATATGAATTTTTATTTAAAGATAAAATAATATTTAAAAATTCAAACAAGTGAATCTTATACTCTCATGTAATATTATAGTATTGTGTATGTTTCAGTTTAAGATAGTTTAAATTTTAAAATAAACTTTAAAGATTTTAATTAATTAATTTTGTTGTAAATTGGTTACTTTTTTGACTTAGCCAATTAGGCTGAATCGTTTGCGGTTTGATTGATTTACTGATTTAACCACAGTTTTAGCTATTTTATCAAAATATATTACTTAGATTTGTTTGATTTGAAATAAATTAAGTTTGACCTTACTAAAAATTAAATGACTGAGATTGCTTGATTAGAAATAAACTTCCCGTCTAAACAACTGTTAACTTTTATTTTACAATCCCATATCAGGAAAGAGAAAAAAAATGAGTTGTTTTACTATTAAAACTTTATGCTCCCATTTAATATTGTAGTGTTGCGCATGTTTCAGTTTAAGACAGTTTAAATTTTAAAATTAAAATAAAATTTAAAAGTTTTAATTAATTAATTTCTATATAAATTGGTTGGTCCTTTGACCTAGCCGATAGGGTGAACCATTTTCGGTTTGACTAATTCGCTGGTTTAACTGTGATTTTAGCGGTTTTATCAAAATATATTGATTAAATTTGTTTAATTTGAAATAAATTAAAGATTGACCTAATTAAAGATTAAACGACTAAGATTGCTTGATTCGAAATAAACTTTCCGCTCAAATAATTGTTAACTTTTAAATAATTAAGAAAATCTCCATTGGCTGGCTTTTATTTAACTTTTATTTTATAAACCGCCATCAAGAAAAGAAAGAAAAAATGAATTATTTCACTGACATAAAATGAATTTTATACTCTCATTTATATAAGCAAAATAAGATTTTTAGTAAGAAGCCTTATGATCAATATCTCATACTATTTTATTTTTTTTTTATTTTCTTAATTTTAAACAACTAAGAAAATCCCGATTGGTTAGTTTCCATTTAAATTTTATTTTACAAAATATAAAAAAATCAAATATAATTATCATATTTTTATTAAATAATATATTATTTTATCTTGTGCATAGCACGGATGATATGCTAGTAATTAAAGAACGTGAAAAGGTATTAAGTAAAAAAAAGAGATGAAAAAGTAGGTGTTTGGTGCACTTTTTTAATTTACCTCACTTATTTGGATCACGTCAATTAATATTTATCAATATCTTCTCTTTATTTTTCTAATCACTTTTTTTTATTTTTTTACACATTTTCATATAAAAAGTCAAAATTATACTTATTTAGAACCTCCCAAAGTACCCCCTAAAATAGATGGAAAGCAGCAAGGGTGCCTTGATTTATTATAAAAAATATTATTTAATTTAAGCAACTTTAAAGTTTTTATTATTTTTTATACAAGTAAAAATAGTTATTACATATTTAATGCACTCTTAATTTAAGGAACATGCTTTAAATAATAAAGTTAATAAATAAGAGGGTCAAAGCGTTACAATTTTTTTTTATCATATATGATCAGACATGATGTAACATGGATTTTGTATTTTGTGAAGCACAAGTTCAAAAAAAAAAGATTTTAAAAATTCTTGGCCCAAAGTATTATTGATAAGATTCTCCACCTGTCCAAAAATTATCCAGCAGGATCACCTTAATTTTGAAAATCTTAAATCATATGGAGAAAAAAAAAAATCGGTCAATAAAATCTTATTTGACAATTATATATTTTAATTAAAAAATTAAAAAAATATTATAAATTATCACATCATTTTTTATATATATTTTTTAAAAATTTTAAAATTATTAAAATTATTTATTCCTAAACAAAATTTAAATTATAATATAGAGAAATTTTTATGTACAGATGCGTATATGTGATACCTTTAGCCAATAACAAACTGACAGCAATTTTCTTTGTCAGAGAACATCACTAATTAATCCGTTACAAAGTGATGGAAATTTGCTTCTGTTAGAAATTCTCTCTCCTTACTTGTCTCTTTCATTCTCACTCATCTTTCCAAGGAACCCACTCGACACTTCCCCCTTCTCCATCCACAAAATAATTCTCAGATAAAATATTACGAAAGTAGTTTGAGCTCTTTCGCACCTCAATCTCATCACTTTCAAGTTGGCTCCTTCCACAAAATCAATTTCCTCCCATGATCGCATGACCCAAATCAACATTTAAACCGATAATTATCCAATCAAAAAAAAGTTAAGAATTTTAAATATTTTATTAATATTTTTATTAAATATCTCATATAAGTGTAAGACTCATATCACGTTTACACCGTATAAGTCTTATATTCATATAAAACCTTTAATAAAAATATTAATTAAACATTTGAGTTTTCTATCATTACTGTAAGTCAATATGACTTTTTCACTTTACACCACTGAAGCCTAATTTTTCAAAAGATATAAGGCTTTAAATTCATTCATAAGTGCTGAGTTATAAAAGATCATGGTGTTGGATTCAAAGGAAATTTTTTCTGTAATAAATAGAAGAAAGGAAGAAAGCTGTGTCACCCTAAATTCATCAAATCAGGCTCTTCAATGGTTTTTCTTTTGGGTTTTTTATTGGCCGGTCCTGAGTTTTTCACTTATTCCCTTCTTAGTCCTGACTTCTGATCTTATGCACCAACAGGTCTTGAGACTTTTTTTTTGGTACCGTTTTACCCCTCCCCTGTTATGGGGCGTTTCTGTTTGGATTTTTCATGAAAATATATTGTGTTTGTGATTTGGATTTCTGTGGAACTCCACGATTTGCTGCTGTATATTCGCGATTTGCGGAGCTTCGTGATTTCTGATTTCGTGATTTGTGGAGCTTCGTGATTTCTGATTTCGCGCTTGGTGTATCTTTGTGATTTGCGATTGCATGTTTGGTGATTCTTCCTATTTGCGATTTCGCGTTTGGTGTATAGTTACATTTTCTGATTTGTGGTGTTGTGGAGTTCGGTCGACTGGTATGTTTGATTTTGATTTCAATTTCAATGTTTTGGTTTTTTTAGTTTGAGTTGGTGATTTTGATTTTGTGGTGATATTGTTGTTACTCTGTTGTTTCTTTTAAGATTGAATTTGTGTTATTGAAAGTTTTGAGATATGTATTTGTTGATTGAATTTTAGATTTTTATTTTTTTTTGGTTACGAAATTGTGTTGATTGAACACAGGTGTTGGTTTGTTATTTTATACAGTGATAATTTTATCACTGTGTATTTTGGGGGTGATGTTGGATTAACTTTTTCAACAGTGATAAATTTATGAGTGAGTATGGGAATAGGAGATAATTTTATCACTGTATTTGATTTTGTTTTAGGGTGTTTGAGTTGTTTTCTGAAATGTAATTGTTGTTTGTTGCAGGATTTATAGTGATGGAGAATTGTTTGTTTCTTATGTGCAAGTTTAGAGGTGTGATATTGGTTATCAAGTATAATGATGGATTTAATTTCAAGGATTTAGTATATAAATTGTGTGCAAAGTGGAGTGAGTTAGTTGGTAGTTCTTTGAATATATCGTATTCAATGGCTGGACATTCTTCTTGTGGTCTAGAAAGTGAAGAGGATTTGGAGGTTATGGTTGGACTGGCACTTTCTTGTGATATTCATCGGATTGATGTTTTTGTAAAGTGATATTCTTTGGGTGAAAGTTATATGATTTGTGATGGTGAAGCTAGTAGTAGTAGTAGTAGTAGTAGTAATAGTAGTAGTAGTGTTGTTTGTGAAACTGATTTTTTGCCTTCATTTTATTCAAATCAACGGAAACCTTTGCTCTCCGATGGGTAGGTTAATTGTATGAAAGGAGTGGGACAAAGGTTTGCTCAAGGAGTTGTTGAATTTCGAGATGCGTTGTCAAAGTATTCTATTCATTCCGGTTTTAATTTTGATTTTGTTAAGAATGATAAGGATCGTGTCACTGTTCATTGTAAGAGAAGGACTGATTTGGGATGTTTATGGAGCGTGTATGCTAGAGTGGAAAATTATAGTAAAGCTTTTGTTATTAAACAATTTGATGATGTTCATACTTGTGGATCTTCTTTTCGTACAATTAAACATGCTAGGATGACTTCAAGTATGATTGGTGGGCTAATTTCTAGTGATATTCGTAACAAGGCTTTGACATCGGTTAGTGAGGTGGTTTGTGATTTCAAGGACTATTATGGAACAGAAGTTTCTTATCAGCGAGCTTGGATGGATGTTGAAAAAGCAAGGGGTCTTATTTTTGGTGACTATTTATCATCATTTGACGATCTTCGTTGGTATATTGATGCCGCTAATGCTTGCAATCCGGGGAGTGTTTTTGATATGGAATTTGATATTGATAGTAAAGGAAGACATTTCAAATGCTTGTTTTTCGCTTTTAAGGCATGTATTCATGGTTTCAAGTATTGTAGGCCTGTGTTGATGCTTGATGGAACTTTTTGGAAAGGAAGACACAAAGGTTGTTTATTGGCTGCTACGGCGAAAGATAGTAACCAAGGTATATTTTGTGTATGTGTTATTATTATTGAAATAGTGATAATTCTATCATTTTTGTTACTGGAGAGTGTTGATAATTGAGTATGGTCAATCTATTGGTAATAAATTTGTGCTGTATACTTTTTGTTAAATTTTTATATTTATACAGTGATAAATTTATCTATGGCTGCTGCTATACGTTATATACTTTGTGTTTTGATTTTCTTTTTGTAATCTTTTTTGATTTGTTACTAATAACTTGTGTATATATATTTTGTTTGTAGGTTTGTATCCGTTATGTTTTGCGATTGTTGATGGTGAAAGTTATGACAGTTGGCATTGGTTCTTGTCAAAGTTATTAGGTATTTTGACTCCGGAGAGGGATATTGCGTTTGTTACTGATCGACATGGAGGTTTGCTGAAAGCTTGAGCTGAGGTCTTTCCATTTTCTTCTCATTCTTTTTGTCTAATGCATTTGAAGACAAACTTGAAGACTTATTTGTCAGTGAAGAGTCGTGAATCAAAAGAGTATTTGCTTACTCTTTTTAGTAGATGTGCATATGCTCTTACTATTGAGTTGTTTAATGAGCTATTTGAAGAATTTAAGGGTCGTTGTGGTCGTAGTGTTGAAAGGTTTCTTGAGGATTTGCCTAATGAGTGTTGGTGTAACGCTTATTTTCAAGGCAAGAGGTATGGGGAAATGTGCACAAATGCTGCGGAATCTTTTAATTCATGGATTAGGGATGAACGCCATTTGTTTTCAACTAGTCTTGTTGATGCTATACGGGTGAAACTAATGGAGCAATTTTCAAGAAGGAGAGAAGTTAGGAATAAGTGGAATCGTATTGTTTGTCCTTTTGCAGAGAAAAAGTTGGAAGAAGCTTTTAATGATACAAAAGCATGGATAGTTAAGAAATGTAATGATGACATTTATGAAATCCAATTGGATCATTCAGTTATGGTTGATATTGGGAAACGTTGTTGTTCTTGTCGATTGTGGGAAATTGATTCTTTTCCTAGCAAACATGATTTTTGTGCTATAAAGAGGAGTGGGAAGGATCTGAATTGCTTTCTTGATGATTACTACCGTGTTAGTAGTTATTGCGATTCTTATTCACATTCTATCTATCCAGTTCCTAGTATGTGGAAGCCAAATGTAGTTGTTGATGATGACGTTGTTTTACCTCCTCTTTGTAAGAGACCAGCTGGACGTCCAAGAACAGAGAGAATACCTTCTAAGGGCGAAATCAAGAGAATTAGATGCAGTAGGTGTGGAAAGATGGGAACTCATAATCGGAAGACATGTAAACAAACTTTTCTTTAGTTGTATTGATTTTAATTGAATTACTTTGTTTGAGAGTTGAGAGGCGTTACTTGCATTGAATGATTGAGTATTTTTTGAAAAATGTATCATTTTGGTACTCGCATTGAATGATTGAGGAATTTGTTGATCAGAAATTATATTTTTTGCTGATATTTTTACAAGATTAAGTTTCACATATTTATATTATTTGATTTGGGTTAAATACAGTTTCTGTTTTTTGGTGTTTTATAAAGTGATAAATTTATCACTGGTTGGTTTGGACAAATTGATGGCTTATTTTTTTGTAAGAATGATAAATGTACCATTAATGTGGTTCTTGAATTTTGTTATTTTGAAGAATGATAAATTTATCACTTATTGTGTGGGAAGAGTTGATGGTTTATTACATTTATGTAAGTGGTTGATAAATTTATCACTATCATATCCAAGCAAATGTTCTTTTTTACAGTGATAAATTTATCATTGTATGGACTTATCTAGTTTTTCCAGGAAAAATTTCCACAATACAAAGGTGTAGATCAAATCTGTATGATACATAATTGCATATCTGCTGTGTTAACTGCTTTAAAAAGCAATTTTTTTAAAATCGACTACGATGTTTATTTGGTTTAGCAACAAGTTCTCAGTCTGCATACTGTTTTGTGGTCACTCAAAAGCTAGCCTTGGATGTTTGAGTTGTTTAACTGAAGTATCAAATGGTTTTGATTATTCAGAAATCACCAAGGATGGCATGTTCTTACATTCATTCTCCAAGTTGGAAATATCTACAAATTGTAATAATATTTTAGTTTCCAATTTGGACAATGTAATAGTGCTTGTGTTTTAATTTTCAATTAGGTAAATTTTTTATTATTTTTTATATTGTTTTGTTTACTTGAATTGGGGAAAAAGAATGAGGGAGGGAGAGAGAGTCGCTGGTTTTTTTGTTTGAACATTGGTAAATTTATCGATTAACTGATAAATTTGTTGAAACAGTGATAAATTTATCAGGGTAAACAAAACACTATAAAAAATAAACTTATCAGTGTAGTGAGTCCAAACCTGTTATTAACCTTTAAATTCAACACAACTACTCAGATTAGAATCAATATTTTGAATGAAATTTGGATAACAAGACTGATATGAAAAACCAGGTCTAGTAACGATATGGCTAAAAAAGACTGAATGTTTCATTGAAGCAAATTTGAGATTGTAACAAGCAAGCATTGTCCATGACTTTGACATTGTAACAACGAAGCATTGTAATATTCATTGGATTAAAGTGAGAACCAAAATCATCAAAATACAGGTAAAACTGTAACATATCAACATACAGGTAACACTGTCCGTTTGTTTTCTTCTATTCCAGATGTGTTGATTATTGCAGAGACAAGTCATCAATGTTTTGATCAGGTATTTGTCGTTGAGCAGCTTGTTGGTTAGTCAAGAAGACAGTTAACATATCAGCTCTCAGTTGATTGCATTCTTCCTTGGTAAAAGTAGGCATTATGTTGTTATTGGAAACATATTGCCTTATGATGTAGCAAACAAGGATTCCGCAATCAAGCCTGCAAAAACATTTTGAAAACAAAATATTATAATTTGGTTTTGCTGTTTTTTTTTTTTTTAATAATAGTGTTTTGTTATTGATAAACTTACGATGTGTCATCTTGCTGTGGGCTGTTGATGACGTTGTCTGTCTGCTATTCAAATTTAGCAGAGTGAATGTAGCAGGGTGAATGAGAGTTGGGTTCTCCTGCTTTATGTATTTTTTAATAATCTGTCTCTGCAACATATACATTTGTATAATTGTTGTATTAGAAAGTCAGTTGTACAACAAACTCAACTTTTTCAATCTTTTTCTTCTTTGAGAAACTTGTTTCTCGACGACGTAATTTTTTATGATGACAGGCAACATCTGTAAAAAAACATTGAGCATGAACATTGAAAATGAAGAAGAATTTTATCACTGAACTAGGCAAACTAAATAGAATTTATCAATCTATTATGGAAATTAAGCAACTATATAACTGCATAGCAAAGTTTAGATTCCAAATTGCAAAAGAACATGAAGTATCATGATGAAGATGAAAACAATTGTATATCAAATTTTATTACTAAATTAGCAAAAGTAAGAAAATACATCATTGTATAGCAAATGAACATAAAGGTATGATTGTTATGACGTTGAATATCACTCATAAATTAATACTGTATGGTACAGATTTAAAACAGCTTCAAGTCGAATTTTATCACTCAATTATTGTTATGAAAGAAGAAGGGAAGCAAATACATCATTATAACAAATTTTATGACTCAATTAGAAAAATTAAGCAAATCTGTCATTCTTATAGCAAATTTTCTCACTGATTTGGGCAAAGTAAGCAAATCTGGCATTGTATAGCAAATTTTATCACTGAATTAGCAGAAGTAAGCAAATCCATCATTGTATAGGAAATGAACAAGAAAATGTCATTATTATGAAGTTGAATATCGCTCATAAATTAATACTGTATGGTACAGATTGGAAATAGCTTCAAGTCGAATTGTATCACTCAATTATAGTTATGAGAGAAGAAGGGAGGCAATTCTATCATTATAACAAATTTTATAACTCAATTAGGAAAATTAAGCAAATCTATTATTGTTGTAGCAAATTTTATCATTGAATTGGGCAAAGTAAGCAAATCTGTTATTGTATATCAAATTTTATCACTGAATTAGCAAAAGTAAGCAAATCCATCATTGTATAGCAAATGAACACGAAGATGTGATTATTATGAAGTTGAATGTCACTCATAAATTAGTACTGTATGACACACATTGAAAATAGGTTCAAGTCGAATTTTATTACTCAATTATAGTTATGAAAGAAGAAGGGAAGCAAATCCATAGTTATGAAATAAGAAGAAAAGCAAATCCATCATTATAACAAATTTTATCACTCAACTAGGAAAATTGAGCAAACCTATCATTCTTTTAGCAATTTTTCTCACATAATTGGGCAAAGTAATGAAATCTGTTATTGTATATCAAATTTTATCACTGGATTAGAAAAACTAAGCAAATCCATCATTGTATAGCGAATTTTATAACTCAAGTACAGTTATGAACGAAGAAGGGAAGCAAATCCATCATTATAACAAATTTTATGACTCAATTAAGAAAATTAAGCAAATCTATCATTGTTATAGCAAATTTTATCACTGAATTGGGCAAAATAAGCAAATCTGTTATTGTATAGCAAATGAACATGAAGATGTGATTATTATGAAGTTCAATACCACTGAATTATAGTTATAAAAGAAGAACAGAAGATGAATACAACTCACGTTTCATTCGCATGTTTGTTGAAGATGAACGAAACAGGGAATATATATTGAAACAGTGAAGGATTTGCTGGGAATCTGTTCGGAATCAGATTATTGAACAAAACAGAGATGATTTCTTTGGAAACGATGGGAGATACAGGGAAAATCTCTTCGTTTGTTTTGATTTGCAAATCGCAAATCCCCTCAGAATGGTTTCCAAATCAGAACAATTGAGAAGGAGCGTGTGTGTCATGCTCACAGGGTAGACCTTGTGATATGCTCTTGGATTCACGCATGTGGTGTGACATCCAGGGGTAAAATCGAAAACTGAAATAGGGCAGGACTTGGTGGGTATTAATCTGTTTGCATGGGACCGGCTAGTAAGTGCCCCTTTTCTTTTTTTGGAACAAAGTAAATTCAATTCAATGGTTCTATCTCAAGTTCAGGCCCGGCCCTAGTCATAGGCCCACAAGGCCATGGCTTAGGGCCCCTCAAAATAGGCCCAAAATAGGGGCCCTCCTATTCGAAGTTAATATAATATGTGAGGTAGGTTTTAAGTCCAAAACAAATTAAAAAAAGGTCCAAACTAATCTAATTTTTTTGACTCATTAAAAGGCCAAATGTTAAGGCCCAGCCCAACAATTTGAAAAGCCCCTTTTTGTTTGATAGCATGCACCAGCAGCCCAAGCCTTTCTTAGTATAGAATATACATATTGGTTTAATAATCAATTATGATTATTATACACACCAGCAGCCCACCAAGCTAACAAAGCAAAGCAACGATTCAACAAAGCAGCAACACACACGGACGAAGCAACAAGCACAGGTAGTTTTTTATTTTTTTTTCTTATTCAATTAATTAAATATTTATTTTGTCTTTTGCATAATTAATTGTTATTATAATATTAGTATTTATATCATTAAGAAGAATTTATTTAAGTTTAATAGTTCACATCATATAATTTAAAAGTTTTGTGTTTTGTTAAGTGGTGGTGCTCTTGTTTTGAATTTTGATCTATAAAAATATTTTGATCTCAGCACAGCAAGAACGGGTAAATATTTTTTTTTCTATTCAATTAATTAAATATTTTTCTTGTCTTTTGCACAATTAATTGCTACTATAATATTGGTATTTACATCATCAAGAATAATTTGTTTAAGTTTAATAGTCCACATCATATAATTTAAAAGTTTTGTGTTTTGTTAAGTGGTGATACTCTTGTTTTGAATTTTGATCTAAAAAAATATTTTGATCTCAACACAGCAAGTACAGGTAAAAAAAAATTTTTCTATTCAATTAATTAAATATTTGTCTTGTCTTTTGCACAATTAATTGCTATTATAATATTGGTATTTATATCATCAAGAAGAATTTGTTTAATTTTAATAGTTCACATCACATAATTTAAAAGTTTTGTGTTTTGTTAAGTAGTGGTGTTGTTTTTTTGAATTTTGATATAAAAAAATACTTTGATCTCTGCTCATCATGACTCTTAAAAGAAATTATCCATCTAGATTCGCAAAAACGAAAAAGAAACAAAGAGTTGAAAAATTAGTTGAGTGTCAAAGAAGAGCTATTGATAAATTCTTTACGAGTGACAAACAAACGGAACAATCAGTTGAAGACTTGAATAATGAAGGATTTAAAAAAAAAAAATGTAAAGGACCCCAGAAATTTAATAATTGATTATCGATTTTGGACCCCGAAAATCTCAGGACCGGGCCTGCTCAAGTTACCCTTTTCAATGTGTTAACTTCTTTCTGAACACTGTAGCCGTCGTTGACCACCAAACACCGGTGGCCATACTCTAGACATTGGGTGATTTTTATGTTCTAACTGGAAGAGTTCTTCTTTTCTCATATTATGGCAAATGATTTTTTAAAGAAGCAAAAAACCATATCTATATTTGTCAAATCGAATGACAGGTGATTTGAAAATTTCAAGTTAAGGGTTGTTTAGAGTGTCCTAAATAAGTGTACTTTTTATCTTTTTAGATTAAAAAATTAAAGAAAAAAATATAGATATTTGGATTAACTTTTTGACTTTTTATAAAAAAAAAACATATATTAAAATATTATATAAATTTACAAAATTATAATTTTACCCATATAAATCTTTGTGTATGTCAGTATGGACCTGTGCGTTTTGAAAAAGGTGATTTTTTTTTCCCTTTCTTTTCCACCTTCTTTTCCACTGTGGTCCAATACAATATTTGAAAATTTATTTATTTTTTATTTTTTATTTTATTCGGACGTGTGTGGCAGTACGGAATGTCAACATCAATCATAGAAAAAATTTGCCTGCGTTTGGTTGTGTTTTGTAAATGTGATTTGAGAGTATGAGTTGTATTTTGAGTTTATGGGTTGTAGAATTATGATTTGAGTGTAGAAAATTTGTTTGGTTATGATTTTGAAATAGAGTTTTGAATTGTTTTTTGAAGATGCATTTTGAATTATGTTTTGGAAGTTTGATGTGACATGTGAAAGGTGAAAATTTGTTTGGTGATGTGTTTTGAAAGTAATTTTCAAAACTTAATTCAACCAATAATTTATCATCAAACACACAACTCATATATCGATATCCATATCCATATTTTTTATCAACAATAATAACCAAACTATTTTTAAAATACTGAAATTAAAAATTGATTTTTTTTGTCAATTATTTTTTTTTAGTAATTTTTTTGAATAATTGTTATTTCGAAATAATTTTTTCATTTTAAAATAAACCGATGTCAATTTTTTTCTGCTAATTAATTTTTGTATCAATTCATTTATAAAATATGTTTTTAATTTTTTTCTAACATTTTGTTAAAGTCAACAACTTTTGAAAATACATATTAATAAAGAAGGGATAAATATACTAACTTTCATATTTTAAAATACAAATCATAATATAAATCTTACAAAACATTATCAATTTATTTTCCATTTATTACATTTTTTGCAATTTAGTACAGATGTATAACAGAAATGCACTCTATTATTGTCCACAAAGAGCTCATATAATTGTAGCAATTGACATACGAAATGACCATTATGCCCCTCTGGACTTAAATGAGAAGTGATTATATGAAACAAAATACAAAGGGTAAGATCGTAATTTCACAGTAAAAGTACCTACTCCCTATTATATAATAGCTGTGTTCTAGCTGTGTTGTAATAGTGAGGGAAAGAAAAAGCAGAGGACGCATGTGATATTGATTTGGAAAAAGTAATAATATTATATTTAACAAATAAAAAGTAAAAAAAAAAAAAATATTGCAAGACCCTTCTGAACCTCACCCTTTCTATTAAATCTGAGTCTCATTCTATTTATCGCACCAACTTCACCTTCTCGGAAACACCTTCTTCTCCAGTTACATCACAGAACAAAAATTAGACAAATAGAAGGTATCCACCATCTGATTAGGTCCTCCTTCTCCACTTCCATAATTTACAAGTGAGATTTTGATGCCAGTTCATCTTCATATTTGCTTCAGACATGAGCTTCAGAAATTAGCTTCACTGGAGGGGACGGGGAGGACGACCGGCCGGTCATCCCGTGGAACTTCCGCCCGGTCATCCCGGCCCAGTCACTTTTCATATCTGTTCCATTTTCATAAATCTGTTCCAAAATCTGTTCCATTTTCATCTGTTATATTTTGTGATATTTGTTATAATTTTTTCACATTATCATTTATTTTTCTGATTATCAGTTTCTAAGTTCTAATAAACTGTATGAATCAAACCCCAATGACAAATATCATTCCCTATGATTTTTTTTTTATACAAATCTGTTTCTTTGGTATCTGCCTAATTAAATTGTCACCAAATTTTTTTATATTTATTTTTTTCGTAAAAATAGGTTTGTATGCATAAAAAGATACTAATGTTTGATATATTTTTCATACATTTTTCTTACCTCTCATATGTTTTAATATACATTTTTCTTTGACTTTTACAGTCATCATGCCAAGAACAAAACGAACCAGACCCGAACTTGGTGAATCGTCAAACCTTGTACCACAACCACAGCAACAAGATGATGGCTATCCAACTAAGGATTTTGAAACATATCATCATGAACAAGCCTATCAACATTTCATTTCTCGACCAATTGTTACGGGGAGAAACGTAAAACTACCTTCTCACTATGATTCACTTTTACTTGGCAAATTAGATACAATGGGATGGTTACCATTAAATAATTTACCAAATAAGATATATCCCCGTCTCCTACAATTATTTTATGTTCACTTGACAGCGAGTGACCAACAAAATGAACCGTGGAGTCTTACTTCTTATGTCAAGGGGAAAAGAATCACACTCTCTCTGCGTCGTTTTGCACAAATTATTGGAGTCGAAACAGGAGGTTTACAATGTTATTTTCAAAATGAGTTTGCCTTAGAAAAAATTGTTGATGATGTCACTCAGATTTATACCACAATTTGTGACAACCGATTTAGCGGCACTAATTTAAAAGTCAGCCATTTAAAACCTCACCTTCGTATTCTCCATCGATGGATAGTTGAAAATGTCACCCCCAAAAAAGGACATTATAATACTGTTTCATGTTTTCAAGTTTACTTGTTATATTGTTTTGAAATTTGACAAAAATTAGATTTATGCTTTATATTACTAAAAGAAATGATGGTTGCAAATTGGATACTCTGAGTGGCCGGTCCCTACCTTTTGGAGCTTTGTTAACCATAATTTTCAAAGCCCATGATGTGCACCTTGAAGATGAAGTATGGATCAGAATCACTTCACCAATTTCTGAGTATACACTGACCCGAGCTGGTGGTTCTGACACGTTGATGGGCTCTTTTAATCTTCAAAATGAACCAATACCTGATGAGGAAAAACCCAATGACAATGCCATGCCACCAAATGAACAACCCCGTTACTGGACTGATTATTTAGCCTTGGAACAAGAATGGTACAATCGGCGCCTACAATGGGAACAACAAATGGCTAATCAGCTCAATACACTGGGTACTCGGTTTGATGAATTTGGTACTCGATTCGATGAAATTGCCACCGCTCAAAACTCACTAATTCATCAATTTGGTGGGTTCTGTGTAGACTCCGAGAGACGTGATGAACTGACAAGGAACCGCATTGATCTGATTAACCATCGAGTCACTCAGCTGTACCATCAGCATTTCCGTCACCTCCAACACCACCTGACAAGGATGCTTAACTTGTTTAAAAAATCATACGGTGGTTTTATTTTTTTCCTTTTTTTTTGTTTTGCTTATTTATTTGGTGAGTTTTGTTGTGATTGTTTTACTTTTGTTATTTTGTTATAAACTTTTCTATTCACGTAATGAATAAGAACGAGGGTTTTTTTTGGAAGCATTTAATTACACAGTTATAATGTTCATAAATAGTACGTCATAGATGTCTACGAAAACCTTCATTTCAATAAAAAAAAAAAAAAATTACACAATTATTAAATAATTTGTGTGCATCAATTAATAGAAAAAATGAAATTAATGTTCTGAAATTAAATACAACAAATTACAATTTAATAATAAACATGTGTACCAAAAAATCAAATATTTAATAATAAGCATTCTTTTTTTAATGAAAAGGAAAAAAAAAGTCATGTAACCAAAAAACCGGATATTTAATAATAAACATTCTTTTTTATATCGGGTGATATAAAAAAGTAAAATATAATAATTA
The DNA here is from genome assembly GCA_025200525.1 of Camellia lanceoleosa. Lineage (NCBI taxonomy): Eukaryota > Viridiplantae > Streptophyta > Magnoliopsida > Ericales > Theaceae > Camellia > Camellia lanceoleosa. The sequence continues at coordinate 174,567,437 of CM045769.1, forward strand.
TTTTATGTTATTTTATTTATTATTATTATTATTATTATTATTATTATTCATTATTTGTTACACTTTTAAATCCACCACCTACCACCACCAACCAACCAACCACCCACCTGCCAGCACCACTCAACACTACCCACCACCCATCTGCCACAATCACCCACCACCCACCACCATCCACCACCCATTTGCCACCACCACCCACCACCCACCTGCCACCACCACCCATCTGCCACCATCACCCACCACCCACCACCCTCCTGTCACCACTCACCTGCCACCACCACCCACCACTCATCTGCCACCATCACCCACCACCCACCACCATCCACCACCCATTTGCCACCACCACCCACCACCCACCACCCATCACCACCCACCTGCCACCACCACCCATCACCACCCACCACTCATCTGCCATCATCACCCACCACCCACCACCCATCTGCCATCATCACCTACCACCCACCTGCCACCACCACCCACCACCCACCTGCCACCACCACCTACCACCCACCTGCCACCACCACCCACCACTGATCTGCCACCACCACCCATCACCACCCCTTCTGCCACCACCACCCACCACCCACCTGCCACCATCACCCACCACCCACCTGCCATCACCACCCACATGCCACCACCACCCACCATCACCCACCACCCACATGCCACCACCACCCACCACCCACCTGCCACCACCACCCACCACTGATCTGCCACCACCACCCATCACCACCCCTTCTGCCACCACCACCCATCACCACCCACCACCCACCGCCACCACCACCCACCACCCACCTACCATCACCACCCACATGTCACCACCACCCACTATCACCCACCACCCATATGCCACCACCATCCACCACCCACCGCCACCACCACCCACCATCCACCGCCACTACCCACATGTCATCACCACCCACCGCCACCACCACCACCCATCTGCCACTATTACCCACCACCCACCCGCCACCACCACCCACCATCACCCACCACCCACCATCACCCACCACCCATCTGCCACCATTACCCACCACCCACCTGCCACCACCACCCACCTGCCACCCATCTGCTACCACCATCCACTACCCACCACCCACCACCCGCCACCCACCACCCACCACCACATTTAATTTAATGACAACATTTTTATTTGTAAAAGTTACTAAGAAACACATTGCATAATAATAACAACATATTTAATTGTCTTTGGTAGACTAGACATAAATTTGCATATTACACATTGCATAAACAACATATTTCAGTACACATGTACTAAGAAGACCATTATCTTTAGTGCCCATGATGAACATGATTTTGCCACATAGCAGTAGCAATTGCATCCCTAACGTTCGATTGGGACGTTAACCCATGTTGCGACATGTCAACGTAGTCAGGTTGGTCTCCAACAAGCCCATCTGCTTCTGCTTCTGCGGCCATTTCATTATCAGCTTCCATAAAGAATGGATCCATAGCTGCATGCGAACGGATCCAATTATGCACTACACAACATGCAATCACGAAAGGCCCTTGTCGTGTTGACTTGTAATTTGGCATGGACCGCAATATTGGGAAGCGCTTCTTCAAAACACCAAATGTTCTTTCTATGACGTTGCGTAATGACGAATGTCGATGGTTAAACAATTCCTTAGGTCCTGCATAACGACGGCCACGAAACTCTTGCAAGTGATACCGTTGAGACCGAAATGGGGCAAGAAATCCAGGCATGTTCGTGAAACCAGCATCAACTAAGTTGTACTTGCCTACATGTAAATCATGAATACAGCTCATTAATTGATATGTATAAAAAGCATAAGGAAAAAAGTGTACCGTATGTTATTTTATTTCACCATTGGGGTGTGGGAACGTAGATCACTCATGTAATGGAGTCAACCGTAATAGCGTTGTCGTGAGCTACCTTCCTATCCAGAATTAATAAATGTGAACAACATATCGAAGTCGCAAGCTGCGAGTACATTTTGCGATACCGTTGCTTTCTGACCGCGGAATGTATTTTGTCTTGAAGCAGGGACCCATGCATCCACCAATGTGCCATCGATAGCACCGACACAATCCTAATTGACAGATATCGGACTTTGATATTAAAAGCGAAACAAACTGATTGATTTTACTTTCATAATTAAAAAATAATAATATTTATTAACCCTTATTGATATGAACAAATTTACAGGACAGTCACACTATTTGTACCTTGAACCAGGGAAAAAACCACCTGTAATTTAAAATTTTTCCCGGGATGTCCTCTAGGTTACGTGGTTTGATAACGGATGATGAAAGCTTGCACAATGCCCGCATAACAATTTTTATGTGCCGAGAAATTGTTTCCGTGGAGTGTTGAAATCTATCTGCCATTATTTGATGGCGATCATTTTGTGCAAAAGTGTATAAAAAAATTCCAAGCGATTCCTCCACACTTATATGTATATGTTCAGTATCGATAAAGCCATTATGGAGTAAAGTGTCTTTCAATAAAATGAATGTTTGTGCATCCATTCGCATAACGTTCATCATTGTTTCTGGATGGCCATTTAATAGGCCGAAGATGTAATCATCACCTCTGAATGGACACGTTTGCTGCGGTCGGCGACTACTTGACACGTTGATATGGTCATGCATTATAGCAATCATCAAGAAATCCATAAAATCATCAACAACCTCATCCTCATCTGATAAGAGCTCGAATGTATTATTTTCTCTGTCGGATGACATATGCCTTTGTCTACATCACAGTAAAAGCATAATTATAAAATATTTTATTCATGCAGTAACAGTTAGCGTTGTTGGTGAAACAGTAAAATGCAGAGGATAACAAAATTTATTTAACACATGGTCATATTGTAATAACTTCCATAGTTTTAATATCACAGAAAACACTTAAAAGTTCAAAAAAAAAAAAAAACATACGAACATAGAAAAGGAAAGAGGATATGATGGAATGAAAAAAATAAGAATAAAAACCAAATCAGGGAATAATGAAATGATCAAACAGTTCAACCAAGAAGATTTGCTAACACAAGCAAAAGCGAACGTCTCGATTCAACAAGCGAGGATCATGGCTAGGCGCAAATGGGTAGGAGGCGATGAAAAACCTTCGCCATTCCTTATCCTTGAACGTTGTCAAGGTTCTAACGCATCGCAACGGTGGTATGTCCCCAAGCTCAAGCAATGCATCTTGACATGCATCAAGGGAATAATCATCACCACCTGCACTTACAGCCTCAGTCTCATTTTCTCGTGCACGTGAATGTCCTATTTTGGCTTGTACATAGGATGTGAAAGCTGCGCACACATCATCAAACCCACTTGATCGTGACTTTTTGGAACGACCACTATCAGTCTAGCTGGTTGCAAGCCCCCTCTTGTGACTTTTGCCCTTTGCTGGATCTATATACTCATCCCGAATAAGTCAACAGGAATGGCCTCAAAGAAGATTACTCCCACCAAATACATTCCCATCAAAGATCATTGCTCCAAAATTTATTTAACATGTCGTCTTCTTCTTCTGAGTCAAGGGGTCCTTGTGTGGATGCACGAGACAGGGCTCCTGTAGCACAACAATTTTCAACAATTTCTGCCATTTCTTGAAAATATTCAAACCCTTTTGTCCTAAACTTCTTCACATTTCTGCTAGCCTATAACAAGTACAAAATAAGAATTAAGCATTGTATATATCATGAAATGTTTAAAATAAAATTAGAAAATAGTAAAGATTAATGGCAAACCTTATCCCAAAATTCATCGAGTGCAACAACAGTGCCAATAATAGGATCCCATCCCAGACCAGTCTGTGCCTGGAGTCGCTTAAATGTCTGATAATCAGCTTTCAACCGCTGATATTTTTGGCGCACCTTAACACCTATATACCGAAATCCATATATGTTGTGCAACTGATTTGCATAATGATTCCAATGCCTAATTGTCCACGAAGTAGTACGGCCCGTTGTTTGATTGTTTCTAACCTCATCTCTCAACATATTTATTAATTTCGTTTCAATTATGGGCGTCCACATTTTGGTGTTCTCATTGTCATTGGAATTATTTCCATCCATCTATAAATATACAAATTACATTTAAACTAGTTTGGGATGAGTATACAAGCAGAACAGAGTATTTTAAAGTACACTGCGATGGATATACAACAATAACAGTGCAAAATGATTTGAAGGAGAACACAGATAAAGGAAAAAGAACAGATGATTTTATTTCAACGAAAAAAGTACGTAGCAGATTAATTGAATTTAAATAACAGAAATATAATCACCCAAAAAAAAAACATTTAGATAGCAGAAATATAACCACAAATAAAAAAAAAAAATTGACTTTTATAAACCCAAAACCAACTTTTTTTCCTGTGTCCCAAACGACTCATGGAAAAAACATTTTTTTGTTTTATCAAAAAAAGTTGTGCATAAAAAAAATTTCGCTAAACCTTTTTTTTTTATTCTACAAAATGTAATTTCAGCCAATAGAAAGAAAATGAGAGTAAAGTATGGTATGATCTCGATCAAAAAAAAAAGTATGGTATGAACAATTTTTTTATTTATTTCTATAAATTAAAATATGACTCAAAATAATAAAAAATTAAAATACATACATAAATATTCTAATCTGTTGAAAAATTATGAAAAAATATAATTAATTTTAACATAAGTATATTGACTTATCTTTTAATAAGATCAAAATAAAAAATATTTTAATGTAAAAAAGATAACATTATTATTATTTTTAATTCATATTCATATGAATGATAAATTATTAATAAAAAATTAAATGCTATAAAAATTAAAAACTTTACTATATTTTCTATAAATGTTATTTACCATATAAATAAATAAATATAGACATATATATGTCTAAATGGTAATGTAACAATAGCTCTCCCTGGTTTTAACCGTGTGTAATACTTAGGGTGTCTTTGCTCTCAAAGCCTCAAAATTCAGTTAACATTGTGTTTAAATAGTATGAAAGAAATCAGTAATTTTTTTTTTGAATTAACAATGTGTTAAAAAACAAAAATTAGTATTGGTTGTTAACAATGTAAAAAAAAAAAATTTGAATTAAAAAAAAACATAATGTTAACATTTCAGTTAACAATGTTTTACAAAAAAAATTCAGTTAACATTCAATGTGTAACAATGTGTTTAACATTATGTTATATTGATTTGAATTCAAAGGTTGTTAATTGAAATTAAGGAAAAAAAATAGTAAAAAAGCCGGTGGGTTCAAACAGTTCAGGGAGGCCGGTGGTTCAAACCATTTAGGAATGGAAAGCGGAAGACAAAATCGGAAGAGAGGTGGGAAGGGAAGACCGGCCGGATGACCTGGGGGACGACCGGCCGGGTGTCCTAGGCACTGCCACTTCAACTTTGATCGAAGAAAGGTTCAAACCGTTCGTAATTTCAAATAACAACCGATCTGAAATAGAAAATAGGACTCTACAAATTCTGATAAACCATTTACGAACTGATTTCAATAACAGATGAATGATTTACTGACTATTCTTGAAGAACAAAAAGTTGAAACAGTTTAGGAGGAAGGATCGACTCGTCTGAAATCATTTTCAGATAACTGATGAAGGATGAAGAATTTACTTACCAGATTAGTGGGAGTTGAATAATTTTCGCCGGTGATGGAATGTGTATACTGATTGAACGTGTCACTGTTTGCTCGTCGGATTCGACAATAAATTTGATAAATTTGACCTGAAAAAAAAAAAATTACGATGAATTTCTCAAATAATTTCCCTATAACAAAATATGTAAATAATTTTGTGAGTAATTTCACCTCGCAGTCGTCGTTGTTTGGTTGCTCGTAATAAGAATCGTCCGCAACTCATGAATCGTAACTCAGTTGATTTGTGAAATATGCTACCAGTACAGAGCGGATTGGGTGGATTCATTATTTATAAAATGAGTCTGACTTCTGAAACTCTGAAACTCACCCGTGATGAATCTGAAGAATGCATGTTTGATACAGAGAAGCCACCCGTGATGAATCTGAAGGATAGGTGTAGATGAGGTTCACGTGAAAGTTGGGAGACGATGAAGAAGGCAGAAACGTTAAAAGGGAGATACTTGCTACCAAACAGATTTTCAAAATGTAATTTGAATTAACACGCAGAATCAACTTTTGAACTTTGTATCCAAACGTCATGTGCGAGCTCACCTGTTGAAAATTGATTTCAGTTCACAACCAAACAGAGCCTTTGTTTTTAAATTTTTTTTTGCTTTGGACGCTTGATGCATACGGTTCTGATATAATATTTTTATTTTTGTTTTTTATCATTAAAATATTATGAATAGTATTAATTTTTTGACTTTTTAAATAATTTTTAATTTTTTTTACTTTTATAATGAATGCCAAATCAAGTCTTAAAATTTTATTTTGCAGCTGCCGATAGAGAGTAGAGAGAGAAATGCCTTCTTTAGAGAAATAAACGTGAAGAGAGAGAGAGAGAGAAAAAAAAGAAGGTAAATTACATTTACACAATTGAGATTTTTGTTTTTTTTATTTTTACAGATTTATTTTTCTCCTAGAAGTTTATAATATACAGATTCATTTTTCTCCTTTTACAGATTCCTTTTTCTCCTAGAAGTTTATAATCTTATTATAACTTGCCTCATGAATTACTGATAGTCATATCCAAAATTTTTTTAAATGATCATTTTGTCATTTTTCATTCTATTTCTTCTTCTTATCATCATGACTACATTTTATAATTTTCCATCATTAAATTCTACTTAAACATATTCTTATTGAGTGATATACAATATAAATTTTATATACAATTCTCAACACAATGATATAACTTAAGAGCGGTATTATTAGCACCCTATAAATTATTTTGGACCTTCCATTTCTTTAGACCCCCACTTATAAATTTTAAAACCCTTAAAAAAAATTTCTCTCCCCAAATAATATCAAAATTATCCTTAAATATTCCACCTATTAAATGCACACCCCCCACACCCCCAAAAAAACCTTCATTCCAAAAAACCCTAACAAAATCCACTAAAAATAAGAAGAGTCTCATCATTTTCAAAACCCACGAAGAAGAAGAATAAGAATACTGTCTCTGTCAATTTAACCAACTTGCCATTTGATATTTTTCATTGTTCTTAGATCCAAGCTCTTAATTTGAGCCATAATAATCTTTTTGGGATGTTTCAATACAAAACTTGTCTATGGTTGTCACTAACCTTACTTATTTTAACCTATCATACAATCACTTCTCGGAGATTAAAATCTCCGATTCCCAGTCCTTAAAACGGTTCAGTTTTTCAAATTTTCTTCATTCTGGACTCATCATAAATCACAAAATGTTCAAAATCAATGTTCGATTAACGGTTTTCGAACAAATAAACAATATTTGGGCCTGTGTTCCCGAATTTCAATCATATGTTCAGGAGTTCAGTCCCCAAAAAAATAACAAACATATTTTATTTTTTTTGCTATTTTTTTAAAGAAATTTACTCTTACAAGGCCAATTTCCTCTGAGTTAAGAACAACATCAAAGTTATGAACCTCCTCTAAGTTTTTATTGTTATACTTCTCTTATCTTATGGAGTTGGGGTTGTCAGAAAAATTTCTACTCATTGTCATAGCCGGAGAAGTGTAGGTAATCAAATGGTTGTCACCGTCACCGCTAGAATATTACCGCTAAGGGATTTTTAAGGTTTTGATGATAGGTAGGTTTTGAAGGTGGGATTTGAAAAAGATGGATAGGTGGTGATGGATGTAGGTACTCTCATAAACGATAATTCATAATGTTGTGGGTCTGTAGGTTTAATTGTGAGATGAGGTATCCCCAAATTAATGACGTTCTTTATGGTAGTTTTATTTGAGATTATTATTGTAATAAAAAAAAACTAAAAATTAGGGGGGTCCAAAATAATCTATGGGATGCTAATAGCTGTACTCATAACTTAATGGTGACATTTTACTTTAAAACAAAACACTCATAAATATGATTTATATTTGCAACAATATCACCATTACCACATCTTTATGATTTTTTTGTATAAATTTTTATATATGAATATAATTTTTCATTTTTATTTCCACCATTATATATAGATTAGATCAATTTAATCTAGATATATTTAAAAAGTATAATATTTGTACAAATTTTTTAAAAAAAAAATCATTAAATACAATAAAATAAGATAGTGTATTGTATTTTTTGTATTTGGTGAATTTAAAAAAAATTAAAAAATATTATACTTTTTAAATATATCTAGATTAGGTACATCTAAAAAATAAAAAATAATTAAAATATTTAAAAAATTCAGTAAAAATACAAATATATGAAAAATAAAAAAACTTAATTTTTTGTATGAGTTACACTAAAAAAGATAATTGTTATTTTTCTTAAAATGGCATAAATAAAATATTTGTATTATTTTATTATTTTACATGAATAAAAATTAAAGAATAAATATATCATTTTAATCTAATAAAAAGATAAATATAATTTTTTAAATGTAAAAAAAGATCTGTACCTAATAGAAAGATCAAGAAGTGTGTATAATCTACCCAAAACAAAAAAATGTTGCTGGGTTGGTAGGTATAGAAAGAGATAAAATGGCAAACGGCAGTTAAATTTCCCTCACCTTTGACTGACGGTAGGAGCACATGTTGATTTGTTATTGGTGAATGGTAGTATTCCAGCATGGTATCTGATCTACACACAAAAATTTCTCCTTTTGATATGACCCTTTCCAGATGAGTTAATAATTTGATCGGATAGTTTTTGAGTGTGTCTGTTGTGTTTAAACGGTGCCACGCAACTCAAGGGGTTGTGGCATTGTGGTAAGGCCTTGGGGTTTAAGTCTTAAGGTCATAGGTTTAACTCCCCACCCCCCTTGGGCCAATTTCCTGGGCGGAAGTACTGTTGGTTAGGAGGTTGGACCTCAAGTTGTCTAGTCAGCACTTGGTGTGGGTTCAATGCTCACATTGTCGAGTCCTGACTGCGAGCTTGTCTTGGGAGGTCGAAGCAAGTTCGAGTTATAGTCTCCTCGCTCGGAGCAATTAACGACACCTTGGTGATCTCTGCAAGGCGCCTGAACTCATGGAGGTAGGGAGAATTTTCCTGTAACAAAAAAAAAAAAAAAAAAAAACGGTGCCACGCCCTCACTTGGTCCAATGCGAGTGGTTTGTGGGTCCGTTGTCTAAGTTAACGGTACCTTTGGGCGCTTTTGAAATTTGGAAAAACAATGTAAACTTTTTACAAATTTTTTTTTCTCCAAATAAGAGAGAAAGCCCCAATTTATACATGGGGAACCTTTTAACTAAAAGCAAGTATTTATGGGCCCTTTTGTTTTCCAGGATCAACGCCCAGACTGGACTGTTAGCAAGGAACAGAATATGAATATCATGTTTGTTGCAAAAAGAAGTTCCAAATTCAGAGTCTGTTTGGACTATGAAATTCTTGGATGAGCAATTAGCAGTATAAGTAAAGAGATGATAATAGTCCGTTCGAATTATAATGAAACCGATTGTTCGGAAAAATGTTCTGACAGTTGTCTAATCAAATGCAAATTTTGTTTTTTGTCCTCTTTTTTTTTTCAAAAAAAGTAAAACCCATGATTTGTGAAAAAATCATAGGCTATTTTGAAAAATCATGATCTCTAATGATTTTATATAAAAATAATTTAATAATCTCCACAAAAACAACTATTATCAAATCAAATATAATTTTACTTAATCCCTTACTAATAATCTCTTTACTAACAGTCACTTCACTAACAATTTCATGTATCTTATTTTAAAACAATCGGGGTTATACGTAAATGGAAAAATTGTTTGAGACCCTCTTAAATTTTTCACAATTCACGTTATAATGATATAATATGACAAATGTCTGTTTTTGATTAATTATACACTCAATAATATGAGATACACCATTCTTATAACATCATTACAAGTATATTTATAAATACAAAATACAAATCCCTAACATTCTTCCACTATAAATGGAGGAGTTCTTTTCCGATGCACCCAAAAAAAAAAAAAACTATAAATGGAGGAGCACATGTGATGGGGGCAAGTCTCTGAACCTTAAAAGTACTGTTTGAGCTTTTAACTAACATCAATGTTAGGTATCATTAAAAGTCTTTTATGAAAATAGTCATGAAAGATTTGTGATATTTGGATTACACTTATAATAAATCACCATACACTAATCAAAATAATCTAAGGGTCACAAATGTTTCATGATTATTTTTATGAAAAAAATTTCATGATCCCTAACATTTCTCTTTAACTAAAAGAAATTTTCCGTTCCAAAAAAAAAAAAAAAAAAACGAACCCTTCAACAAAAAGCAAAAAGCTTTTTTCTCCAAGTATGAGACTACACCTTTAAACCTTCTTTCCAAGTATAGACTACACTACACCTTTTTCTTCTTTCCAAGTATTCCTTTTAAAGTATCCATGTATAAATGGAGGACCACATGGGGGTGGCGGTATACGATTGATACTTCATCATGGAGGATGATGATTATAATTTTGATAACTTTCCTCACGATTTCAAGAACTATGTTAAGTCGACAAAACTATCCTGGCGTCGCTTGGAGCCCATGAATTCTGGGGTTTTCTGGAGTGAGGACGCCGTGGAATCTGAAAGTTCTCCGACTCATTCCTCAGGTAAGTGATTTCTTTCTGTTCTGGGAAGCTCAAATATTGAATTTATTAAAATAAATAAAAAGAAATGGTTGTTATTGATAGTTTATTGGGGAAATTAGTATATCACACGCAAAATAAAATAAAAGTTTAGGGGAAAAATTAATACTTCGAAGCTCGTAAAAAATTGGCCCGAAAACGACGTGTTTTGGGTTTTTTTGTTTTCTTTCCCTTCCCTCTATGGAGAGAAGGAGGAGGAAGAGAAGAAGGAGAAAAGATGGAGAAGAAAAACAGAGAGGGGGAATTATTTGCCCTATTTTCCATTTTCCTCGGTTTTTTTTCCTTTGGTTTCTCTGAACCTATGCTTGGATCTTTTGATATTTGAATGAAAACAAAAAAAAGAATTCATAAAATAAACGTTGGAGTCATTTTCCACTTCAATTAGTCTAGGAACATAAATACCAAAGTCTACACTTCTAAAAATAATTTCAAATAAATGGTAAACTTTATGAAGATTAAAATGAAAGTTGTAATTCATGAATCTGTAATTATTTTATGTAAGAACCACTGACATGTAATTTTTCTCCAAAAAAAAAAAAACAATGCAAATATGTTTTTGTTTTTTTATAACAGTCTTCTCTGTTTATGCTAAATGACCGAGTAGCTTATCTGGAAATTATTCAGAGAGATTCAAGCATTAGCTTTGACTCAGGAAACTTTCAATACATGTAGGTGGTGTTCCCAATTCAGCATCCGAAACACTGACCGCCAATGGAAAAGTTACAGTCAAGATTAGATCTGTTATTGAGAAGTTAACAATTGACTTTGGCCATTTAAAATCTGGTGTTCTAATTCAGTCATGGGCACCCAGAACAGATGGAGACAGGCGTGTGCTTACCACTGCAGATCAACCTTTTGGTCTTTATGAAATTGAAGCACTTTGTAACTTTAGAATGAAATGCATGGAGTATAAATTTTATGTGGATGCCAAAAGTGCAGATGACCCTGGGGTACTGGGCCATGTTTTCCGGCAAAATGAGCTAGCATTTACTCCAGATGTCATGTATTACACATATGAAGAGTACCCGCAGCGTGATGATGCTATAAAATCAGCTGTTCAGACATCTATGGCTTTTCCAGTGATTGATCCTTCTTCCAGTCGCTGTGTTGGTGTACTTGAACTACTGTTTACTAGAGTGTTCTTCAACACTCTGTATATAGTTAAGAAAGTCAATGCAGAGCTTCAGGTTTGTCATCTCTATTATAGATAGGGGAAGATCCACTCCAGAACTTTCTTCTTCCAACACTTAATCCAAAGCCCACAATGACTGGCTAGTGAATTATGACATTTGGATTAAATGCTAGATAATAGCTGAAAAAAGAAAGTGCTAGAGAAAATCTGAAGGGCCGTGGCCCTCAAATTTTATTTCTGTTTTGCACTGTTGCACACCTATGACAGCCCCGAAATTTGAGAAATTTACACCTATGGCCCTTCCAATTATGTTATGGGTCTCCCTCCTGGCAGGACTGTTTCCACCACTGCTAGTATTCATATACTATTCGTTTCTTTATAATTTTTTCCCCTTTCGTATTGAGCCATTTGATCAGCTATGGTTACATCATGTCGGTTCTCCTACAGGATGCAGGTCTGGAAAAGTCAGATACATATGGCCATCTTGTCACACCGGTAAGTTGCAACTGCAATACAAGTCTCGAACATTTTTTAAAATTTAAATATTTTTTGGGTAAATGTAAATTTACCAATACTCCACTCTCACAAATACTATTTATTAAACTAGGTGGATTACAAAGCTCATAATCAGGTGCTGGTAGAATTATCAAAGGGGATGAAAGTGGTTTGTGAAACTCATAAATTACTTTTGAGTCTGGCCTGGGTTCCATGCAGTTGTGGTAGAGATGCGGAATTGGATGGCAGTTGCAATAAGCGTTATGTCAGCTGTAAGGGACAAGTCGTGAACACAATTGTTTGTATGGAAACGTTCTATGCTTCTGATGTGTGTAACCAGGGTTTTGTCAATTCTTGTTCTGACTATTACATACGAACGGGGCACGGTGTTGTTGGGAGTGCATTACGGTCCTATAGTCCATGTTTCTGCGAGGATGTGACTCAATTTAGCAAAACTGAGTACCCATTAGTGCACTTTGCACGCGCGTACAGGCTAACTAGCAGTTTTGCAATTTGCTTGAGAAGTACTCATACTGGAGATGTAGATTATGTAATAGAATTTTTTCTGCCTCGAAATATAGAAAGTGATCCGGTTCCAAGGACCTTGTTGTATTCCATATTGGCCACAATGAAACAACATTTCCGAAATTTTAAGGTTGCTTCTGGAGAAGAATTGGGACAGGAATTATCGATTGAAGTTTTGAAGGATAGGAGACTATGGCATTCATCTCAAATATGCCGAATTACTATATCTACACTTACGCTAGTTTGGCCAAATGTGGGAAAGACGGTGCAGCCAGACGCAACGAATCAACAATTAATGGTGGAAGCTGATGCCATGAACAGTGAAAGGAATGTTGTTGGTCCTGAACAAAACAATGGTGATGATGTTATTTATTCTGAGAACAAGGGTTTTGTAAGGACATTAATGGAACAAAAGAGAGGAACTGGAAACCAATTTACCCGTGATTACCTTTTACAATTTTCGAAAATGCCACTCAAAGATGCTGCAAAAATGTGTGACGGTAAGCTCACGAACTCTAAAACTATTGCTTTGCTCTTTCTGTTTATCATCATAAAGAAGACAGTTTAGAACTTGCAGTACCAAAAGCAGAGAGTAATTTTCTTATCTAAATCTTTGCATTTGCAGTCAGCATATCTACGTTTAAGCGCAAGTGTAGGGAGTGTGGAATCCCAAAGTGGCCAAGGAAGGTGAAAAGAAAAGGTCCCCTCACTCAGCGCAACCAGGAAAATGAATCTGTCCAAAGAGCTGAGGATAGGGCAACCTGTCCAACGGTTGCATCTGTGGAACCTAGTGCTCTTGCTATTTCTGCACAGCCTGAAGAACCACAGGGGGAGATGGTGATTGATAATGAGGGGACCTCACATGATTTCAGAAATCTATGTTCGAATCCAATAACACCGGAGGCTTGTCATCAGGACCTGAATTTAGGTCTCCACGTAGCAGGAACGAGTATGACTAATGAACCATTGGATTATTTTGATTGTGATAATGTTTCTATAGTACAGCCAGAAACACCAATGGAAAATGAATCTATCCAAGGAGCTGAGGGGAGGACAGCATGTCTAACAGTTTCATTTGTTGAACCTAGTGCTCTCGCTATTTCTGCACAGCCTGAAGAACCACAGGGGGAGATGGTGATTGAGAATGAGGGGACCTCACATGATTTCAGAAATCCATGTCCCAATCCAACAACGGTGGAGGCTTGTCATCAAAGCCTGAATTTAGATCTCCACCTGGTAGGAGCGAGTATGGCTAATGAACCATCGGATTCTTGGTTCGATTACGATCATTTTTCTACAGTACAGCCAGAAACACCAATGAGAGGAATGCTAGGAGAGAGTATGGTAAGGTCAAGAGATGTAGAATGTCATCTTTCAGTAGGTGATTATTGTTTGGCGGAAAGAGATTTGCTTGTTGAACCAATGAGTACGGCTTCAGCTTCAAGAGAAACAGAATGTTGTCCTTCAACAGGAGATGATGGTTTGGAGGAATTAGGTCTCCAATGGGCACCAATGAGTATGGCTCCAGCTTCAGGAGATATAGAATGCCATCCTTCAGCAGGAGATTTGGAGAGATTAGAGCTCCAGTTAGCGTCGAGTGCTGGTTTGGAGAATTTACAGCTCTACTTGGCATCATCGAGTTCAGCAAGTGATGATTGTTTGGAGAAATTAGAGCTTCAGTTGGCACCAAAGAGTAGGGTTCTAGCTTCAATAGATATAGAATGTCATCCTTCAGCAGGAAATGATTGTTTGAAGGAATTAATGCTCCAGTTGGCACCAATAAGTATGGCTCCAGTCTCAGTAAGCGATGCTATAATTTCTACCATGCCTGAAGACTCAAATATAATACGACCATTTACTGAGAGCCCAGGACCCTCGCATATTTTTAAAAATCTTAGTCCTGCAATGCTGGATCGTGGACATGACTCAGAACAGGAATTTCAACAAGCAATTGATAGTCAGGTGGAAACCTCATCCTTTGATGATGCTCATTCTCGTATATCTTAGAATTTCAATAGGCAATTTCTAGTCTGTTCGAAAACTCACTATGATGCTCATTTTTCTATATCCTAAAACGTCACTGAGAGAAATGCCAATTAAGAATGTGGAATGTTTCATTAAGTTCGATAAAGAAGAAGAAGAAGGGGAGGAATATTTGCAATCTTGATGATGTAACTTGAAGAGACCTCCAAATATTTACTTGGTATATCCTAAGCATAGTAATAGGTGTTTACAAATAAATTAGTTTTCTTTTTTCTTATTTTTTGAGTTATGTTTTTCATGCATGTAATGGGTATTAGTAGGTGTTTATTTTGCAAGTTGTAGAGAAATAATTGTTATTAGAGGTGTGTTAATGGATGATATTAGTGGTGTGTTATTAGATTGGTAATTACAAATTCAAGTAAAGCCATCTCCAATGCACACTCGTATCTTTCATCAAATTAAAATTTGATGAAAATTTGGTAAAAACGGTATTCTAACCATTTCATTAAATTGATATCAAATTAAGGAAAATGTATATTTTTTATCAAGTTAAGGAAGTATTTGTCCTTGTATCAAATTTTGTAGGTAGTTATTGGTGGACGACCGACTAGATGACCAGATTTTGGCTGACCAACCTGCTTGTAAACCGAAAATTTACTCTAGGCCGGATAATCAGCTAGGTTTGATGAAAATCTTAATTCACCATTAGATTGCATCATATGAGGTCAAACTTTTATCAAATTTTTACTCAAATCTAATGAAAGATTTGATGAATGATTAAAGACACTCCAAGTAGGTTTCAATGTTGGTAATGTTAGAGGTTTGATTTTAGAGTTTTATATATAGTTTTGATCATTTGAAATATGAATGAAAGACTTTCTTCCCAAAGTCTCTTCTAAAATTGTATGAGTAATTGTTGTGTAGTAAATTTTACTTTCAACGATAGATCTTTCAAAATTAAAGGTATTTTGCAATCTTATAAATAAATTTTATCATAATGACTTCACAAAGTAAGAAAATCGTATTTAAAATTTCAATTATAAAATTATTAGATTGATATCTTTGCAATCAGTGACATTTTGTGTCAACATCATCTCGAGCCTTTGTTTTATACAGTATATATACATGTATCAAATACTTTATAGGGTAAAATTCAATTTACTCCTTTGTGATTTGAGGCCAAAACACTGTACTCCCTATGGTTCAAATACAGTTAGAAAATTCCTATGTAACCATTAATACCGTTAACTATAGATGTGAAATGACTGTAATATCCTTAAATCCTTTAATTTTTTTATTAATTTTTTTCTCTCTCATTTCTCATACACATAATTTATAATGTTTAACATTAATTTAATTAAATCACAATTAATTATAAATTCTTAATTATTTATTGTAATTCTTAACCTTTTATTCTAATTTTAATTTAATTATATTTTAGATCACAATTAATCATAAATATTTAATTATTTATCATAATTCCTAACTTTTTAATCTAATTTTAGATACAATTAATTCTAAATTCTTAATTAGTTTGTAATTCCTAACATGTCAATCAATCTAATTTTAATTTAATTATATTTTAGATCAATTCTTAATTATTATTTATTTAATTATTATTTTAATTAACATATTAATTTAATTTTAAGTTTGGAGAAAATGGGGATAAAATTATTTTTTTATTGTATTAATTTCACTTTATTTAAAAAAAATTAAACTCACTCTAAAAAATGATATGTGTAATACACTTTCCGTTAATTCAAATAAAAAAATCAAGAGTAACATTTTAGCCTAAAATCGTATAGAAACTTTGTAACTTATTCGAACCATAAAGAGCTAAATTGCTCAAACCCCAAACCAGGAAAGATGAAATGAATTTAACTCTACTTCATATGACTTGGATGCTTTCTGATTGAAAGCATGATCATGGAATTGGATTGCCTGAGGTAGAGAACATGATTCAGCACGCTTCGATAATCAACCATTTTTGCTTAGACCTCATTCAGCACTGGTTAATAAGTCAGTTTATTAGCTAAAAAAAAGAAAAATTAGTGAAATATCTCTCTCCAATTTTGTGTAATAAGAGAGGTTTAAGATATTTTTTTAATTAACTAAGGTCTCTAAACATTTTCTCAGAAAAAATTCAACTTAGAAAAGTTTTGCTTGACTCATTGAAATTTCGGCTCCGACTCAGAGAAATTTCAAAAATTCTCTGTGAAATTAGAGAAATTTCTTTGAGTTTGGGAAAATTTTCTTTGAGTCGGACAAAATTTTTCTAAATTAAATTTTTTTTATAAAAATATTGAAGGACTTTAACTATTATGAAAATATTATATATCTTTTATTTTATAAAATTTTGATATTAGAGATCTTAAAAAAATTTGCCTCCACATTAGGCTAAAAGAAAAGTTTTAAGTCAACTTGGATTTTAATTACTCTAGAAACCCATAGGAAAACTAAAAAAGAAATAAGGATAAATTACTGACCTCATATAGTTGCCTAGTAGAAAGGCCAAAATCAGCTATTTCTTCTGGCATTAGTTCAACTAATACTACGACTTCTTTTGGGAGTCTGTTAAAATGCTAATTTATTGATCATAAATAAGTTAATAAAAAAGCTAATATTAAAAAAAAAAAACTAATTTGATTGACATATTTATTTCTTGGATAAATTAAATTGACATCTCTTGATATTTAGAAAAAATATAATAAATCTTACAATTTTAATATAATTACACATATTTCTCTTTTAGTAAAGTTAAAGCAATCAAAACTAATACAAATAATATAAAGACACAACGATATATAATGTAAAATATACATTTCAATGACAACATCATTTTTTCACTTATACAACTAACGAGTTTTTTTTTTTTTTATTTAGGGTAAATTACAATTACACTCGTTGAGATTTGCTTGATATACGAATTACCTCATGTGGTTTTGAAAATTACAAATATTCCATTGTCAAAAAAATTTATTTAACAAAATTGACAGAAAAAATAAAATTTCTAATTACTCTACTATATAACAATAAAATTATTAAAATTGTAAATTGAAATATATTTTCAACATAATTAAAAATTACTAATTGACTTAATGATTTATTAATATCAATAAAAGAGATCATTTATTATGCCATTAGAAATTTGAAGGGGTATGATTTTAAATTTTTAAAATTACAAAAGACAATCTGTGTTTTAAACAAATCTCATAAAATTTATTTGTAATTTTTTTTTTTAGTATTAGCTTTTTTATTGACTTATTTATAGTCAATAAATTAACATTTTAGCAAACTTTCAAACACTTCATAGTATTCGTGTAATCATATGAACTAATGCAACAAAAAATAGTTGATTTTGGCCTTTCACCTAGGCAACTAAATCACAAGGAATACTCACTCTTACATAAGTGGGTAATGCTAGAGATCAAGATTTCATTAAAAAAAAAAATAGTGTGCAATCTAGATTCACTCCGAGTATGGGCTCTCTCTACTATAAAAAAAAGTTATAATTTGAAAACCATACTATTTTTCTTCATATTTTTTCTGTGTGGATTCTTGCTCCCTATAAGAGGAGCTAATTTGAGCCCACTAAATTAATCAGACCCAATAGTCGAAGGTTGGTGGGCCCAAATTTATTGCAAGTCCAAGATTGGTGGGCCCGGTTTTATCGCCATCAAACGGGCTGAATCGTTCTAAGCCTCAAAAAGGTTCGGATCCACGAACTTAGAGACTTACTTGAGCTCGGACTCGAAAGGATTCAGATCCACGAATCTAGAGATCCGAAGCACCTGGCTTCGAATGGATTCAAACGCAATCTAGAAGTCGCTCCGTTAATGAGTTCCAGAACACTTGCGAGCTCGGAGCTTTTCGGGATTTATGCACCAGAACCATGGGCATAATGGAGTTTAAACAAAGAACCCGATCCCAAGGACGATGAGTGGAGATAAATTCACTCTTCGGTTAAACTAGCCTATACCCGGGTCAAGGTGGCACGATCTAGGGGGTCCCTGAGACTCGGCAATATTTGCAGCAGGGCGTTCTCTTGAACTACCCCTGACCCTTCTGCGGCAGGACGTCCTCTAGGACTACCCCTGACCCTTTGGAATGATTGGGGATCATTGGTTAGGTGTGGCTAAGAAGAAGGGTTCGCCGAGAGGTTGATCTCCTCTTCGGGGTTTTCCTCATCCTCGGAGAGGTCACCTCCTCGGACAAGGTGGTTAGAGAGAATATTCCCCATGTGCCTTGCACATAGGCTCTATCCTACATCATGAGGTGACTATAAATAGCACCCACCCATAGCTTTACAAGGGATGAATTTTGGAGAGAAAACTCTTGGGAAAGAACTAATTTCCCTTCTCCATTATCAACCTTGAGAGTGAAAGTGGGAGATCTATGGGAGAGCCTTGCCATTATTTTCTCTCTAGCTACTTTGCCTTCTTCTTCACCCAATCTCTTATCCCCATCATCTCTTTGCTCTAGTGTTCTTAGTTGAGACTATTGAAGAATCTAAGTCTCTCATCATCTTCTAGAGAATTCGAATTTTTTCTTCAAGGATCTTCGAAGATCTTCGAATTTTCCAACGGCGTTTTTGAACCCTCTCATACATTTGGCGACTTCACTGGGGAGGCGGATTGGTTAATGGTCTCAACAAGATCTGGAATCTACACAACTCCGGTGAAGATGGCGGGAGAAGAAGAAGTTCATCAACAAAGCTCTTCCAATGGTGGTGATGAAAGGACTCAAGTTCAAGACTCACCTTTCATCCTTGAAGCCATTCAAGGACTCCAATACACTCAACAAGAGATTCTCACGACCCTTCAAAATCTCACCCACACCATGTTGGTGATGAGTTCGAATTTCGTACCACCAGCAACAAATGGAGGTCAAGTTGGCGCCGATAAGCATCAACAACTTCATGGTAATGTTGGGAATGCTCAAAACCATCAAGATCCACCCCAAATTCTCCCTGAAGTTGTACAAAATCAAGTGCTAGGAGGAACAAGTCATGGTCAACCTGCAGTCCATGGAGCACAAAATCACGCACTTGGAGGATCGAGCCATGGTCCAGCGGTGGTTGGAGGAGTTTATGGCGCGATGAATGGTGTTTTAACGACTGTGGAAGTTCAAGGAAGGCCTACAGAAATTCCTCTACAAAATGGTGCTCCACCCATGGCTAATTTTGTTTTACCGATTGTAAATTCTACTCATGTACCGAGTGGGTCTCATTTGGCTCCGACGCCGAGTTTTCAAGTCTAACCCAGTATAGCTGTGGCGTACAATGAATTTTATGAGACCCAATGCAACGTCCTATCACCAAATGGCATGTCCATAGGTGCCGATGGCCAATATCGTCATGTATCTTCACTGATGATGAATTCTCAACACCAGAGTGTCCAATATGCAGATTCATTTATAATTTTTATAAATTGTCGGTAAGACTTACAATTAGTGATATTTTTTTATGACAAATTTTTTCCGTAGGACCTATTAGACAATAAGTCCACTTATAAAGATCTACACGTAAGTACCCCTTTATATAAATTATTAAAATTTCTTAATTTTAAACAATTAAGAAAATCCACATTTGTTAGCTTCCATTTAACTTTTTATTTTACAATCTCACATTTGGAAAAGAAGAAAAAATAAATTGTTTTACTTATATAAAGTGAATCTTATACTCTCATTTATATAAGCAAAAAAAAGATTTTTAGTGAGAAACCTTAAAATCAATACTATTTTTTTTTAATTTTCTTAATTTTAAACAATTAAGAAAATCTCCATTGGTTAGCTTCCATTTAAATTTTATTTTACAATTTCACATAGACGTTTTGATTTTAAAAATAATTTTGTATGAGATTTTGAAACTCTCAAAATATTTAATTTTAAAATAATTACAATCCCACATCGAGATAAGAAATAAAAAGTGAATTGTTTCACGTATATAAAGTGAATCTTATACTCTCATGTAATATTATAGTATTGTGTATGTTTCAGTTTAAGATGGTTTAAATTTTAAAATAAAATTTAAAGATTTTAATTAATTAATTTTGTTGTAAATTAGTTACTTTTTTGACTAGCCAATTAGGCTGAATCGTTTCCGGTTTAATTGATTTACTGATTTAACCACAGTTTTGGCTATTTTATCAAAATATATTGCTTAGATTTGTTTGATTTGAAATAAATTAAGATTGACCTTATTAAAAATTAAACGACTGAGATTGCTTGATTAAAAATAAACTTTCCTTCTAAACAACTGTTAACTTTTATTTTACAATCCCACATCAGGAAAGGGAGAAAAAAATGAGTTGTTTTACTATTAAAACTTTATGCTCCCATTTAATATTGTAGTGTTGCGCATGTTTCAGTTTAAGACAGTTTAAATTTTAAAATTAAAATAAATTTTAAAAGTTTTAATTAATTAATTTTTAGTTAAGTTGGTTGGTCCTTTGACCTAGCCGATAGGGTGAACCATTTTCGGTTTGACTAATTCGCTGGTTTAACTGTGATTTTAGCGGTTTTATCAAAATATATTGATTAAATTTGTTTAATTTGAAATAAATTAAAGATTGACCTAATTAAAGACTAAACGACTAAGATTGCTTGATTTGAAATAAACTTCCTGCCCAAATAATTGTTAACTTTTAAATAATTAAGAAAATCTCCATCGGCTGGCTTTCATTTAACTTTTATTTTATAAACCCCCATCAAGAAAAGAAAGAAAAAATGAATTGTTTCACTTACATAAAATGAATTTTATACTCTCATTTATATAAGCAAAATGAGATATTTAGTAAGAAGCCTTATGATCAATATCTCATACTATTTTATTTTTTTTATTTTCTTAATTTTAAACAATTAAGAAAATCCCGATTGGTTAGCTTCCATTTAAATTTTATTTTAAAAAATATAAAAAAATTAAATATAATTATCATATTTTTATTAAATAATATATTATTTTATCTTGTGCATAGCACGGATGATATGCTAGTAATTAAAGAACGTGAAAAGGTATTAAGTAAAAAAAAAAGAGATGAAAAAGTAGGTGTTTGGTGCACTTTTTTAGTTTACCTCACTTATTTGGATCACGTCAATTAATATCTATCAATATCTTCTCTTTATTTTTTTAATCATTTTTTTATTTTTCTACACATTTTTATATAAAAAGTCAGAATTATACTTATTTAGAACCTCCCAAATTACCCCTAAAATAGATGGAAAGCAGCAAGGGTGCCTTGATTTATTATAAAAAAATATTATTTAATTTAAGCAACTTTAAAGTTTTTATTATTTTTTATACAAGTAAAAATAGTTATTACATATTTAATGCACTCTTATTTTAAGGAACATGTTTTAAATAATAAAGTTAATAAATAAGAGGGTCAAAGCGTTACAATTTTTTTTACCAAATGTGATCAGACATGATGTAACATGGATTTTGTAAAGCACAAGTTCAAAAAAAAAAAAGATTTTAAAAAGTCTTGGCCCAAAGTATTATTGATAAGATTCTCCACCTGTCCAAAAATTATCCAGCAGGATCACCTTAATTTTGAAAATCTTAAATCATATCGAGAAAAAATAAATTTCAGTCAATAAATTCTTATTTGACAATTATATATTTTAATTAAAAAATTAAAAAAAATATTATAAATTATCACATCATTTTTTATATATATATTTTAAAAATTTTAAAATTATTAAAATAATTTGTTCCTAAACAAAATTTAAATTATAATATGGAGAAATTTTTATGTACAGATGCATGTGTATGTGATACCTTTAGCCAATAACAAACTGACAGCAATTTTCTTTGTCAGAGAACATCACTAATTAATCCGTTACAAAGTGACGGAAAGTTTGCTTCTGTTAGAAACTCGCTCTCCTCATTTGTCTCTTTCATTCTCACTCATTTTTCCAAGGAACCTACTTGACACTTCCCCCTTCTCCATCCACAAAATAATTCTCAGAACAAAATAATTCTCAGATAAATATTACAAAAGTAGTTTGAGCTCTTTCACACCTCAATCTCATCACTTTCAAGTTGGCTCCTTCCACAAAATCAATTTCCTCCCATGATCGCATGACCCAAATCAACATTTAAACCGATAATTATCCAATCAAAAAAAAGTTAAGAATTTTAAATATTTTATTAATATTTTTATTAAATATCTCATGTAAGTGTAGGACTCATATCACGTTTACACCGTATAAGTCTCATATTCATATAAAACCTTTAATAAAAATATTAATTAAACATTTGATTTTTCTAACATTACTGTTAGTCAATATGACTTTTTCACTTTACACCACTGAAGCCTAATTTTTCAAAGGATATAAGGCTTTAAATTCATTCATAAGTGCTGAGTTATAAAAGATCATGGTGTTGGATTCAAAGGAAATTTTTTCTGTAATAAATAGAAGAAAGGAAGAAAGCTGTGTCACCCTAAATTCATCAAATCAGGCTCTTCAATGGTTTTTTTTTTGGAACGAAGTAAATTCAATTCAATGGATCTATCTCAAGTTACCCTTTTCAATGTGTTAACTTCTTTCCGGACACTGTAGCCGTCGTTGACCACCAAACACCGGTGGCCATACTCTAGACATTGGGTGATTTTTATGTTCTAACTGGAAGAGTCCTTCTTTTCTCATATTATGGGCTCTTTTGGGAAGAGTTTCAGATTTTTTATCTTCTCTTCTCTCACAAAAAATCTGATTATAATCTGCTTATAATCAGCTTTTCACCAAAAAGCTGATTATAACCATCTTCCCAAAATGGGCTTATGGCAAATGATTTTTTAAAGAAGCAAAAAATCATATTTATATTTGTCAAATCGAATGACAGGTGATTTGAAAATTTCAAGTTAAGGGGTTGTTCGGAGTGTCTTAAATAAGTGTACTTTTTGTCTTTTTAGATTAAAAAATTGAGAAAAAAAATATAGATGTTTGGGTTAATTTTTTGACTTTTTATAAAAAAATGTGTATTAAAATATTATATAAATTTGCAAAATTATAATTTTACCCATATAAATCTTTGTGTATGTCAGTATGGACTCGTGTGTTTTGAAAAAGTTGATTTTTTTTTTCCGTTCTTTTCCACCTTCTTTTCCACTGTGGTCCAATACAATATTTGAAAATTTATTTATTTTTATTTTTTATTTTGTTCGGACATGTGTGGCAATACTGAATGTCAACATCAATCATAGAAAAAATTGGTTTTTAATTTTTTTTGCTTTGGACGCTTGATGCGTACGGTTCTGATATAATATTTTAATTTTTGTTTTTTATCATTAAAATATTATAAATAGTGTTAACTTTTTGACTTTTTAAATAATTTTTAAATTTTTTAACTTTTATAATGTATGCCAAACTAAGTCTTAAAATTTTATTTTGCAACTGCCGATGGAGAGTAGAGAGAGAAATGCTTTCTTGAGAGAAATAAACGTGAAGAGAAAGAGAAAAAAAAAGAAGGTAAATTACATTTACACAATTGAGATTTTTGTTTTTTTTTTATTTTTTTAATTTTACAGATTCATTTTTCTCCTAGAAGTTTATAATATGCAGATTCATTTTTCTCCTAGAAGTTTATAATCTTATTATAACTTGCCTCATGAATTACTGATAGTCATGTCCTAAAATTTTTTAAATGATCATTTTGTCATTTTATTTCTTCTTCTTATCATCATGACTACATTTTATAATTTTCCATCATTAAATTCTATTTAAACATATTCTTATTGAGTGATATACAGATACAAATTTTATATAAAATTTTCAACACTATGATATAACAGTGGTATTATTAGCACCCCATAAATTATTTTGGATCTCCCATTTCTTTAAACCCCCACTTATAAATTTTGAAACCCTTAAAAAAAATTTCTCCCCCCAAATAGGGTTGTGCTAGGGACCTGCAGGGGTGACCCCCAGTGCCATGTGGCACTGTGTGAGCAAGTTCAACAAAAAAAAAAAAAAAAAAAATTTTGGCCAATCAGAATGGACCCCCAGCACCCCCACTAAGGGTCTTAGGCATTTTTCTCCTGTATAATTAGGCACTTTTAGTTTTCTCGGCTTTAAGATATTCCGTTTAATTATCATTTTGATAGCTTTCCAAACTGAGTTGAATTATCTATTGTTGGATGTTGAGAGGGTGAATGTCCTCATGTACTTCAAAATCAGTTAGTCTAGAAACCCAGAATCTGGAGACCAGATTTTGGACCAGAAGGCGTGTGTGGTATATATAATTGAATGAGTGTATTGTCAAGTTCATGTGTAGATTGCATTTGAATCACACATGACAGACGTCAAATGTGCTGTAATTCAAGTAAGAGATTAGGGAGCAAGAATCCACGCAGAAAAAATATGAAGAAAAATAGTATGGTTTTCAAATTATAACTTTTTTTATAGTAGAGAGAGCCCATACTCGGGGTGAATCTAGATTGCCACTATTTTTTTTTTAATGAAATCTTGATCTCTAGCATTACCCGCTCATGTAAGAGTGAGTATTCCTTGTGATTTCCTAGGTGAAAGGCCAAAATCAACTATTTTTAGTTGCATTAGTTCATATGATTACACGAATACTATGAAGTATTTGAAAGTTTGCTAAAATGTTAATTTATTGACTATAAATAAGTCAATAAAAAAATTAATACTAAAAAAAAAATTACAAATAAATTTTGTGAGATTTGTTTAAAACACAGATTGTCTTTTGCAATTTTAGAAATTTAAAATCATACCCCTTCAAATTTCTAATGGCATAATAAATGATCTCTTTTATTGATATTAATAAATCATTAAGTCAATTAGTAATTTTTTGTTGGACCATTTTAATATCTTATATTTATTTATTGATTTATCTTTTTCATAAATGGGGTTTCATTACTTTGGTAACCTCTTGGTCATAAATGGAGGTTAAATAGAATTCATGAACTTGTTTAATGGTCATTATATTTGGTGTAACTGTAAGGTCCTAATAGCCTATAAATAGTCTACTCTTTTCTATCTATATAGACCAACTATTTTCTATACAAGAGAGATTACTAGTAAAGAAGGGTGTTTTATTGGTGGAGCTTTGGGTTCACCATCTTGTGCAGAGTTGACCTGAACCGTACGACAAGCGGTCGGGCTGTTGTATCCTGGAGGGGACAAGTCATAGTGTTGTGACTGCTGCATCGGTATTTGGATTCTTCCTACCGCAGTGGGCTTGATCTCCTTAGAGAAAACGAGATATCCGTGCCTCAGCCTGATTTATTTGTATCTCATTTTCTTTGCATCATTTATCAATAATATAGTTTAGTTTCTGATATTTTCACCAACATTTTTAATTATGTTGAAAATATATTTCAATTTACAATTTTAATAATTTTATTGTTATATAGTAGAGTAATTAGAAATTTTATTTTTTCTGTTAAATAATTTTTTTTTGACAATGGGATATTTGTAATTTTCAAAACTACATGAGGTAATTCGTATATCAAGCAAATCTCAACGAGTGTAATTGTAATTTACCCTAAATAAAAAATAATTTGATTGGCATATTTATTTGTTGGGTAACTTGAGATTTAGAAAAAAATACAATAAGTCCCATAAATTTGACATAATTATATTGAGTTCTCTAAAATTTTAATTCATATAATATTTGACTCATTTCCATTAAAAAAAAAATCGTTAGTTGTATGAGTGAAAAAATGATGTTGTCATTGAAATGTATATATTGCATTATATATTGTTGTGTCTTTATATTATTTGTATTAGTTTTGATTGCTTTAACTTTACTAAAAGAGAAATTTGTATAATTATATTAAAATTGTAAGATTTATTATATTTTTTCTAAATATCAAGAGATGTCAATTTAATTTATCTAAGAAATAAATATGTCAATCAAATTAGTTTTTTTTTTAATATTAACTTTTTTATTAACTTATTTATGATCAATAAATTAGCATTTTAACAGACTCCCAAAAGAAGTTGTAGTATTCGTTGAACTAATGCCAGAAGAAATAGCTGATTTTGGCCTTTCTACTAGGCAACTATATGAGGTCAGTAATTTATCCTTATTTCTTTTTTAGCTTTCCTATGGGTTTCTAGAGTAATTAAAATCAAAGTTGACTTAAAACTTTTCTTTTAGCCTAATGTCGAGGCAAATTTTTTTAACGTCTCTAATATTAAAATTTTATAAAATAAAAGATATATAATATTTTCATAATAGTTAAGGTCCTTCAATATTTTTATAAAAAAGATTTAACTTAGAAAAATTTTACCCAACTCAGAGAAATTTTTCCCAAACTCAAAGAAATTCCTCCAATTTCACAGAGAATTTTTGAAATTTCTCTGAGTCAGAGCCGAAATTTCAATGAGTCAAGCAAAACTTTTCTAAGTCGAATTTTTTCTAAGAAAATGTTGAGGGACCTTAGCTAATAAAAAAAATATCTTAAACCTCTCCTACTACACAAAATTGAAGAGAGATATTTCACTAATTTTTCTTTTTTTTTTAGCTAATAAACTGACTTATTAACCAGTGCTGAATGAGGTCTAAGCGAAAATGGTTGATTATCGAAACGTGCTGAATCATGTTCTCTGCCTCAGGCAATCCAATTCCATGATCATGCTTTCAATTAGAAGCATCCAAGTCATATGAAGTAGAGTTAAATTCATTTCATCTTTCCTGGTTTGGGGTTTGAACAATTTAGCTCTTTATGGTTCGAATAAGTTACAAAGTTTCTGTGGGGATATATTTTCTGAGTACCAACACGTGGCAAGGTGACGCCGAGGTGTCAGCCGAGGTGTCACGTGTCCTGGTCATTGTGCTGAGGTAATCTCGGTTAGGCCGAGGTTTCCTCCGAAGATATCGGAAACCGAGATAAGCGGATAAGGGACAAGAGTCCTGGAATGAAGAAAAGACTTCAAGATGGATAAGGGTAGTACTCTTGGAAGTCTATCCTTATCTCTTGAGGAGTCCAAGGTAAATCCAGAATTGGAGTCCATAGAAGTCAGACTTCTAGTGGGACTGGGATTGAGTTAAACTATAAAAGAAGGGCACCCCCGGCGGGTCTAAAGTACGCAATTTTATGCTTTGAGTAGTAAATTAAGCATTTGAATTATCTTTGAGAGATACTGACTTGCTCGTCGGAGTACCCCCGGGTGGAAGAACCACCGCCAGAGCCTTTTCTTTCTGTTGCAGGTTAGCTAAAGCCATCTATTATACCAGTACTCTCTAGTTGATTTCTAAGGAGGGCAGTGTGATCAGAAAACCACTCACACAATTTGGCGCCGTCCGTGGGAAAGAAAAAAGAATAGATGGCTAGTAACGGACAGAAGGAAAAGATTGGGGACAACACTCCAACTGAGAGTGGCAGACCCGTCAACCTTGACGTGGAAGGAGATAACCACAACGAAGAAACTCGTGATCAGAATCACGAAGAGAAAGACGTCGGCCAAGATGGCGACACATCAAAGAAAACAGATCAGAGCAAATACTACAATGAGGATAACCTCCAGGTATGGAGGGACAGATGCATACGGAGGGATGAAGAGATGAAAGAGATGGCAAACAAGTTGGCAGACCTTCAATCGGTCGTCAATTTTATGATGCAAAATAATGTCATGCAGCCGCCATACCCGCTGCAGGACACGCCAATACCGGCAGCCAACGCCCAAAGAAAGGGGCAGAAAACAATCCCCGAAGCCCCTCAACACACGAGGAGTGGAAGGCACTCTCACCGACCTTCCAGGGAAGTCGGGCGAGAAGAGCCGAGAAGAGAAGAGTCCCGAAGGACATATCACGCGAAGGAGGCAGACCCCAAAGAACATCGGCATGTTCAGGGGCAGGCATTATGCTTCGACACATCTCACGGGAAAAGATCCAAAAGGGCCCACCATGAGATCGAGAGTAGTGTGTCGAAAAGGCTGAAGTCCAAAGATAGCCGGGCTCCAGGGAGAAGCAAAGAAGACTTGAGAGATTACTTCAAGAGGAAGCAGCAGAATGCCGAAACCGAAGTAACTTCAACGGTCAAGCCAAGGACACCATTCTTGGTGGAATTGGATAAATTCGTAGCGCCGAAGAGATTCAATATACCGAGGTTCCAAATATACGATGGTAAGTCAGACCCTAACTTCCATGTTGGATTATTCTTGAACTCAATGGCATTGTATAGTGGGAACAAGCCGTTGCTCTGCAAAGTGTTCCCCTCGTCCTTCGGGGAGATTGCATCAGATTGGTTCCATAAACTACTGAAGGGAAGCGTGAAGACCTGGGAAGGCCTGGCCGAGATGTTTGTGGCCAGGTTCATAACGAACAAATTACAGCCATTGAGGGTGGACGCCTTAATGGCTCTGAAGATCAGTAAAGATGAACGCCTTAGGGCCTATGCAAAAAGGTACTATGAGGTGTTCAATCGAATACCCGAATGCAATCAAGAGGTGGCGGTCGTGTCTTTCAAGAACGGCCTGAAGGATGATTGTTCACTACGGAAGTCTTTGGCAAAAACATTGCCAAAAAGCATGGAAGAGCTCATGGCGAGAATCGAGAAGTATGCCAGAGCCGAGGAGGATACGTCGGGGAATAAGGAGACAAAACCAGAAAAAGGCAACGGCTCGACAAAGCGAGGCCGAGGCAACAACGGATTCAGCAAGCAAGAGACGGAATTAAGGGCCAAACAGGCAGTAACAACTGTGTTCCGAATTCCGGTTCACAAAGTCCTGGATCAAATTCGAAATCAACCTTACTTCAGGGCACCAGCAAGGGCACCAGGGGAATTTTTGGGAAGGAACGTCGACAGGCGTTATGCCTACCACAATGAGGAGGGGCACCCAACTCAGGGTTGCAGAGCCTTAAAAGCACACTTAAAAGACTTGGTGAGGCAAGGTCATCTGAGAGACCTTGTCGATGAGGCCAGAACAAGGGAAGAACAGGCACGATTACCTCAAGCACCAGCAGCCCCGCCTCCCCCAGCACAGCAACCACAGGCAGGAGGATCTCGGGTGGTTAATGTGATCCACTCAAAGGTGAATGAAAACGACATACAGGGGGAGACCCAAAAGGTAAAACACCTGCAGCACGTGAAACAGGTTGAACAGAAAAGACCTCGGTCTGAAGAGTGCCAAGGACCGATGATAGCCTTCACTGAGGCCGACCTAGAGATGGTCCAGTATCCGCACAATGATGCCTTGGTAGTATCCCTCCAGGTTGGGGAGTGCCAAGTGAAGCGCATCCTGATTGATCAAGGCAGCTCTTGCGACATCATGTATGTCAGATGTTACAAGGAGCTGGGCTTTCACCCTGACCACATGGAACAATCGAATGGCCCGATGGTCGGCTTCAATGGGACGCCGACATGGCCATTGGGCACAACAAACTTGGAAGTACAAGCTGGCACTAAAAAGATCAAGACAGAATTCATAGTGATTGACACGCCCTCGCGATACAACATTATCTTGGGAAGACCGTGGTTGCATGCAATGGGGGCAGTTCCCTCAACATTGCATCAACTACTACGGTTCCCAACTGAGCATGGGATTGAAGAAGTCAGAGGAGATCAATTACAAGCGAAAAATTGCTCCATGGCAGCAATGAAATCCACCTGTAACATATGGGAACCAGAGAAGGCAGAAGTTGAAGAAGAGGACAGAAAGGTCCTAGATGATGTCGGTAAGGAGCCAGCCGAAAAAAGCGAAGAAGCATTGAAGAAAATCCTCGTTTAGGAGGGCGATAAGGAACGCTTCTTTCTTCTCGGCTCAGGTTTAGCCGAAGAAGAGGAAAGAGAGCTGGAAGCCTTTTTAAGGAGAAACATCGAGGTGTTCGCTTGGACGGCTTATGAAATGCCTGGCATTGACCCCGAGGTCACATGCCACAGACTCAACGTTGACAGGTCGGCCAAACCTGTAATACAACGAGCCAGAAGACCGATGTTGATGCACGTAGAAGCTGTGGAGGAGGAAGTAGACAGACTTCTAGAGGCCAGGGCCATTAGAGAAGCAAATTATCCAACATGGCTATCAAACACCGTGGTAGTGAAGAAGAAGAATGGCAAGTGGAAGGTCTGCGTAGATTTTACAAACTTGAACAAAGCTTGTCCCAAAGACAGCTTTCCTCTGCCCAAGATAGACCAGTTGGTGGACGCCACATCCAGACATGGAAGGATGAGCTTCCTGGATGCTTATAGGGGGTACCACTAGATAGCCATGTACCCCCCGGACGAGGAGAAGACAACGTTTATTACCCCAAAAGGCCTGTACTGTTACAGAGTAATGCCTTTTGGGTTAAAAAACGCAGGAGCAGCTTACCAAAGGTTGGTAACAAAGATGTTTAAACACTTGATTGGCCGAACAGTAGAAGTCTACATCGATGACATGGTCGTAAAGACCAAGGAACTAAAGGGTCATCTTGCCGACCTAGAAGAGGTCTTTGACATACTGAAAACATATTGGCTCCGACTCAACGCATCGAAGTGCGCGTTTGGAGTCGGATCCGGTAAGTTCTTGGGGTACCTAGTGACTAGAAGGGGCATTGAAGCCAGCCCAAATCAGATCAAGGCCATCCTGGAGTTATAGAGTTCGACATCGCTAAAGCAGTTCAAATGCTTCTTTGGAAGGCATGACCTAAACAGGTTTATAAGCCGAAGTTCGGACAAATGTAAACCTTTTTTCAATCTGGTGAAGAAGGCCACAGACTTTCTATGGACTGAGGAATGTGAGGCCGCTTTGGCCGACCTAAAGAAATATCTTACCACGGCTCCAGTCCTCTCAACACCTGAACTTGGAGAGGAACTGTTTTTGTACTTAGCAGTTTCAGAACATGCAGTAAGTGCTGTGATTATCCGAGAAGAGAAAGGAGAGCAGAAGGCTGTTTACTATGTAAGCAAAACCTTGGCCGATGCAGAAACAAGGTATCTACCACTAGAGAAATTGATGCTGGCCTTGGTAATGGCTTCAAAAAAGCTGAACCATTACTTTCAGGCTCACAAGATTGTGGTGCTAACAAAGCACCCACTGAAATCCTTGTTGCAATAAGGAGACTTAACTGGAAGAATAGCAAGATGGGCAGTAGCCTTGGGCGATATGACTGGAGTTGGTAGAGAACGACAATTAAGGGCCAAGTTTTGGCCAACTTCGTGGCCGAGTTCACGCTAGAATCCATCGAACATCGGGCTTCGTTGAGCCAAGATTAACGATGTCCAAACAAGGAAGGAGAAGCCCAGCCAAAGGCTAAAAAACCAAGGAAGGAAAAACTCAGACCCTGCAGTATTTACATCGGCGACTCCTTTCGACTGTTCATCGATGAGAGCTCTAACCGATAGGGAGCAGGGGCAGGAGTAGTATTGATATCTCCAGATGGAGAGATATTGGAACAGTCCATTCGATTGGGGTTCAAAGCCTCGAACAATGAGGCAGAGTATGAAGCATTGATTGCTGGACTGAAGCTGGTAGTAGCAGCAGAAGCAGATGAGGTAATAGTTTTTTGTAATTCACAACTTATAGTGAATCAGACTACAGGAGAGTTTGCAGCCCGGGATGAAAGGATGTCGGCATACGCAAAAGAAGTCATCAGGCTGGCAACCTTGTTTCAGAATTGCCGACTTCTCCAGGTTAGCCGAGATGATAACAGCCACGCCGACACGTTGGCCAACCTAGCAAGTTCAATGCAAACTGGAAAAACGAGGACAATAATGATTGATTACCTGTCAGGCCCAAACATAGAACCACCGAACACAATGCAAGAGGCATTGTGTGTGGACATGGGACCAAACTGGATGGATGCAATCGTTACATTCCTGAAAGAAGGAAAGCTGCCAGAAGACCGAAAGGAAGCACACAAGGTCAGATTGAAGTCGGCAAGATTCAGTCTGACAGCAGAAGGGCACCTCTACAAAAGGTCCTTCAATGGACCCCTTTTCAGGTGTGTGCACCCTTTTCAGGTTGAAGATTTTTTATATGGAATTCATGAAGGAATTTGTGGAAGCCATGCTGGGGGCAGATCATTAGCTCACAGGGCCATTACCCAGGGGTATTGGTGGCCCTACATGCAAAAAGATACAGAGGCTTACGTGAAGAAGTGTGAACAATGCCAAAGGTTTGCACCTTTGATACACCAGCCAGCTGCTGACCTGAACCCTGTTTCCAGCCCTTGGCCATTTGCCCAATGGGGCATGGATCTCGTTGGGCAATTGCCCCAAGCAACTAGGCAACAGAAGTACTTGCTGGTAGCAACAGATTACTTCACGAAGTGGATAGAAGCAGAACCTCTTGCCAAAATCCGAGATGTGGATGTCAAGAATTTCATATGGAGAAACATAATCACCAGATTTGGGATTCCGAGAGCAATAGTTGCCGACAACGGAACGCAGTTTGACAGCAAACTTATCAAGAACTTCTGTA
The DNA here is from genome assembly GCA_025200525.1 of Camellia lanceoleosa. Lineage (NCBI taxonomy): Eukaryota > Viridiplantae > Streptophyta > Magnoliopsida > Ericales > Theaceae > Camellia > Camellia lanceoleosa. The sequence goes on from CM045769.1 coordinate 174,600,642, forward strand.
CAAAGTTCAAGATAAAGAATTACTTTTCAACACCAAGTTTTCCCCAAAGCAATGGGCAAGCAGAAGCATCCAACAAAGTAATTCTGGATGGGATACAGAAGAGGCTGCAAGCAGCAAAAGGAAAGTGGGTAGACGAATTGCCCAATGTACTCTGGGCATATCGCACTACGCCGAGAAGATCAACAGGGGAATCCCTCTTTGCCATGGCTTATGGCACAGAAGCAGTCATTCCATTGGAGGTCGGCATCCCAAGGATCAGAACTCAGGGAGTTGAGAACGGGACTAATGATGTGCTCTTAGTCCGAGATCTGGATCTACTAAGAAGAGAGAAAGCTGCAATCCAGCTTGCAGCATACCAGCAATAGCTTGCCAAAGCTTACAATAAGAAGGTCAATCCAAGGGATTTTCAAGTCAACGACCTAGTCTTGAGAAAAGTCGTCGGCAATAAGAAAGATCCCAGAGAGGGCAAGCTTGGCCCAAACTGGGAAGGACCTTACAGAATTACTTTGGTGTTAGGAAATGGGGCATATCGGCTCGAGGATAACGAAGGCAAAGCATTGCCTAGACCATGGAACACTTGTAATTTAAAGTTTTTCTATCATTAGATGTTGTTTGATTTTATGCCGATGTGATCAATAAAATCTTAGCAGAATTTTCCATAACTTGTGAAACTATGCATGATGATGTTTTTTGCGTACTGAGAACCCAAGTGGAACTTAGGTTCACATTGGGGGCAGAAAGAAGAGAAAAATGCTTAAACACTTAAGCCGAGATAATAATTCCTTATCTTCACTTGTTGAAATTTGTAGCAATTTACAAGTTGAAGTTAAGCTGAGATAATTCCTTATCTTCACTTGTTGAAATTTGTAGCAATTTACAAGTTGAAGTTAAGCTGAGATAAATTCCTTATCTTCACTTATTGAAATTTGTAGCAATTTACAAGTTGAATTTAAGCCGAGATAATTCCTTAACTTCACTTGTTGAAATTTGTAGCAATTTACAAGTTGAAGTTAAAATCAAGATTATTGTTCAAACTTAAGAAAAGTTTGCCAGTTGAAATTAAAATAGTATATGCTTTATACTTGTTGAAATTCTTGATAAATTTTCAGGTCGAATTCTTGCCGAGGTGAATCTTTGGGTAAACATACCCGAGGTATTTTACCCCGAGACGATTGCACAAAGAAGAAAAGACTTGCAAAATATTCTAAGTATAGAATCATGCAGAAACAGTTAAAAGAACACAGAGGTACAAACACCCAGTGAAAGAGAGTTGTATTGAGCATTGAAGTGGAAAAAGGCACATCGGCCATGTACAGCAATTTACATTGACAGAAGAAACAAAAGAAGTACAAAAAACAAGAAAAGAAAGATAACAAAGCTAAGATTCTTCAGCATCAGCAGTTGGATTGGTTGGGACCTCGGAAGATTCTTGGGGAACCACCTCGTCAACCTTTTTTGCCTCCAACTCGGCGTCAATTTCTGCGAGTGTTTCATCAAGACCTTTTTCGACTGGAGGAACGTCAGATGATGCCTGTTTAGGAGTAGCCTCCTTGACAACCTCCTCATCCTCCTCATCATGAGTCAAGTCTAGGACTTGATCATCCTGAGGAGGGGACTTGGTCGCAGTAGCATCTTTTGGCTTCCTTACCAGGGCCTCATCATCATTCTTATCCTCACCCTTAGATTCAGATTCAGATTCATCTTCAGGTTGACTTGGAGGAGGAGGCGGAGGGAATGGCAGAGGAATTTGATCGGCGTTCCTCAAAGGCGAGTCCTCAGGGACATTAAGCCTTTTCAGAAGAGACATCCAACCAAGGGAGAAGCCCCTGTTGCATGCCTGCCTGACTTGTAGTTTGTATTCTTCAGTGACGTCGGCCATTCCCTGAGCGTAAGCTTTTTCGTCAGCCTCTTTGATCTCGGCGTCCTTGGTGGCTAGGGCCTCCTGTAGCTCCTTTTCGGCCTGGACTTTTTTATCCTCAGCTTCCTTTAGTTGGGCCTGAAGAACTTTATTTATGGCTTCAGCAGCGCCAACCTTCTCCTCAGCGTTGGTTTGGGCTTTAATGGCAGCCTTAGCCTGATCTTCCAGCTTCTTCATTTTGGTTTGAAGTCCTTCATTTGTTTTCTAAAGACTGGAGACCTCCCTCTTAGCCTCAGCGAGCCTCTCCCGGTTCTCAAAGGACTGCATAGAGAAGAAGTGGGCATGCTGGATGGCCTGAAGGCAAAAAGAAGTGTTAGAAAATATTCTAAGTGTGAAACAGAAAGGAAGTAAAAAGTTCCAAACAGGAACATTTACCTGAACAAAATGTTGAAGCATGAGACAGTAATTCTCGTACTCACTGATCTCGGTGTTTCGCTCAAGATCACCCGGGAGCAACAGGGCAGTGCTAAGTGCAACGCCGATGTTGATATCATCGGCGTTGTCACTCGCCATGACTGGCTTGTCCTCCAAGGTAATTTTTGGGGCCCAGGGGACATCAGGCTTCTTGGACCCCGAGGTCGTTGCAGACGACCTTTGCTTCTTTGACTCTGATGATTCGGATGGCTGTGTTTCAGCAGGCCTTTTTGTGGAAGCAGAAGCATTCTTCTCACTCCCAGCCAATTGTGAAATTGGCAGTGTGTCCTCAGTCACAACTTGAGTGGCTTTGGCCTTCGGCTGAGCCTTTTTGGTTCTTTTTGGCTTTGGTGGGCGCATGCTTTGTGTTGGCTGAGCGTCAACGTCAGTAGGGAGATCGGCGAGAAGATCCTTGGCAACAGGTTTTGCGCGGCCCATCTTGGATGTAAGGACAAGTCTTCGCCGACGTTTGCATTCTTGTATGGGGACTAAATATAGGGCCGAAGTAGATGGCTGATTAGTTGGGTCTGAGGTTGACCCTTGATCAAGCTGAGATGTTGACGCAACTTGGGTAGTTGTGGCAGAAGGGGGAGAGAGGCTTTTCTTCTTCCTCCTTGGGACGTCGGGCAAGGTTGACTTGTAGGTTGGAATAAAGTTGAGAAGCAGGGGTGCTTTCCTTTTTTCGACAGGGAGGTCCAGAAGTCTCTTCAGGTCTTCGCTAGGCCGAAAGGACTGGCGGAAACCCTTTGGTGGTTGATGAAGAGTTGCAGAAGAGAACAGGTGTTAGAAACAGACAAAATGTTGAAGACCTGAGAAAGAGACAACTAAAGTATTGACACTGGGTTCTTACCCTTGCCCTCTTTTATCGTTCGAGGAAGAGGGTAGAGATGGGCATCCTCATCTTGAGCAAACTCCCAATTTCCCGTGGTAATGAAATAGTCATCTCGAGCCCCCCTGTTGGAGTCTGGGAGGTCGGCTACAATTTTGAATTCTGTGGACCTCGGCTTAAGGTAGTAAATATAGCATTTTTCTTTCTGGTTAAGGGCACACATAGTATAACAAAACTGGATATTGGCTAAAGTGATTCTAGCATTTTCCTGTCTTGCTAAGGCTATAATACCGTTGATTACTCGGTAAGAATTTATGGCCAGTTGCATGGGGTTCAATCTATAGAAGTGGAGAATCTCACGAAAGAGGATATTAAGTGGAAGCCGAAGTCCACACTCAGTGAAAGCTACTATGGGAAAGGGCATCGACTCGTCTGTGGGCATAATGGAGTCGTTATCCCCAGCCAGTCTCAGATGGACATCGGCGAGAATAGAGAACTCTTGCCTAAAATATTCAAGTTTGGTTGGGGTGTTTACCCTATGCCTCTACATACCCATGATATCGGTGTGAGGGTATTTAATTTCAGGAAAAAGATGTTTTTAGAAGGTTATTGTGATCTCGGCTTCAGTTTTCAATTTTCCTAAGACTTGGTAGGTACAGTTTTCCTAAGAATTGATAAGTCCTACAGACAAATCCAAAACCTAAATCTATGAAAACGAATATGGAGGGCAGAAATCTGGAAAACAGAAAAGCAAGAGCGAATTTTTAGAATCAAGAACAGAGGTGGGGCTGTCAAAAGCATAAAGAATACATGGAGTATAAGGTTAAGAACAGTGACAAGAGTGCAAGAAAGTAGTGAACAGTGTATGGGTAGAAATCAAAACCATTTGAATACTTTCAGATATGTGATTCGCAAGATTTGATACAATAATGGCAGCAAGTAATAAAGAATATCAACAGAATTGAAAACGAAGGAAACAGTAGCTTACTAGAGAAATAGAGCCGAAATGAGTTTCACCGAAGTAAGACGACAGTGCAGATGTAACGGAATGATGAAAGCTTCACGGGAGAGGAGAAAGGAAGGCAGTTGCAGAGATTGAAGCTTGAGCAATGGCGGTTTCGAGAGAAAAAGTTTAGAGAAAGAGAAATCAGAAAAATCGAATGCAAAAGTGGAGAAAAGAAGAGAGAGGGAAAGTTTTTTTGTCAAAAACTTGAAACGGCGGCAAAACAGGGCATTTAATGCACCTGGGATAACGCCTACGTCGAGACGGAGCGCACGCGCAAAGGCGGCTGAGCGCGTGTCAGCGACCGAGACCAATTAGGTAGAAACGCATAAGTAAAATGGTTGAAAAATGATGCGTGACAGCTCATGCGCGTGAAAGAGTTCACTGGAGTTCTTGTTCTCAGAAGAAAACATTTCGGCCTGAAGTAAATGATCTTGGCTAAAGAATTCTCAAGCCGATGTACAAACCGAAAGTACCGATATAGGTTCCATCACCTCAGAATGCCGAGGTAATAGAACCTAAGGGGCAGTTGTGGGGATATATTTTCTGAGTACCAACACGTGGCAAGGTGACGCCGACGTGTCAGCCGAGGTGTCACGTGTCCTGGTCATTGTGCTGAGGTAATCTCGGTTAGGCCGAGGTTTCCTCCGAAGATATCAGAAACCGAGATAAGCGGATAAGGGACAAGAGTCCTGGAATGAAGAAAAGACTTCAAGATGGATAACACACCAATCTAATAACACACCACTAATATCATCCATTAACACACCTCTAATAACAATTATTTCTCTACAACTTGCAAAATAAACACCTTACTAATAACCATTACATGCATGAAAAACATAACTCAAAAAATAAGAAAAAAGAAAACTAATTTATTTGTAAACACCTATTACTATGCTTAGGATATACCAAGTAAATATTTGGAGGTCTCTTCAAGTTACATCATCAAGATTGCAAATATTCCTCCTCTTCTTCTTCTTTATTGAACTTAATGAAACATTCCACATTCTTAATTGGCATTTCTCTCAGTGACGTTTTAGGATATAGTGAGTTTTCAAACGGACTAGAAATTGCCTATCGAAATTCTAAGATATACGAGAATGAGCATCATCAAAGGATGAGGTTTCCACCTGACTATCAATTGCTTGTTGAAATTCCTGTTCTGAGTCATGTCCGCAATCCTGCATTGCAGGACTAAGATTTTTAACAATATGCGAGGGTCTTGGGCTCTCAGTAAATGGTCCTATTATATTTGAGTCTTCAGGCATGGTAGAAATTATAGCATCGCTTACTGAGACTGGAGCTATACTTATTGGTGCCAATTGGAGCATTAATTCCTTCAAACAATCATTTCCTGCTGAAGGATGACATTCTATATCTATTGAAGCTAGAACCTTACTCTTTGGTGCCAACTGAAGCTCTAATTTCTCCAAACAATCATCGCTGGATGAACTCGATGATGCTAAGTAGAGCTGTAAATTCTCCAAACCAGAACTCGATGCTAACTGGAGCTCTAATCTCTCCAAATCTCCTGCTGAAGGATGACATTCTATATCTCCTGAAGCTGGAGCCATACTCATTGGTGCCCATTGGAGACCTAATTCCTCCAAACCATCATCTCCTGTTGAAGGACAACATTCTGTTTCTCTTGAAGCTGAAGCCGTACTCATTGGTTCGACAAGCAAATCTCTTTCCTCCAAACAATAATCACCTACTAAAAGATGACATTCTACATCTCTTGACTTTACCATACTCTCTCCTAGCATTCCTCTCATTGGTGTTTCTGGCTGTACTGTAGAAAAATGATCGTAATCGAACCAAGAATCCGATGGTTCATTAGCCGTACTCGCTCCTACCAGTTGGAGATCTAAATTCAGGCTTTGATGACAAACCTCCGCCGTTGTTGGATTGGGACATGGATTTCTGAAATCATGTGAGGTCTCCTCATTCTCAATCACCATCTCCTCCTGTGGTTCTTCAGGCTATGCAGAAATAGCCTGGTTATACTGGAGATGTAGATTATGTAATAGAATTTTTTCTGCCTCGAAATATAGAAAGTGATCTGGTTCCAAGGACCTTGTTGTATGCCATATTGGCAACAATGAAACAGCATTTTCGAAGTTTTAAGGTTATACGGAGAAAAGAAGAACTGGGGGAATTATCGATTGAAGTTTTGAAGGATAGGAGACTAGGGATTCATCTCCAATATGCGAATTACTATGTCTACACTTACGCGAGTATGGCCAAATGTGGGAAAGATGGTGCGGCCGGATGCAATGAATCAACAATTAATGGTGGAAGGCGATGCCATGAAGCGATGAAAGGAGTGTTGTTGATCCTGAACAAAACAACAGTGATGATGTTATTTATTCTGCGAACAAGGGTTCTGTAAGGACATCAATGAAACAAGAGAGAGGAACTGGAAAAAAATACAAGGGTTCTGCAAGGACATCAATGAAACAAGAGAGAGGAACTGGAAAAGAATTTACCCGTGATAACCTTTTAAAATACCAGAAAATGCAAGTCGAAGATGTTGCAAAAATATTTGAGGGTAAGCTCACAAACTCTGAAACTATTGCTTTGCTTTTTCTATTTATCATCATAGAGAAGACAGTTTAGAACTTGCAGTACCAAAAACAGAGAGTAATTTTCTTAAAACTTCGAAAATGCTGTTTCATTGTTGCCAATATGGCATACAACAAGGTCCTTGAAACCAGATCACTTTCTATATTTCGAGGCAGAAAAAATTCTATTACATAATCTACATCTCCAGTATAACCAGGCTATTTCTGCACAGCCTGAAGAACCACAGGAGGAGATGGTGATTGAGAATGAGGAGACCTCACATGATTTCAGAAATCCATGTCCCAATCCAACAATGGCGGAGGCTTGTCATCAAAGCCTGAATTTAGATCTCCAACTGGTAGGAGCGAGTACGGCTAATGAACCATCGGATTCTTGGTTCGATTACGATCATTTTTCTACAGTACAGCCAGAAACACCAATGAGAGAAATACTAGGAGAGAGTATGGTAAAGTCAAGAGATGTAGAATGTCATCTTTCAGCAGGTGATTATTGTTTGGAGGAAAGAGATTTGCTTGTCGAACCAATGAGTATGGCTTCAGCTTCAAGAGAAACAGAATGTTGTCCTTCAACAGGAGATGATGGTTTGGAGGAATTAGGTCTCCAATGGGCACCAATGAGTATGGCTCTAGCTTCAGGAGATATAGAATGTCATCCTTCAGCTTGAGATTTGGAGAGATTAGAGCTCCAGTTAGCATCGAGTTCTGGTTTGGAGAATTTACAGCTCTACTTAGCATCATCGAGTTCATCCAGCGATGATTGTTTGGAGAAATTAGAGCTTCAGTTGGCACCAAAGAGTAAGGTTCTAGCTTCAATAGATATAGAATGTCATCCTTCAGCAGGAAATGATTGTTTGAAGGAATTAATGCTCCAGTTGGCACCAATAAGTATGGCTCCAGTCTCAGTAAGCGATGCTATAATTTCTACCATGCCTGAAGACTCAAATATAATAGGACCATTTACTGAGAGCCCAAGACCCTCGCATATTGTTAAAAATCTTAGTCCTGCAATGCAGGATCGCGGACATGACTCAGAACAGGAATTTCAACAAGCAATTGATAGTCAGGTGGAAACCTCATCCTTTGATGATGCTCATTCTCGTATATCTTAGAATTTCGATAGGCAATTTCTAGTCCGTTCGAAAACTCACTATATCCTAAAACGTCACTGAGAGAAATGCCAATTAAGAATGTGGAATGTTTCATTAAGTTCGATAAAGAAGAAGAAGAGGAGGAATATTTGCAATCTTGATGATGTAACTTGAAGAGACCTCCAAATATTTACTTGGTATATCCTAAGCATAGTAATAGGTGTTTACAAATAAATTAGTTTTCTTTTTTCTTATTTTTTGAGTTATGTTTTTCATGCATGTAATGGTTATTAGTAAGGTGTTTATTTTGCAAGTTGTAGAGAAATAATTGTTATTAGAGGTGTGTTAATGGATGATATTAGTGGTGTGTTATTAGATTGGTAATTACAAATTCGAGTAAAGCCATCTCCAATGCACACTCGTATCTTTCATCAAATTAAAATTTGATGAAAATTTGGTAAAAACGGTACTCTAACCATTTCATTAAATTGATATCAAATTAAGGAAAAGGTATATTTTTCATCAAGTTAAGGAAGTATTTATCCTTGTATCAAATTTTGTAGGTAGTCATCGGTGGACGACCGGCTAGATGACCAGATTTTGGCTGAACAACCTGCTTGTGAACCGAAAATTTACTCTAGGCCGAACAATCGGCTAGGTTTGATGAAAATCTTAATTCACCATTAGATTGCATCATATGAGGTCAAACTTTTATCAAATTTTTACTCAAATTTAATGAAAGATTTGATGAATGATTAAAGACACTCCAAGTAGATTTCAATGTTGGTAATGTTAGAGGTTTGATTTTAGAGTTTTATATATAGTTTTGATCATTTGAAATATGAATGAAAGACTTTCTTCCAAAGTCTCTTCTAAAATTGTATGAGTAATTGTTGTGTTGTAAATTTTACTTTCAACGACAGATCTTTCAAAATTAAAGGTATTTTGCAATCTTATAAATAAATTTTATCATAATGACTTCACAAAGTAAGAAAATCGTATTTAAAATTTCAATTATAAAATTATGAGATTGATACCTTTGCAATCAGTGACATTTTGTGTCAACATCAACTCGAGCCTTTATTTTATACAGTATATATACATGTATCAAATACTTTATAGGTGTTGGCTTTTTGGCTTTCGAAGGTTATTTTTGTAATTGCGAGCGTACCAGCAAGGATCAATCAGTCCTTACAGAATTTTAATTGCCAACCAATTATCAGACGATTGTGTTGTAGTTATTTCAGCCTCAATGAAGAGGACTTTTACTAGTGGCTTGATTTAGGAGAATTTAAGCACAATAACAGTTAAATAAAGAGCAATTGAAGTATTTCATTAGAATGAAAAACTTACAATGATCCAAACTCAGCCTCGTAGAGGTTTACAGCGACAATTTACTTGAAACTACTCCTATGAATGAAGTGCAGTGCAGGAATTTAAAGTACAGGAATGTAAAGAATAGGAATTTAAAGAACAGGAAATGTAAAGACTGAAAATGTAAAATTGGAAAGAAAAATATGTAAAGTAAGACTGGTTTGTTGGATCTGAGTCTTGGGGCTTTTTCTGGGGCCTTCCCTGCTATTTATACTCCTCAAGGATGACCATCGAACTGCACTTCAAACCGTCGAACTGCTCCTCCATGATTCCTGATCATGCTGCCTTATAAATAGTTCCACTACACCATCACTTGCAGTTGGGCTTCCCTCCTATATTTGAATTTGAATGTGAGTAACCGTTGAAGCCACGTCACCTTGCGTCTCTTCGTTGATTCACTACTACTCAGACCTTGTAATAACCAATGCTAACTGCCACGTGTACAATCAGGATCAAAGATTTGAATAGTCTTCCTATATTACCCTTATTCTGCCACGTGTTAAATTGTGATTGGCTTATACAAAATATGTAGCCAACATTACCCCCCGCACTAATATACCCAATACTTGGTGATATTAGTGGATCAAAGCCTTTCTTCCGCGTTTTTAGAACATGCATGGAGTCTATATTCTGGAAACACAACCGTCATTTATTGATGATCATTTGCATTAATTCTCTTTCAATCTTTTGAACATCCCAATACCTTAGCATTCGAATAGACTGATACTTCTTCTATGGCCAAATCAACTTTCTTCTCTATTGATCGGGCATATGAAGAGTTATTGAATAATGCTACTTCCCCTCAAAGAACCTCCACGCATTCATTAGCCACCTTTACCCACCTTTCTACATTCAGGTCATGGAAGCTTTTGCAAATTACCAACCTTTGGATTACGAACACATTGCCCTTAATCCTTCGATTTAGAAAGTTGCAAACATGGACGTGGGAAATTCTTCTTCTAATCCACCCTTGGACTGTGAACAAACTGCCCTTAGTCCTTTGATTTAGAAGGTTACAGATATAGACATAGGAGGCCCCTCTTCACAATCCTCTGTATGGGATAAGGTTGTGGCTTCAACTTCCTCTGGGGCTTCAGGCTGGTCAAGCTGGTCAGAACCTGAGGTCTGGGAATTAAGGGAGCGAATTAACCATCACTTTGTCGAATTCACCGACCCGTTAGACTTTCCCTCTTATGCGCGAAGCTCGGTGGTTTATCCTTACATGCCTATTGACCGTCGACGCAGTTTAGAGGACAGTCTACTCGTGGCATGGTACACATCATCCATGCCTACAAAAATGGTACGATCTATTCCCCGCCCAGAAGAGGCACAGGGGTATAACCCCTCATTTTTAGCCAAGAAGGCGAAGTTTTATCCTTCTGAATGGCTTGATTGCGTTAATGTTCCTCGATTTCCTCCTTCCTTCGAAATGGGGGCCTTTATACCTCCTTCTCCGAAAAAACTTTCCTGGATAGAGAAGTTGAAGCTTACCTTTTCTGCGGAGAAAGTTTTCCCTCCTTACGAACCTCCACCTTCTCCTATTCCAGCTTACCAAAAGTAAGTCCAACTCCTGCTTGCAGCCTTTTCTCACCTACCCTTCAATGTTCTTGAGGACGATGTTCCTCTCAAGAACCTTCGATGGGCTCGTGATATTCTGATTCGGAGCCATGTCCTCAACCCCATCGCTCAAGCAGAACTTCACATGTTCTTGGACCAACTTCCATCGCTTCTCCATTGGCACCGAACTTCTTTGGCCACCACTCAATCTTTGGACCAACTCTTGTCCCTTCGAGTTCATGCCCAGTACGAAGCAGAGAACTTTATTGAAGAATTTGATGATTTCAAGAATAAAGATTCTGCTTACTGGGATGACTTGGATATAGACGAATTGGAACAAGAATTGAGAGAAACAACATTCGGAATAAAGGCTGAGAAGCTCTATTACGAAGTGAGAGCACATCAACTCATGCAGCTAATGTTAGAAGAAATAGAGGATAGAATAAAGAAAGAACAGAAATTCATTGATCATAGTTGGACTAAATTTCATGATCTTGTTATTTATTCCATTCCTTATTTTTATGAGCTTGAGTTTGTACCCAAATAGGGCCATTCGATGTAATCGCTTTTGCTTTAATACAATTAAGACTTTTCCTTTGTTTGGCATTGTCTCCATTTGTCTTTAAAAGCAAATTCAGGGCTTCGAACTGAACAATCTCATCCTTCGAACCTGGACTCAATTGTTTTAAATAAAACACTACAAAGAACCAATTATGAACTTTTCCAATTTATGGAATAAAGTTGACAGTTTTGGCTGATTTTCAATCAGAGTCAGTGCTTCGAATCTAGCAATCTTATACTTAAAGCTTGTTTCAACCATAACCAACATCTGATCATGGTCAGTATGATCAATTTAGTTTTAAATTGACCATCTTTTGCTTCGAACAACAGTTCATGCTATTTTAGTTCAACAGACAACTTTTTTCTATAAACCAACTATTGGTTTTGATGTTTCGAACACCAATTCCCATCCTTAAGGAGTCTCAAGTTTTGCCTTGAAGGACATTACCTTCGTTAAGAAACATAAAACAGGTCTTTAAACCCTTTGAAGTAAAACAAATACTTGAGTATTCTTATATTTTAAGTATGGAAATGTGCTTTGAAGCCGGCTTCTCTATTTCGAAGCCGTTGTTATTTGGCTTTTGGCGCCAAAATCTAGTTTCGAAGCCAAATATTTTACTTCGAAACTAGCCTTAACATCTGGGCTGTGTTTTTTCCTCCAAAAGTATCAATATTGAAGGAAACTCTTCGTATTCGTACTTCTAGTACTTAACAACTTAGGCAATATATTTTCCAGACACAAAAGCTTTTAAAACCCTTTTGTTTCGTGCTCTGGAGTCACTTGCTCTTTTAACACACAAACCCTTCTTTCTACCGATTTTCTGTTAACCCTCTCTTCCTTGCTACTTGCTACCAATGGATCCTTCCTCGCTGAAAGTGCTTGCTGGCGACCGTATCAGCCCTACCATGGCTTTGAAAAAATGTATTGATGAAGAAATCACCAAGCCAACAACTGGTGGGTCAAGCGCCATAGATGGACGTCTCTTTGTTCCTCGCCACAGCAACCAACAAGAGTACGTCCTAGGTCCCATCTTTCGGGAAGCCCCTGACCAACTTCCAGCTTTATACCCCTGTTTGGAGGACCACTTTCTTCTCTACGAAGGAGGGCTCGACTGGGGCAATTGGAAAATGACCCGGCCTCACTGTTGCTGGCCGGCATTGAAAACTAAATGGGAGGAATGGTATGACAGAGTTGTACCTGCAAGAGAAGATGACTTGCAAGAGCTCTGCATTCTTGACGCCCTTCGTCTTTCCAGGTTCATTATCCTTGAAGACCCCTTTTTGATTCCTGCTGCTCTTTGATTTTGGAACATGGCTTTCAATTTTTTTCAATTTCGGTGTGGTATGATGGCCCCCACCATTCTTGATATCTGCCATCTCCTAGGGCTTTCACCTCTTAGTACTCCTTTTACACCCGCCTACCTAGACTGGTCTGTCAGTTTTTCCCTTCCACCTTTATATTCCTCCTATAGTGATTTTGTAAAGGCTGAAAATAAAAGGGTAGGCCCCGTGAGAGACAGAGAACTTTTTTCTTTCATTTTATACTGGCTGTGTAAGTTTCTCTTTTGTACATCTTCTCAACGGATTTTGCCTGAATTCGCTCCACTTGCGAAGGCCCTTGTTTTGAAAAAACGCATAGCTTTGGCCCCATATCTATTAGGCCATGTTTACAGAGCTTGCTCCCAATTTTGCGAAAGACCTCTTGATGCTAACCAAGGAGGTCCCCTCTGGGTGCTCCAACTCTGGCTCTTTGCCTATTTCACTGATTTGCATTCAAAATGCCTAAAATTCCTTATTCAGGATCCTAGCACCTATGGGGAGAAGTATGCTAGGATTGTTCTTTATCCTGCTTCTTTTGCTTATTACCTTGTCTTCTTTCATCAACTCTCTATTTCTCCATCTGTTTTCCTTTTTTGTCCTTTTGATGCCAATAAAGGACCTGTTTGGCTGCAAACTTTTCTGGCTGATAAAGAGTGCTCCACTTCACCCCATAAAGATATGCGGGCTTCTATATTACTACCAAGGGAGCTGTTCATTGGCACTTTAAACCCTCAGGCCTACAAATGTATATCTGAGGTGTACTGTCCTTCTCAGTTTGCTAGACAATTTAGGCTCACTCAAGGGATACCTGTTCCACTTTGCAGTCTCTCGAATGTCCACCTTACGGCTAGAGACCTGAGAATATCCAAATCAAAGCTAGAGGCAGCAACATTCAAACTGCTGAAGGAATTGAATGAATTTCAATTTGTCCACTTTCTTCCATCTGGCTTAGTTTTGAAAAGATTCCAGAACTGGTGGACAGCCAATATGGAAGTGCGCCTATCTGTACACCCTCATGACTTACTAATAGGGTTAGGAGTGCCTTCGAAGGCTAAATCAGCAACGGTTGAGAACCTTCCCCCTCTTTCTGCAGCTACCACAACTTCTCCTGCAGCCTCACCCCCTCCAGCTAAAGTTACCAGAGCTGCTTCGAAGAAGGGTAAGCATTTCTAAGTTCCTCTTTCTTTTAACTCTTTTGTTTGTCTCCTCTATATTCACACATTTTGGTGCAGGGTCTCCACAAGAAGAATCCCCTAAAAGAGCTAAAACTCTAGCTGCTCTCAAGGCCAAACAACAGCAGAAAAAGAAAAGAAAACTGGTACTCACTCCTGAAGAATCTGAATCTCAAAATGAAGAGAAAGAGATTGAGCAAGAGCAAGAAACACCATTACAAAGAACAAAGAGAACAAAGGTGGTTGCCCCCTCTTCTGATTTGGTCGAAGATCCTAATTCTGAGACAGTTGACAAAGCAATAGAGAAGGAACTTACTTCTGAAGAACTTGATCCCCAAATTGAAGAGAGGGAGGTTGAAAAGGAGCCGGTAGTATCATTGCCAAGAAGGAAGGGAAAGAAAGTGACTGTTCCTGCTACTGACTTGATTGAACACCCCATTCATGAAGCAGCTGCCAAGGCAGCAGAGCAGGAACATTCCAAGGCCATAATTGTCTTCGAGAGAGCTGAGAAGAGACGGTAGCAACAATTTCTGAGAGATGAAGCTGCTGCTGCTGATGCATTACAAAGGGAAACTGCAAGAAGGCAACAAACTGTTGAACATTACTCCCTTCGTAGCTCTCCCATTATTGCCAACATTTCTGAAACAAGTAATTTCTTTCATGCTTCTACTGTTTTTCCTTGTCAAATTTTAGTATTGAAGCTTGACATTACTTTACATTTCTTCCTCTTGCAGCAACAACTACTGAGCCTATCCTTCCAATGAGGACTCCCTCGGGCCAGCTTGAAGTTGATGAAATGCAGCATGTGAGGGCTATTCAGATATTACTCCCACTTCCAAGGCTTACACTTTCTGTACCTTCCCTGAGGCCAAACATTCCTGCATCTCCTTCTCTTGGCTTAAAACCATACCTCCCTTTCTTGTCTTTTGATCTACCAAAAATTAATTCCCTTTCGAGCCTTGCTCCTCCTTCTCCTTCCAAGGAATTTCCGACTGCTATTCCATCTCTGATGGCAGTTGATTCCCTTATTGAGGGTGCTGCTAGCTCTCCAACCCATGGTTTACTACCTTTACTTAGCTCCAGCCCTTCTTCCCTTGACTCAATCGTGGCTAGGACCATGGAGACTGCTAAAGATGCTCCACCTATCTCTCCTATCCCTATGGAGTCCTCTGTGCCTTCCACCACAGCTCTCTCTGTGCCTCTCATGTCTATGGATGAGGTAGATCTCTTCGAAGCAAGACTAGCCAGTCTCTTCGACATACCCTTTACCTTTCCAACAGCCAATGATGAAGCTGAGCCATTAGTCTTGGCTAACTCCTTGCTGGAAATCCTTGAAAGCTCTTCTTCCTCCAGCAGCAAGCCTTTTGCACCACTGATAGACTTAGACACCTGCCTGGAACTAGTAATCTCCTTTTCGAGGATCCCCTTTGAGGCTTTACAAAGGCCTATAATAAGAAATGGGTTCCTTCAGTGCTTCAAAGTTGCTAAGTAGTCCGGCATGAATGTCTCAAGTTATCTATCTCAGGCAGCAGCTACTATCGACTTCTACATCAACATTTGCCATGCTGCCAAGGCTGCGGATGACAAATTGACCAGGGACCAGAGTTTTGTTTCCCAAGTGCATACTGAAGTGTCAGAGCTCAAAGAACAACACTCCTCTGCCTCCCACTTTCGAGTTCAGCTGTTGGAGAGGAAAGCTCAACTTGAGGAGGAGCTATCTGCAGTGAATCAGGCCTTAGTCCGAACTGACACCAAACTGCAAATCTCTAACCAAGGATTGGCCGATCGAAAGGAAGAAATGGCTGCAGCTATTCAACTGTTTTCATCATTTAGTAATAGGAAATTTGTTGTAAAAGAACAATTAAGATATTGTAATAATTTTTGGGCCAATTTATGGCAAAATATACTTGACTCTTTATGAAAAAACAAATTCTTGTCTATCATCTGAGTAATCTTGTGTTTTTGTACTTAGTGTTTATTTTATTCCTTGTGTTTCCCAAATGGTTGGAAAATAAGGCTTCAAATATCTGCCATTAATCTTTTTGGGATGTATATAACCATTCAAATTTCTCAAATGGTATGCTCCAAAAGGCAGAACTCTATGAACTTGATATGGTCCTTCCCAGTTAGGTGACCATTTGCCAAACTTATGGCTATTAATTCCTATTAGGAGTATTTTCTTCCATACCAAATCACCTTCATCAAAGCCAATGTGTTTGACTTTCTTATTATAATTCTTTGCTGCCTTCTTCTTCTGGAAAAGAATGCTATTTAATGCCAGAATTCTAGCTTCATCTATGCTTTCTAACTCCAAGCACATACTTTGATAGTACTGCTCAGGATCTAACTGATTTTGGCATCTTACCCTCAAAGATTTAACATTAATCTCCACAAGTAACACTGCATCATGTCCATATACTAAGGCATAAGGAGTGACTCCTGTGCTTGACCTTGGGGAAGTTCTATAAGTCCACAATACATCCAATAACAAGTTATGTCAATCCCTAGGATTATCTTCCACAACCTTTTGTACTCCTTTTTTCAAGGACTTATTGGATGATTCAGCTTGACCATTGGCTTGTGCATAACATGGGGTGGAATTAACAAGGCTAATTCCAAACTCTGCCACAAAAGACTTCACCATTTCCCATCGAACACAGTCCCATTATCAACAGTTATAGTTTGTGGGATGCCAAATCTATGGATCAAATCCTTAATAAATCCAATAACCTCAGTTTGGTCTACAGCCTTGTATGACTTGGCTTCGACCCACTTAGTGAAGTAATTAGTGGCCACTAGAATGAAACAATGATGCTTCGAAGAAGGTGAGTGTATTTTTCCCATTATATCCATGGCCCATCCTCTGAATGGACAAGGCTTCACTACTGCATGTAGGTCAGTTATGGGTACATGCCTTATTGTGCCATGCTTTTGACATGCCTGGCAACCCTTTGCATATTCTATGTAGTTGTAACAACCCTCGTACTGATTACCGTTAAACCACTAAATTAGATACTGATCACTGATAAACTGAACTGCTAATGACTGATAAGTGAACTGGATGAACTACTGAACAAACTGAATGAAACTGGAACTGAAACTGAATAAGTTTGTCTATTGAATTGCATATTGCATCTGTTTGATTGCGTGATTTATCTGTTTGCGTTTATGTTTAAAACTGCTAATTGAAGGCCTTATCGGCGGCCGATTTAGAAACCGTTTGATGTTTTATGATCAGTAGAATATTTATGATTTTATGGTATTTTTATCTGAAAATTGATTAGGAATGATTAAATTAGATTAAAACAAGTTAATTAACAAGTTGGATTTAATTACATGTTTGCCACTTGAGTGGGTCTTTGTTTAATCACTTATACTTGAGCCTATACACTTAGGTTAGACAATTGATCAGCCATTTCTCCTTGCCTTTGCCGACCACACAAGGGGCATAGAGTGAGTGGGAGGGAATTGAGCTCACTTAGTTGAATTGGCTAGAATTACTTGGATATTGCTTGAAGATTGATGTGTGTAGGGCATATTTGAGCTTGTTCATCTTGAATTGAGACCTAGGTAAGGATTATAACCTCTCAAATGTTGAGTTTATGTTGTCCCTTGCATCATTCTTGCATGACTCATGTTCCATTGTAGAGTTAGGCCATGTTCTAGCTCATACATGTTGAATTGAAGCTCAATTGTTGCATGCATGTTGAATTTGATGAGCTTTGAGATGATTTCATGGTAAATGTTGCATGCATGTTCATAATCATGTTTAAATCCATGTTTTCACTTTGTTTTCCAGCCAATGAGTCCATTTGAACAAGAATTGAAGCTAAAAATTGGTTTAAAGTTCATACATTTCATGTTTGGAAAACATGCTTGAAAATGGGTTTGAAAATGACTTTGATTGACCAACCATTGGCCCTTGCATGTGCAAAATAGTTTTTGAAACTTGTTATACATTGAGTTTGAAGTGTTTTTCCAGAAATTGGGGCCAAGAGGTTGAGTTTTGGATGATTGAATGCTTGGTTCGAACTTGGGAGACAAATCTGGAAATCCCAGATTTTGCTTCCTCGCTCGAGCGAAGGATTCCTCGCTCGAGCGAGCACCTTTATTCAGGCTCGCTCGGCGAGCATCGGCGTGGTATCCGCAGCGTAAAATCGAAAGCAACCGAAGTTTTTCCGCTCGGCGAAGGATTGTTCGCTCGGCGAAGCCTTTGATTTTGCAAACTCGCTCGGCGAAGGAAGGCTCGCCGGCGAGACCCTGTTCAAAGAACTTTTGAAAAGTGCCTTCCAACTGTATTTTTGCATCCTCATCTCATCCTAGGCATTCTTAGGCCTAGTTTAATGCATCTTAATGAGGATTTAGACATAGAACCACACCGAGGGAATTTAGAGATTTAATTATCATCTTTTCCAACTGTAAACTTAGTGTGTGTTCTATTGATTGACTGTTTAGGGTTGACTCTCGGGGACGCGCTCTAGCTACTGATAGCCCAATCACTGTGAGTAACAGATGTGTAAAGATATGTTCAAAATGGTTATCTTTTGAATCTTGTTCTTCGAATCTGTTTCTTGGTGATGTTATTTATCGAATGAATGTATGTCCTATTTCAATCAGACATTGTGGCATCCTTAGCACCCTCTTATTGGTATTCTGAGCTCTGTCGGTTTCCTTGTGGAACCATCTTGTTTCTTGAATGAGCCATCATTCTTGTTGGGTCTATTAAGGCCGGTCCTTCGGACCTCTTGTTATAGGCTATTGGATGTACCACATATGGTGATTGATTGAAATCTTGAAAAATGAAACTCTTGTTTAATGAATTGATTTCATTTATGCAAGGACATTCATTCATAACCTCTTTACGCTTTATGTTATTCACCGGGCTTTAGCTCCGTTATATATATATGTAGGTTCTCGGCCGCCCGAAGCTAGGGCGTGGGATTGGTCCCTAGTTTTGTCGGCCGGCCTATGTGCCTCCTTTGTGAGGTTCGAGGCGCCATGCCATGGCTTGGGGTGTTTTGTGTCCCCACTAGTCTCCTCTTGTTTTGTCTTGTTGTATATTTGTTTTTCTGTCTTGTTATCAAGGGATTGAGTTCGTCTTGAATGTCTGTAATGATTGTATATCTTGTCTTGATGCGAATGCATAAATGTATGGAAAATGTTTTTGACATACTGATTTTCCTGACTCAATGGACACTAGTTATTTATTGTATCGGCTTCCGCCAATACGTACTCGATTGATTGTATTCTTGTTGAGGGCCTTTGGTAATCACGGATTCTTGGCGATTCTGATACTAAACCCATAGGGCCGGGTTTGGGTCGTGACAGAGTGGTATCAGAGCGATACTTAACCACGAGTTATACCGCACACACGTGTCCAAATGAGCTATAGGGTGTCCTAGAAAAGCAATTAGGGCATCTCATGAATTTGAAAAGTGTGTGCTATGACTGACTGATTTTATGTTAAACTGCTAAACTGTTTAAAGCTACAACTGCTCATAATGATAACTGTCATAACTGCTTTATAGTGAAATGGATAATGCAAATGAAACTGAATCATCATCCTCTGAGGCCAGAATGGCCAGACTTGAACAAATGATGGGACTGGTAATTGAAAGACTGGACCAACAACAGAACCAACAGCCACCTCCTCCTCCTCCTCCGGTTCAACCGGAACAGAATGCACCAAATGTACAGAATGTGAATGTTAATGAGGTGGATATTATTGCACTGACTCAGAAATTCAGCAAGATGAAACCGCCGTCCTTTCAGGGAGGCTTAGAACCATTAAAGGCTGAAGCTTGGGTTCTTGAGACTGAGAAGTTATTTGAGGTGTTTCCGTGCTCAGAAGCACACAAAGTACTGTTAGCCACCTTTACACTGCAGGAAGAAGCTAGAAGGTGGTGGATGTTGACCCGTGATGCAAATACTGTAGTGACTTGGGCTCAGTTCAAGGAGTCCTTCTTTGAAAACTATTTTCCCCAGTGCATCAGGGATAGAAAGGTGACTGAATTTGAACAACTGAGGCAAGGCAAAAAGCGTCCAGTTTGCGAATATGAGAAGCAATTTACGAGTTTGCTAGGTATGCACCACATATGGTGGATACCGAATATAAGAAGGCCGAAAGATTTGAAGGAGGCCTTAGTCTTTGCTATCCAGATCGAATAAATGTTGAAAATGCCAACTTTTGTGGGTGTTCTCTCGACCGAGCCTTGATGGCGAGTCAAACATTGCGGCGTGAAACAATCAAACACCGACAAGTGAGTGGCAAGGAAAGACGGGGTTTTAAGTTTAAGAAAGGCAAGCATAACCCAAACAAACAAGAAAGCGAGAATACGGGGTCGACAACTAGCTAGCTGACCAAGGGAGTGGATTTACTCCACCTCCACATGAGACAATAAGCACAGAGGGGTTTGCTACCAAGTTTGTGGAGCTTGTTTCAAGTGTGGCAAGATGGGCCACAGAATTAAAGATTGTCCCTCTACTCCATAAGCGGTAGTAAAAAGCCGCACCAAAGCGACATCAAATGTAGCACCAAAGCCCAACCCCAAAGCTACGGAAAGAGCCTATGAGGCGGGGCAGTGTTTGCCCTAATGCAGGAGGCGTCGAAATCTTGAGACCGTTGTGTCGTATCCTCTCTATCTGTGCTCGTAATGCTTATGTATTGATTGATTCGGTCTACACATTCTTATGTGTCACATGCTTTCTCACGAAAATTGAATAGACCCTTAGAACCCATGAATTATTTGCTAAATTGTATCATCACCTATTGGGGATCCATGACATGTGCATATATGTATCCCTTGTGAGATTATTGTTGGGGACATGCATCTGCTTATTGATTTGCTACCGTTGAATATAGATCATTTTGATGTGATATTGGGGATGGTGGTTACAAAAATATCATGCTACTATCGATTGTGTGACCAAGCAAGTTGTTTTCCGTCCACGGGTTTACCCAATTTGTATTTAGTGGAGTTGGAGTAGTACCTCCTCCATATCGATTTCTTCTGTAAAAAGGCATCAAACCGATTAGAAAGGGTGTAAGGGCTATCTCGTGTTCTATCTTGTTGTCACTCTTGATAATGTTAAAAGCGATGTGAATTGCATTCCTATAGTTAGAGAATTCCGGATGTATTTCCGGATGATCTACCAGGATTTGATTGTGAGGAGATTGAGTTCATTGTTGATGTAGTATGCACGTACCTGGCGTTATCAGCTCCTCTGAATGGCTCAACCGAACCGAAGAATCAAGGTACAATTGCAGAAGCTATTGGACAAGAAGTTTATCGGGCCTAGTACTTCACCGTGGCGCTTTGTTTTATTTGTGAAGAAGAAAGATGGCTCATCGAGGCGTGCATTGATTACCGCGAATCGAATAAGGTAACCGTAAAGAACAAATATCCTTTACGCGTATTGATGACTGTTTGATCGATTCTGAGGTGCACAAGTGTTTTCCAAAATTGACCTTAGATCGGGTACCATCAATTGAAAGTCAAACCGAAGACATTGATAAAACGCTTTGAGCGAGGTATGGCCATTATGAATTTTTAGTTATGCCATTCGAGTCACGAATGCCCAATGCATTTATGGACCTTATGAATGAATTTTCAAACCATACCTCGATGACTTCATTGTAGTATTTATTGATGACATATTGATATATTCTAAGAGTAGAAGAACATGAACAACATCTCGAGACTTGCCCCGCAAACCTTAAGAGAACGTAAGCGTATGCTAAAGCTGTCTAAGTGTGAATTTTGGCTTGACCATGTTATGTTTTTGGGGCATGTTGTTAGCAAAGATGGAATTTCTGTCGATCCATGAAAATTGAAGTCAGTGGTGGCCTAGACCAACAAATGTGACTAAAGTCCGAAGCTTTTTGGGACTGGCTGGATACTACAGAAGATTTGTCAAAGATTTCTCCAAAATTGCCTTACCACTGACTCAACTGACTCAGAAAGGGACACCATTGTTGGGTGATCGGAGGAATCGGCATTTCGTGAATTGAAAACTAGACTTGTGGTGCACCAATTCGACTCTACCTCAGTCTTGATGGTTACACTTGTTTTTAGTGATGCCTCTCATAAGGGTTTGGGATGTGTTTTAATGCGAGAATGGGAGAGTTATTGCTTATGCTTCCGGCAGTTGAGACCGCATGAAAAGAATTACCCAACCCATGATCTTGAACTTGCAGATAGTTTTTGCATTGAAAATCTGGCGACACTATTTGTATGGAGTCACATCTGAAGTCTACACCGACCACAAGAGCCTAAAGTACTTTTTCACGCAGAAAGAACTGAATATGAGACAGCGGAGATGACTTGAATTGATCAAGGACTACGACTTACACCTTCTGTACCATCCAGGAAAAGCCAATACCGTTCTTAGATGCCTTGGCCGAAAATCGATTGCCAACTTAGCCTGCTTTGTCGATCGACGTAAAGAGTTGCTTCTTGATCTTGAAAAGTCTGAGATTGAAATTGTTTTGAAAGAACAGGGCGGGACAATAGCTGCCATTACTGCTCAACCAGCCTTGATTGAGGAAATTAAGGAGAAACAACAACTGGATGATTACGTGAAGAAAATCATCGAGGAAAGAGACTCAAAACCGAAACCGGGGTTCAAATTTGAGGACAATGTACTGGAATTTCAAAGGCATGTGTGTACCAAATGACACTGAATTGAAACGAAGAGTTCTGCAAGAAGGCCACAATTCAAAGTTTTCTATTCACCCGGGGAATACGAAAATGTATCAAGATCTGAAACAGAATTTTTGGTGGCCAGGAATGAAGAAAGAAATTGCCGACTTTGTGTCTAAATGTCTTCATTGCCAACAAGTCAAAGCTGAACATCAACGACCTGCTGGATTACTGCAACCCTTACCCATACCCAGTGGAAATGGGAGCACATCACGATGGATTTTATCGTTGGATTACCTCGCTCCAGAAAGGTATGGATTCAATTTGGGTTATTGTTGATAGATCGACTAAATCGCACACTTCCTACTGTCAAGACAATCTATAATGCGAGATAGATTGGGTTATTTATATTGATGAAATTGTTAGATCGCACTTGAGTTACGTGTCTATTGTTTAAGCGAGGATTCAAGTTTACATCGAGGTTCGCAAAGCCTACTGATTGCATTGGAGTCTTGAATTGGTGAGTAGTGCCTATCATCCTCGACAGATGGACGATCGAAAGGACCATCCGGACTCTAGAGGACCTCGAGAATGTG
The DNA here is from genome assembly GCA_025200525.1 of Camellia lanceoleosa. Lineage (NCBI taxonomy): Eukaryota > Viridiplantae > Streptophyta > Magnoliopsida > Ericales > Theaceae > Camellia > Camellia lanceoleosa. The sequence continues at coordinate 174,623,704 of CM045769.1, forward strand.
TGTTCTTGACTTCGGAATTGGGAAAGTCATCTGCCGTTGGTCAATTCGCTTACAACAACAGCTACCATTCGAGTATTGGAATGGCGCCTTTTGAGGCATTGTATGGCGAAAATGTAGATCTCAATCTGTGGGCGAAGTTGGAGATGGGCCATTGCTTGGGCAGATTGTATATGAAACAACCGAAAAGGTAAAAGCGTCTGACAAAAGGAAAGCGCCTGAGTAGCAGAAAAGTTATGCGAGATGTCGAGAAGGCGGGATAGAGAATATGAAGTGGGTGATCACGTGTTTGTGAAAGTGACACCAATGAAAGGCGGACTCGCTTTGGAGTCAAAGGCAAGTTAGCACCGAGATATGTCGGACCGTGTCAGTTATTGAGAAAATCAATCGGTGGCGTATCAAGTTGCACTTCCTCCTGAAATGGAGCATATGCACAACGTCTTTCACATTTCGATGTTGAGAGACTATCTTCGAGATCCGTTTCATGTGATTGAGCCTACCCGTATCGTGTTGAGTGATGACTACACCTACGAGGAACGGCCTATACAGATTGTAAACCGGCGGACCAAGCAATTGAGAACCAAAGAGATTCCGTTAGTGAAAGTAGCGAGAACCATGGTGGTGTGTATGCCACTTGGGAGAGGGAAGATGACATGGCTAGGCGATATCCGGATTTGTTCCCGCTGAATCCTGTTTTCTTCCAGACTGAAGGTAACTCGAGTTTAGAGGACTAAACTCCTTATAAAGAGGGGAGACTGTAACAACCCTCGTACTGATTACCGTTAAACCACTAAATTAGATACTGATCACTGATAAACTGAACTGCTAATGACTGATAAGTGAACTGGATGAACTACTGAACAAACTGAATGAAACTGGAACTGAAACTGAATAAGTTTGTCTATTGAATTGCATATTGCATCTGTTTGATTGCGTGATTTATCTGTTTGCGTTTATGTTTAAAACTGCTAATTGAAGGCCTTATCGGCGGCCGATTTAGAAACCGTTTGATGTTTTATGATCAGTAGAATATTTATGATTTTATGGTATTTTTATCTGAAAATTGATTAGGAATGATTAAATTAGATTAAAACAAGTTAATTAACAAGTTGGATTTAATTACATGTTTGCCACTTGAGTGGGTCTTTGTTTAATCACTTATACTTGAGCCTATACACTTAGGTTAGACAATTGATCAGCCATTTCTCCTTGCCTTTGCCGACCAAACAAGAGGAATAGAGAGAGTGAGAGGGATTTGAGCTCACTTAGTTGAATTGGCTAGAATTACTTGGATATTGCTTGAAGATTGATGTGTGTAGGGCATATTTGAGCTTGTTCATCTTGAATTGAGACCTAGGTAAGGATTATAACCTCTCAAATGTTGAGTTTATGTTGTCCCTTGCATCATTCTTGCATGACTCATGTTCCATTGTAGAGTTAGGCCATGTTCTAGCTCATACATGTTGAATTGAAGCTCAATTGTTGCATGCATGTTGAATTTGATGAGCTTTGAGATGATTTCATGGTAAATGTTGCATGCATGTTCATAATCATGTTTAAATCCATGTTTTCACTTTGTTTTCCAGCCAATGAGTCCATTTGAACAAGAATTGAAGCTAAAAATTGGTTTAAAGTTCATACATTTCATGTTTGGAAAACATGCTTGAAAATGGGTTTGAAAATGACTTTGATTGACCAACCATTGGCCCTTGCATGTGCAAAATAGTTTTTGAAACTTGTTATACATTGAGTTTGAAGTGTTTTTCCAGAAATTGGGGCCAAGAGGTTGAGTTTTGGATGATTGAATGCTTGGTTCGAACTTGGGAGACAAATCTGAAATCCAGATTTTGCTTCCTCGCCGGCGAAGGATTCTCGCCGAGCGAGAACCTTTATTCGTGGCTCCGCCGGCGAGCATCGAGCGTGGTATCACGCAGCGTAAATCGAAAGCAACCGAAGTTTTCCGCCGGAGCGAAGGTTTTTGCGCTCGAGCGAAGCCTTTGATTTTGCAACCTCGCTCGTGCGAAGGAAGACTCGCTCGAGCGAGACCCCTGTGTTCAGCAACATTTGAAAAGTGCCTACCAACAGTATTTTTGCATCCTCATCTCATGCTAGGGACTCTTAGGCCTAGTTTAATGCATCTTAATGAGGATTTAGACATAGAACCACACCGAGGGAATTTAGAGATTTAATTATCCTCCTTTCGAACTGTAAACTTAGTGTGTGTTCTATTGATTGACTGTTTAGGGTAGACTCTCGGGGACGTGCGCTAGCTACTGATAGCCCAATCACTGTGAGTAACAGATGTGTAAAGATATGTTCAAAATGGTTATCTTTTGAATATCACTTGTTTCGAATCATGAATCGATGTTATTTATCGAATGAATGTATGTCCTATTTCTCGAATTGACAGGCATCCTTAGCACCTCTTGTTATTGATCGTTCTGAGCTCTGTCGGTTTCCTTGTGGAACCATCATGTTTCTTGAATGATCGCCATCATTCTTGTTGGGTCTATTAAGGCATTCCTTTCGACCCTCTTTATAGGCTATTGGATGTACCACATATGACCGATTGATTGAAATCTTGAAAATGAAACTCTTGTTTAATGAATTGATTTCATTTCTTCGCAAGGACATTCATTCATAACCTCTTTACGCTTTATGTTATTCACGGCTTTAGCTCCTTTGTTATATATATATGTAGGTTCTCGGCCGAGACGAAGCTAGGAGCGTGGGATTGGTCCCCGATTTTGTCACCAAATTTATGTGCCTCCTTTGTGAGGTTCAGACGCCATGCCATGGCTTGGGGTGTTTTGTGTCCCCACTAGTCTCCTCTTGTTTTGTCTTTGTTGTATATTTGTTTTTCATCTTGTTATCAAGGGATTGAGTTCCGTCTTGAATGTCTGTAATGATTGTATATCTTGTCTTGATCCGAATGCATAAATGTATGGAAAATGTTTTTGACATACGATTTTCATGACTCAATGGACACTAGTTATTTATTGTATTGGCTTCGCCAGTCTCAGACTGATTGATTGTATTATCGTTCAAGAGGGCCTTTGGTAATCACGGACATCTTGGCGATTCTGATACTAAACCCATAGGGCCGGGTTTGGGTCGTGACAGTAGTCTTTAAGGATAGTTGGCCAATAGTAGGAATGCCTTCGAAGCAACCATCTCATCTTCACACCAGGCTGATGAGCACCACAGATGCCTTAATGAACCTCAGCCATAGTTGTTAATGCTTCTTTTGGACCTAAACATTCCAACAACAAACCATCCCCCCCCCCCTCTTTTGTAGAGGGCATACCATATATCATGTATTGCATAGACTGCAATTTAACTTTCCTGTTGGCCTTCGAAGATGGACCAGCCAAGTACTGCATTATTGGATGCCTCCAATCTTGTTCTTGTAAGTCATTATGATTGACTTCCAAGACCACATTCCTTTTATTCAAAGGTGGTATTAATTTTTGATATGTTGTTTGGCTTATGTCCCTTTGGGCATTATCCCTTCTCTTGAAATTCGAAGCTTTCTGAGCCACATCATTAGCTCTATTATTCAAGAATCTTGGGACATGAGTTACATTTGCTATTTGAATAAATTAAGAAAGCAGATGTAATGCAACAACATAGTATGGCAAAATGCTTATGCTTTGACACTTGAAAATCCCTTTCACTTGGTTAACTACCAATTGAGAATCTCCAAATATGTCAACTGCATGAACTTGTAATCCAATAAGAATTTCAAGTCCCACTATTAAGGCTTTATATTCAGCCTGGTTATTGGAACAGGTAGCTTCATCCACTCTGAAACCATGTGTGGTTTCTACCCCTTGTGGTGACTTAATCACAATACCAATTCCAATTAGGCCATTGGCTTTCGACCCATCGAACCACATCTGCCATGGCTCAACACTAGCCATACCAAGTTCCATTATCTCTTAGTTCTCTGTTTGAGATGGATGGTCTGCCAAAAAATTGGCTAAAACTTGCCCTTTTACTGTCCTTTGAGGGACATATTCTAAATGAAATTCTGATAAGGCTAGTATCCACTTGCCAATTCTTCCCCTCAAAATAGGTCTAGATAACATGTACTTAACCAAATCTGTAGTTGCAATTACCAAGACAGTTGTACGTAAAAGATAGTATCTTAATTTCATTGCAGCAAAATACAAACCAAGACACAGCTTTTCAACAACTGAATATTTACATTCACAAGAATTTAGAAACCTACTAAGGTAATAAACAGCTTGTTCCTTGCCTTCTTCATTGTCTTGGGCCAAGAAAGCTCCCAATGAATCTTCTGCTGCAGCTATGTACAACTTCAAGGGCTTGTCACCCTTTGGTGGCATCAGCATTGGAGGATTGGCCAAGTAGGCTTTGATACCTTCGAAAGAAATTTGATGCTCTGTTGTCCAGACAAATTCCTCTTCATCTTTCAGCCTTAACAAGGAAGAAAATACTTTAGTTTTCCCTGCAGTGTTAGAAATGAACCTTCAAAGAAAGTTAACCTGTCCAAGGAACGTCTGTAATTCTTTCTTACTTGATGGAGGCCTGGCTTCAATGATGGCTTTGGCTTTATTCTGATCAATCTGTATTCCTTTCTTGTGCACTACATAACCCAAGAAGTTTCCAGATAATACACCAAAAGCACACTTAAGAGGATTAAGTTTCAACTTGAACTTCCTCATTCTTTCAAAAGCTACTTCTAAACGAAACAGATGCTCCTCCATGGACTAGGATTTCACTATAATGTCATCAATATAACACTCTAAATACCTTCTAATGAGGTCATGAAAGATAGTGTTCATAGCCCTCTGATATGTAGCCCCAGCATTTTTCAGGCCAAATGGCATTTTAACCCATTCGAAGGTGCCAATATTCCTAGGACATCTAAATGCTGTTTTGTGGATATCCTCCTCTGCAATGCAGATTTGGTTATAACCAGAGTGCCCATCCATCATTGATAAAATTTGATGCCTTGCTGAACTATCTACCAGCAAATCTATTATAGGCATAGGGTACTCATCTTTTGTAGTTGCTAGATTTAAGTTTCTGAAATCAATGCATACCCTCATTTTACCATTCTTCTTAACTACAGGCACAATATTAGATAGCCATTCAACATACCTGGCTATCCTAATAAAGCCTGCCTTGAGTAGTCTAAGAATCTCTTCCTTAACTTTCTAAATCACTTCTAGACTCATTCTTCTTGGTTTTTGCTTGTATGGCTTAAAATTAGGCTTCATAGGGAGCCTATGTTCCACTAATGACCTATCCAATCCTGGTAGTTCATTACAAGACCTTGCAAAGCAATCTTTGTATTTCTTCAGGACAACCAACAACTGGTCCCTGTCAAGAGCATTCAACCAAGCACTTATATAGGTGGGCTGTTGCATAGAACCTTCCCCTAAATTTACTTCTTCTAAGGGGTCTTGTGTTTGAGAACTTATTGAAGCTTCTTCTTTGATTTCTTCTAGCTTCGAAGCAATCTTCTTGCTTTGTTCTGCTCCTAAGTTCTTTATTTCAACATCTTTGCCCTTCTCCTCATAGACAAAGTCTGTCCATAAGGCTTTTTCTTCCTGTATCTCCTGGACTTTTGTTTCAATGTCCAATGCACAGTATTTGTTGAGAGCCAAAACTCTGACCTGTTGCTGCTTCTATTTGCAGCCAATTATCATGGCTTCTCTCTCTTGCTCCTATACTTTCTGGACTATTGATTTTACATCCAATGTTGAGAATTTAATTAGAGCCAAAGACTTGGCTTCTTGTGCTTCATCTCTTTGCCTACAACTAGGCATCATTGTCATCCTTAACGACAACCTCTTCATCAACACTCTCCTGGACTAAGTGCTTCAGGTGTGTCACTTCCTCATCAGCTGTCACTTCGGCTGAGCCATCAGGTTTCCTCAGTATACTGAGTGGTGTCACTCTTTCAGTATACAATTTGGCCTCTGCAAAGTCTGCGTAGGCTATGAAGGGTTGAGGATCTGCATCAATTTCCTCTGTCTCTCCATTGCCCAAAGCCATCATTATTTTCTGATGCAAAGAGAAAGGCACACATTTGTTAGTGTGAATCCAATCTCTCCCAAGTAAAGCATTGTATTTAGCATTACTGTCGATTATGAAGAATGCTGTCATGCAGTCCCTGGTTCTCACACTCAAGTTAATGGCCAGAATCCCCTGAGCCATCTGTTTGTCTCCAGCGAAGCCAGCAATGGTTGTGCTGGTTGGGATCAACCTGGGATTCTTTTTCCCTAGTTTTTTCAAAGAAGATTTCGTTAGTAAGTTCACTACTGCCCTATTATCTATCAGGACTCGGTTCAATTGTATCCCATCGAAGAAACCCTTGATATACAAAGGCTTGACATGTTGTGTCATAGAATTCAAGGGATATTCAACAGGATATGAGAGGTTAATGCTCACCTCTTCTTCGCTTTCATATTCAGTTTCCATTGGGGTAGCCATTCCGGAATTATCCTGTAGCATACTCACTTGTGAGTTTTCACTAGAGACTGGAAATTGGATCAATTTCTTGACCATCTTGGTTCTTATCTCTAGCTTGGAACTCATAAGGTAGTATATGTACCATATTGACTGATACTAGAGGAAATGAGCCAAACTGGATGGCTGGCTGTGCTTGTTTCCCCTCTTGGCTACCTTGATCAGTTACCTCAGAAGCATCTTCCATGCTGCATTCTGGCACTTCATTGCTAACAGGTTCCTTTGAATGGTTTTTCTCGACTGGTTTTTCAACCAAAAATGCTTGCTCAGCCATGAAGGCTTCGAACATTTCTTCTTCCACCATTTCTTTCTTTTGGCTTATGCTAATTTCTTCTTCTGACTCGCTATCAGTCTCCATCAGAGCTTTCTCCAATCCTGCTAGGCTAGACTTCTCTCTGGCTTTTAGTTCAGAATGAACCTTGGCCAACTGTTCTCTGTTGCAACCCACCTTGCTTTGTAGAGTTGGCTTTGGAGTATGGTCTGACTGTGGAGTCTTATTTCCTTCTGTCTGGACCAATGAAGAGCTCTCTCCATTTTCTTTCATATCTTTCTAGTACTGAGTGTACTTGTGCTGAATCTTTCTCCTTTGTGATCTCGAAATGACTGGGACCATATCTGGTTCCTTTGTTTTTGGTGTTTAAGCAATACCCAATTGTTTGGGGCTACCAAAGGAGGCTTGACCATCCTACCTTGGCTTCTAATATCCCTTTGGGTAGGCACTTCCCTAGGTTTGTTCTGCATCACAAACCAATCTGGAACCCCAGGTACCCACGAACTTACTAACCTAGATGTTGAACTGCCTTTTTCTTCCTTCGAAGCCATCCTCGAAGCTGGCTGTGAAGGCAATTGCTTGGCCTTGACCTCAAGTTTCGAGCCTGATTCAGGCCTTCGATGAAGGTGACCACTTTCTGTCCTGTGTGAGGCTGGTCTAGGGGGCCAATCTCTAGCTTTGATCCCATAACCTAAACTCTTCTCCAATCTTCTTTTAGAATGACTGCTCTCCATTCTGTAATAATTAGGTGGCCTGGACTCATATAAGGGCCTCTTGTCTTTAGCATGCATTCTATCGACTGTTAGTTCAACCATCGATGGTTGCTGCCTAATACTAGCTGGATATGGCCTTTTGTTATAAGCATTGGTTGGTTTAGGATGTCTCTGCATATCCCTGTAATATTGCTTCCCATCAATTGGAAGCCCTTTCAACTATTTGTAACTTAGTCTGCACCTGGGACACATCCTTTGCATTACAGCTGCTTCTAAGGAATCATCATCCAGTGCTTCTTCATCAGAGTCTTCCCTTTGGTGTGAGAAACCTTGTCCAATAGCTGGTGGGTTTCTAGTGTCCTTCTTGATGGTTGTCTGGTTGGCAACAAGCATTTGCACATTGACTTCGTCCAATTCTGTCAAGGACAAGTTCTGGAAATCTGACATAATGACATTGGCTGCCACCTCTCCAACTTCTGAAAATGGATTGCTGTCAATCCCCATGGCCTTTTCTGCTTTGGCTGGGAATTTCAAACTTCCTTTCTGAATTTGTTCTTGGATCCTGTCTTGAAAAACAATGTAGTTTTTAGTCGAGTGAGACCAAGAGTTATGCCATTTACAATATACTTTTCCTTTAAGTTCATCTGGAGATGGAAGTTTTACTCCTTTTGGTAACTTAAGGAAGTTGGCCGCAAGCAAATGATCAAAAATGTCATCTGCTTTTGTTAAATCGAAAGAGTACTTCCTATGAAGGTCTTTCTTTTTAAACTGCTGGTCAATTGTTGTATCCTTATGAATTAATGCCTCGCAGATCACAGGTTCTTTGCCCACAATCTCTGCTGCATCGATCTCATAATTAGGATCTCTATAATATGTCTTGTACGATGCATTATTTCGATCTTGTTCCTCCTCTAGTAATGCTTCATACCTAGACACCTTATAGGTTAGTTCCACCAAATCTCTGAATTCAGTTGAGTCAAACTTCTTTCGAAGCCTGAACTCTAAGCCATTTTGAGCCAATCTTACGAATTCTGGCTCTGGCAGGATGACTCTACATTTATTTCGAGCCCTTTTAAATCTGGCAATAAACTGAGTAGCCTTTTCTTCAAGCCTTTGACTCAATCTTGCGAAGTCTGCCATAGAAACCTCTGGCTCTTATTGGAAGAATTGGGCATGAAATGCCTCTTCTATTTGTTCTCAAGTTTGAATGGAGCCAGGTGTAAGGTTGATGTATCATACAAATGCTCCCCCAATTAGAGAATTTGAGAATAATCTCAGTTTCATATAGTCATGATTAGTAAATTCACCGCATCGAGCAGCAAACCTAGCAATATGCTCTATGGTTGATTGGTTTCCACTTCCATAGAAAAGGGTAAAATCTGGTATCCTGAACCCCCTTGGGTATTCATGTACCCTATCTACCCATTCTGGGTATGGTTTTCTGTACACAGGAGTCTGGACCCCCCGAGCCATTGGTCCACACATCTCCCTAACAATATCAGTAATTTGGTCCCTAGGGACCATATTTTGTGCCTACTAAACCACTACTGGAGGGACAAACACAGGATTTGGTGGACAAACTTGTGCTTGTGGTCCTCTTGGTCCATAGGGTGGTACATTTGGGACTGGTTGTCCCTGCGGTCTTGGTTCTTTGTTGGGGGTGTGGGTAACCCCTTTGAGCCTGTCCTACGAAAGGATCTGCGAAAGGTGCTGGAACAGGTGTTGTGTCCCTTCCATTTGTAGGAAAACCTTCCAACCCCCCGGGTAAAAATTCGAATAAGGGATTAGTGAACCCCCTTGTGCCAGGTATGGCTTCGAACATGGGATTTGTGCCCATTCTTATGCCATTTTCTTGTACTAGGACAGATCCACCAACTTGCATGGCTTCATTGTTAAGTACTGAGGCATTTTGACCTGCTATAGGCCTCGAAATGGGTTCGTATCAAGATTGAGGTGATGGAAATTCATAGTTCTGATTACTAGTTTGACCATTAGAATGTCCATTAACTTGCATAGGCTATTTATCTCTAGCCAATCTTTGCTGAGGGACATTTGGAACTTCCTCTATGTGTCTTGCATCTGTTGGTTGGTGGTTATTCATTCGATTCAGAAAGGATGTTGCCCACCTTTCCATTGTGTTCATTAATTGTTGTCCCATGGCATCTACTAGGCCATCCCATGGATTTGTTGGCTGAGTAGATGGAACAGTGGATGGTCCAATTCCTTGGTTTCGTCCAATATTATGAACATGTGGTTCTTGTCGGCATCTTGATCAATTAGACCATAGGTTCTGATAAAATGGGAGTTTCCACAAGATGTGTTATCACATTATCCTTTAGATTAGGTATTTCTACCTCTCATTCTACGCCTTCTTCCAAGCATTCATTTTCTCCTTGTCTCCTACGTCTAGCCATTTCAATTTGTCCCACTGGGCGTGCCAAAAATATATGTTGGCTTTTTGGCTTTCGAAGGTTATTTTTGTAATTGCGAGCGTACTAGCAAGGATCAATCAGTCCTTACAGAATTTTAATTGCCAACCAATTATCAGACGATTGTGTTGTAGTTATTTCAGCCTCAATGAAAAGGACTTTTACTAGTGGCTTGATTTAGGAGAATTTACGCACAATAACAGTTAAATAAAGAGCAATTGAAGTATTTCATTAGAATGAAAAACTTACAATGATCCAAACTTAGCCTCGTAGAAGTTTACACCGACAATCTACTTGAAATTACTCTTATGAATGAAGTGCAGTGCAGGAATTTAAAGTACAGGAATGTAAAGAACAGGAATTTAAAGAACAGGAAATGTAAAGACTGGAAATATAAAACTGGAAAAAAAATATGTAAAGTAAGATTGGTTTGTTGGATCTGAGTCTGGGGGCATTTTCTGGGGCCTTCCCTACTATTTATACTCCTCAAGGATGACCATCGAACTGCACTTTAAACCGTCGAACTGCTCCTCTATGATTACTGATCATGCTGCCTTATAAATAGTTCCACTACGCCATCACTTGCAGTTGGGCTTCCCTCCTATATTTGAATTTGAATGTGAGTAACCGTTGAAACCACGTCACCTTGCATCTCTTCATTGATTCACTGCTACTCAGACCTTTTAATAACCAATGCTAACTGCCACGTGTACAATCAGGATCGAAGATTTGAATAGTCTTCCTATATTACCCTTATTCTGCCACGTGTTAAATTGTGATTGGCTTATACAAAATATGTAGCCAACAATAGGGTAAAATTCAATTTACTCCTTTGTGATTTGAGGCCAAAACACTGTACTCCCTATGGTTCAAATATAGTCAGAAAATTCCTATGTAACCATTAATACCATTAACTATAGATGTGAAATGACTGTAATACCCTTAAATCCTATAAATTTTTTTTTTCTCTCTCATCTCTCATACACATAATTTATAATGTTTAACATTAATTTAATTAAATCACAATTAATTATAAATTCTTAATTATTTATTGTAATTCTTAACGTTTTATTCTAATTTTAATTTAATTATATTTTAGATCACAATTAATCATAAATATTTAATTATTTATCATAATTCCTTACTTTTTAATCTAATTTTAGATACAATTAATTCTAAATTCTTAATTAGTTTGTAATTCCTAACATGTCAATCAATCTAATTTTAATTTAATTATATTTTAGATCAATTCTTAATTATTATTTATTTAATATTTTTATTTAATTATTATTTTAATTAACATATTAATTTAATTTTAAATTTGGAGAAATGGGGATAAAATTATTTTTTTATTGTATTAATTTCACTTTATTTAAAAAAAAAATTAAACTCACTCTAAAAAATGATATGTGTAATACACTTTCTATTAATTTAAATAAAAAAATTAAGAGTAACATTTTAGCCTAAAATCGTATAGAAACTTTGTAACTATATTTGAACCATAAAGAGCTAAATTGCTCAAACCCCAAACCAGGAAAGATGAAATGAATTTAACTCTACTTCATATGACTTGGATGCTTTTGATTGAAAGCATGATCATGGAATTGGATTGCCTGAGGCAGAGAACATGATTCAGCACGCTTCGATAATCAACCATTTTCGCTTAGACCTCATTCAGCACTTGTTAATAAGTCAGTTTATTAGCTAAAAAAAAGAAAAATTAGTGAAATATCTCTCTCCAATTTTATGTAGTAGGAGAGGTTTAAGATATTTTTTTTATTAGCTAAGGTCCCTCAACATTTTCTTAGAAAAAATTCGACTTAGAAAAGTTTTGCTTGACTTATTGAAATTTCGGCTCCAACTCAGAGAAATTTAAAAAATTCTCTATGAAATTAGAGAAATTTCTCTGAATCGGGCAAAATTTTTCTAAGTTAAATTTTTTTTATAAAAATATTGAAGGACCTTAACTATTATGAAAATATTATATATCTTTTATTTTATAAAATTTTAATATTAGAGACCTTAAAAAAATTTGCCTCGACATTAGGCTAAAAGAAAAGTTTTAAGTCAACTTTGATTTTAATTACTCTAGTAACCCATTGGAAAACTAAAAAAGAAATAAGGATAAATTACTGACCTCATATAAGTCCTGTTTGATACAGCTTTTTTTCAGTTTATTTCAGCTTTTAGCTTAATTTAAGCTATTTTGATGTGTTTGGTTTTGCTTAACAATGCAGCTTATAGCTTTTTGTAAGTCAGAAATCAGCTTGTTTTTTGAGTGGGGCAGGAGAAGCTTAATTTATAAGTCAGAAATCAACTTATGTTCATAGTTATAAGCTATAAGCTGTTAAGGCATAAGCTATAAGTACTTTCCCACAGCTTTACCAAACAGGGCCATAGTTGCCTAGTAGAAAGGCCAAAATCAGTTATTTCTTCTGGCATTAGTTCAACGAATACTACGACTTCTTTTGGGAGTATGTTAAAATGCTAATTTATTGATCATAAATAAGTTAATATTAAAAAAAAACTAGTTTGATTGACATATTTATTTCTTGGATAAATTAAATTGACATCTCTTGATATTTAGAAAAAATATAATAAATCTTACAATTTTAATATAATTATACAGATTTCTCTTTTAGTAAAGTTAAAGCAATCAAAACTAATACAAATAATATAAAGACACAACGATATATAATGTAAAATATACATTTCAATGACAACATCATTTTTTCACTCATACAACTAACAAATTTTTTTTTAATGGAAATGAGTCAAATATTATATGAATTAAAATTTTAGAGAACTCAATATAATTATGTCAAATTTATGGGACTTATTGTATTTTTTCTAAATCTCAAGTTACCCAACAAATAAATATGCCAATCAAATTATTTTTTATTTAGGATAAATTACAATTACACTCGTTGAGATTTGCTTGATATACGAATTACCTCATGTAGTTTTGAAAATTACAAATATCCCATTGTCAAAAAAAATTATTTAACAGAATTGACAGAAAAAATAAAATTTCTAATTACTCTACTATATAACAATAAAATTATTAAAATTGTAAATTGAAATATATTTTCAACATAATTAAAAATTACTAATTGACTTAATGATTTATTAATATCAATAAAATAGATCATTTATTATGCCATTAGAAATTTGAAGGGGTATGATTTTAAATTTTTAAAATTGCAAAAGACAATCTGTGTTTTAAACAAATCTCACAAAATTTATTTGTAATTTTTTTTTTTTTAGTATTAACTTTTTTATTGATTTATTTATAGTCAATAAATTAACATTTTAGCAAACTTTCAAACACTTCATAGTATTCGTGTAATCATATGAACTAATGCAACAAAAAATAGTTGATTTTGGCCTTTCACCTAGGAAATCACTAGGAGGCCTCGTTTGGCAAGAGGCTAAAATAGCCAATTAGCCAAAAAGTTACCTTTTTAACCAAAAAGCCAACAACTCATACCAAAAAGTCAAAGATTCCCTTTTCTCTCTACTTTTTGCACGTCGTTTCGTAATTAGCCAAAAAGTTGGCCCAAACATACAGGTTTTTCTTACCAACCTTTTTAGCCAATTAGCCAAAAAGTTACTAAATTAGCCTGTTCCCAAACGAGGCCTCACTCTTACATGAGCGGGTAATGCTAGAGATCAAGATTTCATTAAAAAAAAAAAAATAGTGTGCAATCTAGATTCACCTCGAGTATGGGCTCTCCCTACTATAAAAAAAAGTTATAATTTGAAAACCATACTATTTTTCTTCATATTTTTTTCAAGGTGGATTCTTGCTCCCTAATCATTACTTGAATTACAAAGACATTTGACGTCATCATGTGTGATTCAAATGCAATCTACACATGAACTTGACAATACACCCATTCAATTTATACACCATACCATATACGGTCCAAAATCTGGTCTCCAGTTACGGGTTTCAAACTAACTGATTTGAAGTAGCTCAGACATTCACCCTCTCAACATCCAACAACAGATAATTCAACTCGGTTTGGAAAGCTATCAAAATGATAATTACGAAATATCTTAAAGCCGAGAAAACTAAAAGTGCCTAATTATACAAGAGAAAAATGCCTAAGACCCCCAGTGGGGGTGCTGGGGGTCCATTCTGATTGGCCAAAAAAATTTTTTTTTTTTTTTTTGTTGAACTTGCTCACACAGTGCCACATGGCACTTTGGGGTCACCTCACTGGGGTCCCTAGCACAACCCTTATATAGGACCTTTAGAAAAAGGCATACAACAACACAACGAATACCAACATATATTGGGGGTGTTTGTTTGAGTTTTTTTTAGCCAACTTATAGTTTCTGACTTTCGAAAAGCAATTTTGAACTATTTGATTAAATTTATTTCAAACAGTTTCTGATTTTAACAACTTATTTTAAGTTGAAAAAACTGATTCTGAGAAGCTGTTCACTCCTTACTTCTGATTATCAGCTTCTGTTGTGGACATGTTAATTTACGGTTATATTCTTAGATTTTTTTATTTTTTTAAAAATAGAAAAATATCCAAATGGACTATAGATTATTATTATTTTTTTATGAGAAATGTGAACAAGTAGTGAATAACAAAAAATAAAAGTTAATTGAAAATGGTACTTCATAGCTTATTTAACAAACACTACTCAACAACTTAAATCTATGATCCAATAGTTACACCAAACGAATTAACAGCTTCTGATTAAAATCATAATCTATAATCTGTTAAGCTATAATTTATAATCTGTTTTAACAGTTACACCAAACAAGGTATTCACTCAAAAGTCAAAACATTTTCACCTAATGGAAGAAAGGGACAAAGCAATTTTCTTTTCCAGTGAACAACTTCCAGGTCAAATAGAAATCAGATCAAACAAATGGTAAACAAAATTAAGATGGAAAACAGTGGAAATTCAAGGCACGAGAAACAAGAAGCCTCACTAAATTACAAATTAAACCTATACGATCTCTATGTTACTGAATGTGGGTGTGTAAGAAAATGGACAAATGTGGAAGAAATACTATCAAGCTCTGAATCCAAAGGCTGACCACTTCTTTGACGACTCTTTCTTTGTCCTCTTGGAGTTGGGGGCAATGAGGTTTTCCAATGATTTTGCCTTTTTGTTCCGAGACCTACCTGTTTTTTTGAGAAGATCGGCCAGCCTTTTCTTCTAATCGTCAAAATCAGGATTCGCTGTTCCAAGCTTCTCTTCTCTCAATTTGAGAAGATACTCCAAAATCTCAATTGCATCTTCTACTCTGTAATAATGCAAAACACACATGAGAAAGAAGAAAAAAAAATGCAATGACCAATATCAGGGGACTATTTAGCCATCCATAGATGAATTTTTGGGAAGAATTATTACTGCTTTTGAGAGCAAATACTAATTAAGAAATTACTGAAGGATTAACGTTGAAAGAAAAGTACTTCCTGAATGCTAATGAATTCACATCAATGAATTATTTGTTTTCATTTAGCTGTATTATGTGGCCTTGTCCAAAATAAGTTAGTCAGACACACTCCTGGAAGGCTGCATCAATAAGAAGGTGGCAGCAACACTATAAAAGCTCATCTATCTTTTGGATTCGAAAATTTTCACTCTTTACTTTTGAGTCATGCAAGCTTGTACGAGCCAAGCTCGAAAACCATGTTTCTTGGCTCAACCAACAAGCCGCATCAATTTAGATGAGCTTGAGCGCATCACAACTCGACTCATTTACACCCTTAGTATCAATCATGGTCCCAAGTGCATCTATGAGGGTCTAATCTTTTTCCTAGTCACAATTGTCAAAAAGAAAGACTATCAAGACAAGGGAAGAATAGAGCAGCATTAAAAGAACATGAAGAAGAGGCCAACAACCAAAGCAAGTGCAAAACCATGTACTACTTCTAACGTGGAAAACCCAAAAAAATTATCCAATTAGCAAAAGCTCAAGAAAAATCCATTTAACGTAATGTGAAATGAGATATTACCTTCCCATAGCATCATAAGTTACTGCAAGATTGCTATACACTCCAAGGGTATCTTGATGACATGGTCCGCACACTTGCTTCAATATTTCTCTTGCCTCTTCAAACAACTCACAGGCTTCATCTATCTTGAACAGCTATACACAGGCCAACCCCATTTGGTTTAACAAAATCCCCATATATATACACATATACTTTATGACTTTGGAACACGATACATAATATGATGTTAAATTCTATTTGTAATTGGATAACTTTCATACGTGTATATCCAAACCAAACTAAGTCTTAGATCCTATCAAATGAGATCGGCTATATGAATCATTTTTATCTACTCAACTCTATTAAAGGTCATTTGGTCAGTCAAATTAAGGAAATTCATACCTCTATTTACTACACTAGCCTACAGTAATGTAGGTCTGCTTCTTTCCCTAACACTTTCCTCTACCGTCACTATATCGCATCTTTTCACTACTACCTCTGTTGGTCTTCATTGTATATGATCAAACTATCTTAATCTATTTTCTCAGCTTATCTTTTATCGATACTACTCCTAGTCATTCATGAATATACTCATTACAACACCCATCTTATCTACATGTTGGTTCTTAGTTGCCCAACTTTCTGTCTCATATAATATCGCTGGTTTAATAATAACTTTCCTTTTAATCTAGTGGGTATTCATTTATCGCACAGTACCCCAGAATCATTCATCCACTTAAGCTACCCCTCGTTAATTTTATGGACCACATTTACTCCAGTCTCTCCAGATGTCACGACCCAAACCCGCCTCTATAGGTTTAGTGTCATAACTGGCCAATAATCCTTGGATTACCAAAGGCCTCTTAACATAATAGCATATAAATAGGGGCTGTGGAAGCAAATACATGAAATATACATAGTCTAACGAACTGTGAAGACATACATGAGACTGATAACTTCGA
This sequence comes from Camellia lanceoleosa, assembly GCA_025200525.1. NCBI lineage: Eukaryota > Viridiplantae > Streptophyta > Magnoliopsida > Ericales > Theaceae > Camellia > Camellia lanceoleosa. The sequence goes on from CM045769.1 coordinate 174,640,549, forward strand.
ACTTTTATAACCATAAGTGTGATAAAAAAAATGCAGCAATTACGTCACTTCACGTATACACAATAGAAAACTTGTTCATAAATCAAAAGGAACAAAAACTTATACATCCCCAAAACACAGCCACGAGGCTTGACTCAAACTGGAACCTCCTCGAGAGGCATGAAGGTTGGCTGTCAAAACTGAAACTCCAGGTCCTCAACTTTGAGCCTAGTCACGTGCATGATCACCTACATATGTAATATAAATAGTGACCGGGAGCCCAGTGAATAATAACAGAGTAAAGGGTTAAATAAATGATGCCCCATAATTAAGTTCGTACATAGAACCAATTCATATTCGTGTTCTCATTCAATGCATATATAGAATTCAAGAATCATGTTTAATCATTCATAGTTTATCCGTTAGCACTAACAGAGCATATTGTAGACACCCCATTTTTGACCGTCCTCAAGACTTGGACGTCACTGATTGAACACTCAGTGATCATCCTTGTTTGTGTTCGTCTTGAGTTCCCGGAGGTCTCGGCTACGCGCCTTGTCTCAAGATCTCTCGACTCAACTGTTTTGTGTCTGGTTTTGCACCAAACACTTGTGTTTTTGCTTTGGAGGGTAGGGAATGGCTTGTTGGTCATCCCCACACTCCACCGGCCATGGCTTGAAGCCACCAGCTGTGTTTTGTTGCCACCAGCCAAATATTTGGTCGACTGGCACTATGGATGGTCGACCGGCCATCTATTTTGGTCAAATTGCATTTTTTGCTGGCCGACCACTGTTCATCTTCTTTTGCAGATATTTTTGTGCACCGTGATAGCCGGCACTCCACTTCTCTCCTCCATTACGTGTATGGAGGGATTTCCCTCTTGGATGGCTTGTTTTGGAAGCCTTACAAGAGGGAACTCCTATAAGAGGGAGGCTCTTCTCCCTCCTCTAGGTTAGACAACATTTTCAGAGAGCTTTGAGTTTTAGGGTTTGAGTGTTGTATCCATCCTATCTCTATTTCTCCCTCTCTTTAGCTCTAAGTGTGTGTTTAGTCTTATTATTGCACACAAACACATAGTATCACACCTTTTCTTGGTTGCTGAGGGCCAGAGAAGTGTTCTTGGAGTTCTTGGAGCTAGTTTAGAGCCAAAGAAGCTGCTGGAGCTTCATTTGTGAAGAGGGTCTACAAAGGTAAGAAACTTGTCCCTTTTTACCCCATTTTTGCATAGCTCTTTTGACTACCTTAAAACTGTTTTTAGACTTGGTGTATAACATATAAAAAAAATTTTTCTTGCTCCAAATATTTGTTTAAGAGTGTTTTGGTGTTTGAGGTTGGTTGACCCCTCTTAAGGCTTGTTTAGCCCCATTTTGTGCCTTTTTTGGTGAGCTCCGGGACCATACTGTTTGGGGCTCCTCACCACTGAAATCTTGAGGGATTTCAGTGGTGAGGATGGTGCCTTGAGGTCCCAAGAAGGAGAGGGCCACCCCCTCTCCTTGTTGTCCTTGAAAAGGGCCATTTTTGCCTCTTGAGGGAGCATCTAGTTTAGGTTCATGTTGACCATGTCTTAACTGATATTTATGCTTATTTTTCCATGAAATAGCATTGTGTTGAGTTGGTTTAGACACACCTTGCATGCCTTGCATACATGTCTTGTAATGCCATCCTTTAGCCTTAACATGCATCTAGGTTTTAACCCTTGTTCAAGCATGTTTTAGGCCTAGCTTTGTGAAGCTTTTGTACTTGTTTTTCCATGGTTAAGGTCTGCCCTTGGTTGTTTTAGCCATGTTTTCCATGCATGCATTGTTTGATCTATTTCAGTGGTTTGGCACCACTTATAGCATCATTTTAGTCCTCATGACATGCTTGCATGCTTGCCTTTGATGTTTCTTTGATGCCTTAAAAGGTTGTGCCCTATGCTCCATGTTTAGTCATTGTGCATGCTCTTGAATTTAAGTCATTTAGATGCCATCTAAGTGATCTTTAGGCTTTGTTTTAATATGCTAAAACTCTATTTTTGGTCATTTAATTCATGCCATGTTTGGTCCTCCTAAGTGTGGTCCAATACCCCTTTAGCTTGCCTTGAGTTTTGGCCATGCTAGCATGCATTGCTTGTGTTAATTAGTTGGTTTGGCACCTCTATTTCATGCATATTAAAAGCTTATATTGCATGCCATTTGCCCATGTTAGCTTTTTTTAAGTGTGCTTGGAAGTTGCCTTTATGTGCCTAAGTATTGGACCTTGCATGCATGCCTATTTGTATGTGTTTTGGCTTCCATGGTTGAGCATCTTGGCCACTGTTTTGGACCTAGTTTAGGGCTGTCCAATTAGTGTAAGTCCCTCCTTTGCATGATTGTTGCGTGCTCACCATGTATGTTGTTGCATATTTGGTGTGTTGTTGCATGATTGAAGTTGCATGATTGAATGAAGTCACAGGCTTGCTTGCATGCTTGAACACCCACATTGTGTCTTGCATACTTGTTGGTTACCTTGCTTCATACCTTGCATACCTTAGCATTGATGTCATATGCCTTGCATGCTTATTTATTTGCATCTCATGTTGCATATTTAGCACTTATGCCTTGGTTGCATCATCTTAGCATGCATGCTTTGCCTCTTGAATTGAGTATGAAAGAGGTTGAGTTCCTTGTGTGTTCATTTGGTTTGCTTTTCATTTGAAATTGAAATTGCATACTTGGTTTCTTGGGCCATCATGCATTGAAATGCGCGATTGGCGGTCCGAGAACCAAGGACCATGTCCCTTGGAGTCTTAAACATGATAAGGGATGTGTTGGTGCATACATTTGCTTGAAATGCATTGCCATGCCATGTTTTGCCCTCTGCTGCTCAAACACAGATTCTGCAGGAAGATTTGGCTGGCCGGCCATTTGTAGTGCCGACCGGCCATCATTGTTGGCCGATGGATCAATTTTGTGGCCGGTGATCATTTCCCTTGGCCGGTCGCCATTCCTCACCGGTGGTGTTCCACAAGTGCAAAAAGCATATCCCGACTTGTACAATTTTCAGAGGAGCGAGCAGAAAACAGAGGCAACTTGTGCATGGTGATTTCGAAGCGTAACCGAGCACGCATTGCATTGGACCCTCTTCCCGAGGCTGATTTTATTGCTTAATTAGCTTAGTTAATTTGCTTAGCTAGTGAATTGTCTGTAATAATTAATTAGCTTGATAGTTAGTTAATTGTACTATTCTTTTGGTCCCTCCGAGCGAGGGCTAATTTGTAATAAGTGTGGGTGCGTGTGTGCATGTCTTCCAACCCCCGCTTCTTTCTCCCTTTTACTTACCTGCTTTGATGGTTAGTATTAGGACACGTTTAATTTAGCATACCTTATGCAATGCATGTATTCATCATTCATCAGTATTGCATGCACCGGGCTCGGCGCATCATGCTAACTGCATAGTATTTCAGATCTAACTTGAATACATGCTATCTGTGCATTTCACAGGTCATCCTTAGATTAGCCAAGCCTATTCTAGTGTCATTCTGTATGCGATGCATTAGGCACTTAACATGGACTTGGATCATACATTGATTGCTAACACGTTCTTGTTTTGGCTCGGAGTACATTGTAAGTATTTATGCTTTAGCATTTTGCATGCGTGTGAATGTTAACATGACAGCATACTTACCATGTGGCTAGATGCTTATGTGTTATAAACTGCCTGAATGCCTGTGGGTGAAGGTTGGATTGTTTGAGTTGGAACAACTTGTCGAAATCCGTATTTTAGCCTACTTGCAAGTAGCAAACCTCAAAACGTTTTTCGAAACAAATGGATATGCAATGCTTTGTTCCAAATTAGACGATCTAGTCTCTACTTGTGTGTTGTGTGCATTACCTAGTAAATTCTAGCTAATTAACCGAAATAAGAACTCATAATGTTTTCAAAATCGGATATCATGGTTAGCAGAGGCCGATCTTCGGATCGGGCGAGAGAGGGTGCTCATAGCTGACCTTCCCCAATCGTACCCAAGTTCCCGAGCCGAGGCAACTTTGGTGATGATGGACACGTGGCCTTTGGCACTGAGTCAGGGTTTCCTAAATTCCCCCATTAAAAAATATTTAGGTGGCAACTTTGTATCTGGCAAAGCAGTCCATGTTTGGCACTTCTTTTCTAAAAATCTATTTTCTCAAAACGATTTGCCGGATTTGGACTCTTTGGTTCAGATTAAGAACCGTGACAAAAAGGGAGTTCGAACTGTAGCACGAAGGCCTCACGCGGGCGCGTCTACAGTTTCTGGCGACTCTGCTGGGGAAATTAGAGAACTTGACTCGAACTCGTGATATCCTGTTTTGATTTCGCTTATGTGTTTCTTTGCATTGCATGTGCGTTGGTGCACCTAGGACACCGTGTTTGCCATCTGCCATTCCTGAACGGTTTGCCGGAGGCTTGTCTTGTCAAGGCATGACCATAAGGCTGACCGATTATGGGCTCTAACAGTATGGGAACACAAACTCCGGTTTTACCGGGGCACCCCTTTTGACCATTCGACCTAGTGCATATTTGGAATCCATAGTGACCATTTCAAACTAGGACAGGTTGCTTACCCGATTATTGGTTGTTTGAAACCACTGCGTGCGTAGTGAAACCCTAGCTCCTGACAAAATAAAACAGGGAAACCCTACCCCAACATAGGGGTGTTTTGGTTCTCACTTATCTGCTATGTGCTTCAGACTGTATCTCTACAGGGAATGCATATACCAGTTTGCAAGTTTGAGAATCAGGCCCGAGGGCATTAGTATCAGTGTTTTGGGGAATCAGTTATATCTGCGGGTATCAGATTGATGTTTTGGGTGATTTTGAGGATGTGATCGATGGTAAAATCTGATTCAATTTGCTCTTGTGATTCGGTTGAAATTTGAAAGCAGCATGTTTTTTTTTCTTCACGAGAGAGTTGATCTGAGAATAGCCAGTGTTCTCCCTTGCTGAGGCAAGACAGATATTTGAGCCGTCAATCACCGTTCAGTACAGTGGACTTACCATGGCGCAGAATTCAGAGGAAATTGTGGTAATGACAGCCGCGCTAGATCAAGGAACCAACCTGCGGGATGAAGCTAATGTTAGTGTGCCACACTCGCCCAGGTCACCAGTTGCGCACCCGGTCTGGACACCCTAGCTATATCAGGCTCGCGAGCCTACTACATTTGAACTAATGGGGATGATCGGTGACCTCCAAAGGTCTGTGGCTGATCTTGCTTATGGGATGTCGGTTTCGCCACCAACCACCTCATACGACGAAAATTTTGTACCACAGGAGCCCCCGCTACTGGGGCGGATTGTGATTGAGCTCAGCCAACCTGAGGCTGTCTCAAGTTGTAACAATGACGTATCAACATCAACCCAAACCCTCGATCAGGCTGAGGCCAGGGGTAAGGACAAGATGAAGGCAGACGATGATCCCATTGAACAACTGCTGCGGGCAGTCGAGGCTTTGAAAGCCGGGGGGATGAACAAGCAACAGATATCTGCAGTTGTGGCAAAAACTGTGGAGGATGCTTTTCCCACTCCACCTGAGGGTAGTTCAAGTCAGTCAGAAAATCGAGATAGGCCCCGTCATGCCAGAACAGTTCCTCCTATTCCCAACCCTGCACCTGGGAAAGATCAGAAAACCAAGGCAGTGTCTGCCGACCCTTTTGCTAGTGCGTCTAGTAAGAATACTCAGACTTCAAAGTACCTGCCCCGAGGGCGCAGGATCTTTCATGCTCTCTACATGCCTCTGTCTAAGGCACTTCAGATTCTTGCCAAAAGGGGGCACCTCAAACCCCTTGAACCTCGGCCTCTCCCGAAGAATCTCCCTCTCACACATGATGCTGCTTTGTACTGCGCGTACCACCAACAGACCGGTCACGCCACCGACAACTGTTTCCGCCTTCGCCATGAAGTGCAGGATCTGATCGATAATGAGGTCATTCTTCCACCTACCTCAGTGAAGTCTGTTACCACCGAGCTGTTGGACTTTGAGGATACTGCGAGTATGTGATCAGGGGTTGGACCACCTGCGGGCGGCGCTCGGTGTATTTCGGATGTGGCATCTGGCAAGCACTTTTTGAGCATTTGTAAATGCAGTTTTGTAGCTTTTGGCTTGGGTTTTGAGTCAGTTCTCTGTTTTGTTTTTGAGTCTGCCTCTTTGTTTTGAGTCAGTCTTTTTGTTTTTGGGTCTGTCTTGTGGTACCGAGTCAGTCCCGTTGTATAGGATGTCAGGTGATTCTAGGGTTGTTGCCTCAAACACCATTTTGGTTTTGTAAATACCCTTTTGTTTTGAGTCTCTCTCTGTTGTGGAGCCAGTTACAATCAGGGAATTTGAATGAAGCAGCTGCGGCTATCATGTTTCCATGCTTATTGCTAATTTTGAGCTAGTTGTGCCAAAGGATTTGAATCGAACGGCCGTGCATTCCACCTGCTCTCTTGTGCCCTGAAAATCATTGCATTAACCTATGTTTTTCAAAACCTCTTTAACACTGCGGTGAAAACGAAGAGGAAGGAATTCCTCTAGTTTTGCAAAACTTTGATCAATTTGAGAAAAAGAGAGGCATGCTAAGCCTTTAATGAATGAAACCATGCTTGTTAGCGTGAGTACTGAGAAGGACCCTAGCTTGATCCAGATTGGTTCCACACTATTTTCGGCGCGAGCGATTTGTCACTTTCTTAAAAACTTTCAAAAACAAATGTTTTGCGCGGCCCTATGAAGACCTGTGTGGAATCGCTCTTGAGATTGTGTAGCCTAGGATCGCTCTCAGTCTCAAGATTCAACCCGTTCGTTTTCGAACCTTGAACCCATTCAGAACGTTCAACGGTCAACCGCAATGTAAGGTCTGTGTAGCCAGATTTAAAGCAGCCCTCGAACAAGAGGCACCAAAATCAGATCAAGAAGATCAGATCTCACCGGAAGAAGCTTGTGAAGCAACCGTGATGGATCCTTCTGCAAATCAACGCAACAGCCATTCTCTTGGATTCAGATGATTTCGGGATCTCAAAACCATTTGGCATGGACTTGTTAAACTTTTACCCTTTGAGAGGCTCGTTGGGCTGAAAACTCGGAAGGGCGACCCAGGCAAAAGTTAGAGCAAGAGAAAAATACAAAAAAAAAAGGAAAAGAAGAAAAAAAAATACAAAAAAGAAAAAAATATATATACAAAAAAATCAAAAATTGAAAAGAAGAAAAAAGAAGCTCGTAAGGTCGAAAACTCGCAACGGGCGCCTTGGCAAAAGTTAGAGCCTAAAAAGTGAAGGTTAAAATACCCGAGTGTGCCTTAACCAGAACTACGTAAGGCTTGATTCCCATGTGTGGGATACGTAGGCAACTTCATCCTGAAGTCCAGCCCCCAACGCTTTTAAAGCGATTTTGTCCATGTAATGGTTTCGATCATCCTTGCCTTCTCTGAATCCGACAGTTCGGTTGTGACAACATGGACCACGTGGGCTTGATTCCCATGTTCGGGATACGTAGGCAACTTCATCCTGAAGTCCAGCCACCAACACTTCCAAAGTGACTGTGTCCATATATTTGTTTTGACCATCTTCGTCTTCTCTGTATCCGAGAGTTCGGTCGTGATCAACCACTGATGAGGACTGTTTACAACATGCTGAGGCATCATTCAGACAAGGGGCAACTTTCTGTTGCCATGGGTCGCCATCCAAACCAAGGGCAACTTTTCGTTGCCATGCAGTGCCTTTCAAGCAAGGGGCAATTTCCCATTGCCTCCGATCCGAGTTTGCGCATCTTAAAGAGTAAGTTCTGTGCTCATTGAGCATCAACCGTTTGCAAAAATAGTTTTTGAGAATTTTTACTGAGGTTGACTGTTTTCTCGAAAATTATTTCATTTTCCAAAACTGGACCTTTTTCTTGGACCCAAAAAAGGAAAATTTTCAGTGTTCATGGCCTGACTTGCATGATTTTCAAATAAAAAATCGAACAAGTATGTTAATCTAACTCTCATCTTGGTCAAAATTGTTTTAGTAGAAAACCAAAACAAAAAATGGTCAAAATGATGAATTAGGGGCACATTTGAGTCAGGTATTCTGTCTTTCTCCCGTCATTAACATACTTGCCAAAAAGGCACTTTATTCGCCAGAAGAGGGCACAACTAAAGCTGTCAAAAAAGGGCTGAAAGCTCTCAACATTCCTCCAAGCAACAAGGTATCAAACCATGTGCGAAACACGAATCGGGATGGATCAAGACACTCCATTCCCTCATCCAGGGCATCGACCAGACATCCCCGGAGGAAATAGCCGCAAGCTAACAGTGTTGGGCGTGAACCCACAACCTCTTGTTTATCCACCGACCATATCTGGGGAGGGATGAAAAATGAAAGATTAAAGAATATAGAGGTGTGCGACGACAGAAAAGTGAGCAAAAGGGTTTTGAGAGAAAAACCGAGCCTGAGGGCCGAGTGGTGTGAGAATCACAAATTAGAAAGGGCGGGAAACAATACCCGGAGGAACTGGCTCCTCGTGACTTGAGGTCTTTCTTTGGTTTAAACATGTTTGTATGTCGTGTTTTTTGTTTTGTTTATCTCAACTTTTGTTTTGAGTCTTTTCCGAGCATGTCTCGTTTTGGTTAGGTCGTGTACCTTTCGTTTGAGTCTGTTTTTACTGTGTTCAGTTATAGGCTCGATACCCCGGTTGAAATTCCTTTTTCAAATTCAAAATGTTTCAAATTAATTGTTTTTGCTCAGAGTGCTGTGTCATTCTCCACATTTATGCGAGGCAAAAGAAGAAGGGGGAAATTTGGGTATCTGAGTGTGTTTCAGCTTCAGCCGACTCTACCTTCGTAGTCCGTCTTGACAGATTGGATTGCTTGTTCAGGGTTTGCCATGTACAGAATAAACAGAATGGCCTGTATGCAGATTAATCCCCAGCAGAGTATGAGCCGAGTGTTCAGACTGAGCAGTGGGTTATGTGGGTTGCTTTGCTATTGGCCGGTTCATTACTTGGTTATTACAATACAAATGGTTGACTTTCAGACAGGAGATCAATCCCATTTACATTGAGATGTAACATGATTCAATGCAATGCAAAGTATAAAATGTACAGATGTAACACTTTTTCAGATAAAAAGTTTGTTTCATTTCATCATCCTTTCAAGTACATAGTTTTGAGGAAAACAAAAACCTGCCTGCGGCAGTACAAGGTACTCTAGCTACCAATAAAGCAAAAATACAAAAGAAGAAAGAAGAAAAACAGCAAAAATCTGGATCAATGTCGAGTGGCCTCAGGTCTAAGGGTCAGTCCTCGTCCTCTTCCTGGACGAAGGCCCAGGAGCATCATCAGGAGCATCATCATCAGCGCCGTCATCAGAGCCTGAGTCAGCATCATCTCCGGTCTCCTCCTCCTCAGATGACCCCGCCTCCGCCTCCAACTCGTCACCATCAGGGACTGGAGCCCGTGAGCTACTCCCGACGTGAGCGCGCCCCGCCTTGGTGCGAGGGTATACTCTACCCTCTCCATCTCTCCCTCGAACAGGAACGGAAGGTTCAGCTGAGGTACCTCCTACAGTGGGAATCTGGAAGGGAGGCTGAAAAGTACAAAAGTCAAATGCATCGATATCTTTGTGAGCAAAGTACCCGATCTTGAGAATCATGTATGAATCCCGATGTATGAATCCGTGAGTAGTGTATGAGTCTGAGAATGTAGTGTATGAGTCTGGCGTGTCGAGATCTTAGTGAGGCGATGTATCCGATGTCGTGTTGTGCATCGGATTATGTGAAGCAGTTTATGTATGGTTGATAACCGTGGTCAGGAGAACATACCGGAATACTGTAGAGGGCCAGGAGGTCAAAAGTCCGCTGTAGCATCCCTATCATGGAGGCATTCAACTCCAAAGACTGCCGGGGGTACTCGGAGGAAGCCTGCAAAAAGTGATTAGGAGCATCAGTATTCTGCGGAATATCAAGTGAAATGAAATGAAATCAACTGATTGTGCAAGATGAAAAATGCAGTAGTACATACTGGAGGCAAGTCGTGGAAACCGACTAACTCATAATCAGCCGGGGGAGGAGCAAAGGGGATCTGATAAGTCGCCCCACCCTGCCCTCTGTATGTCATCATCGTGGGCAGAACAGGCCAACCAACCGCCTGCCCTCTCTGAGCTCCACCCCTGCCGCGGACCCGAGCTCTCCTCGACACTCCTGCTCCAACCCCCGCTCCTGTCCTAGCCGCCGGTGCCGCAGGCCTCTCCCTCTCAGCTCGGTGACCACTGCTCAGAGGCCGCATGATATACGTCTGCACGTACTCTCTGTAGTCGCCTATGCCTTTGAAGCGGATCGCGTCCCAACCGATAGTATAGTCGGCCATCTACTTGGGGGTAAACCTCTCGGTATCCCTCATATGCTTAGGAGAGTGAACCAGGACTATCTACTCTGGTAACCCTAGGGTCTGGCGTAGGAAACACTCACCCAGGTACCAAGCCCGACAGACCGAGCCCTCCAGCAGAATCCTAAAGCGGGCAGTCTCCTCCGCACCAACAAATCGCGCCCGCATCTCAGCTAGCACTGGAGCCTAGGACTGCCAGGTGATCTGGAAATGAAATGCAGTTTGTTATCTATCTGTTATTGAAAATGCAGTGCAAAGTGAAGCGAAAATAAACTCTAAAGTTGAACGTACCTCCGCGGGGGTGATGGTGTCAAAATAGCGGCGGAAGAAGATGAAAGACTCTCGCGGTCTCCGTACACACCTCACGTCAAAGCGGCGTGAGAACGGAATGACAAGAGGAGTCTCCATATCGGGCACTGGGGCTAGTCTCGGAAAGTAGGCGTAGACCCACAACTGCAGAGTAAATACCAGTATGCTTATCAGATAAAGTAGAATGCAGAATAAAGCAGAAATAACAGAGCCGTGTATTGTGCAGTGTATTGTGCAGAGTGTACAATGTGAAGCGATGTCTGATCGGTGTAAAGTAGAATATATGTGTGTGCGTAATGCGATGTCTGATCGGCATAGAACGCGGTGTGTGAAGTGTATAAATCTGAGATAAATAAGCGAGAGAAAGATGTACCTCCCAAAAGCACGGTAGCCTCCAGAACAGCGCCAACTGCAACGGGAGGTTGAGCTCATATATCCGTATAAGGTGGCCAAGGCTGCGCCACCCCAGTCGTAGTGCAGAATCCGGGTAACATCCACCAAGGCGAAACAGCGGAGAAAGGGTGTTAGTGCCCGTCGGCGAAAATAGTGGTCTCGAATAGGAACATGAGGAAGCTGCATGCGTACCGCTCCACCTCCTCCTGGGTCATCGGTGCCTCCTCCGCTAAGGCCGGCTGAACCCTGAACTGGACCTCGAACCAAGAATACCGGACGTAGCCTGGACGAGCGAGAGGCGGCACCTCGCCTAGCAAGTACACCTGAGCGGCCTCCCACTCGTCCATGTCGGTATCAAAGGGGATCGGATCACCCCCTACCCCGATGCCTGTGAGCATCGAGCAATCATAGGGAGTCATCGTCATATCTCCCGTGGCGGAGAGGTGGAATGAGTCAGTGGTGTCCCACCACCTCTCCACCAGAGCAGCTAGAAGAGGCCTGCTCGCGATGGTAGGAAAGTCCTGCGAACGCACCAAAGCCGGCACAGTCTCACGATCGGCGAAACGGCGTCAGCGAGACCATATACCGATCTCAGCGACGCGTTCCCATACCCCCGAAAGGCATGGAAATCTTCCCGTTTTCAAGCAAACAATTGCAAAGCAATACTAAATGTACAGTCTTGAAAAGCATTCAGAATTAGTCACGAATCTGGCGTGTGTGCGTTTTCAAGATTCAAGCAGAATCGGGTGCGGTGTGTTTCTGATGAACTACAACATGTGATCGTCGGTGTGTTTGCATGGTTGATCTGAATCTGGCGTGTGTACACGTTTTCAAGTTCAAACAAATATCGGGTGCCGGTGTGCTTGCAGTGAACTACAGTGCATGATATGTCAGTGTGTTTGAGTGGTTCAGGGCAAGTGCAGTGTGTGTGCGCGTGTTCAAATTCAAACAGATATCAGTTGCAAGTGTGTTCACAGTCAACTACAGTATACAGTGTTTGTATCGGTGTATCTGAGCTAAAGCAGTTAAAGAACAGAATCAACTATGGCAGTTAAGTGTCTTACATTGCGGAAAATAAAACAGAGGGAAGAATATACCTCGGAAGCGCCGAAGGACAGATGAGACTCTGGCTCGCGCAGGAGAAGCTCTGGAGGCATCCCCCTCTCGAAGCTCCTGAACTGACGAAGTCCGTCGGGAGGCAGAATGTGAATCGCCCGATCGGGTAGTCGTCGGGTCGAGCAGGCGACGCTCAAGGAAGCTCGCCTCTGGGTCCATCTCATGCTCTGGGGGAGTCCCGCCCCGTGGAATATCGTCTGCCATATCAAAAGTAGTGAGAAAATGGCCGAAAGGGTGAAAACCGGGCTAGAATGTGAAAAGTCAACAAAAAGTCAATCCCGGGAGGGCGGAAAGGTCGGAATGTGGAAAATGTACAGAAATCAAGAAAAATTTGGGGGAAACACACCCCAAGAGGCGGAAATCGAAAAAACTACACCGAAACGAAGTTTTGATCGGATGAAAATGTTGAAGCGAAGAACTTGAATCGAATCGAGCGATAAACGACGAAAGCATAAGAAAATGGAGGATCGAAGAGAGGAAAATGCTCTAGAGAGAGAATGAGAGAATTTCGGCCAAGGAAAATGAAAAGAATAGGGTTTGGAACCCTATTTTAAAAGACCCAGCAAAAGAACAAAAGCGCCTGATTCGGCAAGATTTGGCCGTTCGGCTACATTTTTGGCGGTGAGATATTTTGATGGCGATGGATGGCGGTGATATCCACGATGGTGGTGAGCCTCCTACAACTTTCTTTTGGTCGGATGAGTGGTTTGGGACCTTCTTTGCTCAAGTTAGTGCAAGAAAAGTGCATTTTGAAGCTCAAGCCTCCGTTTGACCTCGGACCGTGTCTTACATGCGGCACTTTCGAATATGTGAAAGGTGTATCCTTTTGGTATCCTTTTGTCTCTTACAAGATTCGAAAGTTGCCCACATGTATTGCATTCTGGTAACTTCGTCGTGAACGCGCGCTGATTATGCGTCATTTCATCCGCATTGTTGCGCATGTCATACTCGCATCATCATGCATTTTCGCCCGATCTGGCGAGACCTTAAACCCGCTTGGTCTGGCGAGACCTTAAATCCGCTCAGATGCATTGTTATGCACCCCTCCCTCGCATTGATTTACACTCGTCATGGTCTGGCGAGACATTAAACACGCACGGTCTGGCGAGACCTTAAACATGCTCGGCTGGTGTTTGCGTATCTACATGCATCGTAGCACACGTCATCCCTTGCATTGTCATGCATTGCATATGCGTGTCACCGCGCATTCGGATTCGCATGCATTTCAAAAGTTGCGCGTTGTCCCGCATTTCAAGCTTATCTGCATCGTCATGCATTTCAAAAGCCGCGCATTGTCGCGCATTTTAAGTTCACTTGCATTGTTATGCATTTCCCCAGCAGACGGTCTAGGAGACCTTAAATCCTTTGAAGGTGGAAGTCCTTCGGTGTTTGTCGTGCCTGAACGACTTGTGGTAGGTTTCATGCATTGTCATGCATCCTGAAGCGACGCGCGCCGTCGCGCATTTCAAAAAACATGCATCTTCATTTCAAAACCATGCATCATCTGCATTTCAAAAAAAAATGAAAAAAAAAACATGCATCTTCATGCATCTCAAGCGACGCGCGCCGTCGCGCATTTCAAAATCATGCATCATCTGCATTTCAAAAAAACAAAAAAAACATGCATCATGTACCCTTTCATGCATCATGCGCATTTAAAAAAATGCATATTCATTTCAAAACCATGCATCATCTGCATTCCAAAAAAAAACAAAAAGACATGCATCATTTGCATTCAAACAAAAAGAAATCATGCATCGTCATGCATTTCAACAAAAAAAAAACATGCATTTGTCATGCATTGTAAATACTGCATTGTCATGCATACGTTGTATATATTGCATTGTCATGCATCATTGTAAATAGTGCATATGTCATGCATTCCATTGTATCCCATCCATTCCATTGCATATTGTATATATTGCATTGTAGCTTGCATGCATTCACTGCATCACCTCCATCTATGGCTTGCACCTTTCCATGTTGAGCTTGGTCTGGTATGTGCTTATACTTTTCACGTCGAAGCACAATTTTGCATGTGTACGCGCCTATTCCACGCTGGTATGTTGGTTTGAGGGTTGCGGCACCTTTTCTGTGTTAGACATGGCTTGTTTGTGTCCATGCCTTTCCTAGGCAAGATACGGTTTGGCCTGTGTGCCTCATCCATTGTATCCTATCCATTCCATTGCATATTGTATATATTGCATTGTAGCTTGCATGCATTCACTGCATCACCTCCATCTATGGCTTGCACCTTTCCATGTTGAGCTTGGTCTGGTATGTGCCCATACTTTTCACGTCGAAGCATAGTTCTGTATGACCGTTCTGTGTTAGACATGGCTTGTTTGTGTCCATGCCTTTCCTAAGCAATATACGGTTTGGCTGCATGCCATATCCATTGTATATATTACATTGTAGTACAATTTTTGCATCCAGCATTAGGATCATTGGTCTTTCCTCAGCAGATTGTTACCTCACTTATGTCATTCCACCCAATTACTTATTTTTGTGTCCGTCTACATCACTCATAGTTCTGCATGTGTACGCGCCTCTTCCACGCTGGTATGTTGGTTTGAGGGTTGCGGCACCTTTTCTATGGTAGACAGACTTGTCGCCTCCATTATCTATTTGACATTTGTGTGGTTTTGAACTGCTCATGATTTGATCATGATTCAATTGCATTGCATATCATTTGCATTGTTTCAATTGCATTGCATTATCATTTGCATTATTTATACATAGTTTTGTATATATTGCATACCATTCTGCATTCATTTTGTATTGTCATGCATGTTGCTAACGATATTGTACCTGTTGAGTTTTCTGTCTCTTTCAGGCACAACATTGTATGTACGGTTCATTCGAAGCTGGTGCAACCAGACGGACCGCACAGGTATTGTATTCTCCGAGTGAGACATATCAAGAATTGCATAATTCTCTCGCATCATTTCTGCATTGTAATGTAGTTGGATTGATGTGTGCTAGCTTAAAACTGTCGCATGTTATGCTTTATTACAACTTTCTTTGCATGATCATAAGTTATGCCAGGCTTTGTGCATTGTCAGTTGCATTTTTGCCCCTGCCTTCGGGCGCATATCTTATTTGTCTTGCGTGCTTGTCTAAGTCTTCAGCCTTGTCAAAAATGAGTCGTCTCTGGACTTTGACACTCACTCCCGTCATTCTTATGACTTTCAAGTTCTGTCAAAGAGGGGCAACTGTAGACACCCCATTTTTTACCGTTCTCAAGACTTGGACGTCACTGATTGAACACTCAGTGATCATCCTTGTTTGTGTTCGTCTTGAGTTCTCGGAGGTCTCGGCTATGCGCCTTGTCTCAGGATCTCTCGACTCGACTGTTTTGTGTCTGGTTTTGCACCAAACACTTGTGTTTTTGCTTTGGAGGGCAGGGAATGGCTTGTTGGTCATCCCCACACTCCACCGGCCATGGCTTGAAGCCACCGGCTATGTTTTATTGCCACTGGCCAAATATTTGGCCGACCGGCACTATGGATGGTCGACCGGCCATCTATTTTGGTCAAATTGCATTTTTGGCTGGCCGACCACTGTTCATCTTCTTTTGCAGATATTTTTGTGCCAGCTGTGATAGCTGGCACCCACTCTGCTCTCCTCCATACACGTGTATGGAGGGATTTCCCTCTTGGATGGCTTGTTTTGGAAGCCTTACAAGAGGGAACTCCTATAAGAGGGAGGCTCTTCTCCCTCCTCTAGGTTAGACAACATTTTCAGAGAGCTTTGAGTTTTAGGGTTTGAGTGTTGTATCCATCCTATCTCTATTTCTCCCTCTCTTTAGCTCTAAGTGTGTGTTTAGTCTTATTATTGCACACAAACACATAGTATCACACCTTTTCTTGGTTGCTGAGGGCCAGAGAAGTGTTCTTGGAGTTCTTGGAGCTAGTTTAGAGCCAAAGAAGCTACTGAAGCTTCATTTGTGAAGAGAGTCTACAAAGGTAAGAAACTTGTCCCTTTTTACCCCATTTTTGCATAGCTCTTTTGACTACCTTACAACTGTTTTTAGACTTGGTGTATAACATATAAAAGTTTTGTTTTTTCTTGCTCCAAATATTTATTTAATAGTGTTTTGGTGTTTGAGGTTGTTTGACCCCTCTTAAGGCTTGTTTAGCCCCATTTTGTGCCTTTTTTGGTGAGCTCCGGGACCACACTGTTTGGGGCTTCTCACCACTGAAATCTTGAGGGATTTCAGTGGTGACGATGGTGCCTTGAGGTCCCAAGAAGGAGAGGGCCACCCCCTCTCCTTGTTGTCCTTGAAAAGGGCCATTTTTGCCTCTTGAGGGAGCATCTAGTTTAGGTTCATGTTGACCATGTCTTAACTGATATTTATGCTTATTTTTCCATGAAATAGCATTGTGTTGAGTTGGTTTAGACACACCTTGCATGCCTTGCATACATGTCTTGTAATGCCATCCTTTAGCCTTAACATGCATCTAGGTTTTAACCCTTTTTCAAGCATGTTTTAGGCCTAGCTTTGTGAAGCTTTTGTACTTGTTTTTCCATGGTTAAGGTCTGCCCTTGGTTGTTTTAGCCATGTTTGCCATGCATGCATTGTTTGATCTATTTCAGTGGTTTGGCACCACTTATAGCATCATTTTAGTCCTCATGACATGCTTGCATGCTTGCCTTTGATGTTTCTTTGATGCCTTAAAAGGTTGTGCCCTATGCTCCATGTTTAGTCATTGTGCATGCTCTTGAATTTAAGTCATTTAGATGCCATCTAAGTGATCTTTAGGCTTTGTTTTAATATGCTAAAACTTTATTTTTGGTCATTTAATTCATGCCATGTTTGGTCCTCCTAAGTGTGGTCCAATACCCCTTTAGCTTGCCTTGAGTTTTGGCCATGCTAGCATGCATTGCTTGTGTTAATTAGTTGGTTTGGCACCTCTATTTCATGCATATTAAAAGCTTATATTGCATGCCATTTGCCCATGTTAGCTTCTTTTAAGTGTGCTTGGAAGTTGCCTTTATGTGCCTAAGTATTGGACCTTGCATGCATGCCTATTTGTATGTGTTTTGGCTTCCATGGTTGAGCATCTTGGCCACTGTTTTGGACCTAGTTTAGGGCTGTCCAATTAGTGTAAGTCCCTCCTTTGCATGATTGTTGCGTGCTTACCTTGTATGTTGTTGCATATTTGGTGTGTTGTTGCATGATTGAAGTTGCATGATTGAATGAAGTCACAGGCTTGCTTGCATGCTTGAACACCCACATTGTGTCTTGCATACTTGTTGGTTACCTTGCTTCATACCTTGCATACCTTAGCATTGATGTCATATGCCTTGCATGCTTATTTGTTTGCATCTCATGTTGCATATTTAGCACTTATGCCTTGGTTGCATCATCTTAGCATGCATGCTTTGCCTCTTGAATTGAGTATGAAAGAGGTTGAGTTCCTTGTGTGTTCATTTGGTTTGCATTTCATTTGAAATTGAAATTGCATACTTGGTTTCTTGGGCCATCACGCATTGAAATGCGCGATTGGCGGTCCGAGAACCAAGGACCATGTCCCTTGGAGTCTTAAACATGATAAGGGATGTGTTGGTGCATACATTTGCTTGAAATGCATTGCCATGCCATGTTTTGCCCTCTGCTGCTGTCAAACACAGATTCTGCAGGAAGATTTGGCTGGCCGGCCATTTGTAGTGCCGACCGGCTATTATTGTTGGCCGATGGATCAATTTTGTGGCCGGTGATCATTTCCCTTGGCCGGTCGCCATTTCCCTCAGCCGGTGGTGTTCCACAGTGTGCAAAAAGCATATCCTGGGACTTGTACAATTTTCAGAGGAGCAGAGCAGGAAAAACAGAGGCAACTTGTGCGTGGTGGCGGATTTCCGAGCAGAACCGAGCACGCATTGCATTGGACCCTCTTCCCGAGGCTGATTTTATTGCTTAATTAGCTTAGTTAATTTGCTTAGCTAGTGAATTGTCTGTAATAATTAATTAGCTTGATAGTTAGTTAATTGTACTATTCTTTTGGTCCCTCCGAGCGAGGGCTAATTTGTAATAAGTGTAGGTGCGTGTGTGCATGTCTTCCAACCCCCGCTTCTTTCTTCCTTTTACTTACCCGCTTTGATGGTTAGTATTAGGACACGTTTAATTTAGCATACCTTATGCAATGCATGTGTGCATCATTCATCAGTATTGCATGCACCGGGCTCGGCGCATCATGCTAATTGTATAGTATTTCAGATCTAACTTGAATACATGCTATCTGTGCATTTCACAGGTCATCCTTAGATTAGCCAAGCCTATTCTAGTGACATTCTGTATGCGATGCATTAGGCACTTAACATGGACTTGGATCATACATTGATTGCTAACACGTTCTTGTTTTGGCTCGGAGTACATTGTAAGTATTTATGCTTTAGCATTTCGCATGCGTGTGAATGTTAACATGACAGCATACTTACCATGTGGCTAGATGCTTATGTGTTATAAACTGCCTGAATGCCTGTGGGTGAAGGTTGGATTGTTTGAGTTGGAACAACTTGTCGAAATCCGTATTTTAGCCTACTTGCGAGTAGCAAACCTCAAAACGTTTTTCGAAACAAATGGATATGCAATGCTTTGTTCCAAATTGGACGATCTAGTCTCTACTTGTGTGTTGTGCGCATTACCTAGTAAATTCTAGCTAATTAACCGAAATAAGAACTCATAATGTTTTCAAAATCGGATATCATGGTTAGCAGAGACCGATCTTCGGATCGGGCGAGAGAGGGTGCTCATAGCTGACCTTCCCTAATCGTACCCAAGTTCCCGAGCCGAGGCAACTTTGGTGATGATGGACACGTGGCCTTTGGCACTGAGTCAGGGTTTTCTAAATTCCCCCATTAAAAAATATTTAGGTGGCGACTTTGTATCTGGCAAAGCAGTCCATGTTTGGCACTTCTTTTCTAAAAATCTATTTTCTCAAAACGATTTGCTGGATTTGGACTCTTTGGTTCAGATTAAGAACCATGACAAAAGGGGAGTCCAAACTATAGCACAAAGGCCTCACGCGGGCGCGTCTACACATATACGGAACATCATAGATCATACTTGTCAGTTCCATAAAGGAACCTCCAGACTGGGTACGGATAACTTGTCAGTTCCATAAAGGAACCTCCAGCCGGGTACAGATAACTTGCCAGTTCCATAAAGGAACCTCCGGATTGGGTACGGATAACTTGTTAGTTCCATAAAGGAACCTCCAGCCGGGCACAGATAACTTGTCAATTCAATTAAGGAACTCCGGTCCCGGTACAGATAGTATACTTGAATCACAACATAAATACCACAAATATTTATCAGAGTTGGACAATCATTCATAGTACAAAACATAGCATTTCATAGAACAGATCTTATTCCATATACAGAAAATAATTTAACTTAAACATAACTTTACTAAATTATTACTCACAAATAACCAGTGGCTCCAAATAGACGAGTAGAGTAGGTAATTCACTTAACTTGAGGCGCGTGACCTACATAACATGACAGATACATAAATTGAAACAAACGCTCGGATTATACGTAACTTATTTCATTTGTCCTTAGTGTATTTCTAGCCCTTATTCTCATTATAGTGTTTTAATCTTGGCGTTAGAATGCATAGGATAGAATAAGGATGCAAAAATGTACTTGAAAATATTTTTCAAAACTTGCTAGAAACAGGGTCTACGCTCGAGTGTGGCTTTCCTCGCTCGAGTGGACATGCAAAATGTGAGGGTCCACTCGAGCGCAACTTCTTTCGCTTGAGTGGTCTGCAAACTTTGAAAAAGTACTGGTTGCTTGTTTTTCCTGCTCGACACTCGCTCGAGCGTAAGAGACATGCCCTTGCTCAAGTGCACCTTTTGTCGCTCGAGTGTGCTACAAAACATAAGAACTTCTGGGAGCATGCATTTCACGTTCGAGCCAGCCTTTGGTCACTCGAGAGGAAGTGTGAGACACAGAGTGGTCGCTCGAACGTGGAATTCGTCGCTCGAGCGTGGAAGCAGAATTCTAGAATTTCCAGAATTGTTTCCAAGCTTCAAAACTCAATCTTAAAGCATCAAAGCTCGATTTTTCTGGGTCAAAACTTGAGGAAACATTGAGAAACTTATAAAACACCATGAATTAATGATCCTTTCAAGAAATCATGGCGCAATAGCTTGCCAATTGTGCAAAAATTCAACTTAAAATTTATGAATGTTCTATGAACATGACATGCATGAATTCCTTTGAACTCAATCTTCTCAAAACATGATTAAATGTTACAAAACAACATGAAACTTGATGATTTCCCAAAATTAGGGTGAATTCAAGACATGCATGAGGGCATTCTTGGAATTTAAACTCAAAATGCATGAATTATGCATGCATGCATGAATTACTCTTTCATTCTACATTCTTAATTTAATTCTCATGCTCAAACCTCTAATTCCCTTGAATTCTTGCACTAAGTAATTCAATTTCATAATTAAAGAGTTAAATTTCCTACCTCAAGTCTTGAGTTAGCTAATGTTGAAGCTAAACTTCTTCAATTCCCTTCAATCTCCCCTAATTCTTTCTTAATTCTCTTCTTCCTTAAATGTTTGGCTTCAATCTCTCTATTTTCCTTCTTCTACACGTTTGAGCTAAAAATGGATAAAGATAAAGGAAGTCTTGGGCTTGG
Organism: Camellia lanceoleosa; assembly: GCA_025200525.1. Classification (NCBI taxonomy): domain Eukaryota; kingdom Viridiplantae; phylum Streptophyta; class Magnoliopsida; order Ericales; family Theaceae; genus Camellia; species Camellia lanceoleosa. The sequence goes on from CM045769.1 coordinate 174,661,336, forward strand.
TAGTGGCTTTATATAGGCTAATTAGTGGAGCTTAATTAATTCAAGCATAATCAATTGGAATTATTTTATTCTAATTATTTGATTTCGAATCAATTTCAAATTGAACTTACCATAAATTCCTAAAAATTCCAAATAACACATTTATCAAGTTAATTTCTAAATGAGATGCCAATAAAGCCTTCAATTCGCAAACCGAATAAAAACATGAACATGTCTTTCTACGTTAAACAGATATAAACACAAAATAATGCAATGCACATGTAATTAACTCAGGATTTCTTCTTAATTACTTGTTAGGCATACTTAAGCATGGATTAGCACTAATCATGGGTCGGGGTTGTTACACTAGCCGTTGTGATAATCTATCTTAAATAATGAAAAGGTTCACTCGTAGGTAGTTTTGGATTTTCAATCTTCACCGATCCTCTGTTTCCATTGTTACTATTACTAAAATTACATTTCATGTATTATGTCTTAATTCTGCTTATCTTAAATCCATTAGATTCAAGTACTTCTCTCAAAATCTCTAACTTAATGTTAAGTCCTTCTCTAATCTCATCTACTAACGCGATATCATCTGCAAAAAATATATACCATGGCACATCATCTTGAATATTTCTCATCAACTCATCTATAACCAAAGCAAAAAGATAAAGATTTAAAATTGATCCTTGGTGTAATCTCACAATAATTAAAAATTCACTTGTCTTTCCACCTGACGATCTAATAGTAGTTATTGCATGTGTGTATATATATATATTTTACATTATCATATTTTTGTTTGTTTTTGGCAACAATTAAAAATGGACATTGTGCTACCTTGAAGTGCAGAAGTTATAACAAAATCTCCAAAGGCAAGTTTAATTCTTGGCGTTCGAATCCTCTAGAGCGATCCTATGAAGTGATCCTCTAAAGTGATTCTTTATGGTACGACACGTGTCCTATTAATGGAATCAATGGCTGAGATGATCCCTCTCTAAAACGACGTTGTTTTGGGGAGTCAGGCCCAAAAAATAAATAATAAATAATTGCAAAGTTTGCAAATCGAGAGAGAGAGAGAGAGCTGAGGAAAATTTTTCTCTGCAATTTTTTTGCGGAGCTTGATCCATAGTACTTGTCCATGAGTTTCTCGATTGTGTGGTCTCTAGATCTGGAGGCTACGTACTAGGATGAGGTGGTTTTGGATCAAAAAGTGGTGGACATTGAAGGAACGTTGGACGTGGGTTTGAATTTGAATTTCTTGAAGATGTGGGTTGCCATTGATGCACAATGAGGTTTGGGCTTTGTGAATGGAAGAGACTAGCTTGTGCACACTGCTCACTGATGCACCACAATTTTTTGCCGAAGTCCATTAACCCAACACAGCAAAAAAAACGAAGAACAATGAACAAATAGAAATTGAAAAACTTATTCACCCAAAAAATAAAAAATAAAAAACAAATTGAAAAATGAAATAGGATTTAAATTTGAAGTCCATGTACAATTAATGCAAATCAACACTCATCTACAACTCTCTCCTGCTGTTTCACCAATAATCTATGCCATAGAAAGCAAATGTCTGTTAAATCTGACTCAAACAAGGCCGATCAAAAAAAAAAAAAAATCTGACTCAAACAAGCATTTTTTTGGATTCAAGAAGAAAGAAAACCCAGATCAAAGTCTAAAGTGTAAACCTCTTTGAACATAAGAATTTTGGGGATGATTCTCTACGGAAACAAACAACAAACACCAAAGCTACAAAATCAAGGTAAGAGTTGTAGCCAATATGAATCGGCGGCGTCTAGTTGCGGTGGGGCGGCGTTGGGCGGCGACGGCTTCTTTCTTCTTCCTCAGCTCTCTCTTCTCCTCCTCTCTTTCAATCTGCAAACTCTGTAACTTTTTATTTTTTTTTAAATTTTTTTTTGGGTCTGGCTCACCAAAATGATGTTTTGACGAGGGATTATCTCAACCATTAGTTTCATTACTGGGACACATGTTGCGCTATAAAAGATCACTCTAGAGGATCTGGACGCTAATTCTTGATGTTTTTTAATACTTTTTCGAGAAAAACAAAAATGATAACAACTGCAACTGCAGATACTTTCAAGAAACAAGTTCTGAATCTTGGAAATGCTAGTGGTACTTCCCCTGAAATAAACCCTACTGTGTTAGGAATGACAATTGCGGTATTTCTAATGAGATTTTTTCAATGTTTGCAAAGAAGGGAATTTGATTTAGATAATTTTGAAAGGAAAAATAAAGCATTTTCTAATCTAGTCTAATACACTTGCACAATTTACATTTTATTTTTAAGCTCATTACTAATATTTTTTGGGTTGTAACTAACATTTTAAATTTAAATATCATTTTTTTTTTGTTAATCCTAAAAAATTATTTACAAACATAAATAGAATTATATATGAAATTGAGCCACTAGAGCCATTTATTTTACTAAGTTCTTTCATTACAAGTTTTTATTAGTATAAGAATTATAATATTATATTACCAAAATTTTTTTAATCATTTAAAATTTGATGACTTTCACAAATTTGTTTTGAATGGTTTAGTGGAAATCTTTCATACAATATTCGTTGCAAAATTTAAAAAATAAAATAAAATTTCACTGTATTAATTTTCATTAGAAGTGAAATTTCTCTATCTCTGGGTGAACAGTACTCTTTTCAATTTTGCATATTTAACACAGTGGAATAAAAATTCCTGGATTTGTCTCTCTCTCTCTCTCTCTTGTTTCAGGCAGATTGCAGTGTAATAATCATCACCAAAACCTTCATTCAATGGCAAACTATTACCACGCACAATTCATCTAAAAAAACCCTAACTCGATAAACCCTAGTCTCTGCAAACATGTATTCATTATCAACGACGAGCAGAGTCGATGTTTTCATATCACCTCGGAGTTTTCATCCTCATTCCTCCATTAGTCGCCGTAGTTATTCACATTCCATCTCATTCCCCTTTCGTACCCATTCAAATCGCTTGAATTTCACTCGAATCGTCAGGAAAAACCCACCTCTCATTCATCGATCCTATGCGATTTTTCAAAAATCGGATTCCAAGTCTTCTTCTCAATCTGATAATGCTAGTAGTACTGACACTGAAAACGATTTTGTTACTAGGGTTTTGAAAGAAAACCCTAGTCAAGTAGAACCCAAGTTCTTGATTGGCAATAAACTGTATACACTGAAAGAGAAAGAGGATTTGGAGAAGAAAAGTTCTGATGCTGGGATTGCTGAGATTTTGAAGAAGTTGAGATTGATGGTGGGGAAGGAGAAGAAGAGGGAAGAGGGAGGAGTTGAGAGTGGAGTGAAGTCTGAGGATGTGTATTTGAAGGATATTTTGAGGGAGCATAGAGGAAGCTGTATGTTCCTGAGCAAATTTTCGCAATTTGTCCGAAGAAGAGGAATTTGATAGGGATTTCGAGAGCTTGCCGAAGTTGAACTTGGAAGATTTTCAAAAGTACATGAAGAGTGATAAGGTTAAGTTGTTGACTCTGAAGGAGGACACTGGTGTGCCATATGGTTTTAGGGATTTCATTGTGGAATTGAAAGAAATTCCAGGTGGCAAGAACTTGCAGAGAACCAAATGGTGAATATGCAGTTGTCTGATTTATTTTTTTAATATTCATAGTGAATTTTTATTTTTTTATGTAGTTCTTTGATGTTTTTGAATATCTCGGTAGGGCGATGAAGTTGGATGTGAGCCAAGCACAAGCTGTTTTGGAGGAGTATACAGGGCTGCGAAAAGAAATAGAGAAGCAAACTATGGTATTCATTTATGTTCTTTGTTTTGCTTTTCCTAGTTTCTTTAGAAAACATGTGCAATGTCGTAGTAGGAGGATGTTTACACGGATGGGTTGCAATACGGGAAAACTAAGATAATAAATGAATACATGTACAAGAATCTAGGCATGGCACTGATTATGGACAGAGTAAGGGTAAGTTGAGTACAATGGTTCTGCGATATGCAACAATGACCAATGAGTGCACAAGTAAAGGAGATATTTTACTAAGTTGAAGGTTCTGAAGACACAAGAGGAAAGCCAAACAGGAGTGTCAATATTGATGTTACCAGGATCTATGCATTCTCATGTTAGCTACGAATCAAAAGTTAGATAATGTTCTAAAAAAAATATAATTTGTGCCCTTTATCTCCTTAACTACTTTGTAAATTATTTGTATTGCATGTTTTAATTTATTACACAAATGTTTAGAACTTTTGCACTTGTCATTTGAAGAGTTGTAACACTCTTTGAGACTTGCCGTAGTGGAGTTGGATTTCCCGTTTCTCTTACAGCTGAATCTTGTCTGCAGTCTTGGGTGGGAAAATTGCCTGAGTATCCTCATCCAGTGGCATCTTCAATATCAAGCAGAATGATGGTGGAACTTGGAATGCTGACTGCTGTGATGGCTGCAGCTGCTGTTGTTGTTGGAGGCCTTCTGGCTTCAGCGGTGTTTGCCGTGACGAGTTTCGTCTTTGCAATGGCTGTATATGTTGTATGGCCCATGGCCAAACCATTTCTTAAGCTTTTTCTTGGTCTCATCTTCAGTGTTTTAGAAAGAGTCTGGGATAATTTTGTTGAAATTTTCAGCGATGGAGGGATTTTCTCCAAATTGTATGAAGTCTACACTTTTGGCGGTGTGTCTTCCAGTCTTGAAATGCTAAAACCAATCATGCTGGTATTTTTGACTATGGTTCTTCTTGTCCGTTTTACTCTTTCAAGAAGACCTAAGAACTTCAGGAAATGGGTGAGCTTTACTCCCTATAAATTTAATCTTATTGTAATGTGTTATGGGCTCAAGTATTTCTAGCAGTTGCTATATGTTTTATTCATTATGCAGGATATATGGCAAGGCATCGAATTCTCTCAATCTAAACCACAAGCTCGTGTTGATGTTAGTCTCTATTCATTGCTTGCTGTACCCACACCCCCCCTCCCCCACCCACCCACCCCCCCGATAAGTGTTACTTAGTGTACTTACTTCTTCAATCTTCTTCCAGATATAGATGACATTCTTCGATTATGCTCTTCAGTTTTTGTTTTTATGTTTCTTCAGGGTTCAACTGGAGTTACATTTAATGATGTGGCAGGGATTGAGGAAGCAGTAGAAGAGCTCCAAGAGGTTAGATTTTTTTATTTTTTAGTTTTAATTTGTCTTGAGTTTATGTTTCCTTGCATCTTATGTATGTTTGATTTGATTAGTGCCCAAAGAGATGTAATGTTTGTTGTTTTTCTTTTAAAGCAATAAAAATCTTCAGTCTGTTTTGAAAGCCATTTAAAGAAAAAAAATTTATTTTCCGTTCATGTCAAGCTACTGGACAGTTCATGGGCAACATTTTAGTTCTACTATGTATACATTATAGAAGGTTGAAGAATTAATTTACTACCTATTGGAGCATTGTCAAAGGCTTCTTGGATCATGTTGATTTTAAGTGTTATTTCTCTACCCATTGCTTTTATCGTCGTATATATTCTTTTCTTGTATTGATAATTTTTTTGTGTTGAAGTCTTTAGCTATTCATCTTTTCTAATGCTTCAATTTTATTTTCATGAATGACATTTGCTCTTGTGCCTGGTTTTGGAGTTTCCACTCTATCAACCTTGTAAAGGCTAATTAATTTCTCATTACATTCTGCCAATTAGTTGGTGAAATATTTGAAGAATCCAGAGCTATTTGATAAAATGGGGATAAAGCCTCCACATGGAGTCTTACTGGAGGGCTCTCCTGGATGTGGGAAGGTTGGTAATATTCTTGAATGAGTACTGCAAAATTTTGGCAGTAAAATTTTTTTTGAGTGTTGAAACTAAAAGTGCTGCTTTTTTAGACCTTGGTTGCGAAGGCCATAGCTGGTGAAGCTGGTGTTCCATTTTACCAAATGGCCGGATCAGAATTTGTTGAAGTTTTAGTGGGTGTTGGTTCTGCTCGTATCAGGGATTTGTTCAAGAGAGCTAAGGTGATAATACTCCCTGCATAGTTTGCTTTAACTGTGGGTTTGATAATTATCATGACTCATTATCGCAAATGGCGATTTACTAATTTGGTCCGCATTTTGTGCACCAAGAGTAAGTCTTGCATTAATTTGTAGAGTACCATGCATTTGACAACATTGGCACTCCCTATAGTTAATTTGACATCATTGGGTAAGAAATGTTTCTATTTTTAGTTGGGTAAATGCTCATGTTTAACTATACTTATATTTATGAATAAAAAATAAAAATGTTGCTCTTTTAATTATATATATGTACTTCATATGGCTGTTTTGTTTTCTCCTAACCAGTGAAAAAAGTTTAGCTTCTGCATTGTCCTAAACATATCATATTGTTGAATAGGCTTTCATTGCTATTCTGTTCTGTGGTTGAAAACTGTTTACAAAGAACATCTGATGCATGAAGTATTGAAACTTTTATGTATTTCCAATTGTTTGGGTTTAAATTAAATGTGCGTAGAAAAATGTAAACGGTAATTCTTATTGTTAGAAATTTTGTAAACAACACAAGTAGACACACATTACTTAGTTTCTATGAAATCTGGTTCAAACTTTCTCAAATATCAAATGAAATAAAGTTTGTTATTCCCTTGAACTTGTTCATAGCACTTGTTTCCTCATATATGTCTACTTGTGCATGGCTTCCAAATGATATTACAAATCTAGAGAAAGGTGTTCTCTCATTTGGATCCCAAAGAAGAAAGGTTATTTTTTAATATGGAGTTGTAACAATATGGTATTGAAATTAAGGCATATAAGATTATTACTTCGGATCAAGGGTTAAAATTCAGCATGTCACAGTTGAGGTTGTGGGCTCAAAGTTAAGGTCAGACACTTTGTGCAAATAATGCCAAAAGTTAAGTCTGTATCCAATCTACCCATCCCTAACCCCCATCCAATGGGTACTGAACTGGGGTACGTTTTTTACTTTGGTTGAAAGGTTTGTTTGGGGTTTTTAAATGTAGCCCCGATATTTTTCATGGTGAATGATCGCTGATAAGTATGGTATGGGAGTTTAAACTGTGCACTTGGACTTCTTGTTATCCTCCGAATCTTATTCATATGATAGATTGTTTAAATTGCTTTTAATTAACTCTGTTTGATTGCCCATTAACTATGTTCCAGTCATTTTCCATTTTGTGGTCTTTTTGTCAACAGTAGATTATCTAAGAAAAAGAATACCTATATTATTTTTCCCTTCTATCTACATTTAAATGAGATATAAGGAGATTATTAGAATTCTTTGATGCATAAGCTGTTCGGTAATTGATATACTTAATTTTGAAGTCATTATTTAAGATTACCTAGATTTCCCTTGCAGGTAAACAAACCATCAGTAATTTTTATTGATGAAATTGATGCATTAGCTACAAGGTATGGGTGTTCCTGTCAGTATCTTCTACATCTCTACTTAATATTGATATGTGATCTTGTTTCTTAATTGATTTCTCAATTCCATCATTTTCATGTAATAAGGATATTATTTGTATACACACACACATATGTAGAAGCAAATATGTTTCCTAGGAAATATGCTTCTACACACATTCAAAGTTCCATCTAATTATTTCTTTCTGCCTTTATTGCATATCCTTAAATTTATAAACATTTGCCAAACCCTAAAGACTTGGCCATATGTCCAATACCCCCTTTTGACGAACTCATCTTAAGACATCAAATATTGGCTTCTTTGCACTTGTCTAATACAAGCAATCAGAGGATGGATGATATGGAGTGGTTTTTTCAGTGTGTTATCTGACTGACATGTACTTTCAAAATTGAAGTTAATTTGTATGATTCAGTTACAACACTTGTTTGGCATTAGTGACAGAAAATTATGGCAGTCAATAAACATGTGTTTTATATACAAGTATTTAGAATAAAATTGGTAAAGTGGATGAGAGGCTGGACAAGAAACAAGAGAATAAGAAATGAATATATTCTTGAGATGTTGGTGGCCTTACCATTTGAGAATAACCTGTGATACTTTTGGCTGAGAAAGTTTAGTATGTGCAAGATAGCGTATTCACTATGCCATTAACAGAGTAACATGGTATGGTTTTTTGGAATTCTAAAAGAGAAGAAATGGTAAAGGGCTATGCGTTGAGTTAGGAAGAACCAAGAAAATAATCGTGGCTCTGACTCATTGAATGGAAAGTTTTCCTCTAATCAGGTAAATAACAAAATGGATTCATGTTGATTACTTCAGGATACTTGATCTTCCTAGTTTTTTTTTTAACTTATGATATTTTATTATCATTTCTTGCTTTTTGTTTTAAGTTTTAAATTGCAACGTGGTTTTATCCAGCACACTTGGCGTATACTCATTTCTGAGCACTGTTTTAACACACTGCATATGGATAACAAGAATGACTTCAGTTTATCTTTTTCTTATTATTAGGCGTCAAGGAATATTCAGTGGATCCACCAACGACCTATACAATGCTGCTACTCAAGAAAGGGAGACTACACTGAACCAGCTGTTGATAGAGCTGGATGGGTTTGATACAGGAAAAGGTGTTATCTTTTTGGGTGCTACAAATCGTATGGATTTGTTAGATCCTGCACTTCTTCGACCAGGTCGTTTTGATCGTAAGGTTTGTATCTCTTAATCAACACATAATTAGCTGAGCTGTGTTTCAGCTTTGTTAAATAATGCATTGGTGTTTATGATCATTTCTCACTTTCTCCTGTAGATAAGAATTCGTCCTCCTAATGCAAAAGGGAGATTGGAAATTTTGAAAGTTCATGCACACAAAGTAAAATTGTCAGATTCTGTTGATTTGTCCATTTATGCCCAGAACTTGCCAGGTATGCAGTTTTTGTTGATCTGTTTTTTGCAATGTAATGCTCTTTATATCCATGACTTTGGCCAAAATATAATTTCTTCAAACAATCTCAAATACCACTTACGTGTAATTGTGTATAATGTTTTCCACTCTAATTGATGGCTCATTCATCAAGTTACACTGAACATGTGAGTTTGGCCTTTTGTGTGTGATCAATGATCGGTGATGTCCTTGATGAGTTCGCATTAAGATGGAAAATCTTTATGGTTCTTCCAGGTTTTTGTGAATTATATAGGCATTTATAGAGATTGTATTTGAATGTGTTATTTCAATGTCTGAACTATCATGTACTCATTTATCAGGGTGGACGGGAGCAAAGTTGGCTCAGCTGCTCCAAGAGGCTGCTCTTGTGGCGGTAAGGAGGGGGCATAATTCAATTCTTCAGTCAGATGTGGATGATGCAGTTGACCGACTCACAGTAGGACCCAAACGTGTTGGGATAGAGTTGGGTCATCAGGGACAATGTCGTCGAGCTACTACTGAAGTGGGAACTGCAATGACTGCTCATCTGCTAAGGCAGTTAGAGAACGCAAAAGTTGAACGTTGTGATCGCATATCAATTAATCCTCGTGGCCAGGTCCTCTTTGTTACATCCAATTCTTTTCAATCTTTCGTTTTCTCTTATATGTTATGGAAATTGCCCAACTTCTGGCCAAGCAAAAATTAGATGCCGCATGTGCTGGAAACCACTAATTGATGGGCACAGCTAACGGATATCTATTACAAAATATACACTTTGTTGGACATATCAACTCAATGATATATATTTCATGGTTAGATCATTTGCCATGTTCATTTTGGATAATCTAAACGGATTTAACATTGGCCATTTGGAAGATTGGTGGATGGTTTTTTCCATGTATATGATGTAGTGTTGTTTGCTTTATCACTTGTTTCTTAATGGTTAAAATGATATGCAGACATTGTCTCAAGTTGTTTTTCATAGACTTGATGATGAGTCGTACATGTTTGAGCGCCAACCACAATTGCTGCACCGTCTTCAGGTGTGAACTTTAGCTTTGCAAACTTCATGTTAATTATTTTCTTCTTTCTTTTTTTTTTGTTTTTTTGTTTTCCTCCCTGAATTCTATTGTATATTTTGCATCTGAGTTCTTTGCAATCTAAAGGTATTACTTGGAGGAGAGCTGCTGAACAGGTAATTTATGGACGGGATACATCAAGGGCATCAGTTAACTACCTTGCAGATGCTTCTTGGCTTGCTCGTAAAATTATCACAATGTAGGTCTTTCACTTATTCATTGTATTTTAATTTTCTAAGATTACCATTTCAGTTTCATTATTAGTCTTTTCTTATTCCGCCAGATGGAATTTGGAGAATCCTATGGTAATACATGGAGAACCACCTCCTTGGAGAAAAAGAAATAAATTTGTGGGCCCGAGGCTGGACTTTGACGGATCACTGTATGATGACTATGGCCTGATTGAGCCCCCAGTCAACTTCAATTTGGATGATGAAGTTGCGAAAAGGACAGAAGAATTGATGAGTGACATGTATGGAACGACAGTTGCTCTCCTGAGGCGGCACCATGCAGCATTGCTGAAAACTGTGAAGGTAAACAAGACTCCTGGCAAAAAAATCTTGTATTTAAGGGAAGTTTAACGGGGTATGCTGGATTTGCAGTAAAATTTCCTACATATCAGATTACAACTGTCTATTGGGGCATTAAAGTGTATTATGTTTGGGAATGTCTGCTTGAAAACATAAATCGCTAGAATGTGTATCATCATCTGGTAACAGTATTTAGAACCCTAACATGAAGTAGAGCATTTAAAATTATGAAAGGAAAAAAAACTGTCCTGCCACAGCAGGCAGGCTGCTTCCTTGGCCTCCAGGGCAGGTAGACCTTAGGATGAATTGCTAAAACAAAAGCAAGCATTTGTCAGATATTCAATTTTTTTTTTTCTTCCTTTTAAGTGCATCTAATGTTGCATAAAATGATTCTGTAAATTATGTAAGTCCTCAGTATTTGATTATTATCAGAAAATGAAATATAACTTGAGGGTGCCCCTTGGTATAGGTGTTAATGTTGATGATGTGACGACACTGATGATTGAATTCTGTGGTTCATTTGCATTTGCAGGTTCTTCTTAATCAGAAAGAGATCAGTGGAGAAGAAATTGACTTTATCCTGAACAGTTACCCTCCGCATACGCCCACAAGTCGTATACTGGAGGAGAAAGATCCTGGGAGCCTTCCCTTCTTCAAACAAGAACAAGAAAGTCAAGAGTTGGAGTATAGCCTATTGACTCCATGACAAGGCTGAAGCTTGTGATGGATATTTTGATGAGGCTGTTCCAAATTGATACCATGTATTTGAGGTAATGGCGAAAAATTGTAGCAAACCAACATGTAGTAATTTCTGAGATGCCCTTTTGGTGAGTGTGCAAGACAGGCAGCATCCGAAGGCAGTTGTATAGAGTGACATATGATCAGATTTTGGGAGTTTCATTGACAAAAAAATATGTAGTGATAGAATTTTTTGGTTTTATAAAGATTCAAAATTGTCGATTTTGTATTGTTTGTGTTGTGTTCTTGAATCAAGCCAAGTATTTATTGGTTATATTGTAATATTTTTATAATTGCTATTCATATGAGGGTTTGCAAACAGTTGTGCTAGCATTTTGGCCAACAAGTAGTATTTGTTTGCGCCTAAAAAAAAAACTATATTGTAATATTTTTATAATTGCTATTCATATGAGGGTTTGCAAACAGTTGTGCTAGCATTTTGGCCAACAAGTAGTATTATGTTTGCGCCTAAAAAAAAAACTAGTATATGAAATAATCGGAGATCATCTAATTACATATTGTGAAAGATTAATAAAATATTTTTAAAAAATTAAGAGGCAATACTGTTGTTATACATTTTATAAATACTTATGAAATGTAGAGACACAAATAATCTAACATTTGATTTCTTTTGGAAAGTTTATATTTAGTTTACATGACATAAATATTGTGTACTCGAATTTTTTATGTTGTTTTGGATAATACTATACTTCAAAAAAAAAAAAAAAAAAAGTCAAAAAAAATATATATATTTTACAGGAAAAATCCTCTCACTCGCCTACAAGTTCAAGACAACGCCTCTTGCAGAGATCATCAAGGTGTCTTGTTGTCATTTCTACCCTGACCTCATAAGACAAGTTTTGCTTAAGTCAGAATGGTATTCTGTTGTTCATTCTGTTCCAACCTCCTAAGATAAGTTCCGTTTAAGTTAAGACTCGCACAGCGAAGGAGTATTGAACTCATATCAAATGCGATGAAACCGATGAAACTATTTGAGGCTAACCTCCTAAGCGAGGGAGTATTGAACTCACACCAAATGCGATAAAACTGATGAAACTGCTTGAGGCTAACCTCTTAAGTGAGGGAGTATTGAATTAACACTATGTGCGATGAAACTGCTTGAGGCTAACCTCCTAAGTAAGGGAGTATTGAACCAACACCAAGTGCGATGAAACTACTTGAGATTAACCTTCTAATGAGTATAAAACCCATACCAAGTGGGATAAAACTGCTTAAGGCTAACCTTCTAATGAGTATTAAACCCATACCAAGTGGGATAAAACTGTTTGAGGCTAACCTCTTAAGCGATGGAATATTGAACCCATACTAGGTGCAATAAAACTGCTTGAGACTAACCTTCTAATCAACTGTATTACGTCTAGGAGATTAGCCCAAGAAGATTTTAAACCTAGAACTTGAGGGCTTAAACCCCATGTCTTTGCCAAGTTGCCAATTGCCCTTGGTTAGTCAAATTATTTTCTTACCAAGAATATTCTTAAATTGTATTTGGTTAGAAATTTAAAAAAAAAATTAAAAAAAATATATATATATATTTCATTTAAATCCACATATCTTTTTCTTTTTCATTTTTAAATCTCTCTCAAATTGCCAACCAAACACCAGCCTTATGATAATCCATCCATGCATTAGACTGTAATGACATTTGTGGGGTGAGACCGTGCCCAATTAGGAGTGAGCAGATCATTTGATTGGTACCAAACCCAGAAATTTTTCGCAAAATCTATACCCAACCCAAAACGAAGCCGAACACCCAAAACGCAACCCAGTTCTTCATTAGGATTGATTGATTGATTTCTCTAGGGAAGTTCTTCTCATTCTCTACATACTATTGACGATGAAAGATGAAGAAACATCGAGCCGATGACTCCGTAAGTATTCAATGTCGAAACTACAACCACAGAAAAGGCCTTTTCGAGCTCTCTTTGCCTTTGATTTTTTCATTTTGGTGTCTTGTGTTCTTGTTCTACTCTAAACTCGGCCTTACTCATGGAAATGAAGGTAATTTCTCATCCATTTACGCTTTTTTGGTCCTTCCTTCCCATATCCATTTCTCAATTTCGGTTTTTTAGCAAACCCTTTTTGTGTTTCATAAATATGATGATATGTAATATAATCAACAATACACTTGTTTGTTTATAAATTATGAAGCCTCAAGTAATTGTGAATTGTTTCTTTTGGTTCTGGTTTAATGATTTCAAGTGCCATATCATCCTCAAAATGTACCTTTCTAGTTGTTCCTTGATTTCTTGAATTTCTGCTACCATATTTGTCCTTTTTGTTGTTTCTTCATTAGGCCATACCCTTTAAAAGCTTCACTAATAGCTTTGAAATGTTTGAGTAAACATTTGAGTCTCCTTTGCTTTGGGTAAAAAATTGAGTAAAACTCAATTTGATATAAGTTTGGGTCAAGGAGTGGAGTGTGTTTTTGAGTATTTTTACCCAAATTTAAATTTGATTTAGGTTTGAGTCAAGCATTGGAGATGCCCTTAGCTAAGTTGTTTTGCGGTTATTAACACCTTACTTGTAGGTTGACGTAAGTGTTAAATTATGTATTCACTGCAATTAAATGAATTTATCAATGGTTATGGTGTAAAATGGTTTTTGGATGAGAAAAGAAACCTTGTGGAGTCGTGTTTGTAAACCCGAACTTCAGAGTTAGGCTAATTTCCTTATTTGGTTCTTATAGTATGTTGTGTTGATTTGAATGTATCTTATGCAGGGAATTTGCATGCTGATAATAGAAGCATGAACAACTCTAGTGTTTGTGAGGATAAGCTGTGTAACTCTGCTTATTCACTTGTTGAAAATGTAGACAACAGTTATATAAGTGGCGTGCAGTCAGAGTTTAATGCATCTACGACTAGAAATAACACTTTTGTTCATGATAACCACTATGCAAATCCTTACACACTTCAGGGAACAAGTGAATTGGAGGAAGCCATCTGGTGTATTTTAGGTTACACTCCATTAGTGTGTGGATTACAACCACAAGAACAACAAAAGGAAAAGACAGCAGAGCAACTACAGAATGGGAGAACTCATTCGGCTTACCTTAATTTAGATGAGTTTCGAAACATTACAAAGAAAGAGAAGGGTGGGACTGCAGCAAGTCGGCTTGTTAATATCACACGCCGGCTTGAGCCTGATGGGACGGAATACAACTATGCCTCGGCTGCTAAGGGTGCAAAGGTGGTGGCCCATAATAAGGAAGCAAAAGGTGCAAGCAACATATTAGGGAAGGATCATGATAAATATCTAAGGAACCCTTGTTCTGTTGGGGAAAAGCTTGTCGTCATTGAGCTTGCTGAGGAAACCTTGGTTGATGGAGTCAAAATTGCAAATTTTGAGCATTATTCTTCTAACTTCAAGGAATTCGAGTTGTGGGGGAGTTTGATTTATCCAACTGAGACATGGTCTCCATTTGGAAATTTTGTTGCTGCAAATGTTAAGCATGCTCAAAACTTTAAACTGCCTGAACCCAAATGGGTTAGGTACTTGAAGTTGAATTTACTAAGCCATTATGGGTCAGAATTTTACTGCACGCTGAGTGTTGTGGAGGTATATGGCATTGATGCAATTGAGCGGATGCTTAAAGATCTAATAGTGACTTCTGGGGAATCTACAACCAATAATTTGCCCAATCCTAATTCAATTGCAACACCTCCGTTAATACCAGAACCAGGTCCCAGTGACCTGAGAATAGATGGTGAAGTTCGAAGTGTGATTGAGGCTGCCAGTGAAGGGATAGAAGGCATCGACAATGGGCAAAGGCCTAATGTAGACGTGCTTCCATTGACCGCAAGTAACATTCCTGATCCAGTAATGGAAGTTAGACAACAACCAAATGGAAGAATACATGCTGACGCTGTTCTTAAGATCTTGATGCAGAAGGTAAAGTCCCTTGAGCTGAACTTGTCTGTGTTGGAGGAGTACATCAAAGAACTGAACCGAAGACAAGGGGATGTTGTGCCCAAGCTTGACACAGAGCTATCTAGATATTCAATGCTTGTAGAGAAAACAAAAACAGAAATCAAGAATCTCTTGGAATGGAAGGAGGATATGGTATGTTGATCTGTGAACTGTTCCAAATGAGATCAGTTTTATAAATGTACTTGACTCTGGCATTCATTTATTTTTCAGGAGAAAGAAGTTACTGACTTTGAGTCATGGAAAGATGTTGTCTCATCCCGAATGGATGCATTGGTCAGAGAAAATGGCATGCTGAGGTCAGCAATTTGTCTAACCTATAATTATTGTTGTTTACATTCTTTCTGTTCATTTCCCACAGTTCTCATTCCTGAATACTGCTCTTATGATTGGTTGAACTTATTAGGTTTCTGTTTATTTTGTTTCCTTCTTTCATTTACTCGGACGGTCAACTCTAACTATCTAATGTTGAATTACAGACTACCGCTGCTATTGATTTTTTAATGAGTAGGGAAAGTATTTACTTGATTAAATGAGGATTTTCTTGTAGTATCCAAGATTGTGTGATCCAAAAGTCAAATGTCATATCATAGGTTATGTTATGTATTGGATGAATGCAGAAATATATGTTGTATGGTTTAGATATATGACTTTTGTTTTTTGAAACAAAATTAAGAACTGTGCTCAAGATTTCTAGAGCCTACATAACATACTATGTACGGTCTTAAAGTCAACATGGAGGGAAAGTTGAATAGGCCTTGTGAAATTTGGTACAATTCAGTTTTATATTTCTAATATTGTATAGATTGTCTGTGTATATTCTATTTCTTTATACAAAAAAAATAATACAAACTAGGGTCCATTTAATAAGATATTATGTATTTATAAATAGCCCATAAACACATCTTATAGTTTACAATGGTGACTCTATGTAATAGGAATATTAAACAGTTTCTTGATCCACTTTTACTTTGTTTACCTTGTTTGAGGATTTAAGTTTTCATGACCTCACAACATTTGAGGTGTCAAGAAGATAGAATGCTGCTAGTTGTGAAGTGAACATAGTGGTGTATAATGTATCATAATTGAAAGGCACAAAAAGATAAATGAAAAAATTGTTTGTTGATGATCCTTATTGTTCTGCAATGCAAATTAAGGTTGATATTCTCTATATGTTGAAGTATGTATTGTTAGAATAGGAAACAAGTTAGAATAGGAAATATGTGATTGTATTTTCTTCTTCTTTATTCCCTTGATTGGTGTAATGGGTTAACCCATATATTATGTATGCCTTATGGCACTCCTATAATTACTCCGTATTAGTAATATAAAAGGGAATGAAGTCTACCTCATTCCCTAACTCTTTCTCTTCTTTAAACCTACATGGTATCAGAGCTAGTGGAAGAAACCTAAGCACATCCACTTTCTTCCACCGCAGGACTGCCCAGACCTTTGCCTGGGACAATTGACCCCCCACCTAGGCCAACCGAAGATTGTTTCTAGCCATTCTGCCCTTACCTAGTTAAGAAGAAGGTCAGTTGGCTCTTCCCCAGGCTAGCCGAAGCTTCCTCTCCTCTAAGTCCATCGGCAGTCCTAGCCTATCATCCTAGGTCTGTCGGCAAACCTGGAGTCCTTTTCTGTCTCTCTTTAGGCTAGTCGCCAGCCCTTGGTTGGTCGACGGGGCCTTCAATTGCCTTCGTTGCCTTTGTTGACTACTACCTCATTAGTTTGAGTGCTTTTCTTTTTCGTCTTTCGTTCTTCTCTGTATTTCTTCTCTTTTAAAACAAAAACAAGAAGGGAGGGAGGGAGGGAGGGAGGGAGGGAGGGGGGGGGGACAGTAAGAAAAAAAAAATACAGTTAAAAAAAAAAAAAACCTTACTTCTTTATGCTTTCATAGGTGTAGTAGTGTCTTTCCTTCCATTATTATCTTCCGGGTTTGTGATTGGCATTGTGTTTGAGAGTTAAATAGTAGAGTCTCCATGGCAGATTCCCTTAGTGAGCCCACTACTTCTCAGCCACCTAAGAGCGAAGTACTATTATTTCTACTACTATGATTGATAACCCCAACCATGGTCTTAAGATCACCACCTCTCTATTCAATGGTCAGAATTATCTAGCCTAGTCGTAGAGTATGACTATTTTTTTGAAGAGCAGAAGGCAGATGGGGTATGTTGATGGACGGATACAGACACCCAGTACCACGGATCCTAGTTATGACCAGTGGGAGATCACCAACTCCTTAATCATGGCTTGGTTGATCCATTCTATGGTACCTGAGATTAGAGAGGGTTACTTGTCTATGGACACTGCCCAGGATATTTTGGAGGCTATAGTTACTACTTACTCCAGGAAGGGAAACTTTTCACAGGCTTTCGAGTTACGTCACTCTATTGAAAGGTTGGTACAAGGTGAGATGACTATCCTCCAGTATTTTACCTTCCTTAGCAATAGGTGGAAGCGGCCTGATCACTTTTAGGATTACAAGCCTATATGTCCCACTGATTCTGCTGGTTACCGGAAGTTTGTGGCGCAAGAATGGGTCTTCAAGTTCTTGGAAGGCCTAAATGTGGAGTATGATTCGCTTCGGAGTAGAGTACTTGGCATGGATGCGCTTCCTTCTCTTCAGGAAGCCTTTGCTTTTGTGTAGAATGAGGAGAGTCACCGCTCTACGATGCTTCCTTCTGCTACTACTGATCGCTCGGCCTTGGTTTCTGCCTCCCCTCTCGATGGTGATCGTGTGACTCATGGTTCTTGTCCTTTCTCTAAAAAGGATAATCTTTTCTGTGACTACTGCTATAGACCTCGCCACACCCGAGAGACTTGTCGAAAGCTGCATGGGACTCCTTTTGGTGGCCGCGAAGATCGTCTTGGTACTCGAGGGGGGCGGTCTAGTCCTTCTAGAGGCCGAGGGGCCAATCCTCGAGTCCATCTTTCAGACACGGTGGAGCCACCATCTTCCTCTCCAGTTGTCTCACCTGCTACTGATGTTTCAGGGTTGTCTGCCTCGGATTTTGAGATTGCTTTTCGGCACTTGCTAGACCATCGGGCCTCCACTTCTGCTACAAGTGCGCCCTCTTCTTCCTTTGCCAATTCAAGTAACTTGGCTTTCTCCCCATGTGCATTACTATCTCATATGGCTGTATCATGAATTATTGATTTTGGTGCTTCTGACTATATGTTTGGCTCCTCTAATTTATTCTTAGAGTGTAAACCCCTCCTCAGGTCAAGAAAAAGTGCGTATTGCTGATGATACTATTTCGATTGTATCAGGGAAAGGTTTAATTCATGCCACCTCTTCCTTTCCTTTGTCCTCTGTCCTCCATGTTTTCAATTTTAGTGTTAATCTTTTATCTTAGAGTCGTCTTACTTGTGATTTAAATTGTAGTGTGACGTTTTTTTTCCTGATCATTGTCTTTTTCAGGACCTTATCATGAAGAAGAGCATTGGCAATGGTAGAGAGGAACACGGCCTCTACATTCTAGATCAGACGAACAAGCTGACTCATTCATCTATTCAGTTACCATTCACCAAGGAAGACATTTGGTTGTGGCACCGTCGCTTAAGACATCTCTCTTTTTTATTACTTAAGCATTTGTTTCCTTCTATTTTTGAGAAAAATAATGTGTCAGATTTTCAATGAGTCTTGTCAACTTGGAAAACAACATAGAACATCTTTTGTTCCTTTTATTAATAAAAGTTCAGTTCCGTTTACTTTGATTCATTCTGATGTATGGGGTCCATCACGTTTTGTGTCTTTAACTAGTCAGAAATGGTTTGTTACCTTCATAGATGATTGTTCCAGGGCCACTTGGGTCTATTTGATGAAAGATAAAAGTGAGGTCGTTTCTGTGTTTCAAAACTTCCATAAAATGGTTTGTACTCTATTTAGGGCGGTTGTCAAAATTCTATATTCTGATAATGGGGGGAATATATTGACTCTGGTCTTGTCACTTACTTCGCCACTCATGACATTATTCACTAGACTTTATGCACTAATACCCCTCAACAAAATGGTGTTGCAGAATGCAAAAATCACTATCTCCTTGATGTCGCCCGTTGTCTATCCTTTGAGATGCTGGTTCCTCGATCCTATTGGGGGGAAGCGGTTCTCACTGCCGCTTATTTGATTAATCGTCTTCCTACTCAAATCCTTCAAAAACAAACATCTCTTCAAGTTTTGTTTGGGTCTACCCCTTCCGGGTTCTCCATTCCTCCTAAGACTTTTGGCTGTATTTGCTTTGTCCATAATCATTCACCCACTCGTGGTAAATTGGATCCTAGGTCTTTTAAGTGTGTTTTCCTGGGTTATTCTGCCACCAAAAAGAATTATAAGTGTTATCATCTTCCCACAATGTTTTCAAACCCGGACCGGACCGGCCGGTTGGACCGGGAACCGGGCCTAGTTCCGGTCCGGTCAACCCCTTGAAACCAGATTGGGGCCAAAACCGGGAAAACCCGACGACCCACTGGTCGAACCGGTGACCTAGTGGTCAAACCGGCCAAAACCGGTCAGTTTTTTTTTTTTTTTTAATTTTCTTTCTTTCTTTTCTTTCTTTCTTTCTTATATATTTATATATATATATATATATATATATTTCAAAATTTTGACTAAAAATTCTTATTTCAGGAGTCTCTTCTCATAAGGAAGAGTCTCATTGAAAGCTTGAGAACAATATGAAAGTCTATTCTTATTTATAGGAAAAGATTTTTCAAAGAGAACCTACAAAATTCTATGTGGAATTCAATCAAATAATTTGAAACATATTGATTGGAAAGAGAGTTGAAAATTTCATTTCCCTCCAAAATTAAATCTAGCATTCAATCAATTTATTTGGAGAGAATGTTTAAAAAATTTAATTTCTTTAAAATAAGTAACTTTTTTTTTTATCAATTAAGACTTTATAAAACATTATTAATAAATATTATGCAACAATTTTTATTTTTATTTGATTATTTATATATATTTTTATTTATTTATAATTTATAATTATATTTTTTAATTATATAATATTAATTATGACATCACGGTTCGACCGCTTTGACCCGGCGGTTGAACCGGTGACCCATCCACCCGGTCCCTTTTCCGGTTCACTCACCGGTCCGGTTTTGAAAACATTGTCTTCCCACTCGCAAATGGTTTATTTTCATGGATGTCACTTTCTTTGAGTCTCAGCCTTATTTTCCGCCCCCCCGGTCTCACAGTCATCCCTTCAGGGGGAGCTTTGGTGTGAAGAGATTCCTATTCCACTTCCGCTAATGGTTGAACAGATAGAAGATGATGAGCCAGCAGTTGTTGCAGAAAAGGAAGCAGGCTAAGTTTATATCAAAGACAAGGATAGACAGCAAGTCACCTAGATGCAAGAGATTACTTTTCTTCCTCTACTGCCAACTTCTTCTCCGGATAAGTGTCCAGAGTCACCCACCTCTCCTGAGAGTCCAGGTAATTCTGATTCTAGTGCTTCTATTCTTGGTTTTTCAGATCTTGATGTTCCCATTGCTAATAGGAAGCAGGTTAGGTCATGTACTCAACATCCTATTAGTAATCATGTCTCTTATTCTCATCTGTCTTTCTTATATAAAGCTTTTCTGTCTAAAGTGTCTTATGTGAGTCTACCTATCATTTTTTAGGATGCTCTCTCTATTTCTAAATGAAAACATACTATGATGGAAAAAATGAGAGCTCTTAGCAAGAGTGGCACTTGGGAGTTAATGAAGTTATCTAGAGGCAAAAATCCAGTTGAGTGTAAGTGGGTGTACACAATAAAACACAAAACAGATGGTTCCATAGAACGATACAAAGCACGACTGGTTGCTAAGAGCTTCACTTAGACTTATGGGGTGGATTATCAAGAGATATTTGCACCGGTTGTTAAGATGAATTCTGTGAGAATCCTACTCTCTCTTGCTGCAAATTTGGATTGGCTACTTCATCAGTTTGACGTGAAGAATGCCTTCCTTTATGGAAACCTAGCAAAAGAGGTCTATATGGATATTCTTCCTGGTTTTGTGGATGCTAAGTCCAACGGTAAAGTACACAGGCTTCGAAAGTCACTTTATGGACTAAAGCAGTCTCATAGGGCTTGGTTTGAAAGGTTTGCTCAAGCTATGCTGAAATATAGGTTCAAGCAAAGTCAAGCTGATCACACCTTGTTTGTGAAACACTCCTCACATGGTAAGACCACAGCTCTTATTGTTTATGTTAATGATATTGTTCTGACAAGAGATGATGTTGAGGAGATTCCTCATTTGAAAGAATACTTAGCCAAAGAATTTGAAATCAAAGACTTAGGCTATCTGAAGTATTTTTTGGACATTGAAGTAGTTCGGTCCAAGGATGGCATCTTCATATGCCAGAGGAAGTATGTACTTGACTTGCAAAAGAAAACTAGAATGCTTGGAGGTAGACCAGTGGACAGGGGAAGATACCTGAGACTAATTGGCAAGCTCATATATTTATCCCACTCACGTTCAAACATTGCCATTGTCGTGAGCATGGTGAGCCAGTTTATGCATGCTCCTAGAACTTCCCACTTGGAGGTAGTTATGAGAATCCTGAGATACCTGAAGTCTTCTCTTGGAAAGGGTCTCTATTTTTCAAAACGTGGCCATCTCAGTGTGGAGGCATTTACTGATGCAGATTGGACTGGATCGGTCACTAACAGATGATCAACTTCCGGATACTGCACATTTGTGGGTGGCAATGTAGTAACATGGCGAAATAAGAAACCAGGTGGTGGTTAGATCTAGTACTGAGGCAGAATTCAGGACTATGGCTCAGGGTGTATGTGAGTTATTATGGATTAAACTATTATTGGGAGACTTGAGAATCTATCAGACTGACTCCATGAGACTATACTGTGACAATAAGGCCGCAATCAACATAGCTCATAACCCAGTTCAACATGATAGAACTAAGCATGTGGAGATTGATAGGTACTTTATTAAGGAAAAACTCACTAGTGGTATCATATGTATTCCATTTGCGAAGAGTGGAGACCAACAAGCCGATGTTTTCACTAAGGGGTTAGGGAGTAAACTATTTCATGACATTCTCAACAAGTTGGGCATGAGAGATATCTTCGCACCAGCTTGAGGGAGAGTGTTAGAATAGGAAACGAGTTAGAATAGGAAATATGTGATTGTATTTTCTTCTTTATTCCCTTGATTGATGTAATGGGTTGACCTATGTATTATGCCTTATGGCACTCCTGTAATTAATTAGTATTAGTAATATAAAAGGGAATGAAGTCTACCTCATTCCCTAACTCTCTCTTCTTTAAACCTACATGTATCACAATATCCCCCAGATTTTAGTGAGCTTCCAGCTATTTGAGTGGGAATCATGCAACAAGCTTCAAGTGAAAGCATAAAATGATCTAAATTGGACATAACTTGAAAGAACTTTTATATGGTGACACTAGGCTGCACCAAATTAGATGGAATTGTTTGTGAGGAACTATAAATTTTAAATATGTAGGAATATTTAGGAAAATTCAGATGGTGGATTCTCTTTTTTGGTCAAATTATTAACACAATCATAATCATCGTCATCGTCATCGTCTTCATCTTCGTTATTATTTAAACTTTTTCTCCTTTGCATTAAGAATGGAACACACAGGCTCGCCCACACCCTGTTTGTCAAATTTTTAAAAATTTTTTTTGGGTAAATTACACTTATACTTCCTAAGATTTGGGTTTAATATATATCACCTCTTGACGTTTGAAAAATTACACTAACCCCCTGTCATTGTAATTATTCAGATAGAATGAAGACATTGAAGTCCTGCATTCTCTCTCTTTTTTGCTTTGCTTTACTTCTTCTGTTTTTTTCCCTTCCCTTTGCTTTACTTTTTTCTTTTTTTTTTTTTTTTTTTCCAATGTAATTTTTTTATTTTTTTTATTAGGAGTTGTTGCTTTTTATATTTTATATAAGTAGGAGGATTTGTGAAATTAGATTATTAACTACAGGGGTGGGAATGTAATTTATAGAACGCCAGTGAGTGGAATGTAATTGGACCAAACCTCATTCGGTGTCAGTGTCATTTACCCAAATTTTTTTTTTTTTTTTCCTTTGAGTAAATACCATATTTTATTTCTTTCTTTTTTTAAATTTGTTTCTGCAGATTAGATGTTGAAAAGGTTGTAAGTGATCAAGCAAGCCTGGAAAAGAAAGAGATTGTTGTGCTAGCAGTGAGCGTTTTCTTTGGATTTCTTGCAATTCTCAAGTTAGCTACTGCACAAGTCTTGATGTTTTTTGGAGCCCCTCTATCCAATAACATATGCCGGACAAGTAGAGGTTGGATTTTGATACTTGTTAGCAGCAGCATAACCATATTCATTACCTTGCTGTGTAGCTAGTCTCTGCACATGTATGCTCCATGAGAATTGGATGCTTTATTATTAGCATTCATCCCTTTGTAATTATGGCTTTTGTAGGATAGGAATTGGAGCGTGTCCAACACTTCAGTTTAGTGGTTAGTAGAGATTATACCATTCGGAAATTGGCTAATATGGTTGTATAGTTGGATTTAGATTGAGGAGATCAAATTACTTCTTGATAGTTAGTTCCCTTTCTGGGTTTTACGTCGACATTTGGGGAAGTGGTAGTATCCATTCTAGGACAACTTGTGTATGAGCTACTTGTTAGCTATTAATATGATATATTGATTACTGGCCATGTTAATGCCCTTCTTTGGAAGAACCGGAGAAAATATTTTGGTGATTGTTCATATGCATATTTTGTTTGTCTTCTAGTTTTTTATTTAAATAGTAATTGAATCATGAAGTATGGAAAATATTTTGGAAACTTGAGTCTTGAGAAGTGCGTTAGAAGAAGGTCTTGCAGAATGTTTTGCAGAATATTTTGGAAACTTAACTTCTTATGAATGTCAGCACATAATTTTCATGGCATCGATGAAGCATAAACGTTTGGATATGCAGCTTGTTCTGCGTTGTCTGGACTTGGGAGCATGAACAAACAGGTCAGGATAAATTGAATGTATTTCGATTCAGGTTATGTCAATCTCAGTTCCACTGTTCTGCTCTCTGGACACATGGACCGGCATTGAAAAATCTGAACAGATGATTATTATCAGAGTAGAATTGTTCATGGATATGAAATTGCCTCATAATTGTAATTTATTGAATGGATGATTCATCTATTATCATGCGCATGTTCAAAAGAGGGAAACCATTTTGGCTATTTGCCATCTGGAAGAAAATTAATGTGAAGATGATTTTTTGTATCAGCTATATGTGATTTAATTACATTATTAAGGCTGAATATTGACAAGCTTCTATCGTTTGGATTGGATGATTTAGAGAGGAAAAAAAAAAAAAAGGATTCTCTTTGCACTAATCTACTGTTTGGATAGCTTGATTGGAGAAAAATGAAAAGAAAACAAAATACCTTATGACTCGGTTCCTGCATCTGTAAATGGAGAGATTTGGACAAAAAGGAAATATGAATTAGTAATTACAAGTGTTTTGCGCGACTTTTGGCAAGTGAATTTTGTTTTTGCCTCTCTTATGCATAGCAAAACTTAAAATTCGTTGTCTTTTTGGTCATTTGCCTTTCCCACACAAGAAGAATGTGTAACACACCCTTCTTTTCTTTCTCTTCTAAATTATTCAAAGAAGAAGGAAATATATCACTAATCAAATGGTTTTTCAATCTAAATCTTTTCCAACAATCTCTCTCTCTCTCTCTCTCATTGTTGTGAATATTTGCAAACTGTAACATAGGAAGCAGTTTGGGCTCACGGGGAGCTAAGGAGGTGCTAGTCCAATCATCTCTCATGGAACTCCCTCCGTTCCTGCAATCCTCTTTCTCTTGGCCACCATTACTATTACCATCACTTCTCCTTAAAATTCGAACTGCCAAAGACAAACATATGAAGAAGAGAGGGAGAAAAAGAAACTAAGAAAAAAAAAGATATAGAAGAAGGAAAAAAAAAAAAAAAAAAAAAAGAAAGTAAACGAGATTATAAAGAAACAAAAGAAAAAGGAGGGTATTGAGAGATGAGGGGCTTATGGCGTGATGGGAAAGTGGCATATGTGGTGTTTACGTAGAGGTGCCGACATTACAAGAAGGGTGTTACATATTTTTCCTTTTAGTTTTGGTAACTTTATCTTTAATTGTAATTATAGTAAAATTATGATAAAATTTTAATTCTAGACTTAAAAAAAAAGGTGTGTACAATTAAAAGCTACCACATTGTGGTCCCCTTCTAGTAAAATCAATATTTCCCATAAAAAAAATAAAAATAAATTCCCTTTAATATAATGTTTATTTATTATCATGAAATAAAAATTGTTTAAATAATAAATTTAAAAAATTAAGAGAAATTTATTTTTATTTTTTAATTGTTATTTTCTCGCAAGCTCCACCAAACAACTCCTTAACCCAACTAGTTCTTCTACACAAACAGTTACAAGTCACAAACTCCGCCTCTCTCTCTCTCTCTCTCTCTCTCTCTCTCTCTGCAAATCCCTCGCAGACGAGTGCGTTAGGGTTTCAAAAAACCATCAACATCAAGAAGAGAGAGAGTCTCGTGCATAGAGGTAAGAAGAGCTAAAACCCTAGCTTCTGTTTTTTCACTTGAACATCGTCATTCTGTTATCGTGGAACGCATAGTACTAGATTCCTAGGGTTTTTCATGTTCTGCGACGTTTTCATGTCTTATCAATGGAGATTGCCTCTATCTTCGCCGGTGATTTCTCATCTCCGTCGTTCTTCGCTTGCCTAGTAATCACCACACTCTGTTGCTTGTTCGCTCTCTTCGCCGTCCGATTAAAATCCAAGTCAGTCCAATCAGACGGCCCTTCATTGAAGAGAGCTTGTAATTGTGCCTGTTCCTGTAAAGGTGGTGTGGCGGCGGCGACAACGGCGACGGCGGAGGCATATTTGAACGGAGGTAGTGATAGTGGCGGAGGGGATATGTTAGATAGGGCGCCGGTGGTGGTGGCGGCGGAGCGGCAGACAGGTGCGTCTATGATGGAGCAGTTGGTTCCGGAAATCACAACCCACGCTCTCAGTTACTTGGATTATCCCAGCCTGTGCCGGCTTTCAATGACGAATTCTTTGATGAGGAAGGCTGCCAATGATGATAATGCATGGAAAGCCCTCTATCACAAGGTATCTTAATGTTTGAAGCATTTTGGGAACTAAAGGTTTTAGTTTTATACATTAATCTATTTTGAGTTTTGTTAATTAATGCTTTCAAGTTGCCCAATTTTTAATTTTGAGAGTACTGGAAACTTGAGCATTGCCACTTGGATGAGCCAGTTCACTGAATAGTCATGATTCATGATTCATGAAAATGGATGAACAAACCTTTTAAGAAATTCAAAAATTAAATTAGGCAAAGTATATTTGATGGGCTTGGAGCTGAGGGAGGGCGTTATTCTTTAATTTTAGGAATACTGGAAACTTAAGCATTGTCACTAGGCTGAGCCAGGTCACTGAATAGTCATGATTCATGAAAATGGATGAACAAACCTTTTAAATTAAATTTGGGTTTGGAGTTTTTTTAAGGCAAGTATATGGGATGGGCTTGGACTTGAGGGAGGGCATTATTCTTATTTTAATTTGTTAAGATAAAGGGGGACCAGTAATGGTCCTGCATGATAACTTTGTTAATATGTATGTGTGTAGAACTGGATATCTTTGGTACGTGCAATAAGTGATTTATAGTATGTCAAATGCTTTGTCATTAGGCTTCTGTTGAGAATTTTTTGCATCTTGTTTGTGCTAACTGGTAAAGTAATGAAAGAGATAAAATATTGTTGTAAGAGTTGTGTGACGTTTAGGATTTCACAATCCACAGTTCATATTGTGCGTCATCTCATCTGTTTTCACATGATGACGTGATACACGCAATAATATTGAGTTAAGGGTGATATACTGAGCCATGCTATTCTGACTTTTGGATTTGGACTTCTTGGTTGTAAATTTGATTGAAAAATTGTAGCTGCCTCTCTTCATAAGTTTTTCTTTCATTTGTTACAAATTACTTCATAAATTAGCCTCTATTTTTATTCCTTTTGGGTGTTGAACTGTACCTTTATATTTTCCTCTATGTTTCTGTAGGATTTCACATTGGAACAGGATAACGTAACACCTGTTAATGGATGGAAGGCTTACTATGCTGCTACACGAGCTATTATGAATTTCAATGCAGATTTTTTTACCATCATTAGAGAAAGATCAGTTCAAGCAATGGGTCGTCTTTGGCTTAATGCAGACTATGTGAAGTGTTTTCATGCCTCAGGAGAGGTCTTTACAGGGTATGATGCTAGTTATCTGTTTATGCGATCTGTAACAGTTTCATTTCTATTTTTTCTGATTGGAATAGCTTCGTACTTCACATTTATTCAGTTTGAGTTTATTTAACATGCTTGTGATATTAGCCGAGGATCTGAAGAAACTTCAGTGCTAAATTAAACTGTACAAAGCCTTCTATGGGCTTGCCTCCACTGTTGATACTTTAAAAAAATAAAATAAAATAAAAATAGAGACCTGTCCCTCGAAGTTGATATTGTGAGATAGAGTGCAGATTTATTCCCTCTTGTTTCTTGAAGAATATAATGTTACGTTTGGTAGAGTTTTCTAAATATGATTTAAGAATATGAGTTGTATTTTGAGTTTGTAAGTTTTGGAATTATGATTTGAATGTAGAAAATTTATTTGGTAAATGGGTTTTAAAAAAAGTTTTTGAATTGAGTGATGTGACATAATTTTTGATACAAAAACTTACAACTCATAACTAAACATGCAACCCAAAATTCTATTTAAAACTCAAAAAATTTTAAAAAAAATGAAAATATTTTTTATTTAAAATGTAAAAATAACAAGTGCAAAAAAAATAAAAATGAATAAATAAATCATGAACACTGTTCCGGTCAACCGGTCGGACGTCCGGGGGACATCCGGGTATGCAAATTTTCAAACGTAGGTGTGGAAATGATTTTTGAAAACTGTAAACAAATGCCACACTCAAACTAAAAGGTAGAATCATGATTCAAAAGTTGTACCAAACACAGCCTAACATTTTTTTCATTGCCTGATTTTTGGTTCCTGAACTTTTGAATAGTGTGAATATTTGGCATTGAATTAATGGACCTAGTTTGCAGGATTCTACTTTAATTGGAGAAAAGAATAACAGCTCCATGATAACTAGAGTTCTGCTCGTGTAAGTTGAATCTTGAGTTGATTTTGTTACTTGTTATTTACTTGATGGTAGTGGAGGAAAGGGAGTTTGTAAACTAGGATTTGATGGAAGGTATGATTTCTGTGTTACTTTGTTTGTAGTAGACTTGTAGGAGGGCAAAAAGCTGGGAATGTTCTTATACATATAGGTGGTTTGTACATGGAAGGTCACCTGTTCTTTTAAGGGCTGCTGCATTGCTATTGGTTGAAGCATGTTAGGCAGGTTGCAGGCATAAAAAAGAGGAGGCCTAGATGACCATGCTCCCAGTGGAAGCATGTGAGGTGGTTTAGTGAGGAGGACACACTGTCTGCATTTAGGAGATCATTAGTTCAAGATACTTCTTCTCTATGAGGGAGGCTTTAGGTACCTTTGCATAACAATTGCCAAATTTAAGTTTGATGGTGATATAGATGAGTAAGGTTAGATTAAAAATTAGGAATGTCAGTCTTGATTGAGCATACATTAAAGACATAATTCTGGATATATCTTCTCTTTCCTAATGTAGTACCTTTTTACGAACTGTACAACGTAAATTGAGAATTTTTGTTGTCTACAGAAAGTAACCAAAAATTGTTCTCATATCAATGTGTACTCAAGTTATTAGTGACTTTAGTTGTGGAAACATCTACGGTTCATTTATTTGTTGGTAAAACATTCACTATTTGGAGATGTAACAACATAAACCAGATCTTTCATGTATTCAATGGCAGTAGTGAAAACTTCTTAGTTTTAGTTTTGTTGTAACTGTTCACACAAATCACATGTGCGGGTCTCACTCCTATGTGAGAGGTTTGGTAGAATATTTGGTAATTCAATCGGGGTCTATAGCATTTTCCTTTGCGATTTGCAATATTTTTGACTTTGTTTTAATGACATACTAAAGTTACTTTTAATGTTATTATTGCTTAAACTTTGTTAGCATTTGTTGTTTGCCTTAGCTTTTGCTTCTCATGTTTGAACAGAATAAACAGTAGACTTATCATTTTGATATTGATTTTACATGCAGTTATAATGCGGTAATGGAGAGCTGGCAGATTGCATTTAATTGGGAACAAGGTGTTGACTTCCAGGTTCGGGATGTAAGGGCACGGGTACTGACAGACATGGCTTGGGTTACCATGAAAACCTACGTTGACATGGAGACTGGGCCATTTAATGTGACTAATGTTTTTGAGTACCATAATGGTCGGTGGTACATGGTGCATCATCACAGCTCTCCAATGCTAATTGATGGAGTTGGCGAACAACAAATTGTGCAGGGTTAAGGGGGGGAAAAAACAAAGAAGAGATAAATGACAGTGATATAACTATAATTACTACAAAATGATATAGCCGTATCTGTTATTAGGTCTGTGGAGTCCAGAATTTTTTCTATGATTTTTGTTTGGAAGATCTTGTGTAATCTTTCTTTCCAATCTCAGTTTTGGGCTGTTCGCTGGTGAAGAGGCTGTCTATTTTTGCTTTTTTAATTCATCTTTTTTCCCCCTCCATTTATTTCAATTTTTTTTTCTTCTTGGTTTTGTATATTCTTGCATCTCTTGTCTCTCTTTTGAGCTTTGATTCACTGTTTTTTTGGATGAAATAATTGTATGTCACAGGATTGAGCAAAGTATAAAAAAGCTTCAATTGTGAATCTAAGCAGTGTGTTTTCGCATTGAGTTATGCTAAATGTTACACAACCGAAGACCAAGCAGAGTGAAGAGCCTATCTTCCCAGTTCCAACTATTGACACTACCATGAGTCAACTAAAATACCCACTTTTCCTATTTCTCTGGAAAAGCGACAATGATTGCTTGATGAGCTCCCCAAATTAAAATGCTAACAAAGCATGGTCCCATGATTGTAAGAAAAATTGGTCGAAAATGAATCAGTTGTGTGAGCCTTGTCAAAATTTTAATTTAATTTTTTTAATATTTTAATTCTTAAAGTATTAGAAGATAAGTAATTGATGTTGCTTGTTTTGTAATAAAAGTTTAGTAGGAAGACAACTTGTAGATTGGTTGGTTTACGACCTTCTTTTTACATTTTTGGCAAAATCATTTTTCTGGTTTAAATTTTGTTCAATCCATAAAAGTCTTGTGTTAGCTGCACCGAATGAAAAAAGTGACAAAATTAAACTGTATGATTGGGTTTTATTTAGATTTTAAAATTTTCTACATTACTCCGATTTGGGTGGTACAAAATATTGTTTAATCCGTTAAAAGTTTACTGATCTGTATCAATTTGTACCGCTTTATCAGCTAACAGCAGTTTAAACTTAAAATTTTATTATTCGTCTTTGAAACTGCTCTGCTCTATTATAATTAATACATATATATTTTTTAACTTACAATAAAATGTTAAAGTAAAAATTCAAACCGCACCACACATACTCCTAACTCCAACTAACCCGAACCGATTAGACTGTAGCCCAATGTGTATAATAATTTTATTTTTTGTGGTGAGGGAACATTAATGTTGTTTGGTTAGGAGATTTGGAAAATGATTTAGAAAATAAAAGGAAAAATGTGTGTAAAATTAGATAAAATATAAACGGTAAATTACACAGACACCCCCTGAGATTTATATTTATTACAGTTCCTCCCTTATCTTTTGAAAATTACATCTTCCCCCTGAGGTTTAAAGTTTCATTATAGATTCCTCCTTCAACAATTTAATTTTTTTAAATACCAATTTTGCCCTCATTGGGTAAATTACATTGACACCCTCACATTTTAAAAATTACAATCTCCTCCCTAAGATTTAAAGTAGTATTACCAATAGTCCCCTTGGTTAGTATTAGTTGGAAAAAAAATTCATTGAAAAAAAAAATTAATTGGAAAAAAAATTAATTGAAAAAAAATTTAATTGAAAAAAATTTTTGTTAGTAAAGTTTTTAAATTTCTGTTTAAAAATCAACGTAAGCTCATTTTTTGAATTTATGCTTTTTCCTCAAATTTACAAACTGAGACAACCATTTATAAACCAAAAAATCAAACAAGTTTTTATGACAGTTTTTAAAATTTTTGTAAATATAAATTGAAAACTGAAAACGAAATGATTATCAAACAGGTTTAATAGTAAAAATATCGTAAAATTAACAAATAATTAAATAAGTTACCAACGTAAGAAATGACTTATCAAAAGATTCTTAGGCTATGTATGGTTTGATTTTTAGAAAAAAAAAATTAAAAATTAAAAATTAATTTGGTTAAGAAATAAAAAATAAAAAAATAATTATCATTTTTATATAATTTTTATCTTTCGAGTTGTTAGAAATAATTTTTTACAAATTAAATTGAAACAGCTGTACGTATGTATATAACATGCCTAAAAGTTAAAATGATAATTATTTTTTACCCTTAAATGATAATTATTTTTTGTTTTTTGTTTTTTATTTTTTATTTCTTAACCAAATTAATTTTAAAATTTTAAATTTTTTTTCTAAAAATCAAATCATACATATCCTAAGAATCTTTTGATAAGTCATTTCTTACGTTGGTAACTTATTTAATTATTTATTAATTTTACGATATTTTTACCATCAAGCCTGTTTGGTAACCATTTCGTTTTCAGTTTTCAATTTATATTTACAAAAATTTTAAAAACTATCATAAAAACTTGTTTGATAATTTTTTTGGTTTATAAATAATTGTCTTAGTTTGTAAATTTGAGGAAAAAATGTAAATTCAAAAAATGAGGTTACGTTGATTTTTAAACAGAAATTTAAAAACTTTACTGTAATAACCCCGACCTCTGATTAATGTTAATCCATATTTAATTATGCCTAACAGTAATTTAGGAGGGATTTGGAATTAATTTACATGTGTGTTGCATTATTTTTGTGTCTCTATCTGTTTGGTATAGAAAGATCTGTTCATGTTTTAGTTTCGGTTTGCGAATTGAAAGCCTTATCGGTGTTCGAATAAAAAATTAACTTGATTTATGTGTTAATTAGGATTTATAAAATTTTATGGTAAGTTTAATTGAAATTCGGTCCGAAACGATTAAATTAGATTTAATTAATGCTATGTGCTTACTTTTGATCAATTAACTTGCTTTTGGATTAATTACTACCCTACAAGCCACTTTGACACTCTACTCACTCCTTTCTCCATCTTACATGTACCTTTAAGTTCTCTAAGCCCAAAAACGTGAGAGAATGAGAGAATTGAAGAATTGGAGCCTTAAGTTCAAGATTTGAGTTCAACAAGAGGGGAATTGCTAGAATGGTTGGTGAACTATGAAGAACTAGAGGACTTAACTTCAATCCGTGAGAATTCACGTCACTAGGTAAGACAACAAGCTCTTGGTTGTGTAATTGAACTAGGTTTTGTGAGATTTCAAGCAAATTAAGTGAATTCATGTAAGGTTTGAGCTAAGATTGGAGGGAACTAAGTCAATCCATGCATGCATGCATGTTTCATGGCATTTTGAAGATTAGTTTTCAAGAATCCCTCCATGCATGTGTCCATTTCACCTATTTTTTGAGAATTCACCATGTTTGCTAACAATTTTCCTAGCTTGAGCATGTTTTGAAGAGGTTGGGTACAAGAGAATTCATGCATGTTATGCTCATAAATTGATTTATGAGTTTAAAGTTGATTTTTGGACAATTAGTATCTTTTGGGCCATGATTTCTTGAAATGATTCTTTAAACATATTGTTTTATGAGTCTTCAAGTGTTTTCCAAAGTTTGAGGCCTAGAAATTTGAGTTTGATACATTTGAAGTTGAATTTGAGCTTGGTGATCAAATCTGAAAATTTCATAAATTTGATCCACGCTCGAGCGTGGGACTTTACGCTCGAGCGTGAACTCTGAGTACATGCACTCCGCTTGAGCGTCGAAGTTTATGCTCGAGCGTGAAATGCATATACCAAGAAGTTTGTGTGTTTTGTAGACTGCTCAAGCGAGGGAATCCACGCTCGAGCGAGGGTCTGAGTCTCACGCTCGAGCGTGGGTCGAACGCCCGTCGAGCGTGAAAAACTTGCATCCGGTACTTTTGTCATGGTTTACAGTTCGCTCGAACGGGGAAAGTTACGCTCGAGTGGAGCTTCATTTTCTGTATGTCCGCTCAAGCGAGGAAAGCTACGCTCGAGCATGGGCCTTATTTTCAGCAAGTTTTATGAAATGTTTTCCAGTGCATTCTTACATCCTCATTCCATCCTAGGTATTCCTAGGCCATGATTTAAGACTCCATAATGAGGATTAAAGGTTAGAAACACACAAAGAACTATTAAAGTAAGTTATGTACAATTAGAACGTGTGTTTCAAGTGTGTGTCTATCATGTGTTATGTAGGTTACGTGCTGCGTACTATTTGACCAACCTACTTTGTCTATCTGTCTCAAGGCCAACTGTGAGTAATAACTTAGTAAAGATATGTTCAATTGTACTTATTTTCTGTGTGATGAATTAAGATCTGTTTTCTAAAATGATATGTTCTGTACAATGAATGATTGTCCAATTTTTGATATGTATTCGTGACATCCTTAGCATCATGTGATATTTGTTGGCTATTACCCGATATCGGAGTTTCCTTTGTGGAACTTAATCTCGCACTCTATTGCGTGCAGAGGCCGTTATGAAAGGCGTATTTATTCTTTGTTACCCAGATCCAGAGGTTCCTTTATGGAATTGGTTATTCGTAACCCTCACGTGTCTGCCTCTGTTCTGTATCTGCTTTGTTAATGCTAATGGATGTATTACGTAAACTTAATCATAACTCATGATTTTTGTATACGATCTGGACAAATTATGAATTTGGTATGAAACTGAATTATGATTTCTGAATCTGTACGGACTCATTCATTGAAACCCCTTTACTCTGTTATTGTTCACTGAGTTTTCGCTCACAGTTTATATTATATATGTAGGTGAGCTGGTGCATGATCAAGGCCAGAGTTGACGGCCTTCACTTCTGTTTTTGTCAGCTAACCATCGTGCCTTTCGAGGAGGTTTCGATCGAAATCTAGCTTCATGGCTGTTTTTGTGCTTATGTTAGTCTCGGTCTGTTTTGTACAGTTGGGTCCTAGATATTACACTTATGTAAATGTTTTGTAAATATTGATGTCTTTCGACCGACATGCTTATGTATATATATATATATATATATAAGTTTTGAAATCTTTTGTTCCATGTACGTTACCACAGCTCATTGGACCAAGTCTATTTTGTATAATTGCTTTCGCAGCCCCTTATTATGTGCTTATCTGTTCAGAGGTCTTTCGTAATTCACGGATTATTAGCCGGTTACGATGCTAAACCTACAAGGGCGGGTTTGGGTCGTGACATTTACTAACAAATTTTTTTTTCAATAATTTTTTTTTTCAATGAATTTTTTTTCTTTAACTAATACTAACCGAATGGGCAATTGGTAATGCTACTTTAAATCTTAGAGAGGGGATTGTAATTTCTAAAATGTGAGGGGTGTTAATATAATTTATCCAATGAAGGCAAAATTGGTATTTAAAAAAAATTAAATTACTGAAGAGGAGAATCTGTAATAAAACTTTAAACCTCAAGAGAAAAGATGTAATTTCCAAAAAGTGAGACGTGAACTATAATAAATATAAACCTCAAAGAGTGTCAATATAATTTACCAAAATATAAATATACTCAATTCACATTTCATATATATTTTTTATTTTCTTTTTCAAATCATCTCTTAAATTTCTCGACCAAACACGGTATAATATACAATAATAAAGATTGAAGGGGTCTGTCAGCAATTCCTCTCAAATCTGCTGGAAGGTAAATTTGGTGGCTATAATCCTTTACCTTACCTTACCTGACGAAGTGGAGAGAGAGAGGATGAGCAGCACTAGCACCATAGCCTTTCTGTCAGTACCAAGCCCATACCAACCTTATAGTGTATCTCAGCGAAGCTACAATGGCCAAACACTCTCTTTCACCAGATCTTCACTCATCATCAACCACATCCCTCTCTCTTCTTCTTCTTCTTCTGCGTCAAGTTCTGTCGTAGTAGAAGAAGAAGAAGAGAGTCCTTCTCCTTCTCCTGATGGCCTTGCCACTCAAGACCCCGACAACGCATTTCCTCCCACCAGGTATCACCGCTTTCTTCACCTTATCTTCTCAATAATATGCTCAATTCATGAAATCGAAATTGACTGCTAAACAACCCACTTTTTTTACCAATTCAGGTCTAAAATTTGACTTCAATTTCATTTTCAAACATTTTTTATATACGATATGTGTGTGTATATATATATATTTCAGGTCGTTTATCCATTTGTTGTTGAATTTGTAATGTATTTGGTGTTGGTCATACTCACTGGCGGAGCCAGAATTTGGCTGAGAAATTATTGAGTTAGGACTCAAGTTTAGTTTGGTAAATAATTAATTATTAATATTTTAAAATTATTCTATATCGTATCATTCAAATTAGTTGTTGTGAAGTTTTTAAGGAGTCAATCTATGTACATATTCTAGTCAATAGTGTGTCATGTTTATTGGAACAAGAATGGGAATTTTTTAGGGGACATGTACATAATTTCTGAGGAAAAAATTGAAAACCTTTTCAAAACCTTAGGATAAAATGTAATTTTTGAAATGTTGAGGGGGCACGTCCCCGTCTTGGACCTATAGTGGCTCCACCACTGGTCATACTTGGTCAATGATGATGAAATTGCTTCAAGAATGATTGAGAATTGAGATGTCACCTGAAGTAAGTGAGACTTAGTTGGGTGTATGGAAAATTAGAGGGGAGCATTGGGTTATCTAGCGTTTCTTTGATCATTTAACTAATGCCATGGTTTGATATGATTGTCTCAGTGAGTGGAATGCTTATTTTTGGTGATTTAATGGAATTTGTCTACAGGGGTTGTAAGGTATGTGGGAGGGACGTATTGGAGCAGGGATGCAATGGTGAGGGAAGGATTCAAGGTGGGATTGCTACAGTCCCAGGCTTTGGTTGGTGGCCCATAAAGGCTTACAGGCCTTGTCCTGGATTTGTAGCATCTGGTGGTAGATATCGACGACGTGGGCAAAGCATGGATGAGGTTGCCTTTGGAAGGGGGGAGAAGGACTAACAATGAGGCTCAATCAAGGCAGAGATGGATTTCCTTGTTCATTTCTATTTTCAAACTTCCGTGTTTTATTTAATTTTTTATTTTTGGCTGTCTCCTGGTATGTTGTGGAAATGATTATTTTCAAATGTTTGAGGATTGGTTAAATAATGTTGCATGGGTACTCAGATGATGATTTGTTTCCTAATGGCCTAGGGAGTAGAGGACAAATCTAGGTTGAATTGTTTATGTCCAACTATTCTTCTAGCCAAATAGGATAAACATCTTGCATTCTTGATCACAATGATTGGATCAAGGAAGGGAGTTGTGTAAGATTTTTTGAGCACCCAAAAAACCTTTGCCCAGCCTTTTAGATGATGGAATGTGTGAAAAATCATGTGAAGCTTCGTAGCCTGTGTGTGTAGGAAAGCACATCATATTTGATTTGCACTTGACAATTCATGCCTTGTAGCATACTGGAAGTTTTTATAAATTACGGAAAAAACAACTTTGCTACCACAATACAGTTTTTTTTTGTTTATTTTATTTTTTTAATTTTTTTTTTTTTTTTTTTGGGGTGATGGACAATGGTCAAGATATGTATTATGGTCTTTGACAAAGGGAAAAAATATTACATGGACTCTTCAAAATAGATCAAATACCCGTGTCGGATACCCGACACTCGGACAAGGGTATGGGATATGTGTCGGATACTTTTCAACGGATACTTCTTATATAATTGTATATAACACAATTATCATATGTGCATATTATTGTTTAATTACTATAAATGTCATTTTGACACTGTAAGTTACATATAGTACCATTTTATCTCACATATTAGATTAAAAATATAAAAATATGATATTTTTTTGCCGAGTCCGCGTACCCTTAAATTTAAGATTTAATGAGTCCGACCTCTAGATACATACCCGCACCCGACACCCGTACCCGAGTTCATGTAACATAGGGAAAAATTACTCCTGGCTTTTTTTATTCTGATTCAATATCAAATAGCCCGCTTTGTGATGGTTTTGACTCTTTCTTCTGTTGTCATTCTCCAGCAGATTGACGGTCATATTCATTAATTGGTTATTGTTTGTGCTCCTCTTTTTTTTTTTTTTTTTTGGTTTTTGGTTATTGGTGTTTTTCCCCCACCCATATGGGGGTTTAGTGTATCTGCAGGATAATCAATCCATTTCTCTGCTAAGTGCTAAACTTTGATTTCATCACACTTATTCAACAGAATAAATTTCAGGAAGCTTTAAGATACGTTGAAAATTGCATACTGACAATGGTTGCTATGCATTGCATCATTTTCTGCCTAAATAACTTTTGAGTCATTTAGGTTGCTATGCATTGCATCATTCTTTGGTTTCTTCTTTACTCTTGGATACTATATGTCCTCTTTTAGATTTGTATTTATCAGTTAGCCTGCTTTGGATGTGTTGTGGGCCTCTGCTTTGGATGTATTTTCTACGGGTTGTGCAGTTCTCTTATTTAGTGTCTTGTTAGTCCCTTTGTCTGGTTTCAATGCTGCTATTTTGCACCTTGAGGAGGTGATTGGA
Source organism: Camellia lanceoleosa (assembly GCA_025200525.1). Lineage (NCBI taxonomy): Eukaryota > Viridiplantae > Streptophyta > Magnoliopsida > Ericales > Theaceae > Camellia > Camellia lanceoleosa. Next base: position 174,699,211 of record CM045769.1, read on the forward strand.
GATTTTGTTTTACTATATTTTGGTCTGTTCTTGGCCCTATCTATCTTTGATGGGGTTTTGAACAGGGCAATTAGTTTTATGTTGTAGCCTCTGCTTCCTCTTAGGTTTATTTTGTATTTGTTTAGTTAGCTAGCCGCTCGTGTGCTTCTGTGGCTTTGTATAGTTTGGCAGGTCCTGGGGTATGCCCCTTGTAATCTTGTATTTGCCCGTTCGCTGTTTTATTTTATGACTTATTCACCCAAAAAAAAAAAACTTTTGAGTCATGTAGGACTGATACTTGGAGCTACAAAATTGCTTATATTCATATCTTTTTGTATATTCATGTTCCTCTATCCCGTTGGTTATTCAATCTCATGATAATTTGGAATTTCAGGGTGTGTTTTTATATTGTTATCGTTGTTGTCTTTATCAAGAACTGCCCATTTGCGCCAACAGATTAGAGTTTATTTATTTGAATGGACATTTGAACTTGTGCAGTGGAATGATTTACTAGTGTGATTGTATGCCTCGTCATTTTTGCAGCAAGAAGAACACAAGGCCCAAGGAGATTCAAGAGGTAACTTTCTGTCAAAAGTTATTGGTTACTTCTAGTTCAATACAGATCACACGGAACCAGTTGCTTTCTTGGAATGTCGAATATGTTGCAGTTACCTGGCATTAGAAAAGAAATATGATTCCCTTCCTCCTTCCCTCCCAACTTACCAAGAAAGATTTGAAGGTGTTCTAGTTGGCCTATGCTATATTTTATCTTATGTAACTGTAACCAAGACCTACATTTCATTGTTCTATCTTTTGCTGTGGGTGCAAAATGTAATACGCAGATATGCTATTGTATGGTGAAAGATAATTTGGAAGAATTTGATTAAATGATTGCAGGGAAAATGATGAACCAGTTTTTCTGTACTTGATCTGAAATAGTTGAAACATGACTGTATAGACTATCGAGTTGAATTATAACTGAATTGAGAATGAAATACCAGTCTGCCACCAGCAATTGTTTTCTGGGTCATGGGTTACCATTTTGGTGCTTCAATCATGGCAACTAGGGAGCTAGTTGCATCCAAAATGGGTATCAAGGTTAGTTTTGGTCGTTGAGTTGGAGGTTTTATGTTAAATTTTATGGGTTTAACTTGATTGCCTAATAACAGTTTTAGAGTACCATACATACAAAAACATTTCAAACTAAAATCTAAATAAGATCAACTTTAATGATAATAAGATTCTATTTTTGAGCATTCTCAAATTTTTACACTTGGATTTTACTCCATGCATAACCACTGGGTTTCAAAAATATTAAAGATCTTAAAAATTCTATCAAAAATTTTACAAAGGTCTCAAATAGGTGTGGGATTCAGGAATTCACATTGTGTGGGTCCCACACCCATATAAGATATTTAGTAAAATTCTTGAGATTTCTAGCATTATTCACTGGGTCTTCCTTTTATCTAAATTTAATGAATCAAATTGACACATTGGGATTAACATTGGCAGTTAAGTTAATCACAACAGCATTACAGTTTTTTCGACGTTACAATCATCCAAATGAAATAGAGTATACAAACATAATAAAGTTCCTAGCTTTCAAATTGTTAAAATCGTTAATTCTCTCCATGATCACTAAATATTATTAATTTATTTTTTTAATTTTAAAATCCTATATTAAATATCTCAATTATAAAATTGAATCACTCTTAAAATGGGCAATTTTAACCAAATTTTTTTTCTTTAAAAGAGTTTTTGAATGTATAATTAAAAATGATGAAATAAATTGATATTTAATAAAATTATGACATAAATCACTCTCATCCTCTCAAAGCTCGACCTTTTTCTCCATTTCACGGAAGCAAAATCAAATAGACTAAGCACTCCACTCTCTGTTTGGCTACCTAGATTTTCTTTCTCGGAAAATCATTGAACCGGAAACTCAAAAGAAAATCGAAGAGACGGTGTTGGAGATCCTGAAGAGCTCGAACATGGCGGAGACGAACGAGTACAATGTTCGCAAAATGGCCTCAGAAGAGCTCGGGCTCGACCTCTCCGCACCGGAACACAAGCAGATTGTCAGGCAAGTCCTTGAGGTAGGCCTCAAGGGCGAACCTGGAATTGACGAAGACGATGATAACAATGTGGTTAAATTGATTGAAGACGATGAAGAAGAGCCTGAAGAAGAAGAAGAAGATGACGAAAAGCAGAAAAGAGGAAGAGAGCTGAAGAGCACGATGACGATGGCGATCTTCTTATTTGCAAGAGCAACTCCAACCCATCCTTCAAAACCTCAAATATGAAAGATGCTTCTTAATTTTGAGCTCCAACCCATCCTTCATTCCTACCTTCCAAATGAAAGAAGATGGATTGATCCTTCGTATAAACAAAACGAGAGAGACTCTAAAATAATATTTACTCTATATTTCTTATTATATTCAAAATAATTTTTAATGTGTAAATTTAATTTTTATAAAATTGACATCAATAAAAAGTACAAAATCATACTTTTAAAATGAATATAATATTAAATATATTTTACAAAAATTTTAAAATTAAATATTTATTAATGAACAAAAATTACTTTTTGAATGGAGTTTGAATGAAGAAAATGAAGATTTGTAATTGAAATTTGAATGAATAATGACCTCTTCTATATTTATTTTTTGAATAAAAAAATATTATTCTCATCATCTTAAGAAGATGTGGTTAAGAGCATCTCCAAAAATGTTCCATATCTTCAAAGCATCCTCCCTCTATTCTCCATTTGGGAGTATGAAAAATGAAGGAGAATCGCTATAACACTATCACCTTTACAGGTAGGAAGGTCTTCCCATCTCTTTTATAGTAATCCCTCCCTCATAGACTCTAAAGTCTTCCCTCTAAACTCCTGCATTGTCTCCCTTCTCCGTTCTGATAGCTACAAAACATTCAAAACCACAAACACACTCTCTCTCTCTCTCTCTCTCTCTCTCTCTCTTCAAAACATAGAAATAAAATGAAAACAAACACACCTTTTACAAAACAACCTGCCTCGTTTGGCAAGTAGGTGTCTAAAAGTTATTAAAAAAAATAAAAAAGTGCATAATTTATATTAAAAAGTTAAAAAATTTCTTTTCTTTTTACTTTTTGTATATTTTTTAGTAAAAAGTCAAAAACTCACTCAAAATATACTAATTTTTTTTCTCTCATATTTTAACTAAAAAATTAAAACGTTACTAAAATAACCTGTTCCCAAATTTCCTCAAATGCTCATAAAAAAGCCATTCAATTAAGACGAATATAAATCAAATTAAAATTGAGAGCTTTTAAGCTCCAAATCCTCAAATGCTCATAAAAAAGCCATTCAATTAAGACGAATATAAATCAAATTAAAATTGAGAGCTTTTAAGCTCCAAATCGAAGCACATCTTAGAGCATCTCTAAATATCTCTAACTCAAGATGAAACTAATTTTTTTTATTCAAAAAATAAATATAAAATATGTTACTATTCATTCAAAGTCCAATCACAAAATTTCATTTTCTTTTTTAAATATTTCCTTTCAAAATTAACCATCAATTTTCTTTCCATTAATTTTCCTTCCATCTATTATTTTAAAGAAATATCAAAAAAGGGATGATGAGTTCGGTAAAGCATTAGTAATATTTAATTTTTAATCTTTTGTTAAATATATTTAATATTAGACTTGTAGCACTTGTGCCTTTTAAGGCTTTTGGTAAATGTATTTGGACCTTTCATTCTATTTTGGGAACCTTTGGTGTGTTTGTTGGAAGTCCCATATCGGTTACAAGACACAATTTAAGGTGGACAAACTTCTATATATAGGTGCAAGTGCATAGGGTTAGCTTATCAACTTCTATGGTTCTTTTTTGGTTTAATAAGCCATTACGAACCAAGCTTAAGTTATAAATTTTAGTTGTGCCGAGCTGGATTTTGGCCATAATTCCATTGAGATTTCGGCCATAGTTCCTTCGGCAAAGTTGTATTATTTCTCGAGGGCTTTGTGGTGTGTGGTAGAGATCGAGTTTCAACTCTTTTCATCTTCTCCGTTTGAGCTTCGAATTTGAGGTAGGGATAACCTACTCCTCTTTATGAGCTTTGTCTTTAAATTTTAGCATTTTGATATGTTGGGGGTTGTTGTGCAATTTTGGAAAAGTTTAGGGCTTTTGTGCAATTTTACAAAAGTTGGGGTTTTATTTATAATAACCCTATATGTATGTTTAGCATAGAGAAATGTTAGAATTGGGAATGTATGGGATTAAAGGGTGTAGTTGAATTTATTTATCGCTCACCTAATTAAAATGTTGATATATTATCCATTTTGTGCATTTATTTTCTGTTTAGAAATAACTGCTTTGGGCTATTGGTGGAGGATAGTCTTGATTGTTGTAGACAATGCATGATAATTAGGCAAATTAAAACTAATCACTGGAATATGTCATTGAGTATGACGATTGAAAGAATACATTAACTTTATGTATTGATTGATGATGTGTATAATAATTGTTTATATGCATTGTGTTGTGTTGGAGGAGATAGGGGATGTACTCCACGGTTTAGGGGAAGATAGGGGATGGACCTCTAAACCAGGCGTTGTGTGGGAGGAGATAGGGGATGGACTCCGTAGATACAGCTCGTATGCTTATCTTGGGAAGTGTGATATAGTTCTTATACTTATCAGTGGAAGTGTTGATATAGCTCATATACTTATCTGTTGATGTGTTGATATAGCTAGTATGCTTATCTATTGTGAAATGAGGAAATGTTTAATATGAGTTACTGTCTCATATCGGTTATTTGGTCAGGTTCTGAACCATGGTTATGAATTGAGAATTGAAAAGGAATGAAAAATGAAACTGTAATGTGTTATGAAAGAATGTAAAAATGTTAACCATCTATCAAACTGTTAATCTTTTAGTCATTGTTCATAGCTGGTTTAGGTGTATTTCTCCGGGTCATAGCTCACCCTATACGGGAATATCATTTTCAGGTACAGGTAGCATGCCACTTCCAAGGGTATAGCTTGGGAGGCTTAAGGCGGGCAGACTTTATTGTCTTTCTTTCTTTTGATGTATTACATGTGGATTCAAGCCATGGGCTTAATGTGTAATTGAGTTATTACTCTCTTTTTGTAACCAAGTGTTAACTTGGAAAGTTGTAAGCCCGTAGGGCATTTATTTGTTGTTAACATATAATACTTTTCGTAATGAACTACTCTGATGAATAGAAGGATGTTGATCTTTTATATATCAATACATGTCAATAATGTGGGTTTAATGTTATTATTTTAAGGGCGTGACAACTTGGTATCAGAGCGTACCGGGTTTGAATACTTTGGGTACATGGGAAGTGATTAGTATCACAATGGGTTCGTCTCGTTTGATAGAGACTTAGCTGTACTGTTATATGCTTACATGATAACATGCTTATGTGATTATGTGGGTATGGAATTTAATTTCTAGGATGTTGATTGGATCTTTGGGTTTCTGTGAGTCTTGTTAGAAAAGCACTTGATCAATGCTGTTTCTAACCGGAACTCTAGTAACGCCTTGGGACTATCATTATCCGGAAAGGAAATTCGTGAGTGCTTATGTGTTTATATGCTTACATGGAGTGAATTAAAGTTGTCCATGCATTAGGACGTGAGTGTTTAGTTTCGACACGTCTATGAATATGCTAATGTTCTTCGTTTCCTTTATTAGGATGTCAGGATGGAGACGAGGACGTGGTAGGCGTGGTAGACCTGGGAGGCAGGAGGTGCCTATACCGGATGAGATTCCGGCAATACAGGAGGGAGTTGGCCAGGCCAATGTAGCCGAACTAGCGGGTCAGCAGGTTATGGACGCTTTAGCTCGAGAAATGGCAGGGGCTTTGAGGGAGTCTATGAATTTGTTGAGGGCGGAGAATCAAGCCCGAGAGAACACCGTGGAGTCAAGGTCTAGTTTTCTTACTCGGGAATTTTTGCGGGCCAAACCAGACGAATTCCATGGTGGCCCCGAGCCCAAGAAAGCAGATGAGTGGCTCGAGCAAATAGTGAAGACATTCGAGATGCTTTACATCAAGGATAGTGAACTAAGAGTGACCCTAGCTAGTTACTACCTAAAAGGGGATGCGGGTCAGTGGTGGAAGTATGCCAAAAGTAGAGTGGAGCCAACGTGGGAAGCCTTTGTGGTTGCTTTCCAAGATAAGTATTTACCTCCCGCTACTAGGGAGAGATTGAGGCAAGAGTTCAAAGACCTCAAACAGCTCGACATGACAGTGGCCGAGTTCAAGGCAGTTTTCTCTAGTTTATCTAGATTTGCACCGGAGTTGGTGGCAACGGAAGAGCGCCGTTGCATTGAATTTGAGAACAGATTGAAAAATAAAATTTTCTTTAAAATTGTTGGGAACATTATTCGAAACTATGACTGCCTTGTAGAGTCGGCGGCATACGTAGAGGTGTCTGTGCAAGCTGAGGAGGAGAGGCTTTGGAGTTCGAGGTCTAAGGGCCAAGAATCTCAAGGAGACTATAGACAGAATAAGAAGAGCAGGGGTAACTTTTCATTCCAATCCCAACCACATCAGTCTCGATCGACTTTTCCGGTACCAAGTGCAGGCTTCGGGAGAGGTAGTCAGGGAGGCTTGACTTGTTTTGCATGTGGCCAGCTGGGTCACAAGGCTTCGGTTTGCCCACAGAATGGCAGAGGACAGAGAGTAGCGTCATCTTCGGTTCGATCTCAGAGCCAGAGTCAGGGTAGAGACCAGCCATTCTCGTGTTATTAGTGTGGTCAGGCGGGGCACATGAAGAGGTTTTGCTCGCAGTTGAGTGGCACATCTGGTGCATCTAGTTTGAGGCAGACTCAGAGTCATCAGCCCATTTCGGTCGATTCAGCCTCGAGGCCAATCGAGGCTTCATCGTCCCGATGCAGGCGGCGATCTTATGCTCCTAGAGGTGAGCAAGTGGATCGAGGCGCTAGCGTGTATCTTTATCACAGCGAGATCTAGTCACCTCCGTCGGCCATGAGAGGTACCTTTCTGTTTTGCAATTCGGTTGCTAGTGTGTTGATTGATACGGGCGCATCTCATTTTTTTGTATCTGCTGCATTTGCATTTGCATCTGTGTTAGAGTTGGAGTTAGCACTATTGGCATCTCCTATTTGTGTTGTGTCACCTATCGGGGGTGAGTTGATTTTGAAACACAGATGTAGAGGTTGTGATATAGAGGTCGCCGATCATAGGCTTCTGTTTCCTTTTATGGTTATGCCCATGAAGGGCTTTGATGTTATTTTAGGTATGGACTGGTTATCGTCATACCGGGCAGTTATTGATTGCTACCGCCAGAGGGTCACTTGTTGTACCGTGAGCGGGGAGTGTTTCCATTTCTTGGGGGACCGGGTTGGTAGTGTTTTGCCACCGGGGTATGAGCCGCGAGGGCGGAGTGAGCTTAGCGGTCTACTTGCTGGCTTTGCGAGTGGCGAGTGTGATGAGACCCAGATTGTATTGCCGAGGGTAGTTTGTGAGTACTCGGACGTCTTTCCCGAGGATCTTGTTGATTTGCCACCTCATCGAGAGATTGAGTTCTCTATTGATCTAGTGCCCGGCACGGCGCCGATTTCTATGGCACCTTACCGTTTTGCCCCAGCAGAGTTGGTTGAGTTGAAAGTTCAGCTCCAGGAAATGTTAGATAAGGGCTTCATTCGCCCTAGTGTTTCGCCATGGGGAGCACCGGCCCTCTTTGCTAAAAAGAAAGATGGTGCCTTGAGATTGTGTATCGACTACCAGAAGTTGAATCGGGCTACAGTTAAGAATAAGTATCCTATGCCCCATATAGATGATTTGTTTGATCAGTTGAAGGGTTCCCGTTGTTTCTCTAAGATAGACTTGAGATTGGGTTACCACCAGTTGAGGGTCAGGAGGAGGATATTCCGAAGACGGCATTCCGTACGCGGTATGGCCATTATGAGTTTTTGGTGATGCCATTTGGACTTACCAATGCACCGGCAGTCTTTATGGACTTGATGAACCGGATCTTCTGGGAATTCTTAGACTGTTTTGTGGTCGTTTTCGTGGACGATATTTTGATCTATTCACCTTCAGAGGAGGAGCACGAGGAACATTTGAGAGTGGTGCTTAAGTTACTTAGAGCCCATAGGTTGTATGCCAAGTTTGGGAAGTGTGAGTTCTGGCTTGGGGAAGTCAAGTTCTTAGGCTATGTGGTATCTGAAAAAGGGGTGTCTGTTGATACATTCAAGACTGAGGCGGAGATTGGGCCTGACCTAAGAGTGTGTTTGAGATCCGCAGTTTTCTGGGATTAGCTGGGTATTACCGCCGGTTTGTGAAGGATTTCTCCAGATTAGCTTCACCGTTGACTAGACTGACTCGGAAGGGAGTCCAATTTGTATGGAGTGAGACTTGTGAAAAGTCGTTCCAAGAGTTGAAGGTTAGATTGACCACCGCTCCGATTTTGATTATTCCGGAGAGAGGGTTGAGTTATGCGGTTTATTGTGATGCCTCACGAGAGGGTTTGGGTTGTGTGTTGATGCAGGAAGGGAAAGTGGTAGCTTATGGCTCACGTCAGTTGAAAATACACGAGAAGAATTACCCTACACATGACCTAGAGTTAGCAGCTGTGATCTTTGCCTTGAAAATCTGGAGGCACTACTTTTATGGTGAGAGATTCGAGGTGTTCTCGGATCATAAGAGTCTGAAATATCTGTTTACACAGAAAGACTTGAACTTGAGGCAGAGGAGGTGGATGGAGTTTATTGAGGACTACGACTTCGAGTTGCATTATCATCCGGGAAAGGCCAATGTTGTGGCCGATGCCCTTAGCAGAAAATCCATTAGTGATGTAGCTTGTGTAGCCATCCGGGAGTGGGAGATGTTGGGGGCACTTGGCGAGTTTGATTTGCATCTGGGCGAATCTGTTGAGGCTGCGGCCTTGTTTTCTATTGTTGCGCAGCCTACACTTGTGACTCGAGTGTTGGAGACACAGAGAGGTGACCTTGAGGTAGAATCCCTCCGAGAGAAGATCTCCAGTGGGAAAGTTGAGAAGGGTTTGACGGTGTATCCCGACCTGAGTGTGAGATATCGAGACCGTCTGTTTGTGCTGGAGTCTTGCCGAGAGGAGGTACTCCAAGAGTTTCACCATTCGCGCTTGCGATGCATCCGGGAGGCACCAAGATGTATCGGGATTTGGGTCGCCAGTTTGGTGGCGGGGTATGAAGAGAGATGTGGCAGTTTTCGTGTCGAAGTGTCTTACTTGTCAGCAAGTGAAGGCCGAGCATCAGAGGCCAGCGGGTTTGTTGCAACCCTTGCCTATTGCCGAGTGGAAATGGGAGCATGTCACTATGGACTTCGTTATAGGTCTTCCGAGGACTCAGCGGGGTAGTGATGCTATTTGGGTGGTTGTAGACCGGTTGACTAAGTCGGCGCACTTCATTCCTATGCGCGTGAGAGATTCGGTAGATCATCTTGCCGACTTGTATATTCGGGACATAGTGAGGTTACGGAGTCCCAAAGTGATCGTCTCGGATAGAGATCCTCGTTTTGCTAGGTTGTGGCGAGTTTGCAGAGTGCCTTGGGCACTAAGTTGACCTTTAATCTGACTTATCATCCTCGGTGACAGGCGCGGCGTACTATTCAGATCCTTGAGGATATGCTTGAGGTTGTGTCCTTGACTTTAGTGGCACGTGGGAGAGGCACTTGCCATTGGTGGAGTTTGCCTACAACAACAGTTTCGATCTAGCATCGGTATGGCCTTTGTTTGAGGCCTTGTATGGCCGAATCGTGGAGTCTCCGGTTTGTTGGTATTTATGGGTGATGCACTTTTATTGGGTCCAGAGTTGGTGAGGGAAACAACGGAGAAGATTGAGCTTATCCGTAGGAGGCTTGTTACAGCCCAGAGTTGTCAGAAGTCATATGCTGACCGAAGGAGAAGACCTTTGGTGTTTGAGATGGGTGATCATGTCTTTCTAAAGATATCACCTAGGCGGTGATTGATGAGGTTTGGGAAGAGTGAGAAGTTGTCCCCTCGATTTATTGGCCCTTTTGAGATCCTTGAGAGGATTGGTGAGGTTGCCTATCGTTTGGCTTTACCGCCGCAGTTGTCCGGAGTTCATGACGTGTTTCATGTGAGTATGCTTCGGAAGTATGAGCTGGATCCATCACATGTATTGGATTGGACCAACTTAGAGGTAGATGAGGATGCCTCGTATGAGGAGAGATCGGTTCGGGTCTTGGATAGGCGGGATCAAGTCCTGCGTGGCAAGACCATTCTTTTGGTAAAGGTTTTGTGGAAACATCACGGAATGGAGGAGGCCACTTGGGAACGTGAGTTGGAGGTCCGAGAGAAGTATCTGGACCTATTTGTGGATGTTTGAACGTATGTTATATATGTATTGTTGTATTGTTGGACTTTAAGATCATTAAGTATGTCTTAAGTTGTAAAACATTGTAAATGTTTTGGTTTATGGAAATATTGTAGAACTGCCTTGATATGGGAGTTGATTGTAATATTGCATATGTTGGCCATATTATAGAACTGGAGAGGTATCATGAAAATTGTTTATGATATGAAATTGTGAACCATGTATGTTGAAAATGGTTGAGAAGGAAAGGAAATGCATGATGAAATGTATTTGTTATGCCTCTTAAGAAAAGATGGAATGACCGGTAATGGGTCGAGTTATTAAATGTTGAAATTTAACATTGTTTAAAAACGGAGAAAAACTTATTTTTCAAAAACTTGTCCTTAATTTCGGGGACGAAATTTCCTAAGGTGGGGAGGTTGTAGCACTTGTGCCTTTTAAGGCTTTTGGTAAATGTATTTGGACCTTTCATTCTATTTTGGGAACCTTTGGTGTGTTTGTTGGAAGTCCCACATCGGTTACAAGACACATTTTAAGGTGGACAAACTTCTATATATAGGTGCAAGTGCATAGGGTTAGCTTATCAACTTCTATGGTTCTTTCTTGGTTTAATAAGCCATTACGAACCAAGCTTGAGTTATAAATTTTAGTTGTGCCGAGCTGGATTTTGGCTATAATTCCATTGAGATTTCGGCCATAGTTCCTTCGCCAAAGTTGTGTTATTTCTCAAGAGTTTTGTGGTGTGTGGTGGAGATCGAGTTTCAACTCTTTTCATCTTCTCCGTTTGAGCTTTGAATTTGAGGTAGGGATAACCTACTCCTCTTTACGAGCTTTGTCTTTAAATTTTAGCATTTTGATATGTTAGGGGTTGTTGTGCAATTTTGGAAAAGTTTAGGGCTTTTGTGCAATTTTACAAAAGTTTGGGTTTTATTTATAATAACCTTATATGCATGTTTAGCATAGAGAAATGTTAGAATTGGGAATGTATGGGATTAAAGGGTGTAGTTGAATTTATTTATCGCTCACCTAATTGAAATGTTGATATATTATCCATTTTGTGCATTTATTTTCTGTTTAGAAATAACTGCTTTGGGCTATCGGTGGAGGATAGTCTTGATTGTTGTAGAAAATGGATGATAATTAGGCAAATTAAAACTAATCACTGGAATGTGTCATTGAGTATGACGATTGAAAGAATACATTAACTTTATGTATTGATTGATGATGTGTATAATAATTGTTTATATGCATTGTGTTGTGTTAGAAGAGATAGGGGATGTACTCCACAGTTTAGGGGAAGATAGGGGATGAACCTCTAAACCGGGTGTTGTGTGGGAGGAGATAGGGGATGGACTCCGTAGATACAGCTCGTATGCTTATCTTGGGAAGTGTGATATAGTTCTTATACTTATCAGTGGAAGTGTTGATATAGCTCATATGCTTATCTGTTGATGTGTTGATATAGCTAGTATGCTTATCTATTGTGAAATGAGGAAATGTTTAATATGAGTTACTGTCTCATATCGGTTATTTGGTCAGGTTCTGAACCATGGTTATGAATTGAGAATTGAAAAAGAATGAAAAATGAAAATGTAATGTGTTATGAAAGAATGTAAAAGTGTTAACCATCTATCAAACTGTTAATCTTTTAGTCATTGTTCATAGCTGGTTTAGTGTATTTCTCTTGAACATTAGCTCACCCTATCTTGGAATATCATTTTTGGTCTGGTAGCATGCTACCTCCAAGGGTATAGCTTGGGAGGCTTAAGGCATGCAGACTTTATTGTCTTTCTTTCTTTTGATGTATTACATGTGGATTCAAGCCATGGGCTTAATGTGTAATTGAGTTAGTACTCTCTTTTTGTAACCAAGTGTTAACTTGGAAAGTTGTAAGCTCGTAGGACATTTATTTGTTGTTAACATGTAATACTTTTCGTAATGAACTACTCTGATGAATAGAAGGATGTTGATCTTTTATATATCAATGCATGTCAATAATGTGGGTTTAATGTTATTATTTTGAGGGCGTGACAAGACTCATTTTAAAGATATAATTTTAATATTTTTAATGATATTAAATTTATAAAATTTAAATGTACATATTAAAAGTTATTCGTATTTTATAATATATAACAAAAAATACAAAAAGATATAATTGGTATATAAATTTAAAAGCAAAAGGATTTAAAGATAAAATTAATATTTAAAAAATATAAATCTATTTTCTTGATTAGAGTTTTTCAAAAATACTTTTCAGAAAATTCTACTTTCATGATTTCCATGTTTTTTTGTTTTTACTAATTTTTTTTAATACTTTAAGCAATTTTTAAAATTTTTAGACATATTTAACATAAATATATCTAAAAAGTAAAAAATTTGTGAAAAAAACCTTTTAAAAATTCACTAAATACCAAAAAAAAAAAGAAGAGAATTAAGTATATTTTATGTATTTTTATATATTTATTATTTTTTTAAAATATTTTTTCACAAATTTTTTACTTTTTAGATACATCTAAATAAGGTGCATCTAAAAAAATAAAAAAAATTTTTAAAATTTTAAAATATTCACTAAAAACAAAAAAACACGAAAACTCAAAAACTCAGTTTTCAAAAAACTTAATCCAAAAAACTCAAACTAAATACACTGAATTAGTGCGGTTGATTTGAGTTTTTTGAATTAAATTTTTGAAAATTGAATTTTTTGTTTTTTGTTTTTAGTGAATATTTTTAAAATTTTAAGTATTTTTATTTTAACTTTTTTAGATGTATCTTAATTAGATGTATCTAAAAAGTAAAATATTTGTGAAAGAATATTTTTTAAAAAAATGATAAATACATAAAAATATGAAAAGTATACTGAATTTTTGTACCTTTTTTTTTTTTTGTATTTTTGGTATTTAGTGAATTTTTGAAAGATTTTTTTCACAAAAATTATACTTTTTAAGTATATTTATGTTAGGTGTGTCTAAAAATTATAAAAATTGCTTAAAATATTAAAAAATTCAGAAAAAACAAAAAAAATATGAAAAATAAGAAAGTATAATTTTCTAAAAAGCGTTTTCAGAAAATCCAAACCAATCATAGTGAATACTATTTAGCTTGTTTGGTTTTGGTTCTTAGAAAATTCTATTTTTTTATTTTTCGTATTTTAACGTTTTTAATTAATTTCTTTAATATTTTAAGTATTTTTTTTTATTTTTTTAGATATAGTTAATATAAATACACTTAAAAAATATAATATTTGTTAAAAAATCTTTAAAAAATTCACTAAATACAAAAAATATATATAAAAATAAAAAACTCAATACAATTTTCTTATTTTTGTATATTTATTAATTTTTTAAAATATTTTTTTACAAATATTTTACTATTTATATATATCTAAATAAGGTGTATCTAAAAATTTTTTTAAAAAAATGCCTAAAATTTTAAAAATGTTCACTAAAAACAAAAACATAAAAAATAAAAAACTCAATTTCTAAAAAATTAAATTCAGAAAACTGAAAACAAACACACTTATTAATATCTCTAACTTTTACACTATTTTTGAGAACTTAGGAGAGAAAATAAATGATTATTTAAGTTATAAGTGAAAAGAAGAGAAAAGAAATTATTGTGATTTCTCTCATTCTTATTTGGATGAACAAGAAATAAAAGAAATGAAATAATTATGATTTCTCTCCTTCTTTTTTAGTTAAATTTCATAAGAGAAAAGAAAAAAAAAACTATTTTATATTATATTACCGAAATAACCTTTTTATATTTTATCAATCATTTTATTTCGTTTATTTTTACAGGGACAAAATTGGTATTATGAAAATATAAGAATCTGTTGGTTTCTTTTCTCTCTCAATCTCTCAACTTTTGAAAAGATTGAAAATAAAGATTTTAAGATAAATAGGTTTCTCTCTGTTTCTGTCTATTTCTCCCTATTTTTTTCACTTAAGTTATCCAAACAAGTAAAAGAAATATATATCCTCCATTTCTTTTCTGTTCTCTTCAAATCACTCAATACAAACATAGTGTGTGAGTGATTTTCTGACTACACTGCCCGCTTAGTAGTCAATTGGAGAGCACCGGCAGAATAGATGGCACCTGGCTGACCTGCAACAGAAAGATAAGAATCCCGCGGTGGTTCGTCCACCCGGGGGCACTCCGACGATCAAGTCAGTATATCTCTCAAAGATAAATCAAGTGCTAAACTCACAAGCTTGAGTATCAAAAGCATACCTTAGACCCACGGGGGTGCCTCTCTTTTATAGCCAATACAATCCTAGTCCCAATAGGAGCCTGGCCCTTATGGACTCAGGATTACTGCTAATCTGGGACTCCCAGTGGGATTAGGATAAACTCTCTAAGAGTCTTATCTTTACCCAAACTGAAGTCTTCTCCCAATCTAGGACTCTTGTCCATATCCAGGTTGAGTTCCCTCTTCATTCTAGGACTCTTGTCCCCTATCCGCTTATCTCGAATTCCGATATCTTCGGAGATAGCCTCGGCCTAACCGAGATCACCTCGGCATCACGACCAGGACACGTGGCACCTCGGCTGACACGTCGGCGTCACCTTGCCACGTGTTGGTACTCAGAAAATATATCCCCACAACTGCCCCCTAGGTTCTATTACCTCGGCATTCTGAGGTGATGGAACCTACACTGTTCGTTCATCTGTGCCCCTCTGTCCGAGATCAAACTCGCCGACCTCAAAGTTCTCTGGATTTTGCTGTCCACTTCTGTCAAGTGTCAAGCTTCATGCTTTCCAAGCTGCTCAAGATCACACCTCCTAGCCGAGGTTTTTGTTCCATTAATTCGTAAACTCCAAGAGCTTTGCAGCTGCTCCATTCACGTTCTCCGGTGGGTTCCTAACTTCCAGTCATCTATTTGACTCCGGCGATCTTCATATCGACGTTCATTCCTCTTGGTAGGTTCATAAACTCTTTACTTGCTATTAAGCTCAATCTTTTATAACTCTTCTGAATCTGTTTATTTGCCCTCTGTTGCCTTCTATTTTCGCCTATTTTCAAGTTTTGAATTGTTTAAATGCCTAGTACTGTTCTTGTCATATCCTCTTTCTGTTGCTAGCATCGTGCCTGGGCCATTACTTTCTTGTTTCTTCATATACTTACTTAGTGCACTGCACTTAGCTTTATTCTTGAACTTTGTCGTCTTCTTGACTCGATTTTTCTCTTTTTCATTCAATCCTCTGGCTTTTTCCTTTCTAGCTCTTTTTGCTTAAATCATTGTTCCAAGCTTTCAAGCTGTCTTCGTTCCTTTCCTCCGATGAAGCTTTTCGTCATTTTGTCATTGTCATCGACTTGGCAATTCTCATTCCGACTTCCCTTTTACGGTAAGCCTTGTTCCTCTGGTTTTATTACTTGTTGCTTTCCAAAAGCTCTGCTTCATTTGTTAATCACCATTGTTGTTTCCAAATCATCTTCTTGAATACACACTTGCTCACATATCTCTGCTTATTTACCTTGTTCGTTTTGGTTTGATATACCTGTGCAATCTTTTTGTCTTGATTTCTTGATAGCTTCATCACCATTTTTGATTCTCGAATTACATTTCTTGTTTCTGTTTTCTGTATCTTTTCCTAGATTTTTACTTTCAATCCTTGTTTTCAAAACTCCGAGGTGCCAATCGCCGAGAAGGGCGTTGATCAAACTCTTCAGGAGATTGATCTTTGAGCTCGTGGTGAGATGGTCACGAGAAGTTCCTTTAAACTGTCTTCTGGGGGTGAGACACAACCTGCCGCTGATGCCGAGTAGTTTACTTCCTTCTTGAAATTGATGCCGAGATAATGGTAGAGAAGCTCCTCAAATTGACTGCCGAGGCTGAACCATCGTCGTTCGTCGAAGCAGATCAGTCCGACGTTCTTGCTTTCATCATCTCAGTTCTCTAAGGTCTTCATTTTTGTACTTGCCAACCTTCTCAACTCTTAACAAGCTAGTTGGTCATCTCGGAAGATCATATCTAGGAAACGTCTTTCAGTGTTATCTCAGCTATACCAAACTTGTAAATTGCTTCAAATTTCAACAAGTGGTAGACTTCATAATCTTTGGTTAACTCATCTTGCAATTTGCTCAAAAATTTCAACAAGTGTTAACATTCCTTACTCCTTAATTATCATTCATTCCCCCTGCACCTTCTCCCTGCCCCCTAATGTGAACATAAGTTGCACTTAGGATCATTTTAGGGAAGTTGGCTTCATGCCGTAGTCACAGACCTGATGTGTTCTTCTTTTGCCGATGTATTAAAAACTTCTGGTATTTAATTCACCCCTTTAGACCCTCTTTCTCTTGGCCTTTGCCAACTATCATCGTTGTTTCTTGAAGCATTTATTCCTTTTACAATTCTGGTCACCACTTCCTTCGTGTACTTAGTGGTTCTATTTTTAATCAAAATGACGTTTGACTCCGGCGAATCTTTTGCCAACATTTAACTTTGTGTGCTCTTTAATTTGTAAATTCTCTCAGAATTTCAACAAGTGTTTAAACATCATTTTGTTTTAACTTTGGTCAAACATTATCTCGGCTTAACTTCGGTTAAGCATCATCTCTGTTTAACTTCGGTTAAACATCATCTCGGCTTAACTTCGGTTAAGCATCATCTCGACTTAACCTTGGTTAAGCATCATCTCCGTTTAACTTCGGTTAAACATCATCTCGGCTTAACTTCGGTTAAGCATCATCTCAGTTTAACTTCGGTTAAACATCATCTTGGTTTTTTTAAGTTCTTCCTTTTTTGTCGCTTGTACTCTTGTACCTTTTTGCTTTTCAGACAATGTAAGCTCCGCATATGGCCGATGTGCCCCTTTGTTCTTGAATGTCTAATTTAACTTTCCTTCTCTGAATGCTTGTGCCTTTGTCTTTTCTTGACTGCCTTTGCATGATTCTATACTTAGAATATTCTGCGTGCCTTTCATTCTTTGCCTTCTTTATGCAATCTTCTCGGGGTTACATACCTCGGGTATAATAACTACAAATTTTACTTGACGAATCTTGACTGCAATCTTTTCATATATTTCTACTTACATAAGACATATGCCATTCAATATTAACTTAGCAAATTTTTCTCAAGTTTCAACGGCGTTTAAACATAATCTCGGTCTATCACGCTTGTAAATTGTTACAAATTTCAACAATGATTAATATATCTGATAAACTTTTCTCAAGTTATAACAAGTGTTAAACAATGATCTACTTGTAAATTGCTACAAATTTCAACAAGGGTTTAAACAATATACTTAGCTTTTACTTCAACTCAGTAAATTCTTTGCAAATTTCAACAGATGCTCTCATGTATTAACTTCAACTTGTAAATTGCTACAAATTTCAACAAGTGTTAAGCATCTTCTTTGGTTTAACCAACCAGTAGATTGCTATAAGTCTCGGCTTAACTTCGGTTAAGCATCATCTCGTTTTAACCAACTTGTAAATTTATACAGAACTTCAACAAGTGTTACTCCATGAACTCGATCTATCTTCATCTTGTAAATTGCTACAAATTTCAACAAGCGATAGACAAGGAATGATCTCGGCTTACCTCCAACTTGTAAATCGCTACAAATTTCAACAAGTGTTAAGGACTGGTTTCAGCTCAACAGCTTGTAAATTGCTACAAATTTCAACAAGTGATAAGGAATCTTTGTCAGCTTAACAACTTGTAAATTGCTACAAATTTCAACAAGTGTTAAGGAATGGTTTCAGCTCAACAACTTGTAAATTGCTACAAATTTCAACAAGTGTTAAGGAATCTTTGTCAGCTTAACAACTTGTAAATTGCTACAAATTTCAACAAGTGTTAAGGAATCTTTGTCAGCTTAACAACTTGTAAATTGCTACAAATTTCAACAAGTGTTAAGGAATCTTTGGTCTTAACTTCGGTTAAGAATCTTCTCGGCTTAACTACGGTTAAGCATCTTCTTGGCTTAACTACGGTTAAGCATCTTCTTGGTCTTAACCCGGGTTAAGAATCTTCTCGGCTTAACTACGGTTAAGCATCTTCTTAACTTAACTACGGTTAAGCATCTTCTTAGTCTTACCTTGGGTTAGAATCTTCTCGGCTTAACTACGGTTAAGCATCTTCTTAGTCTTAACTACGGTTAAGCATCTTCTTGGTCTTAACCGGGTTAAGAATCTTCTCGGCTTAACTACGGTTAAGCATCTTCTTGGTCTTAACTACGGTTAAGCATCTTCTTGGTCTTAACTTCGGGTTAAGAATCTTCTCGGCTTAACTACGGTTAAGCATCTTCTTGGTCTTAACTACAGTTAAGCATCTTCTTGGTCTTAACTTCGGGTTAAGAATCTTCTTGGCTTAACTACGGTTAAACATCTTCTTGGTCTTAACTACGGTTAAGCATCTTCTTGGTCTTAACTTCGGGTTAAGAATCTTCTCGGCTTAACTACGGTTAAGCATCTTCTTGGTCTTAACTACGGTTAAGAATCTTCTCGGCTTAACTACGGTTAAGCATCTTCTTGGTCTTAACTACGGTTAAGCATCTTCTTGGATTCAAGCTGGGGTTTTCAACCCGGCCAACTTTAGTCGATCTTCGTGTTTCCTTTTATCCTCTGGGATCTTAGATCTGTCATTTGTGCTCTTCTCTTCTCGGACTTAAGCGCCGAGATCTTATCTTCTTAGATCTGCTCACTCGGTTTGAGCTCTTCTTTTCTCGGGCCTACTCATCTAGGCCGAGATCATGTTTTCTAGGATCCGGGATCTGCTCACTTAGGCTGAGCTCTTGTCTTTTCGGGCCTACTCATCTAGGCCAAGTTAATGTCTTCTCGGATCCGGGATTTGGAATCCAGGATCTGCTCACTTAGGCTGAGCTCTTTTCTTTTCGGGCCTACTCATCTAGACCGAGATGATGTCTTCTCGGATCCGGGATCTGGAATCCAGGATCTGCTCACTTAGGTTGAGCTCTTCTATACTTGAATGTCATCTCCTTGGGAACGCTCATGCCCCCTGTCTTTGCATCCCTTCTGGAAGGGTCTTCGTTCCTCCGCAGGTATCTATCCTTCCATACTTGGACGTCATCTTTGTTGTAGTATCCGCTTCGATCTGTTGCCTTCGATGTGTCACCTTCCTGGCCGGCGTCTTTCACTCCGTGACTCTGGTCACGAGTTTCTGTGTTGCGGTTGTCCCCTTCAGTGTTGAGGTCGATAGGTCTCCCACTCCCAGCAGGAGTGTTTGTCTTCAATCTGATCCTTCTGTCCATCATTAGCCATCTATTCTCCTTTCTTTCCCACAGACGGCGCCAAATTGTGTGAGTGATTTTCTGACCACACTGCCCACTTAGTAGTCAACCCGGAAACCGTGAGAATAGATGGCACCGTGACTCGCAGAAAAGATAAGAATCCGCGTGGTTCGTCACCCGGCACTCCGATGATCAAGTCAGTATATCTCTCAAAGATAAATCAAGTGCTAAACTCACAAGCTGGAGTATCAAAAGCATACCTTAGACCCATGGGGGTGCCTCTCTTTTATAGCCAATACAATCCTAGTCCCAATAGGAGCCTGGCCCTAATGGACTCAGGATTACTGCTAATCTGGGACTCCCAGTGGGATTAGGATAAACTCTCTAAGAGTCTTATCTTTACCCAAACTGAAGTCCTCTCCCAATCTAGGACTCTTGTCCATATCCAGGTTGAGTTCCCTCTTCATTCTAGGACTCTTGTCCCCTATCCGCTTATCTCGAATTCCGATATCTTCGGAGATAGCCTCGGCCTAACCGAGATCACCTCGGCATCACGACCAGGACACGTGGCACCTCGGCTGACACGTCGGCGTCACCTTGTCACGTGTTGGTACTCAGAAAATATATCCCCACACATAGTAACTTGTTAGGTGAACTTGCTGCTTTGTATTGTTGGGTTGATGCATTGATGCAAACTGAATTTGAATATATATATTTTGATCGAGAAGATGAAAAAAATCAAGTTTTGTTTGTTTAAAGGGACATAAAGTTGAAATCAGGAATTTGTTTCAACACTCTACTGTTGTGTCTCCAGTTTTCGGTTTTAAATTTGTTATACTCTTTTTGCTGTCGGTGAGTGGTTTGTGCTAATATTTTGCTTCCACTATTGGTCTCTAGGAATAAGCTTGACAAATGACCAATGGTCATCCTTCAAGAAGAATGTGCCTGCAATAATATAGCGGTAAATCCGAAACTGTGAACCAGTACATACCGTACTGATGAAAAAAAGAAAAGCAGGTACGCTGGCCAATAAGGGATTGACAATTTTGGTGTCACGTAGCTGGTGAAAAAAAAATCCATGAATACATACATAAAGCTATCTAATTCACACGATAGAGAGGGACGCGCTCTTTGTTTTTGTCCCCTTTTCTTTTGAGGATTTGAAAATACAGTCTCGTCTTTAACGCGTGTCAAAGGCGAGGACATGCCGCTGGGCTAGAAGCCCTTTGGCAAAAAGGGATAGAGAGTGATGAGTTCAACAGCCTACATGCTGAGCATTTTTAGAGAAGAAATTCCTAACATCATCATAGATTACTAGCAGATGAAAATCACTCATTAAAACCCTAGTTTCCATCAACAATCACACAAGGGGAATGTATTGGCTGGAGTCTGATAGTATGTAACCGGCATCAGTAATCCGGTGCCCGAATTGGCTTCCGACTTACTCCCCCTTGTCCACAACCGATCTTTGTCCTCTTGGGTGTAACACTAGACGAAGTTGCAGCCAGTCTCATTTGCTCAATCAATGCCTCCGTATTAACCTCTTCTGACAAAATTTCCTCCAATTGTTTCGTATCAATCACCAACTTCACTCTCCAAACACCCTTCTGCGGTGGCGGCAGGACCTCAACAGCCAATCCGTTTTTTATGTTGGTAATTACGTCCAGCGGATGCTCTGTCCTTATTGACTCCTTGTTCAGGCCTCTAGCTTCCTCTCTGTGATGAGCCAATGTCGTCTCCCCAAGTGGGAGAAGATAGTAAAACCGACCACCACGAAGTTGTTCGTGGTCAAGTAATCGCGATGATATGTGACCTTGCGCAAAAATGCCATAACCGGGGAAGCCACTGATGACTTCTCCGACAAATTTAGGACCTTCAAACTCTATAATGCTACCGGAATCTGTCATAATCCGGATGGAGTTGGGATTGGGACATTCAGCTACAGCAACACCTTTTACAGAACAATTCCCCATTACAACAATTTCTACACCTTGTATTGTTTTCTCAGAGGTTACTCATATACTCATATATATATATATATATATACACTCACACATTCTAAATTAAATTGTAAGAGATCACGGGTTGAGAAGGGGAAGAAGACAAGTGAAGGTGTAAGAGTGTACATTTCTGACTCGTTATTTTGAAAATTCAAAGTGAAATTAGACCGTTGGAAACCATCAATCAAAGAACAATTTGAGTCGATCCCAGGCAAAGGAATAGAACAAAGTTACCATGATAAACTAAATTAATATCGCTTAACGACATTTTAGCCGCGGCCCAATGGAATAATGAGTGACTGGGGTATGTGCATCAACACTGTTTTGAATTTTTAAATAGTAAGATAAAAAAAAAAAATTGCATGTTCTTATGTCAGTGGCTCATGTTTTTATGTCTGTCATGTTTTATGTCAGTGTCTTGTATTCTCGTAAATTTACTGTTTCAGCATGACTTTAGAGAATGTTTGGTGATCTGAATTTTTGTGATTTGAATGGCTCTAATGTGTTAAAATGATGTTGTTTTATACTCAAAACAATGTCATTTTAGGTGTTTCGAGGCATAATTTTTCGAGCCACTTAACATTATTGCATGACTTTTAAATTCAATTCAAGCAAGTGAAAATTTTGTTGTGAAAACTGCCCTTAGCCAAGACTAATATGCAAATCAAGAAGGAAATCAAGATCTGTCTTTTATTGAATTGAAGTGCTCATCATAATTTGAAGCCTATTTTGGCAATTGGGAAAAAAATCAATTTATTAACTTATTGGTTTATTTAGGCAATACTATTTTCTTATTATTTTTTACGTTATTTTAAAAAAAGTCAAAAAAAATCAAAAATTAAATTTTTTTTTTTTATACTTTCCAAAATAGGCCTAAGTTTGTGTAGCTTTATGCACAAGAACTTTTCACCGTATTAGATTTGGCAATTGATATATATATATATATATATTTTGTCGTTAGTGTTGGCACCACATTTTATTGTTTTGTCTATTGTGACATATTAATTATGGCCAAATTCGATTATGATCTGTCGATTGAAATCATAGACTATTTTTAAAGAATAACGTTAGTCACATTTGTTGTTATTATTATTATTATTTATATTGATATGCATGCTGACATGACATGACAGATGTATTGATGACGTGACATGATGTGGCATGACGACATGTGAAATGGAGAGTCAGAAAGTTAGCCATTGCAACCATTTGAAAAGTAGTTGCTGAGATCAGGAGCAACACTAAATCGAGCACCAAATCTATAAAGTGATTACTATCAAATATGGGATATGAATGATGTTGAGGAAATCATGGGCTTGTTGAGGAAATCGGGCTTAGATTATCTTTCTCTCACATGGTTGAGCCTATAAATAGGCTAAGAGAAATATAAAGAAAATCATCTATCATCAACAACCACTCACAAATCGTGAAGAATAATTTAGGAGTAGTTTAATTTAGCAATTGTTAGGAGTAGATTAGTAATAGTTTTTTTCAACTCCCATTTCTTTTCTTTCTATCGATTACTGTATTTTTCATTTCTTTGTTCTTGTTTAAGTTCTTGTAACTAGTAACAAGTGACAATTTAATCGAATAAATATATATTATGTTCTGTTCCATTTCTTCTTCATTTAATTACGTTCAGGGAAGTCCTTAATCTATTTAAAGTAGAGAACTCAACCACAAAGTCTAATCTTTTTTATATTTATTTGAAAATTAGTTTAAGTTTGTCGATCAATCATTGTCAATTGGGCATAAACTGATTTTTTTGCTAACAGTTAGTGAATTTTTTAAAAAAATTTCAAATAATTTTTACTAGATTAGACGAATTTAAAAAATATACAAAAAATTAAAAACAAAAAAAAATTAATTTTTGTTTTTGTTTTTTTTGGCCTTTAGTATATATATATATATATTTTGGATTTGTTCAATTTTTTTGCGTTTTAAAATTTTTCTAGAATAAATAGATTTAAAACTAATTCCTTTTTATACAAATAGAAAAAAAAAGTACTAAGGCCTCGTTTGGGGACTGACTATTTTAGTCAAAAAGTCAAAAAGTCAACTAAAACTAGTCACATCACCTCTCTACTTTTTTGCACATTTTTTCGTAAAAAGTCAAAAAGTTACTAAAATAGCCTGTTCCCAAACGAGGCCTAAATATAAAGGAAAAAGCTTGGGATCCCAATATGGAGACTCTGTGATCTCTAAACGTGTGTGATTGATTCATGTGTATTTTATTTTATTTTATTTTGTTCTCTCTCACATAAGATAATTGTCCTGTTTGGTGCAGTTTAAAAGCTGTTTATTTTAACTTTCAGCTTAATTTAAGTTATTTTGATATGTTTGGTTTAACTTATAACTTATAGCTTATACCTTTTTGAAAGTCAGAAATCAGTTTATTCTTTGAGTGAGGCAGGAGATACTTAATTTATAAGTCAGATATCAGCTTATGTTCATAGTTATAAGGTATAAACTGTTTAGGTATAAACTATAAGCATTTTTTCACAACTTTACCAAACAAGACTAATGTGAGGATTGTGGGGGTAAAGTTTTTGTGAGGATGTCCTCAAATACCAGAATGTTCAGAAAAATATATGTATAACTTTTGTAACTGTGGCATGTAACTTAAAAGTGGCTCATGCTTATCCATCACTCCGTAAGACTTGGATAAAAAAGAAAAATTATTTGGAGCTCGTGCAGCTCTAAACAGGTGAATTTTATTTGTGATGTGATGTGTGTATTTGTTTTGTTTTATTTATTTATTTTTTTCTGTCATATTATTAAAATTTAAATTAGAATTTTAAAATTAAAGTTTTGTGCCATTGTTGAATAAAAAAATAAGAAGAATTGTGTTCAATTGATACAAAAGGAAAAAGAAAATAAATTTAGTTTTCATTTTTGTACGTGTCTAGAGTTATTATAAGAAAATATGAATCCGTCCATTATATAATTATTTTCTTGAACAAATTCTTTCCTTCAAATTATTTTCAATAAAAAGTAAAAAAATATATATCAGAACAAGTTCAAAATATTTTTATTTTGTTTTCTTTCTCATTTTAAAGGGACCCTTGAAGTGGGAAAAAAACAACCAAAAAAAAAAAAAATCATTTCCCTATATGTCTATATCTATAATGTGCCCAGACCCACGAATTCCCACGTGGCATCCTTATAACCATGTGACCAAAACCTGGACTATTATTATCACACGTCAAACAAAATGAAGTCTATTATTTGTATAGCCAACACCATATATCAATCTTAAGGCTACTGAGCTACGTAACAAAATTCCCAATCTCATTAAAGATAAACCCTCCTACACTCTTCACCACACAAAAATACTTGGTCCTCCCACGCGCGACACCAAAATAAGAGTTGAGTTTTTATAGCCTGTTTGTTCCCTCTCAATTCTCAAAAAACCACTTCCAAAAAATGGGGTGCTCTTCATCAAAACGCATAGATGTGGCCATTGATGCATATCGTCCTCCACCATCAAGTTTCGCGGTCTTCGATATCAACGCCATAAAAGAGCCATGGATTATGATGGACGATACACCGCAGGAGCACGATGAAAAAACTACGCACGTGCCGGAACCGATTCTCGACAAGCTCAACACTCTCGATTCCGATGGGCCGAAACCGTGGGACGAAGTCAGCAAGGCCTTGGAAGACCTCAAGCCCACTCTAACCAAAACCAAGCCCAAGCCCAAGCCCAAGCCCATGCCCAATTTTCCTCAAGCCCAATCCTCGCCCGACCCCGTACGCCCACCGGCGCACGATAGCCCCACCGCCGCAGCCGAGAAACAAGCGATGAGCAAAAGCTTCTCCTTTCACACGCTGGAAGAGCTCGATGCCAAGCTCTCCTCCAAACCCAGTGAGTTGAAGAAAACCGAGTCGATGCGGACCGAGTTGAAGAAGAACGAACGAGTCATCAAGCCCGAGTTGAAGAAAATCGACCGAGTCAAGGCCGAGTCGCGAGTTGGGTTTGAGCAACCGACCGAGTCCGGAGGTGGGTACAAGCCGGTGAGAGAGAATATATTCATAGTGAAAGACAGGTTAGAGAGAAAGAGAGGGAAAGCAGCCACTTCCGGGGAAGTGGGACCCACTGAGTGAGTACCCGGAGAAGTGTCCGCCGGGAGGTTCCGACTCGCTGGTGCTTTACACGACGTCGCTCGGCGGCGTACGGCGGACTTACGAGGACTGTAACCGAGTCAGGACGATTCTAGAGACTCACCGAGTTTTGTTCGACGAGAGAGATGTATCGCTGCACGGAGGGGATTTGAAGGAGTTGAAGGAGATGGTTGGGGAGGAGAGTGTGCCGCCGAGGTTGTTTGTGAAAGGGAGGTATGTGGGGGGGGGGGAGGAGGTGGTGAGTTTGAACGAGAGGGGTCGACTGGGGAGGATGATGAAGTGGGCTAGAGTGGAGAGAGGAGTGGTGGGGAGACAAGGGTGTGTTGGGTGTGGTGGGGCTAGGTTTGTGCCTTGTTTGGATTGTGGTGGAAGTTGTAAGGTGGTTGTTGGGGATAAGAGAGAGAGGTGTTCTGAGTGTAATGAAAATGGCTTGGTCCAATGTCCTGTTTGTTTGTGATTATTTCGATGATTGTGGTTGTTTCTAGTTTTGAAGGCCAAGCTGCATAATTTTTACTGTATATTTGATGTGCTGTTGAATAGTAAGTAGTTGATGTATGTTATATATGTTAATTGAATCTGGTTATGAGTTTTGATAGCAAGGAAAAGAATCACTCTGTTGTGAAATTGTGCTTGTAAAAATGGAATTTGATCTTTTAACTTTTGATTTTTTTATTTTTTTAAAGGATCGACGACATATATATAGAGCTATGTAGAGCTTATGAAAACTATTAAGCAGCACAACAAGTGGCAGGTAGAATAGATAAAAGCTAATCAAACCATTTCGCCCCTGACCTCTTCAGCTATGGTGTTATGTATACTGGAATTATGTAAAAAACAAATAATGATAGGGTTCTGTTTGTTGATATATAATTTGATTTAAGCATAAATTTGGAAAAGTTAAAAATCATCTACTAATGGCAATCACATGATTTATTCATATTTATTTGAGAAATTGGCCAACAATTTGATTATAAAAATAGTTGTTCAATTTTTCCAATTAAATAATAAAATATCTATAATTATTAGACTAGTTTGATATTTTTCACAAATAATCTATTAGAGTGGATTATTAGAATAGAATGGACATGTGGGTATGGTGGGCCTAACGAGCTGAACTGGAGGAACTGCCCATAAACAGCACTTACGTAGCACAGGCGCAGTTACTAAGAGCCCAACAATTGATGCATGGAAAGTTTGGTATTGGAGGACATATTGGCCTAATTTGGTGCAAATCATAGGGTTTTCAGTTATTTATTTATTTATTATTATTTATTTTGCAAGTTTATGTGAACAGTTTAAATAAATTTAAAAAGTTAATCATTGAAAGGTTGAGAGAGAAATATTTTTTTAACTTTTACTTCTAATTATTAATTTTCAACTTGTAAAAAAAATACATCAAATGAATTGCTAATTGCCACCAGTGAGTAGTGAGGTTGCATTTTTTTACCACCAGCACAGGTTGTAATCTCCTTCGATAGTGTTTGAATAATAGATTTAGGTAATAATTTAAAAAAGAAAAAGAGAAAAAAAAATGTGAATAAAATATAAGTTAAAACTATTTCTTTATTTCTCTATTCAAATTTGTATCTGAATTCATAATTTAAACAGCATTTCCGTGAGTATAATCACCCTCATTTTGCCCCTTAGAAAGCAAGGTCAAAACTAGAGCGAAGGTAGAAGAAAAATCAAAGCTACCGACAACTCTGCTTGATTGGAGTTTAGTTGAGAAAAATTCCTAAAAAAAAAAAATTCAATCTGAAAACTTTACACCAGAATTGCTAACATGACTCATTCAAGAGATATAATTATAGACCAACCCCTTCTTTTTATATAGTTTTATTATATCCCTTGTATTAAATTTGATGATTAGGTATGTGAATGATGTAGTATGTTAAAAAAAAATAAGGGAACATGACCCATTCTATTCAAACCAACCTCATTTGAAGGATGAATTGGTCAACAAATTTATCACCCAAATTCCAATCCAGTAGGTGACCCATCTCTATTCTATTTTGGAGGAATGCTGTGAAGAAAAGAGTTTTTATCTTCTTATTTGATGCCCTAACTACCTACTCTAATAATAAAAGTATACACCACCTTTTGAGCCAATGGTTATGACTTTTAGGTCTGGTGCTTCTAATCCAATTCTTAACCACCAAATCATCTAATTAGAGGGTAATCTCCACAAGGAACCCCCAAGGTAAATGATGGGTTCACTCACACTGCAAGTAATTACTTAGAAGCTATGTCTGCAGATGGGACAGTTTCCACACAATTGAAGCCAAAATAAATAGCAGAAGTTTTTTTTTTTTTTTTTCATATACACTCAAATTCATTATATACTAGTGCCAACCCCAATAACTAAAGAGGAAACACAACAGCCTCCTCCATACAAAAGCACATACAAAAAAGAGTTACATATATCATACATCACATAGACCCCCCTCTGCTATTCCTTATCCAAACCCTTCTAGCT
The DNA here is from genome assembly GCA_025200525.1 of Camellia lanceoleosa. Taxonomy (NCBI): domain Eukaryota; kingdom Viridiplantae; phylum Streptophyta; class Magnoliopsida; order Ericales; family Theaceae; genus Camellia; species Camellia lanceoleosa. The sequence continues at coordinate 174,727,340 of CM045769.1, forward strand.
CCAACATATTACTATAATAGCCAAACTCCTTTATATTCCTCTTTTACTACTCATCACTGTTGTTTCTTTTGTATGTGTATCTGTTTGCCTCTATGGCAATAATAAGTTGATTGTCTTTAAACATTGGTCTCTTCAAATACATCCAACAGAGAGAGTGCCTGCAACATTCAAACATAAACATAGGTTTAGAATTGAATCTGGCAAATACCAAGGCACTAAATATGCTCACAAAAAGAGATCATACAAAATTTACACTCATCTAAACTGTTATTATACCTCTGGAATGTTGAGTTCAAGGCGGAACTTTGGGCCATCGTAATGATGAAGAATTGGTCTGAAAGAGTCCTCTTCTAATGGCTCACATACCTTCCTTGTCAAAACACGCACCTGTAAATCCCAAATTGGAATTCGAAAGCAGAATTTAATGAAGCATTAGCAACTTCGCAACAACTTTATTTGTCAATTTGGTGCATAAATACAGGAGAATTTTGGTTATTTATAAGGAAAAAAATGGTAGAAATGCTATAAATTCATTAAAATCCACTTAACATACTTGAGCAGGGAAACGTGATTCGCCGGGGTTCTTTTTGTCCTCCCATGCCATTGGATCAATATTTGTTCCTCCAAAACTTGCCGCCTGAGACCATTTTCAACTTAGTAAGATGCACAATCTTGAATTAGATCTAAATATTTTTTTGAAAATACAAATTTGAGAAGATAGGCCTCTTATTGGAAGACAAACAAGTGAATCTTTAATCTATCCTTTTGGACAATGAACATGAAGCCCCAAATACCGAAATTCCCAAACCTTGGGGTTAAATTATAAGAACATTTATGGATTATTATGAATTTCAGTGTGCATGTTACCAAAACAAACCAGAATTGAAGTATCTTAACAGTGAAAAGAGTCCTCGCCAACCAAGATTAAAGAATTGTTATGTAAGCAATATTTTAAGAAAAGAAAGTAAAACAAACCTCAAAAACTCCATGGAGTTGGTGGGTGGAGTAGTTGTAGAGGAAAAGGGGCAAGCCTGGAGTTATTGCCCGGACTGAATCACGGTAGCGTGGCGGCAAGCCTGGGAATTCATTAAAGAAACATGAAATAAGAAAAGAGCACAAGATTTGCAGAAATTAATGAAACTAATAATCCTTTTTTTTTTTTTTTTTTTCTTTTTTTGAATTGTGGATTTCAAATAGAAACACCACATCAAGAGCAATAAAACTACAAACACCATAAAGACGAACCAAACATATCGATTTTGGAAGCTTGATCCATATCGTAAATTGGTTTTATAACAGAATTTCACCGCAGATCTAGCAATATCTCATTTCGTTGAAGTGTTTAATACAAATTGATCATCTCAAATTCGAAATTTTGAATCTTTCTCAACAAAAATTGGACATTTGGTTGGATAAGTAACAATAAATCAATCTAAACTACCCACACAGAACAAGAATATCGCAATTAAGTATAATTCAATAACACTAATCGCGCTATCCGTTCTTTGTTGTTCCAGAGCAATCATGCTATCAAGTAATTGACATATTTATATATAATTGAACGTCTATAAAGAGAGAAAGAAGGGGAGAGAGAGAGAGACATACCAAAGAGCTGTCTTTTGAGATTCTCTTGCATGGTATCGTTGTTGCAGACGAAGATATACCCACCTACGGTTTCATTTCTGGGCAGAGATTCAGATGGTGGAAGAGTCTTGAACCTCTTATCCACACTGTTCTTATTGCTGTCACTGTTACTGTTATCCTTACTGTTATTATTGTTATTGTTGTTGTTATTCTTGTTCTTCTTCCCAATTTTAGAGCCATAATGATGATGATCATCTACACCCTTTCCATTACCAATCTTCTTCGAATTCACAGCAACATTAACATTGTTATTGTTGTTGATGTTATTGTTGTTATTGAAATTGTAATTCATCGAAGGCTTCGAGTAAATCCCTTTGTTGAACCCACCATTGAGTCCAACCTGTGACGATCCCAACCCAGAAGAACCCAACTTCCAACCATCGTTGAAGCCATTGAAATCAGACCCACCAAGCTTCCAACCCTGATTAAAATTATTGAAATCGGACTCGTTGTTCTGCTTCGAATTGCTCGACTGGTTCAGCGAAATGAGCTCACCACCGACTCTGATATCGAAGTTCCTCCTCTCCTCCTCGGGCCTCTTCGACGAAGCATACGAATTGCTCCAAATCGAATTGAAATCCGATTCGTTGATCTGCTTCGAATTGCTCGATGGGTTTACCGAATTGAGTTCGCCACCAACTCTGATATCGAAGTTCCGCCTCTCTTCAGGCCTTTTGGAGACATGGGTATTGCTCCAAATCGAGTCGTTGAGAGAGAGATTGACCAAGTTGTTGGTCTGAACCCTAAGTTGATCGCTGAATTGATAGAACGATTGCTGATTGTTTTCCATGTTAAAAGCTTCAAAATTTCACACCAATATATTAATGTATATATATATTTATAGATTCAGATACAGATTACACAGAGAGAGAGAGAGAGAGAGAGAGAGAGAGAGATTGGTAGAAGAGAAGAAGGAGAGTGAGGGGTATATATGAAGGGAAGAGAGAGTTGAATTGGGATTTTTAGCAGAAGAAATTACTGGGAAAGAGAGGGTGAGATGGCGTGTAGAATTGTCAAAGCAAGACTCTGGAAAAATGATGCATTGTAGAGAGAGAGAGAGAGAGAGAGAGAGAGAGAGAAATGTGTGTAGTTGAGCGAATGAGAGTGGCGATGACGGAACAAAACGCGTTTAGGTGGAGGAGAGAGAGAGAGAGAGAGAGAGAGAGAGAGAGAGAAGGTAATGTCGATTGTCTGACTATACCATCTAGTGAGAGAAAAGTATGTGTGGAGAGAGAGAGACACGAGTGTCGGGGGAATACTATGGAGTTTCACACAAAACATATATTTAATTAATTTAAAATTATAAAATCTATAGTATCCCCTGTCCAAAATTCAATCCGGACGAATTATTTTGTTAATATCATTTTTATTTTGTTAATATCATTTTTCAGTTTAGAATGTTAATTTGTTGTCCAAGGTTTATCTTAAACTAAGGCCTCGTTTGGGAACATGCTAATTTAGTAATTTTTTGGCTAATTGGCTAAAAATGTAGGTAAAAAAAACTTATATGTTTGGGATGGTAAAACTAGTTAAAAATTGGCTTTAAAAAGCTAAAAGTTGATTCTTTTGACTAAGATTTTTAGTTAAAAATCTCAAATCCTTGGTTTGGAAAAGGACTTTTGGTTTTTGACTTTTTTGTGAGAGAATTTTTAAATGTAATGATTGGATGTAATTTTTTGTCTTTTGTGACTCAATGAGCCTATTTTGTCTTTTGTGGCTCATTAAGCCAAAAAAGCCCAAGAGCCACTTCCCAAACCATGCTTAAATGAACTACGAAATCATAGTTCAAAAATCAAAATAAATATGAATTAATTTTACTATTCATCACTAGTAATTTGGAGTGGATTGCTAATGTTAAAAACAAATGGAACTTAAGTAGATGAAAAAAAAAAAAAAAAAAAGAGGACTTATGAGTGATTATGCAACAAACAAAAACATTTAGAAAATTTTGAATTTATAATATAAATATAAATTAAATGGGATGTAGTTATATTATAATAAAAATTTTATTAATACCTTTGGAATTGTTTGATTAATAATCAAATGATTAATAATTTTATAAATTAGTGTAGGATTAATTATTTAATTAAATTAGTGAGATACTTATTTATTATGTATTTTTTTCAATTGAAATTATACTCCTTAGCCCCTCTCAATATTAAAATTTCGCTAATTTTATCGGATTGAATATTCTATGTACATATAATCCGGTTAATAAAATTTGTAATATAAGATTGTGAGTTCATAAACTAACAATTCTAATCTTATGTTATAATCCTATTAATCAAACATACATAGGCGCTTTCTATTTTAAAATGTTTTTTAGATATTTTTACTGTGAAAATTTTGTAATATGTGACACATAGGCCCCGTTTGTTTTGGGGTATAGAGGAAGGGATGTGATTAGGATAGAGGAAAAATCCATTTAATGTTATGTTTGTTTGTAGTTTTGGGAAAGGGATTGAGATAGAGGTCCAGATTAGGTTAGGCCTTGGAAATAGGAATGGCAACGCAGGCGGGATCACCCTCCCGTCTCGATCCCCCGATAATAAAACTTTCCATCCTCTACCCGATCCCCGACGGAAATCTATCATGATCCCATCCTCGTCCCTAACGGATCGGTTCTCGAATTCAAAATTCCCCGATCCGACTCTATTTCAACATTCAATACCATCAACAGATATAAAAAAAACAACACGAGATCATTATCAACATCGATCATCAACATAGATCAACAAAAAAAACAACAGATAAAAAAAAAATTACAGATCATTATCAACAGATCAAAAAATCAATAACAGATAAAAAAAAGAATAAAATATATATCACCGGGCGGCAGAGGAGGATATCGGCGGTGGAGATCGGCGAAGGAGATCGGCGGATGAGGACGGCGGTGGAGATCAAAGCTGTGTTGCACTCCATCAAATCTGTCGTGGTAGAGGAAGGAAGAGGTGAAAGGCGACGACGGAAGAGGAGGAGCTGACGAAGGACGAGGTATGGCGGAGGAGGAGCCGATAGAGGAGGAAGTGGTAGTGGCCTGGAAGAGGAAGAGACGGTGGTGGCCTGGAGGAGGCTCCTGCATCTGTGTGAAGAGAAGAGAAGAGACTTCTGCGTCTGTGTAAAGAGAAGAGAGAGAGTGAGAGAAGAGAAGAGAGAGAGCATAAGAGAGTGTGAGATAGAGAATGTAAGAGACTGCTGAGCTGTTCTCAACCAAACCCTAAACATATATAATATATATATATAAATCGGGCTAACCGGGGCAAGGGGTAGGGCCAGGGATGAAATATGTATCACCGTCCCCAGCCTGAATGTCACCGGTGATTTATTTTTGAATACCATTCTCGGCCCGTCGGGGGTATTTTTCGAGGAAAAACCACTCTCATCGAGGACGGGGGATCGAGTCCCCGTCGGGCCGGGTTCAAATTGACATCCCTACTTAGAAAGGGGATTGGGGTGGAGGAGGTGAAGGTCGAGGTGGTATTAGAAAAACAGTCCGCTAGACTTTTTTTTTATTATCATTTATTTTTTACACGTTGGGTATTTTTTTTTAACATTAATGTTTAATTTTTTTGTATTTTTTGTTAAGTAAAAATCATTGTTTTATTTTTTTTATTGTTTACATATGGGGCATTTTTTTTAACATTAATATTTAATGTTTTTGTATTTTTTTATTTGTTTTATTATTTTATATAAAAATAATTTAATAATTCCTACACCAACAACCATTATCAAAATAAATATAATTTTACTTAATCCTCTCATTAATAATCTCCTAATTATGAATCCCCTCTGTAAACAAACAAGGCTGTTAATCCATACCCAACTTTTAATATAGTTTGCTTCTTTTATTGACTATAAATTAAAGAGTAATGGTATATAAAATAAAATTTTGGTGTTGTCATTTTATAATCCTTTTATTTTAAATCAAAATATCTATTATTATTTTTATAATTTTACAAATACCATTTATAGATCACTTTTCGAAAAGAATGTATAAAAGAAATGTTTTGTGTTCTTAAAAACTGTGCCCCTAATGTCCCTAATTTCCAGTTTAGGCAACTTTTTCCTTTTTTTTTTTTCTTTTTACGTGATATGGAAATTAGGAAGATTAGGAAGAGTTTGTTTGGGGATGAAACAATGCCCTTTTTTTTATAAATAAATAATATCAAATTTGTCAATATTAAAGTAATATAACAAGGCCCATTTAGATAATAAAATATGATAATTTTTTTATAAATAAATAATATCAAATTTGTCAATATTAAAGTAATATCACTGTCAAATTTATTAGTTGGTTGATTGAGAGAGGCATTTTGGTTTGATATTTGTGAGTCATTCTGGAAGGTCATTGTAGTTGGTTCTGACTTGAGATTTGGGTTCACACAGAGGGGATATTTTGCTTAGCTGCTAAGCCAAGTCTTCACACGTGACTTGGTATTGACACGTGTTATAGTGTCCACCTGCCCACGTGGACGGAGTAGATGGGTTTGGGACATGTGGGTTGAGTTGGGCCTTCATTTTTGGATTTGTATAGAGAGTGGGAGTGTGGACCTTTTCTTCTGATTTGGATCTAGAAGAAGGGCCCTTTTGATAGTTTCCGTAGGCCCATTTTGACAAAAAGAAGTTTGACCAAGATAAAAGCTTTGAGTCTCAAATTAAAAAATTTTAAAAAATTGAAGCCAAGTAGATAAGTCATTAGCTAATCCATTCAACTTCCTTTTCAAACTTTTTTACGTGGTTTTACTTTTTCATCTCTAGACTATTATCATTACAACAATGTTTAACTTGATTTTGAGGATAATATTCAAAATTTTAATTTCGAGTTACTTTAAAGGGTTATTGAAAATTTGTTTAGGTGTCGTTTGGGAAGTGGGTTGATTTTTTGACTTTTTTGACTATTTTAGTCTGGCCTAAAAAGCTTAGTTTGGGAAGAGCTTTTTGGCTTTTTGACTTTTTTGATTATTTTTGTGAGAGAATAGTATAATAATTATGGGTTGGATGTAATGTTTTGTTTGTTATGACTAAAATAGCCTATTTTGTCTTTTGTAACTAAAATAGTCAAAAAAGTTTTCAAACCTTCTTCCCAAACGGTGTCTCATTAATTTTAGTTGAGGTGAGTACAAATTGATTATATATATAATGTTTAACTTTGAACAAATATTAGAAAATGATATGATTTAGAAAAAATATCGATAACAAATCAAGTTTGATCAAAATATGATCAAACTTGGTCTGCTTACTTTTTTTTTAGCCAATTTCATATAAATTTTAACCGAGTTGATCACGAGCTGATCTTAAATAATTTGACTTTTTAATAACGTAGGTAATCAAATCAAGTTAAGTAATAAATTGGTTTAAATTTAACTTAAAAAAGTAATGAATTTTATGATCCACAATTGCTATGGAGGTCAAAGGAGGAAATAAAATTGATTCCTCGAAACTTGTTTACTTTAATCTCCAACTTTAATGAGTCTAACAGTAGACATGTTTGAGTTGCTTAGTTTGTTTTACAATCTTACGTATATTTATTTGGAGTGTTTTTATTTTATTTTATTGGTATTGATTAAAATTGACAGTTTATTTTTAAATAATTCCATTTTTAAGAAGACAAATATGATCAACTTAGGCTCCGTTTGGTAAAGGTTTTTGTGGTTATTTTAGTCACAAAAGACAAAATAGGTTATTTTAGTCACAATAAACAAAACATAACATCCAACCTATAATCATTATACTATTCTCTCACAAAAAAAGTCAAAAAAGTCAAAAAGTCAAAATTTTTTTTTTAAACTAAGCTTTTTAGCTCAGGCTAAAATAGCCAAAAAAGTCAAAAAGTCAAAAAGCCAACCCACTTCTCAAACAGAGACTAAATGTGATGAAATTATGTAATTACAATTATTAAATTAATTTATTATTATTTTTTTATTAATGATCTACACAGAGTAAAAAATATATATATATATATATTTAAAATGAATCTGTAATAAACTCAGGTGTGAAGCCTAGACAGGTCCAGTCCGCATAAGACGAGCCCAATTCTTGTTTTGAAGTCCACTAACCTTTCTAAATGTGAGCCTTCTCCTTTTTTGGAAAATGAAGCTAACATTTGGGTTCAATTAGAATTTGGACCACACCATGATTCATAATAAAGGAAATGTTTTCAAACTATGATTCAGGGTCCCCACTTTTTTAGTTGGGTCTGTGACATTGTGGATCAGTTTGATGAGGAGGAAATGGGTTTGGTGATCATTCTTTGCTGGTGCATATGGAACAATAGAAATTCTCTAATTTTTTAGAACAAACATGGGAATGCTGGTGAGGTGGTTTGTTTTGCTGTGGACTATAGGGATGAGTATGTCAAATCAAAGTGCACAATAACATCAAGATTCATTCGACAGTTCGCTGCCAATGCCGGTGGTGTGCTCCTTAGAAGGGGGTGTATAAGCTTAATTTTGATGGGTCGGTGCATAAGGACCAAGTGATTGCCGGAATGGGGTTGTTGTTTGTGATTGCCTGGGGGATGTGATTGCCTCTATGGTGGAACAAATTTAAGATATGGTAGATATAGATTGTGTTGAGGCTTTGGGGGCATTGAAAACAATCCAGTTTGGCAGGGATTTGGGTCTTGCTAAGGTTCATATTGAGGGTGATTCTTTAAATGTTATTAATGCGATTCGAGGACGAGGTGAGAATTTGTCAACCTATGGCCATTACGTGACTGCTGCTCAACAAGGTTTGAGTATGTTTCAAACTTCATCTGTCTCATAGGTGTATAGGGAGGGTAATTTTGTGACTCATTGTTTATGTAGGTTAGCTTTTGAATTTGATTCTCCACGCGTTTGGAAGATGTGCCTTCATCCTTAGTGGTGTTTGCTTCTGAGGCTAATTCTGCTTTGTAATTGCTTCCCGAGAGGGAGATTTATGAGCTGGAATGGGCCATGGTAAAGGCCAGGCAAATTGAGGGCCAAGCGCATTTGGGCCGTGATAGCTTGGGCCTGTTCGGAGATGGTTCTGCTTGGTTGAGGCCTAGGGCCATGTTAGGACCGAGCTACTTGGGCTTGTCCATGTGGGGACCGAGCTACTTGAGTTATTCGGCCGGAATGATCCTTACCATTCGGGATTCTATGGTTCGCGCATTTAGCTCGGCAGGAAGGGCTTCGATTTACCAGCTCGACCTGTCTTAAGCTCGGTTATGCCGGAATGCAACCGAGCACGGTCGTTATGGAGCTCGATGAGTGGAGCACTCGGACTCGTTATGTAGCACGGTTGTGTGAGGCCGAGGTGATGCCACCAGGCTGCTGAGCTCCCACTAATGTAGTCTGCCGGTTTGGTTAGGTAATGATTGCTGGATTTGCGCTAATAGATGGGAGAGCAGCTCCACGTGTCAAGAGGCTAATGAGAGCAGATTTGAGCGCAGAAAGTATATAAGCATGACTGCACCCTCCATGCTGAGGATGGAACATTTTTTGGTGAGAAAAACCTAAACACTCAACTCTCCTCTCTCTCTATCTGAGTGTGTGCTAACTTGATCGTTGGAGGGGTTTTTCGGCCACACACTGCCGGGTAGCTCACCGTCGTTGTGTTCGCAGGTTGATCGGACAGACAAGGAGCTTGGTAGAAAGGAGTACGGGCTCTGCGGAATATTTGCTCCTCGTACAATTGGCATCGTCTGTGGGAAGTTTGATAGACAAAACCTTGTCTCCCAAGCTTATCTGATCGCCTTCCATGGCGAACAACAACGAGATACCATTGTCCGCCATTGACGGTGTTACCCCGGAGTCAGCCAGACGGAGAGACAGACTCCTCGCTGTTCCAAACATGGTGGGCCTAGAGACTTTCCCAGGAGGACATTCAAGAGACGCGCGGGATAAGCACGGTAAAAGTTTTGGTAACTCTCGGAGCTTAGACGGGCACTGGCGGCGAAGAGAATCGCACGCTAGGTGTCTGGAGCATAAGTTAAGGGACCAAGACGCCGTCATTTGGAGAATAACGGTGGATATGGAAGATCTCAAACGGCATGTCAAAGGGAAGGGTGTCGTTGGAGTGGGAGACCATTGTGAGTGCACCCAACCACGCCGTTCAGGTAATCAGAGCCAGCAGCACACTCCCTCTCTTTCTATCACCAGAAGCTACAGGGTTGGAGAATCCGACGCGCTTATAGAGAAGTCTAGCGCGCAAGATAGTACCTATCAACCCTCACGTCTGGCGACGACAGCGAGGTATTCCTATTCCGCTCGCTCAGAGAACTTGCGGGCAATCTTGAAGGAGCGGGCTTGCCGGCGGGAGACTCAAAGGGTGCTGGCGCTCCAGCGGCTATTTTACAGGGGCCGCGCCAGTGAAGAGGTCATAATGCCACCACCCCGCCCAGCTGTGCCTCTCCCTTTAGACACAGATTTGGCGAGGCTGAACGCCACCTCCTTCTCCCTTGAGATAGAAACCACACCGCTCCCCGCGGGCTTTCACCAGCCCAAGTTTACGTTCTACGATGGAAAGACCGATCCATACATGCATGTAAGCCACTTCCGGTAAGTCATGGCCGGACATAGGCGCAATGACGCTCTTATGTGCCTTATCTTCTCGTCAAGTTTGGGTGAGCTGGGCTTGAAATGGCTTGAGAGGCTACCGGAGGGAAGTATCGAAAGATGGCAGCAGTTGGTGAAAGCCTTTGTAACTCGTTTCAAGGCCAACACTAAAACGCCGAAGAAGGTGGACCACCTTTTCAGTGTCAAAATGGAGTCTAGCGACACACTCAAGGCATACAACTCCAGATACTGGGAAACCTTCAATGAGATTTTAGATTACTTGATCAACCTGGCAATCACCCAATATAAGTGCGGTCTCCCGGTCGAACATAGGCTGGTGGACTCGCTTACCATGAACTAGCTGACATCCATGGGCCAACTAATGCAGTGCATCAATGAGCACATCCGAGTAGAGGATGATGCGGCGGCGTCTACCGCGAAGACAACTCCAGTGGTAACAGACAAGAGGTCGGCTGGCAAGGTGCACGGGGTCGGACAGGAGAGTAACCGTTCAAATGACTGCGCCGAGGAATCTGACCGAGGATCGAATCGTCGAAACCGGGGAAGGGGACGTCGGAATGACCGAGATGAATACCCCTGCGATGACGTAGCTGATGCCAACAGAAGGTTGAAAGCTCGGACGGGCATCGCCACGGTCTTTAAGATTCCAATCTATTACATACTTAGTGAAATCCGTGACGAGGATTACGTCCGGTTTCCTGCTAAGTTAGGCAACGTGCAAAAGAGCTTCAATCCGCGGTACCGCTGCACATATCACTGGGAGCGAGGACACCGGACGTAGGACTGTTTGCCTCTGAAGCAACACTTGAAGGAGTTAGTCGTAGCCGGACACTTAGATCTTTACATCGATGGGGGTGTTAAGGCCGCGCATCCCGCCCCGGCTGATCCGCATGGACCTGCTGACTTGGAGGCGCCCCCTCAAGGACTGGTTAATGTGATCCACGGCATAGCGGAGTCGGCGCGTGTATGCGAGCTCCGCGAAATGATCAAAAAAGCGGAACACATGAGGGAAGTTTTGTCAGTCCAGCCCGCGATCAAAAGGGGGAAGATCGAGGAAAAAGATGTGATTAGTTTCTCCACAAGGGACCTAGAGCGCATTCAAACTCCACACAACGACGCCCTAGTGGTCACCCTCCGCATCAAAGAGTTCGATGTCAAGCGCATCTTGATTGACCAGGGAAGCTCGGTTGAAATTATGTACTATGATGCGTTCAAACAACTCAAACTCCAAGATACAGATTTGGCTCCGGCTACTTCACCACTGGTAGGTTTCAACTCGCAACCGGAGTGGCCTTTGGGGAAAATAATTTTACCGGTCAAGGCTGGATCCGTGGTCAAACAGGTGGAGTTCTGGGTATTGCAGTTGCCGTCTACATACAATTTGATCTTCGGTAGAGGCTGGCTTCACGCTATGCAGGCTGTAGCATCGACCTACCACTAGGTTATGAGATTCCCCTTGGCTATGGGGGAAATTGAGAAAATTTAGGGCGATCAAGTCATGTCGAAGCAATGTTTCGTGGCAGTGAACGGGAGCCGAGCTGCCAAAGGCTTCGTGCAAATTATTGAAGGCCCAGAAGGTCAGAGTGTCCTTGATGACGTGGGCACCAGGGCCGAGGACAAAGCTGTTAAAGAATTGGTCGAAGTACAGCTCAACACGGAAAATCCAAACAAGTTCTTTTGCTCGGATCAAGCCTGACCGCTTAAGAAAGGACCGAGATGGTAGAGTTCTTGATAGCAAATATCGAAGTCTTCGCATGGTCACCTTACAACATGCTTGGCATCGATCCAAGTTTTATTTGCCACCAACTCAATGTTTTCCCTGATGCACAGCCAGTCATTTAGAGAACAAGGAGATTAGCTCTTCATCATGTCGAGGTAGTCGCAGAGGAGGTAAGGAACTTGCTTGAAGCACAGGCTATTTAGGAAGTGTACTACCTTCGGTGGATTTCTATAGACACCCCATTTTTGACCATTCTCAAGACTTGAACGTCACCACTGGAACACTTGGTGATTACCCATGTTCGTGTTTTGTTTTGAGTTCCCGAAGGTCTCGGCTACGTGCCTTGCTTCAGGATCTCTCAACTCGACTGTTCTGTGTTTGGTTTTACATCAAACACTTGTGTTTTTGTTTCTGAGGGTAGAGAGTAGCTTTTTAGCTACCCCTGACACCCACCGGCCATGGCTTAAGGCCACCGGCCGTGCTTTGAGGCCATTGGCCATTGGTGAAATATACCATTGGCCGGTCGGCATTTGGTGTGGCCGGTCGGCATTTGGTGTGGCCGGCCGACCGTATGTTTGGCCGATGGCCTCCTTTTCTGGCCGGTACCACCTTTTTGCCTTTTTCAGGCATGGTGCATGCCAGCTGTGCTAGCTGGAATGCACAAGACCTGCCCCCGTGCACGGGTGTGGCTATTTTGCACCCTTTGACCCTTTTTTTCTTGCACCCTTTGCTCAAGCTTCTTGAGGAAGCTTGACCCCTTGTCTTAGCTTCCTTAAGAAGCTTACACCTTTGGTTTAGCTTCCATTGGAAGCCTTGACCCTCTTCACCCTTCTCATTTAGCTTCTTTGAGAAGCTTAGCACCATTTCATTGTCTATATAAGAGACCACCCCCCTCCTTTGTCTTGGTTGAGCAAAAACCAGAGGAATATACATATATACATTTGAGATATACCTTCTCTCTCTATATCTCCCTCTCTTTCATCATTTGTGTGTGTTTGAGGGTCTTAAAGTGCATTTTCTCCTTAGTTTTGCACACAAACACACACTACTACACCATACTTCGACTTTGAGAGGCTTTGAGGGTTTGTTCTTGAGGTTTTGGACTGGTTTTGATCAAAAGAAGGAGGCTGCACTTGCTGTTCACCAAGGGTTCTTCAAGGGTAACTCTTTTACTTTAGATTCCCCAATCTTGCACTAGACTTTTGCCTATCTTTCTTATTGTTTTAGACTTTGTGTATAACTGAAAAAAGTCTTGTATTTGCATGCTTAAGATACTTCATTAAGGTCACTTTGTTGTTGGGGGTCGACCTCCCCCTCTTAGGCCTTGTTTGGCCCATTTTGTGCTTTCTTCTTTAAGCTTTGGTTACCTTGGTGTGTTGGCCTTCTCACCACTGAAATCCAGTGGATTTTTAGTGGTGAAGAAGAGGTCTTGAGGTCTTGTATAGGGGAGGGACACCCCTCTCCCTTGGTCTCTCTTTTGTCCATTTTTTTGGCTCATGATGGTAGCACGCATGAGTAGCTGTCTTTGGCTCCATTTCAGAGGTTTTGTTGTGTTATTGAGTCATATTATGTCTCTATTTTCGATTGGATTAATGGCCCCTTTCATGCTTGATACACTTGCTTTGTATTTCCTCATTTTGCCTAGGAATGCATCTAGCCATTAGACCATCATGCTTGCATATTTTTGCCTAGCTTTGTGAAGCTTTTTGTCGTGATTTATCATGCTTGAGATCTATTAGGTACTGGTTTGGTTGTATTTGATATGCTTTGTATGGCCCCTTTGCATTCTAGCATATTGACATCGAGTATGTGTGTCATTAGCATGCATTGGCTAGGCTATTCCAGTGATTTGGAATCACTTACCATGCCATTTCAGTCCCTAATCCATGCTTGTATGCTTGCATTCATTATCCCTTTCATGTCTTGAAGAATTGGTCTTTCATGGCTAGGAACGGGTCATTGTGCATGGCTATGTGTTTGAAGCTTTGAGCTGCCATAATAGTGGGTTTTGGGGGCTCATTTTGCATGTTAAAACTCTGTTTTGTATTGAAAAGTTCATGCCATAAGTGTTTGGGGTAGTTGTAGTAGAATGCTCCTTGTCTTGGGCCTATTGGTAGGCATGTTTGCATGAGCACTTGTCCATTATTTTGGGCACTTTTGGTCACTGTTTTGGGAGTGGGCTGAGGTCTGCCCTTTGGGTTTTAGGTCCACCATTGCATGATCATGTTGCATTGCTTTGGTTTCATGTTTGCATTATATCATATTTGCATGCTTGCATATTATTAGCTAGTTGCATTTCATGTCTTAGTTTACATGTTAGATTGCGTTGCATTGCATCTTATATGCCTAGCATTGCACATTTGCATGTTTAGTTTGCATCACATTTGGCATGTTTTGCATCTTAGCCTCATGCTGCATCTTTGAGCCAAGTTTATATACATGCATTGCATTGTTTGGTTTGGGGTGTCAAACCAAACTTGAGGGGTGAGGAGTGTTCGTACTCCAAGTGACGAAACACATTTCAGCCCTCGGTAGCCAATGCCCTTGACTTCAACATGATAGGGTGTTGGCACTCATCTCCTTTTGTTGCATGCATTTACATCGAATTGCAAAACTTGGTCTCTTAGGCCATCATGCATCAAAATGCATAATTGGTGGCCCAAGGGTTGAGGGTCATGCTCTCCTGAGTCCATTGCATGATACGGAGTGTGACCATGCTCATATTTGCTTGAAAATTCCATGCCATACACTGCTTGCCCTCTGCTGCTGTCAATTACAGGATTCTGCAGCAAGAAATGGCCGGCCGGCCACATACAGTGCCGACCGACCATCTGTGGCTGGCCGGTGGCCCAACATTTGGCCGACAAGAATGTTCCCATGGCCGGTGGTGCTTTGCACTGGCCGGTGGTATTCCAGAGTGATCAGGAAGTGGTTCAGAGATGCCCTAGGAATTTTCACAGTCTTCAGAGGAGCTGGGTAGTGTAAACAGATTCAGCAATGCTATGGCAGCGAGTTTCCGGGCAAGACAAGTCAAACATGCATCATTTGCGCATTCCGAGGCAGAGCTGTGGCAATCTATTTAAGCTTCACATTTTATTTTGTAATTAATTTGTTAATTAATGAAGGATCTGTAATAATTAATTAGCTAGGATAGTTGATTTGTTATTTGGCCTGTATATTCTTTTGATCCCTCTGAGTGAGGGCAATTGTGTAATAAGTGTGCGTGAGTGTATGTATGTCTTCCAACCCCCACTTCTTTCTCCTTTTTACTTACCTGCTTTCAATGGTTAGTATTAGGTCTTATTTGAATTAGCATACTTTATGCTATGCATGCGTGCATCCATACATTTGTCTTACATGCATCGGGCTCGGTACATCATGCTAACTGCACTTGTATTTCAAATTCCAAGTTGAGTACTTGTTAGTCGCAGCATTTCACATGCCATCTTTAGGGTGGCCGAGCCTATTTTAGCTGCATCCTGTATGTGTTGCATTAGCCATCTTAACATGAACTAGGATCATGCACATGATTACTAACTAGTTTCTATTTTGGCTTGGAGTACTAGGTAAACTTTTATGCTTTAGCATACCGCATGTGTGTAAGTGTCGCCATAATAGCATGATTATCATGAGGCTAGCTGCTTATGTGATATAACTACTTGAATGCCTATGGGTGGAGGTCGAATTACTTAAATTGGAATAATGCATTAAAACTGCGAGTTTTAAAGCCCACTGGATAGTGGCAAAATCATCTTTTCTAAAGCCCACTCGAGGGTGGCAAAACCTGCATTTTAGCCTACTTGCGAGTAGCAAACCATTTTCAAAACAAACTTGAAATGTTTTGTTTCAATTTAGGCGATTTGGTCTATACTTGTTTGCTGCTGTAGACACCCCATTTTTGACCGTCCTCAAGACTCGGACGTCACCGTCTGAACACTCGGTGATTATCCATGTTTGTGTTCGTTTGGAGTTCCCGGAGTTCTCGGCTGTGCGAGCCTTGCCTCAGGGCCTCCGAACTCGACCGTTTGTGTTTGGTTTTGCACCAAACACTTGTGTTTTGCCTTGGAGGGGCAGGGAATGCTTTTTGAGGCATCCCCACACACCACCGGCTGTGGCTAAAGGCCACCGGCACTATATTGTGCCGGTCGGCAATCTTTGGTGCCGGTCGGCACTCTTTTTGGAAAAATGACCATTTTGCCCAGCCGACCACTTTACAGCTGCTTTCTGAGATATTTTTAGACAGCTGTTTAGCTTTTGTTTCTCCTCCATACACGTGTATGGAGGGATGAACCCTTGAATGACTTAGTTTGTAAGTCTTTGTTGCCTATAAAGAGAAGGCTCTTCTCTTGGCTCAAGGGTTAGCAAAAATCAGAGAGTTAGACATTTTAGGAGAGGGTTGAGCTCTGGTTTTAGGTTAGAAATTCTATATCTATCCTATCTCTCTTTTTCTCTCTTATTTTGTACACTAGGTGTTTGTGACTTACTATTGCTCACCAACACCTAGTGTTTCACCTTCCTCTTGGAACTGAGGTGCTAAGGGCTTGTTCTTGGTGTTCTTGGCTGGTTTGAAGCTTAAGGAGGCATCAAGGTCACCATTGTTGAAGAGGTCTTCAAAGGTAACAAAACTAGCTCTTTTTTTACCCCATTCTTGCACTTTGTTTTTACCTATCTTTGAACTGTTTTTGTGCTTAGTATATAACACATAAAAGTTCTGTTTTTAGGCCCTCTTCATTGTTCATTAAGAGTGTTTTGCACTTTGGGGAGGTTTGACCACCTTTAGGCCTTAAAAGGCCCCATTTTGGGCCATTTTGTGAGAGATCTGAGACTTGTGTGCTTGGGCCTCTCCACCACTGAAATCTTGAGGGATTTCAGTGGTGGAGATGGTGCCTTAAAGTCTCTAAGAGGAGGGGGTCACCCCCTCTCCTTGATGTCCTTGAAAAGGGCAAGTTTTGCTTCCTTATGGAGTTTCATGCTTAAGTGTGTTTCGAGCATGTCTTGGCTGCATTCCATGCTTATATTACCATGATATAACATGTTTTCAAGTTGGTTTTGGTCTCCTATGCATGCTTAGTATAGTCGCCTTGTAATGCCTCTTATTGCCTTAACATGTCCAGGAAGTGTGCCCCTATTTCTAGCATGTTTTTAGACTTGTGTTTGTGAAGCTTGTACGCTTATTTTGCCATGGTTTAGCTCTGTCCATGGTCGTTTGAGTCAATCTTGACATGCTTTGTATAGTCCCTTTGCATTGTAGCTTGTATGCTTCAAGTAGGTGCATGTGTAGGGTGCATTGCCTCCATGTTTTCAAGGGTTTGGAACCCTCTTATATGCTATTTCAGACCTTATAATGTGCTTGTATCCTTGCCTTAGTGGTCTTGTTAATGCTTTAGGAGCATGTGTTGTATGCCCCTTGTTTTGGTTTCAATGCATGCCTTTGATTTAATGACTCTTAGATGCCATCTAAGTAGCCATTTGGCTTTGTTTTGACATGCTAGAAACCTGTTTTAGGTTGATTAGTGCGTGCCATGTATGCTTGTGCAAAGTGTGGTTTAATGCCCTATTAGCTTGCCTTATGCCTAGGTGTAACAACGCCCGCGGGGGACCTCGCTACAGCTCGGACTCGATTTTTGTTGCGGTTCTCAATCTCGAACCAAAGAGTCCAAATCCGGCAAATCGTTTTGAGAAAACAGATTTTTTTGAAAGAAGTGCCAAACATGGACTGCTTTGCCAGATAACAGAGTCGCCACCTAAATATTTTTTAAAAAAAGGGAAATTTAGGAAACCCTGACTCGGTGCCAAAAGGCCACGTGTCCGTCATCACCAAAGTTGGCTCGGGAACTTGGGTACGATTGGGGAAGGTCACATCGTGAGCACCCCTCACGCCCGATCAAAAACCACTCTACTAACCATGATATCTGTTTTTGAAAACATTGTATGCTCTTATTCCGTTTATTAGCCTAGGATTACTATATAATGCTCATGAGAAACAAGTATAGATCGGGTTCGAATTGGAACAAAACATTTCATGTTTGTTTGTTCAAATGGTTTGCTACCCGCAGTAGGCTTAAAATGCAGATTTTGCCACAATCTAGTGGGCTTAACAAACAATTGATGAATTGCTCCAATTCAGATAACTCAACCTCCACCCACAGGCATTCAAGGCAGTTATATCACATAAGCATTTAGCCTCATGGCAAGCATGCTATCATGGCAACACTCACACGCATGCAAGGATGCTAAAGCATAACCACTTACCGAGTACTCCAAGCCAAAACAGAAAGCTTATTAGAAATCATGCATGATCCTAAAATATACAGAATGCCTAATGCAACACATGCAAAAATGCAACTATAGCAGGCTCAGCTATTCTAAAGATGGCATATGATGATGCTACAACTAACATGTATTCAACTTGGAATTGAAAATACAGATGCAGTTTGTATGATGCGCCGAAGGCAGTTGCAAAACAGATGAATGAATGCAAACATGCTATCATACTGTATGCTAAATGAACTATGCCCTATATCTAACCATCCAAAGCGGATAAATAAAAGGGAGAAAGACGTGGGGTTGGAAGACATACATCACACTCACACACCCTTATTACAACATTGCCCTCGTGCAGAGGGTCCAATAAATAATAATACAATTCAATAAAGAATATACTGATTTCTAATTAATTGACAAATTAATTAATAAAAGCAGAATCGGGCGTGCAAGCCGTGGACCTTTGCTTCGATAGATGATGCTTTGTTGGCTGCTCGCGGAAATCCACCGATGCCCCTAATTAGCCTCTGTTTGCATGTGTCTCAAATGCGTGGATTCAAAAGTTGTTGATCCTTGATTTTCTTTAAACGAGAGCGGGAAAAGCATAGCAATGTATTTTCACAAATATATGCATGCCTCGATCCTCGTGCCACCAATCACGCATATCAATGCATGATGGCCGAGGAATCGGATTGCACAACTCAATATAGGATGAATGCATGAATGCTACAACAAAACCTAACTCCATCATGGGTAATCCGAGTGTCGATGAATCGGAATTGAGACACACTCGTCACCGAGTGGAATGTACCTCGTTTCCCGTGCGATATGCATGATATGCATGAAATGCAACTAATATACAACCTAGCATGCTCAATGCTATGAAAATGAGATGAAAATGAGACGCCTCGAAAAGCGTGCACACGGGCACGCAAACCGAGGCGATGCGGAATGACATGCGAAATGTAATGATGGACTTATACCAACATGAAGGGGGCCTCAGCCACACTCACATAGGATGCCGAAATGATGAAAGGAGGTGCCTCGAAAAGCGTGTCCACTTGACACGCAAACCGAGGCAATGATGAAATACAAATCGGATAAAACAGAGTGCCTCGAAATGCGTGCACGCGGGCACGCAAACCGAGGCGGAGGCATACGCAATGCAAACCGAATAAAACAGAATGTCTCGAAATGCGTGCACACGGGCACGCAAACCGAGGCGGAGGCATACGCAATGCCAAGCGGATAAAACAGAGTGCCTCGAAATGCGTGCACACGGGCACGCAAACCGAGGCGAAGGCATACGCAATGCCAAGCGGATAAAAAGCGAGTGCCTCGAAATGTGCACAGCACGCAAACCGAGGCGGCGAAATGCGAGATCGAAAATGGAGATCGGATAAATCGGCACCTCGAAATGCGGCACACGGCACGCAAACCGAAGGCGGCGATGCGGCGATAAAATCGGATAATTGCCTCGAAATGCGTGCACACGGACACGCAAAACCGAGGCGATGATGAAATGAGATGAAATGGCATACGGAATGCAACGATGGGCTTACACCAACATGGGAGAGCCTCGGCTCACTCACATAGGAGGCCGTCGGATAAAATAAGGTGCCTCAAACGCTGCGCCCACAGTAGCAAATCGAGGCGATTACACGCATGAAAATGCAAATTGGGCTTACGCCAACATGAGAGGGCCTCAATCACACTCACATAGGTCGGATAACGAGGTCGCCTCGAAATGCGCCTGACACCGCACGCAACCGAGGCGAAGGCATACACAATGCCATGACATGGAAAATGTAGATTGGGCTTATACCAACATGAGAGGGCCTCAGCCACACTCACATGGGATGCCGATGAATGAAAACGGAGCGCCTCGAAGTGCGTGCCCACGGGCACGCAAACCGAGGCAATGCATTAAGGCATAAAATGACATGGGAAATGATATGCAAGCATGCAAACCATATTTCAGCACCTAAATGAAGGGGAAAACAGCCCCGAAACAAAACGAAATGACACTCGAAGCATGCATTCATCCCGAAAGTGTGAAATTAAGCCCCGAAATGGCCTATAGCCATGCTATACATGCAAAATATGATCATGGAAGCAAGAACAGTAGCAAGGCAGTCCCAAATATGGCATTTTTTAGTAACAAACATGGCCAAAATGCAAGCATAGATAGATCAACAATAGCATGCAAAATTAGTGGCCAAAAGAGGGGTATTGAGACAAGTGATATATGCAAACCCCAAATGGAAAAACTTTCTTCTACAACATTGAAGATGAGATGAAAATAAGCACAATTTCAGAAGATGGCATCCTCAAAATCAGAATAAAATCATGCTAACAATTCTATGCAAAAATAGAGCTCAAAAGAGGCTATAACAAGAGTCATGCAAAGCAAGCACCAAATGACAAAATTTTCTTCATGAAATGTGTAAAGGGGACCAAAATAAGACCAAAGTCAGTAGGGGTCGAAGTCCCAAAAACAAATAGAAATAGGTCAAAAGTTGCATACAAAAATGGGCACACTTGATGGAATTCGAAGGAAGTGGTGGATAAAATGGCCAAATGAAGTTGAGCCCTTCTACAATGTTGTAGAGGGGCTCAAAATGAGCACAAAACCAGTAGGGGTCGGACCCATAAAAACAAAAGGAAATAGGCCTAAACTAGCATGCAAGATAATGGCATAAAAGCTAGATATTGAAACAAGTATATCATAGAAGCCTCAAATGAAGTTGAGCCCTTCTACAAAGTTGTAGAGGGGCTCAAAAAAAGCACAAAAGAAGTATGGGTCGGAGCCCCAATTCTCAACCAAATAGAGTATAGAAATGAATCAAGAAAAAGCCCTAAAAGTTGGTTTTGAAGACTTACCCTTGAAGACTTGTCTTTCTTTGATTCTTGGCTCTGATTTGTAGCTTCTCAACCTCTGAAATTCACTTCCTAGCTGCTGGAATGGTAGTAGAGAAGGTGAGGCTAGGTGTTGATGAAGAGAAGGCCTAGGGACTTGAAAGCTTTTTGAGGTTTTGAGCTATGAAAATGGAGTTTGGAGAAGTATCCTTGAAGGCAAATTTTCCAACCTTGAAGAAGGAGAGGGAGGGTCCTTCAAATAGGCAAGAAATGGGGTGTAAAAGGGGAGGGAAAGCACCCAATCTTTCCCTCCCGAAATATCCCCCGGATGCCCCGGGATATGTTGGAAAATATCCCAAATGGGACAGCCGGAAAGCAAGAATCTGGCCAGAAAGTTTCTCAAGGTGGCCACCACCCACCATTTCCAGGCCGGCCACTCCCATGGCCGGCCACCACCTCAAAAACCAATCTCAAAATTTCTGGCCGACCACCATACAAGAGTGTCCTCCCAAGTGTAGGATAAGGCCCCTGTGGTTGAATCTCGCAACACCGAACTAAGTCACAACATAGAACTTGAAAGAGAGGCTCAAAATGAAATGCACCATTTCGCCAACCACCATGCCAAAGGGTCCTCCCAGATGTGTGGAACAAGGTTCCAAGGTTGGAATTGGGCAACACCGCTGTGAGCCACAACATAGAGCTTGAAGGAGAGGCCCAAAATGAACTCCATAATTTCGCCGACCAAGATACCAAAGGGCCTCCCAGATGTCCCGATCACAGATATGTAACTTTGGTTGGAAGAAAATACCCCAAGGTGTTCAACATTGGCGGGTGAGCAAAACGGCTCCGGAGGAGCGAAACCGGTTATCTCGGGATAATTGCTGGCCTCCCACCCCAAAGGATCTTCCCGATGTTGAAACAGAGGTACCGCCAAGTTTGAACAAAAACTAATGAGAAATGAACGTCGGCCAAAACCGAGCAAATCGATCCCGAAAATGAAATGGTCGCGAAGTGGTGTTCGGCAATAAGTGGTATTCACGACCCCAAAGGTCCTCTCGAATGACAAAACAGAGGTACCGCCAAAAACCGAGAAGATGGATGCGAAGAATGCTCGACCAAAACCACTCGGTTTGGGGTCCCGAAAACCGCATGAGCACCGAAAGTGGCATACGGCTCCACGGCGGGCATCGGGGCCCCAGGTTCCTCGAAATATTAAATAGAGGTCTCCGCCAAAACCGGAGAAGGCCGATGCAAAATGAATGTCGACCAAACCGCAGCTTGGGGTCCCGAAATGGGTCGCCGCACCTAAGTGGTGTTCGCCGCGGCGGGCATCAGGCCCCAGTGTCCCTCGAACACTAAAACAGAGGTGCAAGCCAAAAACCGAGAACTCGGAGATGGTTGGGCGGTCCCGAGCCGAGGCACACTACCGACGATTCCGAAACCGAACCGGCCCGAATGGGCAAAATGGCCTACGGCCACGAAAAGTAGCTCACGGCCACCGGGAGATAATCTACGGGACCACTCCCTTCCCTCAGGAAAGAAAACAGAGAAAACCGAGCCTGGTTCGAAAACCGAGACAAGGTAGGGAAGAAAGTTCGGAAGTCCGGAGACAGGGCGCACGGCCGCGACTCTGAGGCTTCTGAACGAGCACAGTATGCAACATCACCGAGCGCTCAACCGGTGACGTCTGAGTCTTAAGGCCGGTCAAAAATGGGGTGTCTACACTAGGCTATTCGCATGCTTTGTTTGATTTGATTTGTCGCATGATTTGGCTTCATGTGTGAAATGATTTGAGAGCCTAAGTTGCATGCTAATAGTCCATGTTTGAGTCATCTCAAGTGTGCTTGAACGTAGCTTGTTTATGTCTTGGGTTTGGTACCTTAACATGTGCATGTGCGTGTGTGTTTAGTCCCCAATTGTAGGCATTTTGGTTACTGATTTTAGGCCTTTTTGAGTTGCCTAATTCATGCCTAAAGTCTATCATTTCATTGGTCTTCATGCTTGCCTCTTATGCTTGTTTGAATGCTTGCATAAATGCATGGCATTGTACACCTTGCATCCTAGATGACATGCTTAGGTTTGCACCACATCGACATGCATGCCAAGTCTCTTGAAGTGAGTTTGATAGAGGTTTGGCACCCTTTTGTGCCTATGTGTTTTGCATGCATTCGAAAGTAAAGTTGCATTCTTGGTTCTTAGGACCATCACGCATGGAAATGCGCTGGCAGGTCCGAATCGAGGCACATGCCCCTTTGAACCAATAACATGATAAGAGGTGTGTGTAGTGCATAAATACCTTGAATCACACCGCCATGCATTTTGTTGTCCTCTGTCATTGTGTTCCGATGTTCTCGAGAATTTGTGCCGACCGCATCAAGTTTAGTCGACCGTGACCAATTGGCAGCCGATAGCTTCATTCAGTGCCGGTGGCCATATCCTTTAGCCGGTGGTTCTCTACTCTAGCCGGTGGTACTCTCCAATGTCCTGAGAGACACTCCTGGGACTTTGACAATTTCCTGAGAAGGATAGCAGGGAAAACAGAGGCACACTTGCATGACAGTGCGGTTCCGAGCTGATTCCAAGCGCGCGCTGCATCCGGCCCTCATCCCGAGGCGTTTTATTGCTTTAATTAGATTAATTAATCTGTTTAATTAATTTAGTCAATTTGTAATATTCAATTAGCTTGTGTAGTTAATTTGTATATTCTTTTGGTCCCTCCGAGTGAGGGCGCAAAAATGTAATAAGGGTGTGTGAGTGAGTGTATGTCTTCTAACCCCCACTTCTTTCTTCCCTTTTATTTACCTGCTTACGATGGTAGATTAGGGCACGTTTATTTTAGCATACCTTATGCAATGCATGCGTGCATCCATGCATTTGTTTACACGCATCGGGCTCGGCACATCATACAAATTGCATCGTACTTTCAATTCCAAATTGAATATGTGCTATTCGCGCATTCCACATGCCATGTTTAGGGTTAGCCGAGCCTACTCTAGATTGCATTTCTGCCTGTGTCGCATTAGCCACTTAACATGAACTAGGACATGCATGTTTGCTAACTAGTTTACTGTTTTGGCACGGAGTACAATGTAAGTATTTATGCTTTAGCATACCACATGCGTGTGAGTGTTGCCATGACAGTATGCTTGCCATGCGGCTAAGTGCTTATGTGATATTACTGTTTGAATGCCTGTGGGTGAAGGTTGGATTGCCTGAGTTGGAACAACTCATTGAAATCTGTATTTTAGCCTACTTGCGAGTAGCAAAATCTAACACGTTTTTCGAGACAAAAACGGATATGCAATGTTTATTCCCAAATTAGGCGATCTAGTCTATATTTGTTTGTACAAGATAACATAGTAATTCTAAGCTAATAACCGGAATAAGAACGCATAAAGTTTTCAAAAGCGGATATCAGGGTTAGTAGAGGCCGGTCTTCGGACCGGGCGAAAGGGGGTGCTCATAGCTGACCTTCCCCGATCGTACCCAAGCTCCCGAGCCAAGACCACTTTGGTGATGACGGACATGTGGCCTTGAGTCGAAATGGTTTCCTAAATTTCCCATTTTAAAAATATTTAGGTGGCGACTCAGAATCCGCAAAGCAATCCATGTTTGGCACTACTTTTCAAAAATCTGCTTTTCTCAAAACGATTTATTTGGATTTGGACTCTTTGGTTTCAGAACCGTGACACAAATCGAAGTCCGAATCAGAGCGAGGTCCCATGAGCGTGCTTCTGTTGCACGCATAACATAGTAATTCTAGGCTAATAACCGGAATAGGAGCATATAATATTTTCAAAACAAGATATCACGATTAGTAGAGGCCGATCTTTGATCGGGCGAGAGGGGGTGCTCATAGCTGACCTTCTCCAATCGTACCCAAGTTCCCGAGCTGAGGCAACTTTGGTGATGACGGACGCGTGGCCTTTGGCACCGAGTCAGGGTTTCCTAAATTCCTCAAAAATAAAATATTTAGGTGGCGACTCTGTATTTGGCAAAGCAGTTCATGTTTGGCACTCCTTTTCTAAAAATCTGTTTTCTCAAAACAATTTGCCGGATTTAGACTCTTTGGTTCAGATTAAGAATCGTGACTAATTCGAGTCTGAACTGTAGCACGGAGGCCCTCACGCGGGCCGCGTCTACAATTTCAAACACGGTCGTAGTACCTAAGAAGAATGGGAAGTGACGAGTTTGCGTCGACTACAAGACCATCAACCGAGCTTGCCCTAAAGATAGCTTTCCTTTGCCCTGAATAGACCAGCTGGTGGATTTAATGGCCGGACATGAAAGGCTCAATTTCTTCGATGCCTACCGCGGTTATCATCAGATTGCCATGCATGGCCCCGACCGAGAGATAACCTCTTTCACCACTCCAAGGGGACTCTTCTGCTATCGAGTCATGCTTTTTGGTTTGAAGAATGCCGGGGCAACTTTCCAAAGGATGGTGACCAAAATGTTCGCCCCTCTGTTAGGCCGGACGATGGAGGCTTACATTGATGACATGGTGGTCAAAAGCAGGCATCAGGCAGACCACTTGTCCGACCTAGCCGAGATGTTCGCCATTCTCAAATAGCACAAGTTACGTTTGAATGCGTCCAAGTGTGTTTTCGGCGTGGGATCCGGGAAATTCCTAGGCTTTCTAGTCACAAACCGAGGTATCGAGGCAGACCCCACACAAATCAAAGCTGTACAAGAATTAAAGCAACCCAACTCGGTGAAGGACGTGCAGCATCTGGCCGGAATGGCCGCACGCTTAATCGATTCATAAGCCAGTCATCAGATTGCTGCCGCCCTTTCTTTCGAGCCCTGAAATCCAAGTTTTCTTGGGATGAGGAATGTGACAGGGCTTTGGCCGAGCTACAAGCGTATCTGTCTTATGCTCCATTATTGGTGACACCAAAGCCCGGCGAAGAACTCTACCTTTGCCTGGCCGTTTCTCAGCATGCAGTTAGCGCGGTGCTTGTCCGGTCAGAAGGCATCCAGCATTTTTCTATCTTCTACGTGAGCAAAACCTTGCTACCGGCAGAGTCGAGATACTTGCCGCTGAAAAAACTTGCCTTGGCACTGATGATGGCCTCTAGGAAATTGGCGCACTATTTTCATGCTCACACAATCATCATTTTGACCGAGTTCCCACTCAAAGCCTTGTTTGAGCAGGCGGATTTCTTCGGTCGAATCCTCAAGTGGGCGGTCGACTTAGGACAATTCGATGTCAAGTTCCAACCCCGAACTGCCATAAAAGCATAGACATTGGCCGACTTTATTTCTGAATTCTTACCTGGAATTCATCCAGTATGCCCGGTGGATCTTGCCACAGGAGCCGAGGAGGTGAATGCTGGCTTGCCAGAAATTGCACAATAGGGCGATGTTGGCGACGCGAAACTTGCGCGCCCCACCATAGAACCTTCAGCCGGCATAGTATTTCAGTCCGGCGATGCGACTCCGGACTTGAGCATGGCAGTTCAACGCCAAAGGGGGATGAAATGGAACCAGATGGCAGCGAACCAGAAACCGAACAGCCGAGTAACCGCGATCCCATCAACCTTCAAGCCTCCTAGGACCCCTTAGAGTGTTGGAAGCTCTTTGTCGGCGAAATGTGAAAAATCTTTGTAGATGGAGCCATGAACCATCACGGTGTCGGGTTGGGCATAGTTCTGATTTCACCAGATGGTCTGACCATCGAACACTCCATCACCCTTGGGTTCCCTGCATCATACAACGAGGCTGAGTATGAGGCGCTGTTGGCCGGGCTCAAGAGCGCCCTTTAGGTGCACGCATCCGAGCTAATGGTTTACAGCGATTCCCAACTCGTTGTCAACCAAGTGTCTAGGGTTTATGAAGCTAAAGATGACAGAATGGCAAAGTACCAAGCTCTAGTGAGAGAACACATCAAGCGATTCCAGGCAATCAAGGTCCAACGAATTGGTCGGGAAGACAACGGCCGTGCGGATGAATTAGCCGGTCTAGCTTCCATGGTTGACCAAATATCTCCCAGTTCTCTCCTGATTGAGTATCTTCCAAGGCCAAGTATAGAGGAACCCAAGCAGACAGAAGTACTCTGCACCGAGCTTGGCCCTTCTTGGATAGACCCAATTATCCTCTTCCTAAAAGAGCAGACCCTTCCGGTCGATAAAAAGGAAGCGCATAAAGTCCGAGTGAAGTCAGAGCGATTTTGGCTCTCTCCATTTGGCGCTTTATACAAAAAGTCTTTCACCGGTCCTTATCTCAAGTGTGTACACCCAAACAGCGTGGAAGCTTTCCTGTACGAAATTCACGAAGGCATATGTAGCAGTCACATCGGGGGGCAGATCTTTGGCATACCGAGCTATTTTGCAAGGGTATTGGTGGCCGTGCATGCAAGCGGACGCTTAGAAATATGTCCGCAAATGTGAGAAATGCCAGAAGTTGGCCCACCAAATTCACTAGCCGGCCAGAGAACTTCTTCCCCTTACAAGCCCTTGGCCTTTTACTATGTGGGGGCTGGACATAGTGGGACCACTCCCAACGGCACCAGGCAACCGGAAGTTTTTCATCGCGACTACGGACTATTTCACCAAATAGGTTGAAGCTGAGCCCTTAGAGACTATTAAGGAGAAAGACGTCAAACAGTTTGTCTGGCAGAATGTGGTAACGTGATTTGGCATCCCCAAGATTCTAATTTCTAACAACGACACCCAATTTGACGGATGCTTATTCAGAAGATTTTGTGAAGAATTGAAGATCGAATTCTACAACTCCACCCTGGCTTACTCGCAGTCCAACGGCCAAGCCGAAGCATCAAACAAGACCATTCTTGATGGGTTGAAGAAAAGACTTGAGAAAGCCAAAGGAAAATGGGCCGAGGAACTCCCAAGTGTCCTTTGGGCATATCGGACGACCCCGAGGCGATCTACCGGAAAAACTCCTTTTGCCTTGGCATATGGCATGGAGGCGGTCATCCCATTGGAAGTTGGCATGCCCACTATTCGCAGTGAAAGTTTTGAGCCCGAGCTGAACTCTGAAGCCATCGCTCTGGAATTGGACCTAGTGGAAGAGTGCCGAGAAAAAGGCTCTAATCCATGTGGCCGCATACCAACAAGAGCTTTCCAAAAAATACAACAAAACGGTGCACCCCAGACCGTTCAAAGTTGGGGATTGGGTTTTAAGAAAGGTGATGAGCAACACACTAGTGTCGAGGGAAGGCAAGCTAGGGGCAAACTGAGAAGGGCCTTACAAGATAACTGTAATAACCCGACCCTCGCATGTACTTCTGACATGTTTAAGTCTTTTATTTCGTGCATGAAAATGCTTAATGAAAAATTTTGTGGTTATATCTTTTGGATAAGAAAAGCATCTGTTACATTTAAAACGTTTAGAACAGAAATTGGGAGCCTTAGAGGCATGATAATCCGAAATTGATGTTATATTTGAGATCAACATAATTTTTAGGTAATATTAAGCATTTTGGTGAAATTTCAATTTGGAATGTGTAAACTGATTCAATTTTGTCCTATTCTCCATCTATATATATATATATATATGTATATTTGTGCTCCTTTATATAGATGTCTCTTTAAATGGTTGACTTAAACAAAAACTTTGCATGAGGGAAGAGAGGAAATTTGGAGGAAGAGTTCTTTGAGAGGAGGAGTTCTTCAAGCTAGGGATTTGGGGAAAACTAGAAGATTGTAGGGTTGAAACTCCAGGTATGTGAATTTTATGTGAATTAATCGATGATTATGCAAGCTAGGGTGTGTGTTGGTTTAATTGAAAGATGTTTTATCTTGGATTGGTTGGATTGGTTGAGAGTTAAGTTGAGTTATAGGAAGAGCACTCTCATTTTATACCTATCTATGGCAACTCATTTGTGGGTTAAATGATTTGAATGAAGACATGCACATTTGAGAATCATATGGTGTGGATTTATGTGCTTAATTTATATTATGAAGTACAAAGAATTGAGGAATCAATTTATGTGCATTTGATATGAGTATGAGTTGCCCATTTACATGATTTTTAGTCCATGTTTTAGTAAGGAAAGAGTCTAATTTGAGCCTTGTGAAGGTGTACCTAAAGTTGAAATTGGTGTGAACTTCAGACTGTTTTTGGGCAAAATCGCCGCACGTGCGGGAGTCATGGCCGCACGTGCGGGAAAATGGTGATTTTTGGGTGTTGAACACTACTAAAAAGGCACGCGTCATGGCATCACCGCGCGACGTCGGTGAGGTTTTGCCAGACGCGTGGCTCATACAAGACGCGCCTGTTCTGTCAAAAACATGGGATGCTCTGTTTTGCGTGTTGGACCCTCTAATATTGTCGGAACTTGTATTTGATAATGTTTTGATATCTGTAAATTCAGATAAAGTAAAGTGATTCAGAAAACGATTGAATAAAGAAAGGAGAACTAATTATAATCTTGCATGTGTGTAGGGCACGCTTCAGGAGGAACAAGCGCTCCGCCTCAATACTGTGAGTAATAGTACTGTATTAATACGCATTACTTCTTGCTAATGGTTCCTATTAGCCTTCTGTTAACTACATATCAATTATGTTAACTCACATGAATGGTTGGAAGAATGTGTGAACTCTTATATAACTTGAGAACTCTGTGTAACACCGGAACTGGCATACTTTGAGGTTTTTTGGGCCTTTGGCCACTCTGTGGATTCTGTGAAATGCCCGGGTTAATGCCGCTCGTTATTTCGAGCCGATGGCCGCTCGTTATATTTCGGCCAATGGTCGTTTCATGTCTGGGCTTAAGGCCGTTCTGAAGGTGACACAACATTGGCTTAACCGTGTGAACTCTGAAGTACATATTATGTATCTTACTTTGAGCATACTATTATTCACTGAGCATAGCTCATTCTGTATTTTGTCTGTTTCTGTAGGTGCTCAACCGGGAGATCAGTCCTAACCCCGATACCCGTCTCCCTTTTGTCAACCTAAGTAAAACCAGGCACTTGGAGACGCCCGTGCATTTAGTGAAGCTTTGTTGGGCTTTTGGGTTTGTACTCTCATTGTCGATTATAGTTGGACTGTAAATAATATTTTTGTCATTCACCCAATCCTAGGGTTGGATCTGTATATATATATGTATGTAACTGATGCTCGGATGCGTGTTTCTGTTTATTATTTTCCTGTTATGATGTGCGTGATCCTGGCATGTCAATAGTAGCTCAATGGATATGTTTTGATGTTGTTCTTTGATATTAAATGCTTCCGTTCAGGCCCCCTATATTATGTATATCAGGTTTAATGCCCATGTCTGCATAGGTCATGCCCAAACTTTTAGGGGTGGGTTCTAGGCTGTGACAATAACCGGTTTGGCAGGCAAGGGGGCATACCACTTGGAAGATTTGGAATGAAAAGGCATACCCCGGCCATGGAATGCGGCCAACCTCAAACTGTACTATTTTTAGTATTTTACGTTTTTATGTAATTTTTTTTGTGAAAAAGACTTGTTCTCCCTATACTTCTGAATGTAACACGCTTTTTGTCCAGTATAATAGAAGTGACTTATCTTTGCTTAAGCATTATGTTGCTTTTGATGCTTACTTTGAGATTTAAACCGAGATATTTTGCTCCGGTTAAATGAGTTAAATGAGTTGATTTGCTCGGCTCAGTGATTACAACCGAGATGTTTTACTCTGGTTGAATGAGTTGATGATTTGCTCAACTTCGTGATTACAACCAAGATGTTTTACTCCGGTTGAATGAGTTGATGATTTGCTCAACTCTTTGATTACAATCGAGATGTTTTACTCCGGTTGAATGAGTTGATGATTTGCTCAAATCCGTGATTACAACCGATATGTTTTACTCCGGTTGAATGAGTTGATGATTTGCTCAACTCTTTGATTTCAACTGAGATGTTTTATTTCGGTTGAATGAGTTGATGATTTACTCAGCTTAAACCGAGATGTTTTACTCCGGTTAAGTGAGTTGATGATTTGCTCAACTCCGTGATTTAGACTGAGATGATTTTGCTCTGGTTAAATGAGTTAATGTTTTATCAACCAAGATGGTTTATCTCGGCTATATGAGTTGATAATTTGCTCAAGGACAAGTTGGTGATTTGCTAAGCCAAGGTGCTTTACCCCGACTGAAGTTGTTTAGTTTAAACACATTGCAAACACTTAACGAAATCAGAACTTTTCATTGACGAGGAACAGAATTACATGCGGTGGGGTTGGCAGCCCGGTTACATTCTTAAAAATGAAGAAAAAGACAGAACTAAACTAAGGGGGATAGGTCAGCAAATTCATCCCCGGTAGCAGTAGCCTTCAGGTCAACCGTGGTTATTTTTTCTTGGACTACGGTCTCCACTTGGCCGGTCTGCTTTGGGCGATTACCTCCCTCGGCGTTTTCCTTGGCTTCCTCCTCATCGTCTTCTTCGGCCTCAGCCTGCAATGCGCTAAAGACGTCGTTGGCGTATGGCACCATGTATGTCGGAAGGAAGGCAGCTAGGGGAGAGGCAAATACGTCAGTTCCAGATCCTTGGCTGAGCTGTTCACAAGTAGCCTTCCAGCCAGCCTTAAAGAAAATATCTTGGGTGGCATGGACTTGTTTCGTGTAGCTTTCCTCGGCCTCTTTGAAACCTGCGTTGTTTGCTTCATCCAGCTCATCCTTCTTTGAATTTTTCAACGCCTCCAGCTCGGCCCGGAGAGCGTCCCTCTTTTACTCGGCGGCTCCAAGCTGGCCGAGCAATCTGGAGTTGTCAGAGTTTGCGATCTCCAAAGAAGCTCTTGATCGCCCTAGCTCGGTTTGAAGATGCTCAACCTGGCTGGCAGCATCGGTTGCCTTCTGCCGGAGTCTATGAATCCACTCCATGACCGGATGTTGTTTCTGGATGGCCTGCAAAGAAGAGTTTTGATTAAAGAAGGGAAATCGAGCAAACACTTGGAAAAATTTGAATAAAAAGTTCGAGATTCTTACCAGGGTCATAGACTTGACCGAGGACTTCACCAGCCGGGTGTCAGGCACGTGGTCGCTGCCGACCACATCACTCTGCAGAAGCAAGGCTTTGGTTAGGTCAACGGCGAGTAGATGCTCCTTGTCCCTTTTGACCGATGCACTGGCTAGGATCTCTTTTCCTCGGTGCTTCAGTTGGGGCTTCCATGGTGGTGTTGGGTCAGTTGTGATCGCCGGTTGCTCGGTGTTCAACTCCGCAACGAGCTCGGCTAAAGGATCGGCGATATGAGGCCTTTTCCTAGCTCAGTGGCTTTCTTTGCTTGCCTACACTGCGGTAGGTGATGCCAATGCGACAATGGTCCTGCTTGGTTGACCGGCAGCAGCTGTGCGATAGGGGATGCTCGGTAGCTCGGTGGATGTAACAGTGATCAGATTTTTGATGCAGCTTCTTTTGGCCATCTCCTCTGCCTCGGTCAACAGGATAAGGGGCACGTCTGGGAGTGTGGGGTCAGAAGGTGGCGACGACGCTCGAAGGAAGTCTATCATTCTACTCCGGCGGGGAGCGGAGTATCTGTAGGTCAATACATAACCGAGAAGTTCGCGGCAATCCTGCCTACGGTACCGAAGCATGGTTCTGATGGCTGCTTCGTTGGGATAATGATAGTTGGCTTGCAAAGCTTCGATTGCTGCAAAAAGGAGAAGAAGAAAAGATGTAAGTACAGAGTATAGAAAGAAAGTATTTGAGCAAGCAGTTAGCATGGCTTACATGTTTCGCTGAAATTTTTGATGATATACCAGCCCGACACGTCGACTGTTTCATAATTACCAGACACCTAGAAAAAGTCGTCGTCGTGCAAGTCTTTGTCTGGGGTACCAGTCACTATCTTCTCCTTGCCCGGTCTGATCTTTAAATAATAGGCAAGGTCATCGCCTGTATGCCCGAGGGTATATTAGTGAAGTATCTCAGCTAGACCTAAGTTGGTTCTTAGCCGGTTGTTCAGCTCGGCGATTCCGTTTATTATGCGGTAAGTGTTGGTTAAGACTTGGGTTGGTGCTAGCCTGGTGCACCGCAAGAATTCGCACATTAAGGGGTTAACTGGGAAGCGGAGGCCTCCTTTTATAATGGAAAGCACGGTGAAAGGGCACTGGTCTAATCTGCCCTAGGGGGTTGTGTCCTTGTCACCGAGCTCTAGATGAACGTCGTCCAGGATACTGTATTCTTCCCGGAACGCAACTAGAGCAACCGGCGTGTCGACCAAGAAGCGGTAGCGCCCCATGTGTAGTCGGCTGGTTTTAGCACAGCTGTGTTAGTTTATCACAGACTCTTGTTTGATGGCTGCTCGGTCGTTGAGAGCCTCAGTGTTGGTGCGTGGTCCCCTTGGACTCTGCAGGAAAAGGAGGGTGAGTGTAAGTGGGAGCGCGGTCGCGCAAAACGAGCTTGACTTTAGCTCGGTCAGATGGAGTGCCAAACCACCTCGGTCACTAAGGTAAATTCAGAAGCTCGGTCGCTCAAGTGGACCAGATGTTAGCTCGGTCGAGCGATCAAGCCCTCTGTCTACCTCGGTTCCTATAGTAGTTTTTTGCAAACTCGCAATTTGCTCGGTTTAGATTTTTTTGGGATCAAAAGATGACCTGGAGCCCGGTCCGCTCCAGATCTTCATATGTTCATCAGTGGAGTTGAAGAACAGCAAAGAGAGTAGGGGCAGAAAAGGTTTTTTTTTGGGGGGGGGTTATATCCTAAAACCTATGGTTTTTGTGCCCAGGAATGCGAAATACCAAAGGAAAAAGCAATAAAGAAATTAGGAGAACTTACCAGAATGAGGCAGAAGTCGAATCTTGAGCACGAACGCAGTAGGAGGTAAGAATGGAGCTTGGGAGTCGAGGGCAACGATGGTGCTAGATCGTCTGGAACGAAAGAGAGGCAATAAGAAGAGAATGAAAGGGTGAAGTGGCATACTTATAGGCGAAAAAGGCCGCCAAAATTCGAATATGAAAAGACGTCGGGGTTGGCTGCTCGAGGCCAATAAATGATCGACGCGTGTCCTTATTGACGGCGGCGTCGGTATTGAAGAGATAGGCAAGCGAGTTGAGGCATCGATCGGGCAAGTCTAGAAACCGAGCATGTCGATTAGCGCGGTTTAGAACTTGTGGAGGAAAGACTGGCGGGGAATATACCCTGGTTAGGTCACGTAATCCCAGTCACGCTTTTGCGCGAACGGAATTAAGGGGCAATTGAGAGGGAGATTTATGAGCTGGAATGGGCCATGGTAAAGGCCGGGCAAATTGAGGGCCGAGCGTGTTTGGGCCGTGATAGCTTGGGCCTGTCCGGAGATGGTTCTGCTTGGTTGAGGCCCAGGGCTATGTTAGGACTGAGCTACTTGGGCTTGTCCATGTGGGGATCGAGTTACTTGAGTTATTCGGCCGGAATGATCCCTGCCATTCGAGATTCTACGATTTGCG
This sequence comes from Camellia lanceoleosa, assembly GCA_025200525.1. Classification (NCBI taxonomy): domain Eukaryota; kingdom Viridiplantae; phylum Streptophyta; class Magnoliopsida; order Ericales; family Theaceae; genus Camellia; species Camellia lanceoleosa. The sequence goes on from CM045769.1 coordinate 174,761,717, forward strand.
CATTTAGCTCGACAGGAAGGGCTTCGGTTTACCAGCTCGACCTGTCTTAAGCTCGGTTATGCCGGAATGCAACTAAGCACGGTCGTTATGGAGCTCGACGAGTGGAGCACTCGGATTCGTTATGTAGCACAGTTGTGTGAGGCCGAGGTGATGCCGCCAGGCTGTCGAGCTCCCACTAATGTAGTCTGTCGGTTTGGTTAGGTGGTGATTGTTAGATTTGTGCTGATAGATGGGAGAGCAGCTCCACGTGTCAAGAGGCTAATGGGAGCAGATTTGAGCGTAGAAAGTATATAAGCATGACTGCGCCCCCATACTGAGGATGGAACATTTTTTGGTGAGAAAAACCTAAACACTCAACTCTCCTCTCTCTCTCTCTCTATCTGAGTGTGTGCTAACTTGATCGTCGGAGGGGTTTTCCGGCCACATACCGCTGGATAGCTCACCGCCATTGTGTTTGTAGATCGATCGGACAAACAAGGAGCTTGGTAGAAAGGAGTACGGATTCTGCAGAATATTTGCTCCCCGTACACTTCCTTATCTAAAAAATGACTATGACTTTTTTTTTTGCTTCTCCAAATAATCCTGCTTATATTATTATTATTATTATTATTATTATTATTATTATTATTATTTTAAATTAGAAAAGATTACAAATGTTTACAATTTTGAAAAAAATAGTTGTTTATTTTATTTTTTATTTTTGCTCTGGAAGAAAGACTTCAAATAAATACAAGAGATACAAAATGGTTAACGGTTAGCTATATTTATGTTATATATAAGATCTTATTAACAAGTGTCTTAAAAACATTACTTAACAAGATTTAAAATATTTTCATATTTTTTTATACAAACTTTTATAATAAATAAAAAATCTATAATAATTTCTATGTAAGATCTCATTAATGAATGTCTTGCAAATATCAATTAATAAATTTAAAATAATTGTGCGTCGTTTTTGTAGAAAAATATTTGTAATTTTAAACGTGATAACTTGAATCTTAAAACACTTTAATAAAATCCATATATATCGTAACAAGGTTGCTAAAAAAAATGTTGGGTCTTATTTACTAACAAGCATAAGATACAAGAAAAGACAAAAAAATAAAATAAAAAATACAGTGCACTTTGTACATGTTTGAAAATAGTTTTCATTAATTGTATAACCTTTTAAAACAGTTCACCTATTTTCCAAAGTAATTTTATTTTCAAAGTAAACAAAATACGATAAAATGAGATAATTATTACAGTATTACTCACTTTTTGACATGGGCATGAGGGGTATAAATTTGGCCCGGTCCGGCCCTGCTCATGTCAAGTCTTGTAGCTCCTGTCAAAATTCGGCTTGACCCAGCCCATGGACCAAAAAATTAGTCCTAGGCCCAGGGGATATTTGAACCTTAGGCAGGCTAGGCCTTAAGCTGGGCTGATGGGCCTGGGATTGGGCTTGGGCCAAATTTGGGCTTGAATATTTTATTTTATTTTTTCTATTTTTTTAATCAAAATTTTATTTTTTTTCATAAAAAATGACACTGGACCTTGTGCGGGACAGACTTTGAATGGGCTTTGAACAGGCCGATGAGTTGGGCCACGTGTTGGCCCAGGTGGACAGGACCCACGGGATGGGTCAGGCTTCAACATGATGGCCCAAGCCTAAGGTCTCGTATTAGACTGGGGCTGGCCCATTCCAGATCGTGAGTTATTTTTACACTTCTATGAAAAATCAACTCTATTGCATAAGTGGAGAGATGTCGCACCTTGACATGCTTTGCTAGGGAGAGTGAAGCTACATTCAAGAGGAAGAAGCATTGTTTTTAGTCACTTGATTTGGAAAGAAATAATTTAAGAAATTATCTGAATGGGGTAATGGATGGATACTTGGCCAAATTTGATATTAAACAATGTCATATCAAAATTAGGGTTATAATTTTTGTATGTTGGGTTATAATTTTTTTTTAATTGAAAAAATTAGTGATAAATTCAATTTAGAAGGTGTATAAAGCATTAGGTCCAGCATATTTTCTTTTTATTGCTGAGAGATCCACCATTTGTGAAATAGTTTAGTAAAAGGTCATTTTATTTGTTTTAAATGACGTTTTGTTTCTAATTTTACCCCTTAATTTATCTATTAACTTTTTTTTGACTATCTGGTCAAATTATTTTCTATTTGTTCAAAATTTTCATCTATCTGTTCAAATTTTTTTGTCTATTTATCCAAATTTTTTATGTATAAATTTTTTATTTGTCCAATTTTTTATCTGATCAATATTTTTGTCTCCATAAATTTTCTATCCAAATTTTATCTATATAAATTTTTATATCTATATAATTTTTTCTTTTATCTGTTCAAATACATATTCAAATTTCATTACCTGTTCAATTTTTTATATGTTCAAATATCTGTCACAGATCATCACCCAACCAAATTTGTTTATGTTCAAAATTCTTTTTAATTTGTTAAAATAACAATTCAACATGCAGTCACAGATCATCACCAGCTTAAATCAACAACACCACAACAGATAGATCAACAACAACAACCAACCCGAAGCGCTCTCTCTCTCTCTCTCTCTCTTTTTCTCTCACAAACACACACACACATAGAGATAGATAGATGCACTGATATGTCGAAAAGATAAGAAAATAACACAAATCGATCAACAAAAACAGATAGATCTTGAATCTGAGGGTTCCATCGCAAGCTCGGCTCGAAGTGATAACGGTCTGATTACATCGGATGGCTTGACGATGAAGATCTGGATCTTTAAAACTTGAGATATGTATCTAGAAACAACGGATTTGGATCTCGCGGTGGTTCTGGTGGAGAGAGAAGACGGGGTGAAGATATCCGGCAGCGGAGGCGGCAGAATCGCCGTAGTCTGTTGCGGTTACGTAGAAGGAGGCTAGGGTTTCACGATCTGAGAGAGAGAGGGAGGAGAAAGAGAAGATGGAGAGAGAGATAGAGGTGGCCGTTAGGGTTTCATCGCCAACGCCGACGTTTGTCACGACGACGGCTCAACGCCGATGTTCTTCACGAGTGGCGTTCTTTACGACGACGGCGCGATGACGGATATGGCTTCTGCGATGGCGGCGGCGGTGACGATTGCAGAGGAGGAGATCTGCGGAGTGGATAACAGTGGCAATGGAGTAGATCGGCGGAGTGGATGATGTCGATGTCGATGTCGATGTCGACGCCGACATGTTGGTGGTAGAGTCGGAGAAGAAGAGAGAGGAGAGAGGAGAGAGGAGAGAGGAGAGAAAGAGAGAGGGTGTGTGAGGGTTTTGTTGTTTTGCTTTGCCTACTGGATAATGGCTTTGTTTTGAGAAGTTATCTATTTTGATAGGTTAGTTTAATTTTTAAAGTGTGGTTTAATAATATTTACGTTTTGAAAAATGAAAAATTCCCTTAAAAATAATCCCTTTAATTCTCCTAATTTTCATTTTTGGAAATTGTTGTTTTTTTTTTTTTTACTTGAAATGGAAAATCGGGGGATTCGGGGGCCCCCTTTCGGGGATGAATCAATGCCCTTACGTTTTCTGTTTATAGTTATAAAAATTTTAAAAATTTAAATAAAAATTTGTTTAATAAATTTTTGATTTATAAATTAGTGATTTCAGTTTATAAATTTAGTCAAAAAATATAAACTCAAAAACTGTATTTCCGTTTTGAGTTTTTAGTCTTTTTTTTTTACCACCCAACACTAGCCACCACCCGCCACCATTTTCTACCACCGTCTTTCGCCACCACCACCCACTACCCACCTCTCACCCCCCATCACTACCACTTACCACCCACCTGCCACTACCACCTACCACCCGCCACCACCATCCCCACCACCCGCCACCACCGCCACCACCCACCACCCATTTGCCACCACTTGCCACCACCACCCACCCGCCACCACCACCACCACTACCCACCACCCACCTACCATCTACCCGCCACTATCCACCACTCACCACCCACCACCCGCCACCACCCGCCACACCACCGCCGCCACCATCCACCATCCGCTACCACCAGCCACTTACCACCCACTCGCCACCACCACCCACCCGCCACCCACCTGCCACCACCACCCCCCACTAACTACCACCCATCCCCCGCCATCACACCCACCACCACCCGCCACCACCCACCACCATCGACCATCCGCTACCCACCGCCACCACCACCACCACCCATTCACACACCCACTATCCGCCATTATCACCCACCCACCCACCATCACTACCCGCCACTTACTCACCACCACCCACCATCCACCACCTACCACCACCACCATTCACCACCCGCCACCACCGCCATCACCACCACTACTACCTCACCCACTCTACACACCCGCCACCCGCCACTGCCACCTACTCACCCGCCACCACTACCGCCACCACCCACTGCTACCACCCACCACCCACCACCGCCACCCACCCACCCACCACCACCACCTACCACCCACTGCCACCACCCGCTACCACCCGCCATCCGCCACCCGCCACCCACCACCACCAACCACCTGCCACCACCACCACCCACTCGCTACTACCCACCCACCCGCCACCCGCTACCCACCACTCACCGTCACCACTTTCCATCACCGTCTTCTGCCGCCACTTGCCACCACTTGTCATTTCTCACTCTTTTTTATATTTTTAAATTTTTTTAAACATTTTGTCAATTACCAAACGTGTTTGTAGTTTATGTTTTTCTAAAAATAAACAAAAACCAGTTTATAAAATTTTTGTAAATATAAACTGAAAACGTAAACGTTACCAAACAGACCCTAACTATTTTAATAGGTTAAAATTTTTATATTTGGAAAGATGACTAATTTTTTTTTGTAGTTAAATGTGATTTTTGTGGAAAAAAAAAGAAGTGAAATGATTAGGAGTTTGATGTGACATTTTGTTTTATTGACTATTTTAGATTATTTTATCGGCTATGGCTTTGGTCCAGTCCTTAATCGGACTGGACGGTGCTGTTGGGCCCGTGGCGGCCCACCACGGGTCCCGTTTTGAAAATCTGAACCGTCCAATGTGTAGAACTCGTCGAGTACTATATGCCTATGTAAAATCACGTTGATCGGATATCGATAGCTATGTGATCAAATTAGTTTTTTTATCAACCGTTAATTTATTCACCGTCCATTTTTTTTTATACAAAACTGATTTGATCATATAGCTATTGATATCCGATCAACGTGATTTTTTATAGACATATAGTACTCGACGATTTCTATACATTGAACGGTTTAGATTATCGAAACACGACCCGTAGTGGGCCCCAAAGGGCCGGACAGCACCGTCCAGTCTAGATTTGGACTGGAGAGAAGCTGGGCCCTATTTTATCTTTTTATAAATTTTAACTAAAAAAAATCCAAAAAGTTTCTTGCCAAACAAGGCCATATATATATTGGTCTTTTTATATGAACTTGTTTTTTCGAACAAAAAAAAAATAAATGTTTGGACCTTTAGACTTAGAAAATTTAATTTTGAATTTTTGACCCAAATATTTTTATTTATTTAATTTAGGTATGATTCAAAAAATATAAAGTTATTGTGTTTTTTTGTTTTATAATTATAAAATCCATATAATAAGGAATTGAGAAATACTTATCCAATTTTACCTCAAAGCTGCATTGTAAATCTAAGGAACTTCCTTTGAAGTATTTGGGTTTGCCTTTGGGGGCTAATTCAAATAAGAAGGCAACTTGGAATCCAGTTCTTGATAAAGTCAAAATCATACTAGCATGTTGGAAAAGAAAGCTGCTATCATTTTCAGGAAGGCTCACTCTAATAAGGTCTGTAACCTCTGCCTTGCCAATGTATTATCTATCTCTTTTTAAAATGCCAGAAGGAGTAGGAAGAGAATTTGAGAAGCTGCAAGCTGCTTTTCTTTGGGGTGGGTCTGTGTCTAGAAAACCAATCTACCTGGTTAAATGAGATAAATTAGCAAAGAGTGTGAAACAAGGGGGTTTAGGCATCAGAAAAGTAAGGTTGGTTAATGATTGTATGTTATTAAAATAGTGGTGGAGATTTGCCAAAGAGAAAGATGCTTTGTAGAGAAAGATCATTTGTAGCAAATATAAACTGGATGTTAAAAGCTGGTGTCCCTCTCCTATTTCAAACAACATTTATTCTGGTGTGTGGAAAGGAATCATCTCCATAGCGGAGAGGAGTTGTAATCTGATGTCATTCTATCACAATAATTTTCTTGTTAAGGTAGGGGATGGGAAAAGAATTATCTTCTGGAAGGATAGATGATGCTCCAATTATTGCTTGAAAGATGAATTCCCTATTCTTTATAGATTAGTGATGGAGAAAGAGGAAACTTTGCGTTTAATGTATGACATGAGGGTTGCTGCAGGGGATTGGAGCTTTCTTTTTAGAAGAAGGCTGTATGAGTGGGAAGAGAGGGAAGTCAGTAGACTCAAGGTGCTTTTGATGTCTGTCTCAAATTTATCTAATAATCTGGAGGACAAACCAGTCTGGTTGGCTGCAGGTTTTGGTATGTTTTCTGTCTCATCTGTCTATAGAAGTGAAGTTGTCTCCTTTGGCTCCTCCCTTATTACTAGCAAGTTAGTTTGGAACAAATTCGCACCTCCAAAGGTTCAATTTTTCTGCTGGTTAGCATGGAAAAACAGAGTAAAGACAGCAGACTTTCTTTAGAAAATTGGAGTGCTTCAAGCTAATTCACTAGCCTTTTGTGTTTTCTGTAAAGCTGTGAATGAATCTAATTGCCATGTGCTGTTGCACTATCAATTTATTTGGAGGGTGTCACGACCCAAACCCGCCCCTGTCGGTTCAGCATCGTAACCGGCCAATAATCCATGGATTACCAAAGGCCTCTGAATACTTTAACAGGTAATAAGGGGCTGCGGAAGCAATATGTAATATAAATAGGGTCTAATGAGCTGTGATGACGTACATGGGACAGAACATTTCAAAAACTTATTTATATACATAATATGCTAGTCAAACATACCAATATTTACAAAGTGTACGCCCCAAGATCTAACTTTACAAAACATTTACAAGACTAGCATGAACACAAAACAGCCATAGAACTTGACTTTAACGGAACCTCCTCGGGAGGCGCAAGGGTTGGCTGACAAAACCATGGCATAGGCTGTCAACTCTGGGCCTGGTCACCAGTTTACTCACCTATATACATAATATAAACAGTGAGCTAAAGCCCAGTGAATAATAACAGAGTAAAGGGGTTTAATGAATGATGTCATTCACAGAGTTAAAAAATATCATATTCATATCAAAAGCAGAGTCTTACGCATATTCAGATTCCAAATCATTTTCGTAATCATTTTCATAATCATTTCCATATTCAGATTTTGCATATAATCATACGTGGTACATCCATTAGCGTCAACAAATTTGATGACCCATAAAGGGACCTGATGACCCTTCCTTAAAGGCATTCTGATGACTCATGTGCACAGAGACGTTTCTGATGACCCATAAAGGGACGCATATCATGTAGTGCTAAGGATGCCACGGATAACTTTCAGAATCTTGGACAATCATTCATTCATTTCAAAACATAGCGTAGCATTTCAGAAGACAAATCATTTCATATCATAATACTTCAGAAAATATTTAACATTGAACATAACTTTACAAAGTTATTACTCATAGATGATTGATAGCTCTAACTAGACGGTAAGGCGGCACTCCAGTTGTTTCGAGGTGCGTGACCTACATGAATGCACACATACAACGCACACACTTGAACATCATTTCGATTTACACACAACTTGATTCGTTGCCCTTGATGTGTTTCTACCCTTTAACTCTCATTATAGAGTCTCAAACATGGCTTAGGAATGCCTAGGATGGAATAAGGATGCAAAAATGCACTTTTAGACACTTTACAAATTTTTCAGAAAACAAGGGTCTCACTCAAGCGTGGCTTTCTACGCTTGAGCGGACATGCAAACAAAGGAGCTCCGCTCGAGTGTGACTTCCGTCGCTCGAGCGGACTGTAAGCTACAGTGAAAATACTGGATGCTCAAAATTCAGGCTCGACGGGCGCTCGACCCTCGCTCGAGCATGAGACACATGACTCCGCTCGAGCGTGAATTCCTCCGCTCGAGCGGACTGTAAACCAGTGCAAGATGTTGGGAGTTCGATTTCCCCGCTCGAGCAGGAGACAAAAATCTGGAATTTCCAGGTTGAACTCCAACGCTCAAATTCAACTTTTAACCATTCAAAACTCAATCTCTTGAGCTCAATTTCTGGAAAATGCATGTAGACCCATAGTACAACAAGTTTCAAAAGTCAATTTGAAAAATCAAAGCCCAAGGGTAGTTTAATTAAACTCATTTCAAACCAATTTTTCAAGAACATGAAGAATATGTAACATGCATGGTCTCTTTTGAATCCAGAGCTTCTAAACAAGGTAAAATGAGTCTATTTCTTAAAAAACATGATGAAATCATGAACTAGAACCATAATATAAACATGCATGTACCTAATTCCATGTAATCAACCTCAAAATGCTAGAATGTAAGCATGCATGCATGGATTTCTACCCAATTCAACTTTATTAGATTAAATCATGACTTAGATCACTAGAGGTTCAAGAACCATGCAAGAACAATCTTGGACACAAAAATGAGAGGTTGAACTTCCTTACCTAAGTCTTCAAACACAAGCTTAGAAGCTCAATTATGAAATCTCTACTTCAATTCCTTCAAGTCCCAAGCAAATCTACAAGTTGAGCTCAATTCTCTCACTTTCTCTCTCTCTATGATCGGCTAGAACAAGAAAGAGGCTGAGGAAAATGTGTTTGAATGGGGTGTGCTAAGGCTTCAACATGTTTAGACAAAGTGGCCCACTATCTTGGCAAAATTGTAATTAAGACCAACTATGTAATTTAGCTCATTTGGTCTAATTTAATCATACCAAATCAGATTTTAATTGAACCTACCATAAATTCACATAAAATCTAACGAGTCCAAAACACTAATCAATTTCGAAATTAGGTGCCGATAAGGCTTTCAATTCGTAGATTAAAGATCAAAACTTGAACAGATATTTCGACACTAAGCAGATAGAAGCACATAAATCACGAAACACATATGCAAATTAAATTCTAGATTTCTTCTTAATTATTATTAGGCTTAATTAAGTACCAATTAACGTTAATCAGGGTCAGGGTTATTACAGAGGATTTGGGCTATAATGTTGAATTGGTTGGAGATGCAAGGGGCTTTACCAGGATCTGTGGAAGCTGTTCTTTATTGGTGGGAAGGTGTTAAGCTTAGCAAGAAAGAAAAATTGCTTTGGAAAGTCATTCCCTCAGCTGGCTTTTGGTCTCTATGGAAGCTGCGAAATGAGTATATTTTTCTAGATGCTAAACCTCAGTTGGAGGACCTGTGTGATTTGATTAAAATCAGACTTGCATTGTGGTTGAACCAGAGATTTAAGGGCTTTCACTTCACTGTTCAGGACTTCTTGACCAATTTAAGGCAAATCAGATACTGTTTGGGGAGTAAATTTGTTCTGGGCGGCTAATATAGATCTCTTTGTGCTTCTGATTTCTTTGTTGGAGTTCATCTATTGGTGTCTTTTGTGCTGTTAGGTTGGTGTCTTACCAACTTCGGATGGTGTTACCAAATGAATGGTCATGCTTCTTGGGAGCGAGTTGTCTTGTTATGATGCTTTTTGCTCCTCTCTTTTTATTGATGATTGTCAATGTATTATTACTCGATCATTATCAATAAAATTTCCTTTTGGCTGTTTCAAAAAGGAATTGAGAAATACTGTTGTGCGTAAAGCACAACAACCCATGCTCTGCAGTTATGCGGCAACGTTTGACTATTGTTTTACAAACAAAGCATACACGAAGTATTATTTTCTTCTTGATTTATTTAATAAATACAAATCACTTCATTTTTCCTTTTTAATTATTAAGAAAAGTTTGCATTGTACGATTTTTTTGTGGTGAAAATCATAAATATTTTGTTAGAAAAATGTTATGCATTAATATACTTTAATTAATAAAATGATTAAGGGATTTATGATAAATAAAATATGAAAATAAATAAATTTATATAAAGTAAGCAAAAGTTGGTATGTGAGATTGAGATGTATGTAGTCACTGCCTTAAAATCGCTGTTCCTCCTCATGTGAATGTACAACCGAAGTGCAACGGCTCCAAGATACAACCCAAGTGCTCATAGCCTTCCTCATCCGATGTTCACGCCCACCAAGAGAATATGAATGAGTCACAAACTGTAATTGCCAAAAAATACATAACATAAATAAAGTACTCTCATGTTAAAACTCAATACCTCATGTACATGTGTCTTCTTATATTTCTTGTGTGTGTCCTCCATCTAAAGGAAACATAGGATTATATATGTGAAAATCTTCTAAGAATTAAGACATAACAATTAATAATAATAATAATAATAAGTTAAACTTAAAATATTGTTTACCATTCACTTTATATTCACAATATTGTTTCCTTAGTTGAATGGGGTTCTGCTTATCAACTTCGAGATTTACCTAATCACTCCCTTCAGTATAATTATTATGATTATATCAGAGCCAAGTTATGTTTGTATATGTTTCTTACAGTCTTGTTTTCTATTTAATCATTCTCCCTTCTTGATTAGTTATTCTGTTTTCGGCCATCTTAATCTGTCAAAAATTTTATCTGTGTCTTTCCACCTAGCTAAGTCACCCACTTTCGTCCCTGTCCAGAGTAAGTCCTTAGGGTTAGGCAGTGTTGGACTTAGGGGTCTTCTGAATAGGGTATGTATAGATGCGGGTATGTGAAAAACATGATAAATTTTGACAATGTATTAAGATTCCTATAATACAGATTAGATAATCAAAAGATGAGTCAATTATTTAGAAGTAACTCGTCAGCCAGTTCTAGATCAACTACTTTGCCCTCACTACTCAATCAAGGATTAGTAATTAATGAAGAAGATGTTGAAATACAAAATGATAAAATTGATTTAAATTGGAATATACCAAAATTACCTGTTAAGGAAATTTATAAAACTACTTTTTTACAGAATACTTTTAATGTTAATCTGCATGTTAAAACCATTGAACAAATTTATGCTTTAGAAAAACCTAGGGAAACTTGTCAATTATTTGATGTTGATCTAATTAAAAGACATTTGAAAAATGGTAATAATTTTATTCATTTAGGCTTAATTCAAGTTGGTATTAAACCAATAACCCAACAAGGAAAAAATGCTTCTGTTTTATTATGTTTACGAGATGCCCGTTTTATTGATTATAATGATAGTTTAATGGGTATGATGGAAACTGGTCTTCATAAGGGTCCAGTACATTTTAATTGTTTTTCTGATTTTACACTCAGTTTACGTGATCCACATATTTTAAAAGCATTAACTTTAAATATTCAATTAAATGGTTCATTTACTAATATGTTAGAAAAAGTTCATAATATTGCTTTAATTTATCGTGTTCATTATAAATGTATGAAAACCAATTTAAATGTTCAAGCTTTGCATAAAAGTCCAAAAGATAAAACTCTGCTAATCCAAAAGTAATAATGAATCCCATATTAATGTTCCACAAATGATTGAATGGAAAAATATTACTCTCCCCGATCAATAGATTACTAATAATGAAAATTATAAACATAATCAACAACAATCTTCTATTCAAGATATCCAAGATATCCAACAATATACTGATGGTTCAGTTCACATTAAATTTAATCGAGGTCAATCCTCTAGACATAGTACTTCTAGTATACCTACTGAAATTGAAACTGAAGATGAAATATTTAATACTCCTTTATTTCGAAAAAATAGTCAACTCAATTTTGGTCACACTACAAATAGTAAACTCAAAGGAATTGATAACTCTACAACTTCTCAAATTAGTAATCCTGTTTATTCAACACACACACATTTACCTGAAGAAGTTGAAGAATCTCAAAATTCTCCTACTCAAACTGATTTTGAAGTTACACATCCAATCAATCCTCAATTAATGACAATCAAAAAGAATTTACTCCTGATTTAGATAAATTACTTATTGATTTTAGATCTAAAGAAAATAGAACTAAAAGACATGCTTATCGTGCTAAATATAATTCTGCTCAACAATCCAGCATAACTAGGAAATGGTATGCTTTTATGGTAGAATATGGTTTTGAATTATCTTTCTTTGAATATATGGATAACTATTATAAAAAGATTAATACAATCACAAAACATAAATGGAAAACTTCCCCTAATACATCTGTTACCTCTAGTCATCCACCTCTATCTAATATAATTACTGAATGCCAAGGTTCAAGTCCCAAACTCTCCTTTTAAGTTGCCCGCGATCCTCAAATTAAAAAAATTATTGAACAAAATAATTATACTAATCAATGTTTAAAACAATTGGTAAACAATTAGATAAAATAGAAACTAATTTAGATGATTATTCTCGCTAATACCACATCTACTAAACAATCTCTCGATCAACCTTTAATAAACCTTCCCAAAGGATCGCTCCAAACGCAAAAGTTTAGTCACCAATGATCAATCAGTAAAAGCTATCGAACAACTATTTACCAAATTAGCTACCAATGAACAAGCTTCACCCTCCAAAGGTCTTACTGCTTTAAATCAACAAGAACCTGCTTTCTACTCAATCGATTCTCGATTCAACCGATAATGAGATTAATCAATTAGCTCGACAATTTCAACCTCTACTCAAATTTCAACAAATTGCATTATCCTAAACCTAATCCTATATCTCTTACAAAAATTGGTATTCTAGACCAACCTCCCCGATCTCCAATATGAAGAAAATAATCTTGCTAATCAATTTTCTGTCTCTGCCAAAAAATTATATGAATGGAATATTGATGGTTTAAGTGAAGATCAAATATTGCAAAAATTAAATCATTTATCTATGGTTGCTAATAGTTATTTAACTAATTACCCTGATTACTCTTAACCTGAAATTGCTTCTTTAATAATCTCTGGTTTTACCGGTATGCTCAAATCTTGGTGGGAAATATATCTTACTGCAGAACAACGTGAATCAATCTTACATGCTAATCAAAAAGATGCAAATGATCTCCCTATCTTTGATGAACATATTTGTTATTATGTACCTGATGGTGTTAACACATTAATCTACACAATAGTTAGACATTTTATAGGAACTTCTACTAATATATATTCTCGCATACATGATCAACTTAGTAACCTGACCTGTCCTACCTTAAGTGATTTTAGATGGTATAAAGATGTTTTTACCTCTAGAGTTATGTTAAGAGAAGACTGTACTAAATCATTTTGGAAAGAAAAATTATTAATGGATTACCTGATTTATTTGCTCACAAAATTAGAGATGTTCTTAGTCAACCTACTGGAATAATTGAATATGATAATTTAACCTATGGTGATATAATTAGCACTATTCAAAAAGAAGGATTAAGAATGTGTATTGATCTTAAACTTAGTCAAAAAGCTGAAAAAGATAAGCACAAGGCTAAATATGAATTAGGAAATTTCTGTGAACAATATGGTTTATCTCCTGTAGCACCCTCTCGTAGGAAACCACATAAACATAGTAAACATAGACACAAATATTCAAATCAATACAAAAAGAACTATTCACCTTCTAAATCAAATGATAAATTTTATACTAAACCAAAAAAAAAATATTACAAGTCAAAATCACATCCAAAATCTAAATCTAATAAAGATATTACATGTTATAACTGTGGTAAAAAATGTCATTATTCTAATAAGTGTAAAGAGAAGCAAAAATTAAAAGATAAAGTTAATCAACTTCAAATTAATGATGAATCAAAAAATCAATTATTTGAAATCTTTCAATTAAATCAATCTGTTAGTGATTCTTCTTCTGATAATCCGAATACTTCATCTGATTACCATTCACCTAGTAATGATTTTGATAATAATATAGAATTAGGATGTAATGATGTTTGTTGTAAACCTGTTAAACAAATTACTGTTCTTACTAAACAAAATCAAGAAGAATCTGCTCTTATTGAACTAATTAGTAAATTAGATGATCCAGAATTAAAGAAAAAATATACTGATAGACTTAAATCTTTATTAATTAATAATACTGATTCTAAACCTAGACAAGATAAACCAATTATTAGTCTATCTAAAACTTTAGAAAGATTTAAGAATAAGCAAAAAGAAGTTACACTTCAAGATTTACAACAAGAAATCAATCAGATTAGACAAACTATTAAAGAACTACAAAATAAAGATCAACATTTAGAAGACGAAATTATTACATTAAAACCTAATAAAAATTTAGAAAATTTCCAAGATGATAATGTTGAATCTCCTAATGAATCTGGTCATGATTCTGACCATACTAATCCTGAAAACCTTCTATTCGATAATCGATCACACTAATCTCAATCAAACAATCTTGAAAATAAAAGATTAAATCTAATTAATAAAATTTATATTCAAAAATGGTATTCAAAAATTAAAATTGTTATTAATAACTTTGAATTAGAACTTGTTGCATTAATTGATACTGGTGCTGATTTAAATTGCATTCAAGAAGGTTTACTCCCTACTAAATATTATGAAAAATGTCATGAAAGATTAACCTCTGCTAATGGTAGTAAAATGCATATTAAATATAAATTACCTAAAGTTCATGTTTGTCACAATAATGTCTGTTTTAAAACCTCATTTGTTTTGGTAAAAAACATGACTGATAAAATCATTTTAGGTACACCATTTATCTATTTACTATATCCATTTACTACATCTAGTGAAGGAATAATTACTCATGTTTTCGGTCAACCTGTTACATTTAAATTCTTATCTCCACTTGAAATGTTAGAATTAAATCAATTAAAAGATTGTTCTATCTCTCACACTATTAATCGATTAAGTAGACATTTAAAATTTCTTAAAGAAGAAATTAATTACAAAAGAATTGATCAACAATTAACTGATCCCGTAATTATTTCTCAGATTAATGAATTTAAATTAAAACTTGAATCAACTGTTTGTTCAACTTTACCTACTGCGTTTTGGCATAGGAAAAAACATGTAGTTACTTTGCCATATATCAAAAAATTTAATGAAAAACAAATTCCTACTAAATCTAGACCTATTCAAATGAATCATGAATTTCTTGAAATGTGTAAAAAAGAAATTAATGAATTGTTAAAAAATAGAATAATTAGTCCGAGTAAATCCCCATGGTCTTGTCCTGCTTTTTATGTTAATAAAAATGTTGAATTAGAACGAGGTGTCCCTCGATTAGTCATTAACTACAAACCTTTAAATGCTGTTTTAGAATGGATTAGGTATCCTATTCCTAATAAAAAAGATTTGATTAAAAGATTTAGTCAAGCTGTTATTTTTAGTAAATTTGATTTAAAAAGTGGTTTTTGGCAAATTCAAATTCATCCTAAGGATAGATATAAAACTGCTTTCACTACACCATTTGGACACTATGAATGGAATGTCATGCCATTTGGGTTAAAAAATGCTCCTAGTGAATTTCAACATATAATGAATGATATTTTCAATCCATTTAGTCATTTTTCCATAGTTTATATAGATGATATTTTTATTTTTTCAAAATCAATTAGTGAACACTGGAAACATCTTACTGCCTTCTTTTATACCATTAAGAGTCATGGTCTAGTCATTTCTGCTCCTAAGATTAAATTGTTTCAAACCAAAGTCCGATTTTTAGGTTATGATATTCACCGTAATACTATTTTACCTATTAGTCGCTCCATTGAATTTGCGTCTAAATTTCGATGAAATCTTAGATAAAACTCAACTACAACGTTTTTAGGATCATCAATTATATTGTCAATTTTACAAAGACCTTAGGAAAACTTGTCAACCTCTGTTTGATCGGTTAAAAGACAATCCTCCTCTTTGGTCTTCTACTCATACTGCTATTGTTAAACAGGTTAAACAATATGTCAAGTCTCTTCCTTGTCTTGGTATTCCTACTGAAAATTCATTCAAAATTATTCAAACTGATGCCTCTGATGTTGGTTATAGTGGCATTCTCCTTCAGAAAGTCACTCCTCAATCATCTGAACAAATTGTTCGTTATCACTCTGGTGTCTGGAATAAAGCACAATTAAATTATAGTACTATTAAAAAATAAATTTTATCTACTGTTTTATCTATTAGTAAATTTCAAGATGATATTTTAAATCAAAAATTTTTACTTCGTGTTGATTACAAATCTGCTAAATATGTTTTAGAAAAAGATGTTTAAAATCTTGCTAGTAAGCAAATTTTTGCCCGTTGGCAATCTATTTTAAGTATTTTCGATTTTACTATTGAATATATCCCTGGTTGTCAAAATTCCATTCCCGATTTCCTTACCCGAGAATTTTTACAGGGGGGATAGGGATGGCCACTCCATTTATTGCTTAACATAAAACCCAAATTACCCATTACCGTGATCTGATTCACCAAACTACTTATCGCATTGCCCGGATAAAATTAGCCAAAAAAACTACTAAACGTGCTCAATACATTCAGTACCACCAAATCCAAGCTCGTCGCCATTTACTTGCTGATTATTACAACTGTTTGGATTTTCATCAGACTTATTTAGATCTCCTTAGTGGTTGCTAATCTTTATTGCTAACCTTTGTTTCTTTTTAAACAGATGTCTCGCCAAGGCCCCTTCTAAAGGCTTGGTTCCAACTAGTCACCCTCTTACCTCTCCTTTGACCTTAGTCAACCAATAAGATCCTAACTAAATGATTAACCGTTACCAAGTTCTTGGTGATACTCCTCGACCCGATTTCACATCCGCTTTGGCCTATAATCCTTTTGCTTCATCTAGCCAAGCGCTACTCCATACCCTCCTAATCCTATTAAACCGCCGATCCGATTATGTTGACTCAACAACTACTAATCTCTTTTTCAAAGAACCTAGTCACCCAAAGAGTCAATCATAATGATCCGTTAAAACTTATTTCCTCCTAGATGGCATTTTGTTCCTCTCCATCCAGAGAAAACAATTACCTTCTATAAAGACATCTGCTCAACCATCACCAATTGTGATTAAACCCATTTATGATCGTACTTACACTAGTAAAGTGGTTTACCATTCACTTTATATTCACAATATTGTTTCCTTAGTTGAATGGGGTTCTCCTTATCAACTTCGAGATTTACCTAATCACTCCCTTTAGTATAATTATTATGATTATATTGATGCCTGGTTCAAAGTCCTCCTATATCAAAATGAAACATTTAGTCACTCCTGGTTTCTTCAATTTGATCAAAAGTTTAAGTCAGAATTACCTACTTGGTTTCTGAGATGGTGGACACATTATGGTGCCATTCCAGACATCTTCCCATCTGTAATTTTGGATCAAGTCAATTACTTTTCCATTGTTTTCTCATTCACTCCACAGCAAAGAAAATTCCCTCAATTGCTTATTTTTATATCCAAATATAAGATCCCTTGGATATTCAAATGGCAATATGGTATTTCTGGTAAAGTGATTCAGCGGCTACATAAGGTTAAATGGTGGGATAACTTCAAGATTCAACGAATTGTTGATATTGTTCAAACCGAGTTCCCGATTAACATTCATGCTTCTACACCTGCCATGGTTAAAGCTCATCAGAGCCCAACTGCTCCAGTCACTCAAGGAAGCCAACTTCCTCCAGTCAATCTTGGAAGCCCATCATCCAGTTCTTCCAAGCCCAAGTCATCCAAATCAAAGATTAAATCCAAGTCAGCGAAGCCTAGTTTTGACCAGCCCAAGTCAAAAGTTAAGCCCAAGTCCAAGTCATCCAAAGATGAACTCCTCCAAATGGCTCGTTTACTCATGGCCCAAGCCAAATCTGTAATGACCCTCACACTACCCTAATCACACTCATATGCATTTTACATGATTTTGCCTTGTTAAGCTTGCATTTCAAACCTTGACTTGTTTTGCATAAGTATTACTTGGATGCTATGTTCCTTTGGTGTGTGTGTATCAGCCGAGGTCATCTTGAGCCTAGGTCACCCTTTTGATACTCTTACACTTAGGACCATCTTAGGATTTCTTTGTTGACCTCCACCTTTGTCCTAGCATATTGGTCGAGATGATTATCATCTGGGCCGAGGTGTGTACCGCCAAGGCCGAGATGTGTATTATTTGGGCCGAGATGTTGTCCTTGTGCCGAAGTGATCTTGTCCTGGAGTGGTATGACATAGACCGAGGTGTGGCACATCTAGGCCAAGGTGTGGCACAGCTTAGTCAAGTGTTGTTCTTCCTAGCCGAGATCATTATTCCTTGACTTGCCGAAGTCTTGTTGTTAGCCGATGTCATTACTTGCCGGAGTCCCTTGCCGCCTAGCTTGTTGAACACGCTTTGTCATAGTCTTGTCTTATCAATCTATCACCTTTTTGAGGAGAACCAATCAACCGTTGCCACGTGTCCGAGATGAGTGTTAAATCAGCCGACAGAGAGAGAGAAACCCATCATTTGTTACATTCTTGTTTTGGAGAAGAGAGAGAAGCTCTAGAAGGAGAATGAGGATTTTAGAGTGAGAGAGTAGATACCAAGCTCGATCTTTAGAGTTCAAACCGTTGGATTCGAGTATTGAGGTTAGAATCTTGATCAACTCTTGTTGTTCTTATTGATCATCTAGCTGCATTGCATGATTGAATATGTTCTGAATGCCATACATTGATTTAAAGATTGGTTTTAGAGAGAGAAAGTTGGTGTCCATGAGTTCTTGAAGAAAAGCTTTGTTTAATCCGAAAGCTTACATTAAAATCCATGTTTTTGTGTTTGTTTTCGTAAGATCTTCTAGAATGGGTACCCAGGTCCATGTTTTCAAACTCATAGCATGAAATCTCAGATTTTATAATGATAAGTTATGATCCTTGCATTCATCTCCTTCATGATCTTCATGTTCATGTTCTTCATGTTCTTGAGCAGAAGGGAAAACCCAGATTTTTCCCGACCTCATTTCTTTGGAAGTGGCCCTCGGGACCACACCTCGGCGAGAAGGTGTGGGACCTCGGCCAAGACTTGGTTGGTGCCCAGCATGTTTCCCTGAGATGGGAGACAGTGTTTGTTTCGATTTGACCTAGTTCTTGAAGAATGCCGAGATCATTTGCATTCATATAAAGTTTGTTTGAGAGTGCATTCAACATATTTCTGCCATGTGTTTGTAGGACTTGGACTTGCCTTGACCCCGACGTTTGAAGGAATAAGTGAGTGGTATTTTAATAAAGATATGTTATAAAGCTTTGATAAAACCTTGTTTTGCCCTGTTCGTAAATTATTTACAAGCATGAATGATTAATCCTACTTGCAATAAGTACTATATCTTGTTTGATGACATTTTCGGGAAGTCCGTATGTGCTAGGGGACTATAAGCATTTGTAGCACAAAGTTTGGGAAGTCCGTATGTGCTAGGGGACTATAAGCATTTGTAGCACAAGTCCTTAGTGTCCGGGGACTATAATGCAACGACACCATTGTTTAGAGATCTCTCTTGTCTTGTCTTGCCTTGCCACTGACGGTTTTACCGCGTGGGTTTGTTCGTCCGGAATGTCATCTCTTGTATTATATTGATGTTAGTAAGCATCCCTTGAAGCTTGAAGGATTTGATAGATGAGCTTGATTTATCTCATGTATTGTTTTGTTAAAAGACCTCGGATGTCATTCATGTAAACCCTTTATTATTTATGCCATTCACTGAGTATCCAAGCTCACCCTCTCTATATATATGTAGGTGATGAGCAAGACGGCAGCGACGCCTAGATGTATTTTGCCGATGTGTTTTGGATTCGTGTTTTGCAACATCTTGAAGATCATGCTTCTTAGTTATTTCATTGTATTTTGTATTTGATGGCTGAGAAGCCTTTTGGTCAAGATGTAATTTTTGTACTCCATTTTGCTGTATTAAAGCTATTTTGAGATGTATGTCATTTCATTTAACTTAAGCACTGCTCTTATGGACTACTTAGCTTCTAATTATTGCTTCCGCATTTGTAAGCCCCCATATGTTTTACTCTGATTTGTGTGTGATCTTGTAAGTTGGCCTTTGGTAGTCTCGAATTACTGGCCATCATGGCACCATCCTACTAGGGGCGGGGTGGGGTCGTGACAGATTGGTATCAAAGCACGAGTTGCATATAATACGTTGTTCACACACCTTGAGTCCTGAAGAGCATAGGATTTCCCTTAGAAAGTTAGGACTGCATCATGTTGCTTGCTATCTGATAATATGTGCATCATCTCGGCATAACTACTTGTTGCTTGTATGCATACTTTATTGCGCATTTTGTTTTAAAGCCCCATTTTGCATACTCATAGCACTATGAGGAGAGGAAGACCGCCAGTTGGCCGAGGTCAATCAGAAGACCGATTGGACCGACTAGAAAGACTAGTTGAAGGTTTAACTCGGGAATTGAGACAAATCAGACAACAGAATGCTAGTGCTACATCTACCTGTGCCGAAGCGGACTAATGGCCGACGACAAGATCTGCCTCCACCTCCAAGACCCCAAGTGCCCCTCTGACCGGCCTTGTATGGAGAGGGAACCCTGACTTTGATTAAGGAGTTCAAGAAGATGAACCCGCCGAGATTCTAAGGGGGCATAGAGCCGATGAAAGCCGAAGCATGGGTTCTAGGAATGGAGAAGCTATTTGAGATCTTTCCCAGCACAGACGTGCAGAAGGTGGCATTAGCTGCATTCATGTTAGACGACGACGCTCGAAGATGGTGGATGCTGACTCGAGAAGAAAATCCCGACTTAACTTGGGCCAAATTTTTGGAGCTATTTTACAACAAGCATTTCCCTATCAGTGTTCGAGATCGCAAGACCACAGAGTTCCAGACTTTGACACAGGGAAACAAGACAGTGGCGGAATACGACCGTGCCTTCACCGAATTGGCGAGGTATGCGCCTCATATGGTTAGTGATGAGTATAGGAAAGCTAGGAAGTTTGAAAGCGGACTGCGTGGACCGATACAAGATAGAGTCAACATGCTCAACATGCCGACTTATGTCAGAGTTTTGGACAAGGCTATTCTTGCAGAAGCCAATTTGAACCGATATCAGAATACAGGAGAGAATCAGAGGAAGAGACAAAACTATGATAACCGCCGAGTTCCGTTTAACGCCAAGAAGAAAGCGAATGTGGGCAGCTCCAGCAACTCGAACCAGGAAGGTAATACCAAGCCGAAGTTGTGGGAAGCCGTTCAGGGTTTGCTGCTAGGCCAGCGCCTGCTTTTGAGTGTGGAGAAATGGGTCATCGTGTGAGAGACTGTCAAGTCAAAGATTGATGATGGTAAGAAAATGGGAGCACCTCGGTTCGCGACAGGAAGCAACGTCGGAAGGACACAGATGAGGCAAGGCAGGGTTTTCGCGCTAGTGCCAGGAGACACCCAGAATGCTGAGACAGTAGTGTCAGGTATACTCCCAATCTGCTCTCAAGATGCATACATATTGATTGATTCGGGTTCTACGCATTCATTCGTATCTGCTAGGTTCGCCGAGAAGTTAAATAGAGAACGAGAACCCCTTGATTACGTGTTATGTGTATCTGCTCCATCTGGGAGAACTATGATTGTTGCATCTATCTATAGGGCGTGTGTTATTGTGATTGAGGGTGTAGAATTATTAGTTGATTTGATGCCGTTAAACATGACCCACTTTGATGTCATATTAGGAATGGACTGGTTAGTGACGAATCATGCATCTATTAATTGTGTTTCGAAGAATGTTACGTTGAGACCCCCAAACCAAGCCGAGGTTATTTTCCAGGGTAAAGGGGTAGTGCCCCCACCTTACCTGATTTCGTCCATTAAGGCCTATAAGTTAATTCAGAAAGGGTGCCATGGCTACTTGTGTAGTATACTGAGTGATCAGAATGGAAATGTTAACTTAGCCGACATTCCAGTTGTTAATGAATTCCCCGACGTTTTTCCAAATGAATTGCCTGGCCACCTAGTTGATAGAGAAATAGAGTTTACCGTGGACATCATGACGGGGACACAGCCGATCTCCAAAACACCCTATAGAATGGCCCCAGCCGAACTTAAGGAATTAAAAGTACAACTACAGGAATTGTTGGATAAGGGTTTTGTTAGGCCGAGCACTTCACCATGGGGAGCACCAGTCTTGTTTGTTAAGAAAAAGGATGGTACACTTCGTCTTTGCATTGACTACAGAGAACTTAACAAGGTAACCATTAAGAACAAGTACCCGTTGCCTAGGATTGATGATTTGTTAGATCAACTACAAGGAGCGCGAGCCTTTTCTAAGATTGACCTTAGGTCAGGCTATCACCAGTTGAAGGTTAGGGCCGAGGATATTGAGAAGACTGCTTTTCGGACGAGGTATGGCCACTACGAATTTCTAGTAATGCCTTTTGGAATGACTAATGCGCCGGCAGCATTCATGGACTTAATGAACAGAGTCTTCAAGCCATACCTAGATGAATTCGTGGTTGTTTTTATTGACGACATACTAATCTACTCCAAGAGTACAGCCGAGCATGAGAGTCATCTGAGGCTTGCCCTACAGACCTTGAGGCACAGAAAATTGTATGCTAAGTTGAGTAAGTGTGAGTTTTGGCTTCCCAGCGTTTCATTTTTGGGGCATGTGATTAATGAAGAGGGTATCTCTGTTGATCCCAGCAAGATTGAAGCCGTGGTAAATTGGCCGACGCCGACCAACGTGTCCGAGGTTCGTAGTTTTCTGGGTTTGGCAGGTTATTACAGAAAGTTTGTAAAGGACTTCTCAAGGATTGTGCCATTGACACAGCTTGACTCGAAAGGAGTGACATACTGAATGGACCAAGATAGAGAATCACCTTCAGAGTTGAAGACAAGGTTAGTTCAAAGACCAGTTCTTGTACTTCCATCGTAATGAAGAATTTCAGATTGATGATGCTTCACATAAAGGTTTGGGTTGTGTATTAATGCAAGGGGTAAGGTCATAGCATATGCATCTCGCCATTAAAACCACGAGAAGAATTATCCTACCCATGATTTAGAGCTAGCACCGTGGTATTTGCTTTGAAGATTTGGCGTCATTACTTGTATGGGCTTTGCCAAGTTTTCACGGATCACAAGAGTTTGAAGTACTTATTTACTCGGAAGGAACTAAATTTGAGGCGAGAAGATGGCTGGAATTATTGAAGGACTACGACATGCGATCCAAGACCACCCGTGCAAAGCCAACTTGAGACGATGCATTAAGCGAGAAGACAATGGGAAGTTTGGCGTGTTTAGCCATGATCTCATGAGCCGACCATCATTGAAGAAGTAAAAAGGCAAACAGAGAATAAGTTCTCAAGAAGGTAGCCGAGATTGACACTGTGCCGAGGTTAGGTTACACCTTTGAGAATGGAGTGCTTAAGTTTGAGGGAAGGTTGTGCGTGGCCGACGTCCCTGAATTGAAAGGAAAGGTTCTGCAAGAATCTCATGGTTCCAGAATTGTTGTCCATCCAGGAAACACTAAGATGTATCATGATGTAAAGCAGACTTTTGGTGGCCGAACATGAAGAAGGAGATAGCCGAAGTTCAGATCCCAATGCCCGCAATGTCAACAAGTGAAAGCGAACATCGAGACCAAAGAGGACTTCTTCAACCCTTGCCGATTCCTGAATGGAAGTGGGAACATATTTCCATGGATTTTGTAATTGGTTTGCCGAGGACACCGAAGGGAATGGATTCGATTTGGGTTATTGTTGACAGATTAACGGTCAAGACACTTCTTGCTCGCTCGCACTACATTCAATCTTTGGCCGATTAGTCAGATCAGTATATGAATGAGGTTGTGAGACTTCATGGTGTGCCGATGTCTATTGTTTCGCATCGAGATCCAAGTTTGTTTCAGATTTTGGCAGAGCCTACAAAGCTTTGGGAACCGAAGTTGAGGTTTAGCATGTTTTTCACCAAAGAAACCGATGGGCAAACAGAAAGGACGATTCAGACACTTGAGGATATGCTCAGGCTATGTGTACTAGATTTCCAGGGAAATTGGGGAACACATTTACCATTAGTGGAATTCGCTTACAACAACAGTTATCAAGCTAGCATTGGCATGGCACCGTACGAAGCCTTGTATGGAAGGAAGTGCAGATCGCCGATATGTTGGACTGAAGTGGGAGATAAAGTTTTGATCGGCCCTGAACTGATTCAAGTGACAATCGAGAAGATTGAGCTTATTCGGCAGAGAATCAAAACTGCCCAGAGTCGGCAGAAGAGCTATGCCGACCAGAGAAGAAGAGAATTGGAATTTGAAGTTGGGGATCATGTATTCCTGAAGATTTCGCCAATGAAAGGAGTTTCCAGATTTGGGAAGAAGGGTAAATTAGCACCTCGTTACATCGGGCCATTTGAGATTCTTGAGAAGATTAACACGACTGCTTACAGACTTGCTTTACCACCAGAATTAAGTCAAGTGCACAATGTATTCCATGTCTCGATGTTGAGAAAGTATATTCGGGATCCCCTGCACGTGATTAATCATTTTGGAATTGTGATAAATGAAGATCTGGGCTATGAGGAGAAGCCGACGAGAATTCTTGACAGACAAGTGAAACAGTTGAGGAACAAATCTATCTCAATGGTGAAAATTGAATGGAAAGAACATTACGGCAAGGATGCCACATGGGAAATAGAAGAAGAGATGAAAGTTCGATATCCTGAGTTGTTTTCAGACCAAGGTAACTCAAGTTTGGGGACCAAACTTCTTTAAGGGGGGTAGGATGTAATGACCCTCACACTACCCTAATCACACTCATATGCATTTTACATGATTTTGCCTTGTTAAGCTTGCATTTCAAACCTTGACTTGTTTTGCATAAGTATTACTTGGATGCTATGTTCCTTTGGTGTGTGTGTATCAGCCGAGGTCATCTTGAGCCTAGGTCACCATTTTGATACTCTTACACTTAGGACCATCTTAGGATTTCTTTGTTGACCTCCACCTTTGTCCTAGCATATTGGCCGAAATGATTATCATCTGGGCCGAGGTGTGTACCGCCAAGGCCGAGATGTGTATTATTTGGGCCGAGATGTTGTCCTTGTGCCGAAGTGATCTTATCCTGGAGTGGTATGACATAGACCGAGGTGTGGCACATCTAGGCCAAGGTGTGGCACAGCTTAGTCAAGTGTTGTTCTTCCTAGCCGAGATCATTATTCCTTGACTTGTCGAAGTCTTGTTGTTAGCCGATGTCATTACTTGCCGGAGTCCCTTGCCGCCTAGCTTGTCTTATCAATCTATCACCTTTTTTAGGAGAACCAATCAACCGTTGCCACGTGTTCGAGCTGAGTGTTAAATCAGCCGGCAGAGAGAGAGAAACCCATCATTTGTTACATTCTTGTTTTGGAGAAGAGAGAGAAGCTCTAGAAGGAGAAGGAGGATTTTAGAGTGAGAGAGTAGATACCAAGCTCGATCTTTAGAGTTCAAACCGTTGGATTCGAGTATTGAGGTTAGAATCTTGATCAACTCTTGTTGTTCTTATTGATCATCTAGCTGCATTGCATGATTGAATATGTTCTGAATGCCATACATTGATTTAAAGATTGGTTTTAGAGAGAGAAAGTTGGTGTCCATGAGTTCTTGAAGAAAAGCTTTGTTTAATCCGAAAGCTTACATTAAAATCCATGTTTTTGTGTTTGTTTTCGTAAGATCTTCTAGAATGGGTACCCAGGTCCATGTTTTCAAACTCATAGCATGAAATCTCAGATTTTATAATGATAAGTTATGATCCTTGCATTCATCTCCTTCATGATCTTCATGTTCATGTTCTTCATGTTCTTGAGCAGGAGGGAAAACCCAGGTTTTCCCGACCTCATTTCTTTGGAAGTGGTCCTCGTGACCACACCTTGACGAGAAGGTGTGGGACCTCGGCCAAGACTTGGTTGGTGCCCAGCATGTTTCCCTGAGATGGGAGACAGTGTTTGTTTTGATTTGACCTAGTTCTTGAAGAATGCCGAGATCATTTGCATTCATATAAAGTTTGTTTGAGAGTGCATTCAACATATTTCTGCCATGTGTTTGTAGGACTTGGACTTGCCTTGACCCCGACGTTTGAAGGAATAAGTGAGTGGTATTTTAATAAAGATATGTTATAAAGCTTTGATAAAACCTTGTTTTGCCCTGTTCGTAAATTATTTACAAGCACGAATGATTAATCCTACTTGTAATAAGTACTATATCTTGTTTGATGACATTTTCGGGAAGTCCGTATGTGCTAGGGGACTATAAGCATTTGTAGCACAAAGTTTGGGAAGTCCGTATGTGCTAGGGGACTATAAGCATTTGTAGCACAAGTCCTTAGTGTCCGGGGACTATAATGCAACGACACCATTGTTTAGAGATCTCTCTTGTCTTGTCTTGCCTTGCCACTGACGGTTTTACCGCGTGGGTTTGTTCGTCCGGAATGTCATCTCTTGTATTATATTGATGTTAGTAAGCATCCCTTGAAGCTTGAAGGATTTGATAGATGAGCTTGATTTATCTCATGTATTGTTTTGTTAAAAGATCTCGGATGTCATTCATGAAAACCCTTTATTAATTATGCCATTCACTGAGTATCCAAGCTCACCCTCTCTATATATATGTAGGTGATGAGCAAGACGGCGGCGACGCCTAGATGTATTTTGCCGATGTGTTTTGGATTCGTGTTTTGCAACATCTTGAAGATCATGCTTCTTAGTTATTTCATTGTATTTTGTATTTGATGGCTGAGAAGCCTTTTGGTCAAGATGTAATTTTTGTACTCCATTTTGTTGTATTAAAGCTATTTTGAGATGTATGTCATTTCATTTAACTTAAGCACTGCTCTTATGGACTACTTAGCTTCTAATTATTGCTTCCGCATTTGTAAGCCCCCATATGTTTTACTCTGATTTGTGTGTGATCTTGTAAGTTGGCCTTTGGTAGTCTCGAATTACTGGCCATCATGGTACCATCCTACTAGGGGCGGGATGGGGTCGTGACAAAATCAGACTCGGATAACAGCAGTTCAGAAGGTGGTTCAGACGGTTCAAACTCTTCTGAAGGTTCAACTACTCAAAATCCATATCGACCTGAGTTCCAAGATGCTCAGGACCCATATGCTTAATTCAGTCATTGGATTCTATATAGCTATAACTATCAGCTTCAATCGATACTCGTCTTTTGAGAAAAGCTGCTGATATATATATCTATATTTGATCCCCTCAGTCACATGCCTCCAAGCAATGAATAGTAAAAAAAGTCAACTTTACTGTTCACTATTCATCAAAAAGTCAACATTACTATTCATCATTCATCATGATTCATTTCACTGACAAATTCAGCATAGTAAAAGCTTTAATAATTCACCGAAAGCAACAGACAACTCCCATGTGCTTCTGATGCTCCTTTCAAGTCAAGACTATTCACTCACAAGGCTCACAGGAATCACTCACAAGGCTAACAGTAGTGATCTCTTTTGATTATAAAAGGGCTTCTTCAGTCAAGAATAAGACAGAGTTAGAAAAATTGAGAGCATCCCTTCCTCAAGAGAAAAACCTATCTCTGTAATTTTCTTTTCAAGTCCGTTTTCAAGTTATGTATTTTGAAGAATTGTTAGTTTCAATCCATTAAACAACTGTAAGTTTTATTATTAATGTTTATTTAAACTGTTTTCTTTTATTATTATTATTATTATTATTATTATTATTATTATTATTATTATTATTATTATTATTATTATTATTATTATCGAAATGTTTAAAATCAATATTAATGTTAATAACGGTCAAAATTAATAGAAATAATTAATTTTATTTTTATTAAAATTCCAACATATTTGTGGTATGAGTTTTGTCACTTTGTGATAAAGTTATAAATAGTGAATTTAAACTCTAAAATTATGAATGACAAAATTATGACACTTCATGATTTTTGTTATAATATTTTGTGATGAGAAAAATTAAACAATTTTGTGACAAAAAGTTATAACATTTTGTGATTTATATTACGAAATAATATTTAAAAAAGAGAGGAAAGAAGACATATCATATGCTTTCTTTTAGGAAGTACATTCTAGTTTTTGTCTACATATTATTTTGGGCAAATAACCAACACCCCTTTTGAGGTTTGACTAAAATATGGATTCTCCCCTAAGGTTTGGGAAATTACAAATTGCCTCCTGAGATTTATATTTGCATAACAAATGAGGGGTCAATTTGTTATGCAAATATAAACCTCAAGGGGCAATTTGTTATGCAAATATAAACCTCAAGAGTAGGATGTAATTTCTCAAATCTTAGGGGAGAATTCGTATTTTAGTCAAACCTCGAGGAGGGTATTGATAATTTTCCCTATTATTATTATTACAGAGTGTTATGACATTTTAATTTCTTGCATAAATTTATTTAGTTAAATAAAACAATACATAAAAAAGTCTGACCAACAACAGCTTAATGGATGTTTATTAGCTTATTCTGACAACTTGGTTAAAAGTTTTTTTTTTTTTTTGGCTTTTTAGCTTTTTTGGATCACGTCACCTCTCTATTTTTTTACACGTTTTTTCAAAACAAGTCAAAAAAAATCAAATGTTGATCTAGAGTGCAGATTAAATTTCAAAGATATACTTAATGTTTGCAAATTCTATTCTGCTTGCAATTCGAGATAAATTTTGCAAATCGAGATAACAAGTTTAAAATAACCATATTTCAAAGTAAAAACATAATGTAATTATAACTAATTTGAGGTACTCACCCTCCAAAATCAAATAGGTCCAGGAAGTAAAGCCCATCAGTGCACCCATTCAAGTCATTGGCACGGTAATTTGAAGCCATGTGGTTGACCAAAAAATCCCTAAATGACAAGATATCTATACCACTTAAGTTGTTTAGGTCACAATCTGACACTTTTGATCCATCTATTCCAGGATTGATGAGATTAATTTCATCCCCAACCATAAAATGGTGTATGCCCGTACCTGAAAGTACGGTATGAATAAAAATAAGGGTTCTTTTTTTTTTTTAGGGTCCCTAGTATTAAAATTTTATAGCATAAAGGACATTTAATATTTTCATAATGTCTAAAGTCTCTCAATTTGATCTAGAAAAATTTCATCCAAAGAATTTCTCTAGATTTCCCAGAGAAATTCTGGACTAGAGAAATTCTCTCAAATCTAGAGAAATTCTCTGTTTCTCTTTAGAGAAATTTCGATTTTGTTGAAAAAATCGCTAATACAGAGAAAATCCAAAGTCAGAACCATAAATGCAATAAGAACAATCAATTTGGAGTTGAAAAGAAGAAATCAAACCCAGAGAAATTTTTTATTTCTCTACAGAGAAAATCCAATACCAGAGAAATTTGAACAACTAGAGATATATGCCTATTAAAATATATAATCATACACTACATCAGTTTACACACACACACACACACATACACACACACACACACACACACATATGTATATATATAATCATACTTATATATACATAATTTATACCTGTAACGAGTGTATTCCCAAAAACGTAACCCCGTGCTGCATCTGGACTTTCACTTCAACCCAGAGAAATTCTCTGAAAACCAGAGAAATTTCCCTCTCCACTTCCAGAGAAATTCACTCAAACCCAGAGAAAATCCACCTCTAATTCAGAGAAATTTACTGAAACCTAGAGAAAATCCCCTTCCAATCCAGAGAAATTCACTTAAACTAGATCCACATATATGTATGTCTAACTAGTTACGGCTCAGATCACAAAACCCCAATTTTCTTCCCCAAATCTAGCAAACCCATATTTTTATCACAGAGAGAGAGAGAGAGAGAGAGAGAGAGAGAGAAAGAGAGAAAATCAAAGAAAATTGAATAATACAGAGAAAATTAAATAGGGCAGAGAAAATTAATAGGTGCTGGCTTAGTGTTCCTACTGAGGTGAGCATTAAGAATTGGGATTTGCAGAAGCCTCAAAGCCATCAAAAGATAGAGATTACAAATATCATTTCCAAAATTTTAACTCAGATCTAAATGACTCAAAATGCTATGAGGAAGTACTATACTTTGTAATTCATGGACTAAAATATGGATTCCAACCACACAATCTTGACATCTATAGCTTGATTGAACAGTCTCGAGAAGCCGAAACGATTTGGCAATTATCAAAGGAGAAAGCGACGAAGATGGCGTCTTTGAAGTGGCCGACGAAGCGGCGAGCAGTGATGCCGATGGAGAGGTCCCAGAGGCGGAGCTCGGAGTCCTAGCTACCGAAGAGAGCAAACTGGCTGTCGGAAGAGATGATGACATCTTCAACGAAGTAAGAGTGGCCGGTGAGGCGGTTGTGAGGGAGGCCGTAGACATTGTTTTCCTTAGTGATGTGCTAGTGTCACGACCTATTTCTCATACCCAGGGTTAAGCATCGTGAAGGCCAGTAATTGAAGTTACCTCCGGCGATTTCTTGAACAAATAAATAAATGCGAGCAAAAATAATATTTAAGTGAGGGTAGCAAAATAATTATTGGAGCTTCTATTTTTATCACACAATTTATTGACCAAAAAGGTCGATATTTACATATGAAGAATAAAACTATAAATACTATAAAAGTGTTGTGTGTCTCTATTTTGCAACCCCTTCTAAAACTCTCAAAAAGCTATTCTTGAATTGTATTGTTTCTTGAAAATTGGTAAACAACTATAAGTACATGACAGAGTGAGAAATGTTATACTAAAAGCATAAGGGCATAAAATTCATCATGGATAATTATTGGCTAAACAAAGCTTGATATTAAAATACAAAAAATATAATACAAAAATCATTTGACATATAATACAAAAGTCATATAAATAAAATAATCATAACCACGATACAGAACGGAACATAACAGATGTATGGATTCAAGAGGTGGCTCGTACGAACTCTAGAGGTGGCTCCCACCATAGTATAGCACTTAGCTCCGTACAACACTTTGCTCCACACCAGAAATCATAACCACGGTACAGAATAGAACAGATGTATGGATTCAAGAGATGGCTTGTACGAACTCTAGAGGTGGCTCCCACAATAGTGTAGCACTTAATTTCGTACAACACTTTACTCTACACTAGATATCAGAGTGTTAGTGGATCCATGACAGACAGAGGGTCACAAAGTGACTGATCAGAGGGCCAATGGTTATTCAAGTCCCCAAGGCATGGGACCTCTGTTAGAACAATCTTCTGTGTACAATAAATAAATTGAAACTAAGTCAAACAAATAAAATAAATAACGTACCAAAATTATTTTACCGAACCGAATGAATAATAAAAAGATCAAGTCGAGTGTGTGACACTCTGTCCTTAAGACAGATTCGCCTCGCTACGGTGCTTATGGTTAAGTGGCGTCTATCTCCCAGGATACAATGATCTTCACAAATGGTAGTAGCACGCCAAACAATTTGTATGGCGAACAAAAACCTTGTGTTCTATACTTTCTTTAATTTTCCTTAAACAACTAATATGAAAAATAATGCAAACAGAGCAAGAAATTAACAGAAAACTAAAATTTTTCTAGATTATTTTCCAATCCCAAAACTGCTGAAAAATGCTGGAATTTATAGGCCAAAAGATCTGTCCAAATAGGTGCTGTATTTGAACTGAATAGGTATGAAAAACCTTGAACAAATACAGTTTGAATCCTTGGACAGATCTGCAACTGCTACAGTTATAATACTGTCTAGATTTTGAATCTGTCTAGATTTGAACAGGTTGAAAAACTATTTGAACTAAAAAATCTGTTGTGGAATTTTTGAATTGAAAGAGGCACAATTATTGGACATAAAATTTGAAATTCAAATAATTTTCTACAAGAATTTGGAAAAATTTAAATAAATTTTGTCCAAAAAATTAATGTTAAAACCGACCCTAATAACCCCACACCACACCTGGCTGCCCACGGACAAACGATGCAAGTGGCGGCGCTTGGCGTGTGTAGCGGTTTGGGCTAAGGTTCACTTTGTCTATAACTCCTTTCTTCTACAAATTTGAGGTGCCCCTTGGGGCCCAACCCAAGTGTTGCTACGTAGAACTTATATACATACATAAGTTCTCTTCAAGTTTCAATATGGGATAAGCCTTTCAAGGAAACCCACATTTAATTCTTTAAATGTTTAATTCCACGAACTCGAAAACAACATCAAGTTTCCATTCACTCATAAATGGTTTTGACGAACCGTTTTCACCGTATGACTTGTCATGCGGCAAAGAACACGTCACATTTTCGGACCCACCCCAAAAGTCGTTTGGGGCCCACTTAATTTTGGGCTCAAAGTTGGCCCAAAATAAGCCTTATAAAACCAAATTTTCCAACAATCCCCCACATGAATGGAATTTGACGGAGAGAAAATATAACAACATGATCTAATTAAGAGTACAGAAATTGAAAATATTCTGCAAAGGATAGGTAGTTTTTGGCTTTGAACCTTTCCTTATAAGACACTATCGAATTTACTAGCTAACCAGTGAATATGATGTCTTGAACTGTTCAGCCGTTTATGTAAACCAAGACAATAGAACTCACACAGTATATGCCTAGACACAGTTTAGTTCTCACTATTGTGTTCATTTTGGCCCTGAACAACCTGGTCTTTCATGAGTGCTGTAGAGAATTGTAGCCCTTCACAAATCTCATAGAACCGGCCCAGTTCACACTCACATAGGTGAATTTTATGAAGAGTATCCTGCCACACTTCATTAGATTTACCTAGATATAAGAATCATTAAAATTTTGCTTAACCTAAAATACTGCAGACATCACTATTCCATCCTAGAAATGGATAGGAGTGTGACTCCTCAGTGATCCTTTTGAGTCATTCACAACTCGGTTGTCTCTTTGAACCTAGATCTTGGGATCTTTAGTCAACTAGGTTGAGTTGCCGTTGTGGTAACTCTTATTTAATAGGCTTAAGTCTCATTCCTTTCGATGAATTATTAACTAGCTCTTTTGCTAACCCTTTGGTTAGTGGATTTATTATATTGTCTTTAGACTTCACATATTCAATGGAAATAATTTTATTAGAGAGTAGTTGTCTCATGGTGTTATGTTGACGACGAATATGTTGTGACTTGCTGTTATACATATGACTTTGTGTTCTACCTATTGCTGATTGACTATCGCAATATATGCATATAGCAGGCATCGGTTTTGGCCATATTGGAATATCTTCAAGGAAGTGGCGAAGCCATTCTGCTTCTTCCCCAGCTTTATCTAAAACTATGAATTCTGATTCCATAGTAGACCTAGCAATGCAAGTCCATCTGGAAGATTTCCAAGATACAGCTGCACCACCAAGAGTAAAGACATACCCACTGGTGGATTTTGAGTCTTTAGTATCCGATATCCAGTTTGCATCATAGTAACCTTCAAGTACTGCTGGATATCTAGTATAATTCAGCCCATTGTTATGAGTAAATCGAAGATATCTTAGAACCCTTATAATTGCTTTCTAGTGTTCTACTCTGGGATTACTCGTATATCTATTTAATTTACTTACTGCATAGGCTATATCTGGGCAAGTGTTGTTTATCAAGTACATTAAACTTCTAATAATTTGAGCATACTCTAATTGAGAAATACTTTCCTGTATATTCTTAGAAAGAAACAAATTAACATTCATAGGTGTTCTAGCAAGATGATCATCATCTTCGCTGAATTTGTCAAGTATTTTCTCAATATAATGAGATTGTGACGAAGCATATCCTTCTGATGTTTTGGTAATTTTCATACCAAGAATTACATCAGCAATGCCTATGTCCTTTATGTCAAAATATTTATTCAACATTTTCTTGGTAGTTTTAATCATGTCATTATTACTACCTATGATGAGTATATCATCCACATAAAGACATATAATGACATAACCTTTGTCTGTGTTTTTAATATAAACACATTTGTCACACTCATTAATTTTAAATCCATTTGACATCATTGCCTTGTCAAATTTCTCATGGCATTGCTTTGACGCTTGTTTTAAACCACATAATGATTTAACCAATTTACACACTTTCTTTTCTTTTCCTGGAACGGAAAAACCTTCTAGTTGTTCCATGTAAATTTCTTCATCTAACTCACCATTTAAGAAAGCGATTTTTATATCCATTTGATGAATTTCTAGATTGTACAAAGACGCAATAGCAATTAGCATTCTAATAGATGTTATCCTAGTAACCGATGAGTATGTGTCAAAGTAATCAAGACCTTCTTTTTGTCTAAAACCTTTGACCACAAGTCTTGCCTTGTATTTGTCAATTGATCCATCTGTTTTTATTTTTCTTTTGAAAATCCACTTGTACCCAAAAGGTTTACAGCCTGGTGGGAAATCCACCAATTCCCAAGTGTGATTTTGCAAGATGGATTCAACTTCACTATTGACAGCTTCTTTCTATAAAGAAGCCTCAAGACTGGACATAGCCTCTTTAAAAGTTAAAGGCTCATTTTCTAACAAAAATGTTAAAAAATCTAGACCAAAAGATTTTGAGGCTCTAGTACGTTTACTACGCCTAGGTTTCTCTTCCTCATCTTGGTCTATCTCTTGCTCTTGTTCTTGATCATGTTCTTGATCTTGATTAGTAATAGCATCATGAGATTTTTTGTTAGTACTAATCTCTTGTCCAGTCTTGTTTGGAAATATATGTTCAAAGAACAATGCATTCCGAGATTCAATAATAGTATTTACATGCATTTCGGAATATTCTGACTTATGAATCAAGAACCGATATGCACTACTATTCTTGGCATAACCAATGAAAATGCAATCAACAGTTTTCAGACCTATCTTAGTCTTTTTAGGACTAGGAATAGCCACTTTAGCCAAACACCCTCACACTTTTAAGTATTTATAGGATGGTATTCTCCCATGCCACATTTCATAAGGTGTTTGATTAACTTTCTTTCAGGGTACTTTATTAAGTATATAATTAGCAGAAAGTATTGCTTCCCCCCACAAGTTCTGAGGTAATCCAAAACTTATTAACATAACATTCATCATTTCTTTCAAAGTCCTATTTTTCCTTCCAGTAATTCCATTTTGCTGAGGTGAGTAAGGAGCGGTGGTTTGATGAATTATTCCATGTTCTTTACAAAATTCATCAAAAGGTGATTTATATTCACCACTTCTATCACTTCTAAATGTTTCTTAATTTTTTTACCAAGTTGATTTTCAACTTCATTCTTATATTGAATGAAAATTTCCAAAGCATTATCCTTGATTCGAATTAAATAAACATAACTATATCTAGTATAGTCATCTATGAAAGTGATAAAATATTTTTTCCCACCTCTAGTTTGAATTGATTTAAAATCACAAATGTCACTATAAATTAATTCAAGTGGTTCCGTATTTCTTTCTATTGAATGAAAAGGAGTTTTGGATAATTTTGTCTCAATGCAAACTTCACATTTATGATTTGAATCAATGTCAAATTTAAGTAAACATTTCATATTAATTAATCTATGCAAAGATCTATAATTAACATGTCCAAGTCTACCATGCCATAAATTTGAAGACTCAAGCAAGTAAGAAAAGATATATTTTTATTAATAATAGATGGTACAACTGTCATTATATTCATTTTGAAAAGGCCATCAGATATGTAAGATTTTCTTACATACATCCCGTTTTTGGTAAGTACAAACTTGTCACTTTCAAAAACTAGCCTAAACCCGTTTTTACTCAACAAAGATCTAGAAACAAGGTTTTTACGAATGTCCGGTACATGCATCACATTGTTGAGAGTGAGTTCATTTCTAGATGTCATTTTCAAAATAATCTTTCATTGTCTTTCAACTTTAGAAGTTGAGGAGTTGTTTATAAAAAGTTGTTCACCGTTATCCTCTGAAGAATAAGATGTAAACATCTTTTTGTCGGTACGGATATGGCGAGTAGCACCAGTGTCCACCCATCATTCTTTAGGATTTCCGACAAAGTTTGCCTCGGAAACAACTGTAGAAAGATTTATGACATCTACATCATTGGAAATTTTATCCATATCAGTCATTTTGGCATTAGCAACCTTCTTACTTGATCTTCCTTTGCCTTTGCAAAAATCAGTTCCTAAAAATTTATCTGGTTTTTTACCATGATTCACTGGCACAGACCGAACATAAGAAGGGGTTGGCGCAATGGCAATCACCATACCAGTACTGGTTTGAATATTAGTTTTACTAGTTTCTATACCTATGAATTCTAAATTATAAAACAAAATTATAATTAGAATTTTATACTATACAAAAAATTAAACCATAAACACAGAATTTTGAATTCTGTAAAATAAAAGAAACAAGAATTGTAACTTTTATTTTTTAATTAATTTGAAAATAAAATAAAATTTTATTTAAACAAATTAATTCCACACAGAAAATTAAATTTATGTAAGACTTCAATAATTAAAATACTGAAATAGAATTTTAATTAATGAACACTCAGAAATAATTTCTGAAAATCAAAAATTAATTTCTGACAAAATTCCACAAATAAACATTCTGAATTGTTAATGAGACAAGTATATTACTACTAGTTGTCAAAGAAAATAGATAGTATATTACTACTATCTGTCAAACAGTATATTACTACTGTTTGTTTTCCAACCAGAATATTATTTTGTAAAATCACATAAAACAATTTCTGTAAGAAGAAGAAAGAAGAAAGAAAACAAACGAAAAATTCTGTATAAACAGAATAATTCGAATCTGTCTTAAGATTGTTAGAACAATCTTCTGTGTACAATAAATAAATTAAAACTAAGTCAAACAAATAAAATAAATAATGTACCGAAATTATTTTACCAAACCGAATGAATAATAAAAAGATCAAGTCGAGTGTGTGACACTCTGTCCTTAAGACAGATTCACCCCGCTACGGTGTTTACAGTTAAGTGGTGTTTATCTCCCAGAATACAATGATCTTTACAAATTGTAGTAACACTCCAAACAATTTGTACGGCAAACAAAAACCTTGTATTCTATACTCTCTTTAATTTTTCTTAAACAAATAATATAAAGAACAAAGCAAATAGAGCAAGAAATGGATAGCAATGAAATTTTTCTGGATTATTTTCCAACCCCAAAACTGCTGGAAAATGTTGGAATTTATAGGCCAAAAGATCTGTCCGAACAGGTGCTGTATTTGAACTGAACAAGTATGAAAAACCCTGAACAGATACAGTTTGAATCCTTGGACAGATCTGCAACTGCTATAGTTATAAAACTGTCTAGATTTTGAATATGTCCGGACAGTTATGAATCTGTCCGGATTTGAATAGATTGAAAAATTGTTTGGATTGAAAAATCTGTTGTGGAATTCTTGAACTGAAAGAGGCATAATTATTGGACACAAAATTTGAATTCAAATTTGAATTAAATTCAATTTGAAATTCAAATAATTTCCTGCAAGAATTTGGAAAAATTCAAATAAATTTTGTCCAAAAAATTAATGTTAGAACCGACCCGAACCACAACTGCACCCGGCTCGGCCTGACGAGCGGTGGCAGCAACGCGTGTGTGGTGGTTTGGGCTAAAGTTCACTTTGTCCATAACTCTTCCCTTCTACAAACTTGGGGTGCCCCTTGGGGCACAACCCAAGTGTTGCCACCTATAACTTATGTACATACATAAGTTTTTTTCAAGTTTCAATGTGGAACAAGCCTTTCAAGAAAACTCACATTTAATTCTTTAAATGTTCAATTTTACGAACCCGAAAACGACGTCAAGTTCTCATTCACTCATAAATGGTTTTAACGAACCGTCTTCACCGTGTGACTTTCCATACGGTAAGGAACACGTCACCTTTTTGGACCGACCCCAAAAATTGTTTGGGGCCCACTCAATTTTAGGCTTAAAGTTGTCCCAAAATAAGCCTTATAAAACCAAATTTTCTAACAACCTCCGTGATGGTACTTATAAAATAATTACTCAAAGCACATTTTAATAAACAGTTATATCCATGGGTTTTCCTTATTATATAAAATAAGGCCTGGTTTGGGTACTCCAGAAAAAGTCAAAAAGTCAAAAAGTTACTCAAAAAGTTAAAAAAGTTACCACTATTAACCTAAAAAAATATTAAAAAATTAATTTTACACAAGTTTCCTTTTCAAACAATCATAAAGGCAGAGCAGGCGGAGCATTGTTGTGGGAAAAATTGCACTTTTTTAGGTGTACACATAACACGGTGTTGTTCGGTTCGTGGGGGCCATCACGGGTCCCGTTTTAATAATCTGAATCGTTAATGTATAGAACTCGTTGAGTATTATATAC
Source organism: Camellia lanceoleosa (assembly GCA_025200525.1). NCBI lineage: Eukaryota > Viridiplantae > Streptophyta > Magnoliopsida > Ericales > Theaceae > Camellia > Camellia lanceoleosa. Next base: position 174,799,954 of record CM045769.1, read on the forward strand.
ATGTTAAAAATCATGTTGATCGGATATCGGTAACTATATGATCAAATCAGTTAAAATTTATAAAATGGATGGTGTTATAGTTAATAGTTGAAAAAAAAACTAATCCGATCAGATAGCTATCAATATCCAATCAACGTAATTTTTTACAAGCATATAGTACTCGACGAGTTCTATACATCGAACGGTTTTGATTAGTAAAATGGGACCCGTGGTAGGCCCTCACGGGGAGAACAATACCTTCAGTTCACTGCCCGAAAAGCAGGGAATCATCTCCTCTCCCCCAATCTGCACTCATTGTCCCTCACCGTACAGCTATTCCATCTATTCCATCACAATCTTTTCCTACACACTAATTTATACAATTTTTAATACATATTTTTTCATAAAAAGTCAAAAAGTTAATCCAAACATTCATATTTTTTTCCTCAACTTTTTAGTCAAAAAAGACAAAAAGTGCACTTATTTAGGACACCCCAAACAACCCCTAAGTTCATAAAATAAATAATATAATTAAAACACAATTTACATAAAATAAATTATGGTAACTCAAAACATACATAAAATATATTATGGTGACTAAAGGTATAATATAACTCACTTTAAAATTAATACCTCACTCTTTCTTCTTTATTTCCTCTTTCCTTGCTTCTGTTTTTCCTTTTCCCCACATCTCGAGCAAATCCCTCCGTTTATATAGAAGGACAAGCGTAGGCACCAAACCACAAGGCTGCCCACGCGTCCCATCCCTATTCCTTAGCCATTAATTCATGCTTATCTTGGTCTTCCTTTCTTTTTTATTTTATATTTTTTTTAATATATAATCTACTACACTTTATCTCATATTTTATTTTTATGAAATATTTAATTAAACATTTAGAGTGTTTCTCATTTATAATTAAATAATACTAATATAAAATTTAAATAACAACTTAAATTTTCGGATTATTATAGCTAGACTATGAGAGATTTGTTGCAAGAAGATGTGACGATTATTGGAAATTTCTTTGGGATATATATGAGTGTGGGGGTTGAGAACCTTAGATATAATAAAATAATATTGTGGATCTATTGCCTTACTAAATATGAAAGAGAGACCTTAGACTAATTTTTTTTTTAAATTAAGTGAACAAAAAGGGAAAAAAAATAGAGAGAAAAATAAAAATGAGAGAATAAAAAAAAATAAAAAGAAAATAGGAAGGAATGTGGGATCATGGAAATATAGGTGAGAAAAGAAAAAAGTAGGAGAGAGAAGCGAAAAAGTGTAAAATGTACATGCAGGATATTTTTTGAAAAATATATCTCAGACATTGTTTTATAATTTGAACAGATCTGAGCCATCTAAATGTCCTACTAGGACAAAAATATGTTGAAAATTTAAAAACCGTCTAACTTTATTATATAGATATATTCTTACTTTTTTTCAATATAATTTTTACATATATAGCAATATTTCATTGGGTAGTGGTTAAATTTTTTTTTTGAAATTATGAATGAAATTAATTCTAAAAATTATTAATTTCAACTTAATCCCATTGTTAAAATTTAAAAACCTAAAGCTTATCTATTTTTTTAATTTTTCATTATTAGATTGATTTCAAAATAATAAACAAAAAGATTGGGCTATCTCAAATAAGAAGCAAAAATATTTTATTGATCATAATTTTTTTTATTTAACTAGATGAAAACACGTGAGAATACCTCTTAGTCTAAATGACAATTAAAAAAACAAAAAGAAAAAAAAAAAAAAAAAAAAAGGGGATCATTCATGGCTTTACCTTGGGCAATGGAATAATTGTTTATCAAAATAGCTAACACGGCACCGTTGAAGGGTGCGCAGCAACTGCTCCTGTGCTTAACGCACAGTAACATCTCCAATCTTGAGGGGGTGTGTACATAATCTTCCTCGTACAAAAAACAAAAGCAAATTCACGTGGGGTGAATGCTACCCGGCAACTCACAATCATTAACTACCCGCAATATCGGTTACGCATTCATTGGCTCTGGCCCATTACCCTCTCTGGTAAGAAGTTATTTGGTGGTGACCCTTTGGTGAGATTTTAGGTCATGTTTGATTCACAACATTAATAGTGAAGTATTAATAATTCTATTAGATTAGTGTGGTATTTATTATCCAATTGGATTAATATTCATTGGATTAATAATTCCACCCCTTCCCCATTACTAATAATCCTACAAATTTGTTGGATTAATTATCCATTGGATTAACAATCCTAAATCAAAATGTTAAAGCAAACATAGGATAGTTGGCCTCACGGATTAATAATCCCAATCCCATACTCTAATCTATCCAATCAAACATGCCATTAGAGTATAAGTTTTGAAGGCTTAGGTTTCATTCTTCTTGGGTCAGTCACCCGGACCGTATCACATATGATTCGTAGGATGGATCTTTCAAGGCGGGGTAAATTAACATCAAAAGTGTGTGTTCGAATCTTTATTTATGTGCGAGTCTATAACTTATTGTTATATGATTAAGTAATCTTACTACTATGTAAGTTTACTTTATATGGTTAGACTTTTTATTTAGTAGTCTTCAGCTACAATCACCTAGTAGCCCCGTTTGGTAAAGCTGTGAGAAAGTGATTGGCCCTGTTTGGTACAGCTTAATTTTAGCTTATTTCAGCTTTCAGCTTAATTTAAGCTATTTTGATGTGTTTGATTTAGCTTAACAATACAGCTTATACCTTTTTGTAAGTCAGAAATCAACTTATTCTTTGAGTGGGGCAGGAGAAGCTTAATTTATAAGTCAGAAATCAGCTTATGTTCATAGTTATAAGCTATAAGCTGTTAAGGTATAAACTATAAGCACTTTCTCACAGTTCTACCAAACAAGGCCATTATAGATTATAACTTAACAAATTATAACTTACAGCTATGAACCTAAACTGGTAACCTATTTAGTGCAGCTATGGGATTATACAATTAAACAACAGAGTAGTGTTTGGTAAATAAACTGTAAAATAACTTTTTGCTGTATAATTGTTATTTTCACCCTTATAAGATATAAAATTTGTGATTTCATTTATAATATATATTTTTCTTTTTCTTTTTCACTTTATTTTATTTTCTTTTCTTTTTCACCTTATTTTCTTTCTTTTTTTTTAATTTTTTTTCTTCTCTTCTTTCTTTGTTAATTTTGTTTAATTTATTAATTCTTTACAATTAATTCACGTTCTAATTTATATTAATATTGCGATTTCATTACATATTATTTTTTGTATATTCATTTTAATTATTTATATCTGTATTTATTTTCTTTATTATTATTATTAATTGTGATTTTAGTATAAAAATTATCAATTTGCTCATCAATTATTAAAATTAGTATCAATTATTAATTATTATTATTATTATTATTAATTTGTTCATCAATTATTAAAATTAGTATCAATTTGTCCATCAATTATTATTATTTTTCATATTATTATTATTCTTTATTATTATTCATTTTAATAATTATCAATTTGCTCATCAATTATTAAAATTAGTATCAATTATTAATTATTATTATTATTATTAATTTGTTCATCAATTATTAAAATTAGTATCAATTTGTCCATCAATTATTATTATTTTTCATATTATTATTATTCTTTATTATTATTCATTTTAATAATTTTTAGTGATATTTCATTTTTTTCATTTTTAGTAATTCATTTTTTCATTTGACAAATCCTTACATTTTTTTCAATTTATATCATTTTTTTAGTGATATTTCATTTTTTTTTTCATTTTTAGTAAAATTATTTCATTTTTTCATTGTAAATTAATTAGTGTCAATTAATTGCTTAAGTAGCATCAATTAATACTAAAATTATTAATTAGTATCAATGCTTAATTAATGGCTAAAATGGCTAAATTATTATTGATGGCTAAATTATAAAATGCTTAATTATTATTATTATTATTTTAAAAAAAAAACTGAAATCGATCGTCACCGTCGACGGTTAGGATTTTGATCACCGTCGAAGGCACAACGGCGATGGGGGATGGGAACGACGACGGACCGTTGATCGTCACGGTTGATCGTCAAGTAGTCGATCGTGACTCTAGGGTTTTAGATCGCGATCATTACGCAGTCGACGGTTAGGGTTTCGATCATCAACGCGATGGTGGTGGTGAAGAGAGAGCGAAGAGAGAGAGGAAGAGAAGAAAGCTCTGGTTCATGAGCATGAGAGAGAGAGAGAGAGAGAGAGAGAGAGCATTGGTTCGCAAGAGAGAGAGAGAGAAAGAGAGAGAATGAACAGTGAATGAACTAGAGCTCGTCGAAAATTGCCTCTGGTCGGAAATTGCCTCTTTCTCTGTCTCTGAGAATGAACAGTGATTATTTTTGTATTTTATATAATGGCAATTATATAATACTTCAAATGAATAAAGGGCATTTAAGTAATTTTGCCCCCTCAAGTTTAGCTTCCCACTTAAGCTGAATGAATAAGCACCCCAGAAGCCACTCAGCCAAAAATTACTTTTTTGGCTTAATTTAAGTTATAAAAAGTGATTTTAAACTCTATCAAACACATCAATTGTAGCTTAAATTCAGCTAAAAGCTGAAACAAATAGCTTTTAAGTTGCACCAAACAAGTCTATCTCAGATGATTATGATTAGTTAAAAGGTTAAGATTTACAATATTATGTTAAATAATTAGAGAACAAGCATAAAGAATTGTGATTGGTCCAGGCAAATCCACGCGGTGTCCAAGACAATAATATAATTTTTCCTCTCTATTTTATTCTATTCAAACTGGTTGTTCGGGAGTTGTTTAACGGCTATTTGGAAACGTGAGCTTTGTGCTCTCTCTGACTTTCCCCCAAAACCCGAAAAACAAAAAACAAAAAAAATACACTTTCTTATATCAACAATGATTCATCCCACTAAAAACACCACCACTAATAGCACTAATGCATTAAAAAAGTAAAAAAAAAAAAAAAAAATACAACTTCAAGATCAAAACATCACATCATTACTGTCGGGACCCACTGCCACCTAATTAGTGCTCCCAAGCATTTTTCTTCTTATATTTATTTTTTGAAACTTCCTCACACAATTTTGATTTTCAAAAATTCTCTTAAAATTACTAATTAGATCATAATAATTTTCTAGTATATATATATATACCTATATTGTAATTTTCACCGATTTTGATATTTAATTCTCTTGATAGAAATAGTTGGGCAGCCTTTCCTACCCAAATTTTTGTCCTTGTTAATTCCTTCCACTCTATATGTTTGTTGAATTTCGTCACTGACAATCCAACAACGCTAATTCTCTCGTTCTGTCCATCCCCATCCTCTCTCCTCTGTCTCTATGTAATATCTCTATCTATCTATCTATCTATCTATCTATCTATCTATCAAATCAGTCTTGTTTTAGAGAGAGAGAGAGAGAGAGAGAGAGAGAGAGAGATGGCAGGCATTGCTGGTACTTGTTCTTCTAGTTTGGTCTTGAAAGCCAAAGAATCAAGCAACAATGGAGCTTCTCTGCTTCAACACAATGGACTCAGAGCAGTTGAAAGCAAGCAAGTGCCTTCGGCTGGGTGTAGGCCAAATGGGTTCATTTCTACTTCAGGTTTGATCATCCTTTCCCTTCCCAATTCTTGATTATGTATCATTGTGCTGGTAGTACTCAAATCTCTTTACAACACTTTGTTCACATGTTCTTCAATTCACTAGACATTGCTGCCCATACGATTCATTGCTTCGATATTGCTGATGGTTAAGAGAGGCTGGTCTTGAAATGAGATTAAAAATCTCTATTTTGTACATTGTAATAAAGAAAATGAGCAATAACCACGATCAATCTCGTTATGAAAATACACCCTTTTCTGTTTGTCTATTGATTTCACTGAATTTCTAAGCCTTGTACAGGAATCTTGACCTCTCTGTTTGAAAACAAGTTCTATTTTTCTAGTGTCTTTTTCTATATCAATCTTCTTCGTGATTTATCATTGGTTGAGAAAAAGAAGTTTCACAATTTGTTACTGTTAGATAGCTTGACATGCATTGTTGGACTCATTTGCTAGCAACTTAAGCTTTTGGACTTAACATGTATTAGAGCTCAAGTTGAGAGTGGTTCTAGGTTCAAATCTCTCCATTGGCATTTTGTACTCTTTCTCCGTTTGGTTTCTTCTTTGTTTGGTAGTTTGGTTCTGTGTTTGCTTGATATACATTGTTGAGCCCATTCTCTAACAGCTTAAGCATTTGGACAAATTGGTGACTTTAGCTTTTGGAAAAATTGGTGACTTAACAGTCCTAACAATTTAAACATTCTGTTATGTTTTGTTTTCCACTTTTAGCAACAAAATTGCAATAACTCACCATCTGCATAGGTGGTCCTTTAATTCTGATCTGTATTGAAACTACTTCGAGACATTTCTGAGTTTGCTTTTCTTCATTGTTTCCAATAATGGATCTACTCAGTTATTTATGCACACATCTCGTGAGGCATTTATCTTAAACTTGAAAAAAGAAATTCAATATTTTATTTAACTTTCGGTTTTCTACTTGATATGTTCTGATTGTAATAGAGTTTCATATTTGCAGCTTCAAAATGCACAAGGATCAAGGCCATGGCCTCTCCAACTGTTTCAGTTCCCAAACGAGAAAAGGATCCCAAGAAAAGGATTGTCATAACAGGAATGGGCCTTGTATCAGTTTTTGGCAGCGACATTGATACATTTTACAATAAACTTCTTGAGGGAGAAAGTGGGATCACCATTATTGATAGGTTTGATGCTTCGAGCTTCTCTGTTCGATTTGCCGGTCAGATTCGTGACTTCTCCTCTGAAGGCTACATTGACGGCAAGAATGATCGCCGTCTCGATGACTGCTGGAGGTACTGTTTGGTTGCTGGCAGGAGGGCCCTTGATGATGCCAGGCTTGGACCTGAAGTCCTTGAAACTGTTAGTCCCATACTAACCATTAAATTGGCAATATGTATTTCCCCCAAAAAAAAATGAAATATTTCAAATACTAAAGTTCCTCACCTGTATATTGCAGATGGACAGATCAAAAATAGGAGTTCTAGTGGGGTCAGGCATGGGAGGTTTGACAGCTTTCAGCAATGGGGTTGAGGCTCTTCTCCAGAAGGGATATAAGAAGATAACTCCATTTTTTATTCCTTATTCAATCACTAACATGGGTTCAGCATTATTAGCTATAGATACCGGATTAATGGGACCCAATTACTCGATTTCAACAGCCTGTGCAACTGCAAACTACTGCTTTTACGCAGCTGCAAATCACATTAGAAGAGGTGAAGCGGATATTATGGTTGCTGGTGGGACCGAGGCTGCAGTCATGGCTACTGGGGTTGGTGGCTTTATTGCTTGTCGAGCATTGTCTCAAAGGAATGATGAACCCCATAAAGCTTCAAGGCCGTGGGATAAAGATCGTGATGGTTTTGTCATTGGAGAAGGCTCTGGTGTTCTGGTAATCTAGTACTTCATCTGATTTTGTCATTTGATACTTGGTTCTGATGACATTGTGACTTGGCCTATTTGTGTTAATTTGTCTTATTATTTTAGTTTAGGGAAAACTACATTTTACCTCATTGATCTTTTGATTTGTTTCAATGCCAACCTTCTATTAACATTTTGCCACGAAAGCGGACAAAAAAATGGCATGTGAGCTGCTCATACAAATTTTTTTGCCAAATTGCTCATTCAAGAGCTAATTTATTTACATAATGTGAGAGATATTTATATATCTTCCATTCTCCTATGAAGAAATATGTGAGAAAAAATATATGCACATGACAAATATTACATATCTATCACATATATGTATAGAATCACCTCTTAAATAAACATTTTTGGTCATAAAATTGGCATGTACAATTCATATGCTACTTTTTCATTCTGTTTTCATAGCAAAATGTTAACAGAAGATTGAGCTCAAACAAATCAAAAGATTAGGGGGTAAATTGAAGCATTTTTTAGTTGAAAGGGGCAAAGTAACAACGGTTTATCTCTAATTTATTTTGTCTTCCAAATTTATAAATATTTGTTTTTGTTGATTGAGGAAAGATTATGGAGAGCTTAGAGCATGCAATGAAAAGAGGAGCCAATATAATTGCAGAGTACTTGGGAGGTGCCATAACGTGTGATGCTCATCACATGACTGATCCTCGGTCAGATGGCCTTGGAGTTTCATCATGTATATCCAAGGCCTTGGAAGATGCTGGAGTCTCCCCCGAGGAGGTAAGAGTGCCTCATTGTGATCTCTTGACCTAAAAACAAGCATATTTTTCAGTCACAATGTGATAAATCGTAGATTCTGATGCAAACAATCTTGAATTCATAATTTGCAGGTGAATTATGTTAATGCCCACGCAACGTCAACACTTGCTGGGGATTTGGCAGAGGTTAATGCTGTCAAGAAGGTCTTTAAGGACACATCTGAGATCAAGATGAATGGGACCAAGGCAAGAAACCCAAATCTTATAAGCATATTGAAATTGAAAAAATGCAATTGCGTGACAAAATTTTATTCTTGACCACATTGATTGAATGTTGAACTAAATATTGTGAATTAGAATCTTCGGTAACATAAGGTCCAACTAATCATATGGGTACTAGAACATTATAACTGAATTAGATTGAGTTTCTCATTTCATTGTTTTCAGTCAATGATTGGACACGGGCTTGGAGCTTCTGGTGGATTGGAAGCCATAGCAACCATAAAAGCAATCACCACTGGGTGGTTGCATCCAACCATCAACCAATATGTACTACACAAAAACCCTACTCTCCAATTATGCAACATTTTCTTTGTTTCATCGTTTTTATGGTGTATTTCATGTCTCCATATTGCTTTCTTTATATTAATTTGCAGAACTTGGAGCCTGAGGTCACAATCGACACTGTTCCAAATGTGAAGAAAAAGCATGAAGTGAATGTTGGTACGTGTATCTGCGTTCAACACTTAAACGAAACCAAGAAACTTTGATTAATTGCATGTGCCTGGAAATTTTCTATATGCAAGACAAACAACAAACTATACCTGCTTGTGTTGTTTATTTATTTTTTAAACCATGGCAATGAGTTTAGTAACATCTATTTCACCATTCTCTAATCAAAATTTCATATTTAATGCAGCTATCTCCAACTCATTTGGCTTCGGTGGGCATAACTCGGTGGTTGCTTTCACTCCCTTCAGGCCCTAAATTAAGCTTAATCGAAGTAGCTTCTTTCATTACCTATTTTTTTTCCTTTAGGAAAGATTGATTTTGAAATCATATAATTGTCCAAATCAAAATAGATCATTTATGTTGTAATCAGTCTAAGCATAATATAGAGAATTTGATTATCAGAATTGTTTATGCTCCTGTATTGAGTCGTGGTATCGATGTAGCTTCTTTTATCAGTTTCCTTCCAAGTTCCAACCAATAATATATTTGATGAGATCAGATTCACAATCTGTCGATGAATAAACTTTTTTCTTGCCATTTTCTTGATACCTTCTTATCTATATTGTGTTGAAATCATCTATGAGTTTTGAGCAAGGTACAAAAAGTGTACAGTAAAGTGATATGAATACATGGAATTGAGATTGCAATAATGCTTTTTTTTTTGGTTTTAAATATACTAAGAGCATCAATACTTGACAAGTTAAACAAGTTTGTTAAAGTGTGTGATATGATAAAAAGTGACAGAAGTGGAGTTTAATTTTGTGTTAGGCGTTTATTAATTTGGAAAGTAGTTGCGCAAATAGAGAAGTGACAGTGTATGTTAAAATGTGTGTTATTTAAGGCTGAAGCATTGAAGGAATAAACAAACAATGAGTTAACTAAAAGGTTGGAAAAATAGAACAAGAAAATCTCCAAGTTCTATGTTTTTCCCTATGTTTTAATGTCCTTTTTGACCTGCCCAAGGTAATTAACTAACATGTGAAAGGATTTGTTGTAATTTTTTCTACTAAGAATAAAAAGGTGTGGGGACATATTTTCTGAGGGCCAACACATGGCCAAGGTGACGCCGAAGTGTCAGCCGAGGTGCCACGTGTCCTGGTCATGACACCGAGGTTATCTTGGCTAGACCAAGGTTATCTCCGAAGATACCGGAGTCCGGAATAAGCGGATAAGGGACAAGAGTCCTAGAATGAGGAAGGACCTCAGCCTGGATAAGGATAAAGCTCTTAGGGAGTTTATCTTTATCTATTGGAGAGTCTAAGATAAGCACTGAGCAGAAGTCCATTGAAGCTAGGCTTCTATTGGGACTAGGATTGTGTTGGCTATAAAAGAGAGGCACCCCCATGGGTCTAAGGTACACAATTTATATTCTGAATAGTGAGTTAAACACTTTTGCTATCTTTGAGAGATAACTGACTTGATCGTCGGAGTGCCCCCGAGTGGACGAACTACCGCCGGAATCTCTTCTTTCTGTTGCAAGTCGTTCGGGCTTAATCTATTCTACCAGTGCTCTCCAGCTAAGTACTAATTTGGCAGTGTGGTCGGAAATTGACACACACAATGAGTTAACTAAAAGGTTGGAAAAATAGAACAAGAAAATCTCCAAGCTCTATGTTTTTCCCTATGTTTTGATGTCCTTCTTGACCTGCCCCAAGGTAATTAACTAACGTGTGAAAGGATTTGTTGTAATTTTTTCTACTAAGAATAAAAAGGTGTACAACTAGTAAAAATGAGAGTTATTCATTTTTTTTTATGAGTAATAAAAAACAAAGAATTTTTTTGAGAGAATTATTTATTTTCTTCTCATTTTTCTAACCCAACCTAAAACATAAATAACAAAATTAAAAAAAAAATTATAAGGCAAAATTACTGATCCGTTTTATTTGTTGGAATTATTATCCAATAAATCTTGAGTGAAATTCTTATGAACATATCAATCTTAAAATTTATGCTTTTTGCAGTTGAGAATCGTTAAAAAAAACAACGAATTTGTAGTGAGAAACAGTGTGAGTTGAAAATTGTGAGTCAGACGATTGAGTTACGAGGGTAAAACCAAAAACACAAGTTGTACGGGGAGCAAATATTCAGGCAAGCCCGTACTCCTTTCTTCTAAGCTCCGACTCTGTCCGATCACCTGAAAGCACAACGGCGGTGAGCTACCCAGCGGTGTGTGGCCGGAAAACCCCTCCGACGGTCAAATTAGCACACACCTTGGGATAGAGAGAGAGAGAGAGAGAGAGAGAGAGAGGAGAGAGTGTTTGAGTGTAAGAATTTCCTTACGAAATGTTCCTTGTCTGCGTATGGGGGGCGCAGACATGCCTATATACCCTCTGCGCCCCATATCTACTCCCTGTCATCTCCTGACACGTGGCTCTGCCATCCCATCTGTCAGTGTAAACCTTGCTGTACATTACCTAACCTCAACTGCCAGCCTTCCCATCTGGAGCACGGCAGCCGAGCTGCTCCAATCATGGCCGTGCTGTGCTTTATATCCAAGCACTTCACTGGCTAAGCACAAGGAGAACCGGGCTAGTTAACATCTCGGCAAGCTGAGCCCGGGACATCTCCTGTGTTCTGTCTTTCGGCCGAGCAAACGGTTACCTCGGCTGACCACGCCTTTCCGAGCGCCGGTCACTTTACTTGACTGGCTTCATCATCGCCAGAACATGCTACTCGGTCCAACCGAGCACTGCCTTACCGAGCAGTTTTCCATCCGGGCTGGATGGCGCATTCTTGGACCAATGCCTGCCTGGCCCAACTGCTAGCAGCCTGATACTAAATGGATTGCAAGTCATCTCGGCCCAATGATCCACTTGGTTGTCAATCTTCTCGGCCGTTACCTCGGCCCACTTCAAGATCATAAATATCCCTCTCAATTGCCCTTTAATTCCGTCCGCTGAAGTGTGACTGGGATTTCCTATTCTGACCGGGGTAGCACCTTCTCGGTTCTCCGCTTATTTTTCGTCAACCGGGCAAGTTGGCATGCCTGCCTTCAGACTAGCCCGGTCTCTACCCCGGTCAACGCCCATTTTGATCTTGCTGTCTCTTCGTTTGCTCGGCTGACGCCTCACCTGCCCCCCGTCTCTTCAACTCTGACGCTGCCATTAATGGTGACAGGTGGCGTCCTCCCATTGGTCCTCGAGCAGCCAACCAGCCGTTGCAAGAAATTCAAATTTTGGCGGTTTTTGTGGCTATATACATACCAACCCCTTTTTCCCTTTCCTTCTTACTGAATCTCCCTTCCCTGTCGATCCAGAGCTCTTGTGCCCCTTCTCCTTGCTTGCCGTTGCTGTACTCGCACTCGAAGTAGCCATCCTCACAATCTTTTGGTAAGTCTTCAAACTTTCCTTTCATTGCCATTTTCTTTAATATTTCACACATTAGGGCAGAAAAACGTAGCTTTTAGGACTTGGGCACCAAAAACCACCCAAAACCTTCAAACGTTCATGGTGTTCTTCATTTTCCCTAAAGAACACTGAAGAACTGGGGTGAACCGGGCTCCTGGTCTCCATTTGATCCAAAAAACTCTTAGAACTGAGCAAATATCATGTTTATCACAAATCCAGCAAAAATCGAGATAGCAAAGAGGACCTGGTAGCTCAACCGGGCTAATATCTGGTCCGATTGGGCGACCGAGCTCCTTGATAAGCTTAGATAACTGAGGTGGTTTGGCACTCTTTATGACCGAGCTAAAGTCAAGCTCACTTTGCGCGACCGCGCTCACACTCACACTTGCCATCCTTTTCCTGCAGAGTCCAAGGGGACCTTTGACCACATCTGAGGCTCTCAAGACTGAGCAACATCCAATTAGCACAGTGCCAAACCCCTCAGCCGAGATACTCTAGCTCGGTCTCATGGGGAAATTCTGCTTCCTAGTGGATACACCAACCATGCCAGATGCGTTTAGAGAGGAGTACGGCATCCCGGACGACGTCCATCTAGAGCTGGCGGCAGAGAAGACAACACCTTGGGGCAAACTTGACTAATGCTCCTTCACCGTGCTGTCAATAGTAGAAGGAGGCCTCCACTTCCCGGTCAATCCCCTCATGACCGAGTTCCTGCGCCGGACCGGGCTGGCGCCAACCCAAGTATCCACCAACACCTACCGAATAATAAACGTTGTGTACGAACTAAACAACCGGCTTGGCATAAGCCTAGGTTTAGCCGAGATCTTGCGCCAATACACTCTAGGCCACACCGGCGACGGCCTCGCCTATTACCTTAAAATTAGACCGGGCAGGGAGAAAATCGTAACCGGCACTCCAGACAAGGATCTTCATGACGATGATTTCTTCTGGGTGTTAGGCAACTACAAGACAGCCGCGGTACCGGGCTGGATGATAAGCAAGAACTTTGGTAGCACATGTAAGCCGCGTAAATTAGCTCGGTAAAAATGATTTGTCTCTTGTTCCTGTACTTAATCATTTTTTCTTGCTTCTTTTGCAGCAATCCAAGCCTTGCAAGCCAACTACCAATTCCCCAACGTCGAGGCAATCAGGACCGCGCTCCGGTATCGCAACCGAGATTGCAACCAATTGCTCGGCTACACCCCCACATATAGATACTCCGCTCCTCGCCGGAGTAAAGTCATAGACTTCCTTCGTGCTCCATCACCTCCACCAGATCCAACCCTGCTAGACGTTTCACTCATCCGTCTGACCGAGGAGCAAGAGATGGCAAAAAGAAGCAGAATCAAAAACCTGCTCACCGCCACATCGGCCGAGATACCAAGCGTTGCAATCCGCTCGCCAGCCACCGGACAAGCAAGCGACGCCGTGATCGCTCTTTCTTCCCCGGCAGCCGGGCAATCCAGCAAGCAACCAACTCAACGCCGGGCTAGCAAAAGAGCTCGCGCAGATCCGTCTGCCGAGCTGGTTGCCGAGCTTAACACCGAGCAACCCACTGCCACGGTCGACCCAATACCGATCTGGAGACCTGGCCCAAACAGGAAAAGACATCCCGGCTACGGCTTCAATCAAGGGCGATAAAGAGCACCTGCTCGCCTATGATCTCTCCAAGGCATTCCTTCTACTGAGCGACGTGGTTGGCAGTGACCATGTTCCTGACACCCGCTTGGTGAAATCATCAGTCAAGTCCATGGCTAGGGTAAGTCCCACTTTGCCTCTGAAATTTTTGCTAAGTGTTTGCCCGGTTATTTCACTAATCAAATTCGCTTCTTGCAGGCCATCCAAAAGCAGCACTTGGTCATGGAGCGCATCCACAGACTTCGGCAAAAGGCGAGCGACACCGCCAGCCAAGTCGAAAGCCTCCAAACCGAGCTTGGCCGAGCAAAGTCTTCGCTCGAAGTTGCCAATACTGACAACAACAGGCTGCTCGGCCAACTTGAAGCGGCAGGAAAAAAGAGGGACGAGCTCCAAGCCGAGCTTGACGCTTTAAAGGCGTCCAGGAAGAAAGAGTGCGAAGATGCCAACAACGCCGGCTTCAACAAAGCCGAGGAAAATTACAAGAAACAAGTCTTCGCCACTCAAGACATTTACTTCAAGGCAGGATGGAAGGCTACCTGTCAACAGCTCGG